>OY743227.1:36145951-36745951 GCA_963555765.1 Orthonevra nobilis
ATAGCATAGAAATCGTTTTTTGCGAATTCGGGAAAAATGACCATTTTGAAACCATGGGCTATAGCCCAGC
The DNA here is from genome assembly GCA_963555765.1 of Orthonevra nobilis. Taxonomy (NCBI): domain Eukaryota; kingdom Metazoa; phylum Arthropoda; class Insecta; order Diptera; family Syrphidae; genus Orthonevra; species Orthonevra nobilis. The sequence goes on from OY743227.1 coordinate 36,146,022, forward strand.
AGAATTTAGCAAAAAATCCTTGCATTTCAAATTTCTATATTTTTGACAATAATTGGTTCTCAGAGCTAAATTTTCAAATGTGTGCTCAGTAAGGGATACTAGTTATTATCTATAGCATAGAAATCGTTTTTTGCGAATTCGGGAAAAATGACCATTTTGAAACCATGGGCTATAGCCCAGCAGAATTTAGCAAAAAATCCTTGCATTTCAAATTTCTGTATTTTTGACAATAATTGGTTCTCAGAGCTAAATTTTCAAATGTGTGCTCAGTAAGGGATACTAGTTATTATCTATAGCATAGAAATCGTTTTTTGCGAATTCGGGAAAAATGACCATTTTGAAACCATGGGCTATAGCCCAGCAGAATTAAGCAAAAAATCCTCGCATTTAATATCTCTGTATTTTTGTTAATAATTGGCTCTCAGAGCTAAATTTTCAAATGTGTGCTCAGAAATGGATGCTTGTTATTATCTGTAGCATAGAAATCGTTTTTTTGCGAATTCGGGAAAAATGACCATTTTGAAACCATGGGCTATAGTCCAGCAGAATTAAGCAAAAAAAGCCTCGCATTTAATATCTCTGTATTTTTGTTAATAATTGGTTCTCAAAGCTAAATTTTCAAATTTGTGCTCAGAAATGGATGGTTGTTATTATCTGTAGCATAGAAATCGTTTTTTGCGAATTCGGGAAAAATGACCATTTTGAAACCATGGGCTATAGTCCAGCAGAATTAAGCAAAAAAACCTCGCATTTAATATCTCCGTATTTTTGTTAATAATTGGTTCTCAGAGCTAAATTTTCAAATTTGTGCTCAGAAGTGGATGCTTGTTATTATCTATAGCATAGAAATCGTTTTTTGCGAATTCGGGAAAAATGCCCATTTTGAAACCATGGGCTATAGCCCAGCAGAATCTAGCAAAAAATCCTTGCATTTCAAATTTCTGTATTTTTGACAATAATTGGTTCTCAGAGCTAAATTTTCAAATCTGTGCTCAGTAAGGGATACTAGTTATTATCTATAGCATAGAAATCGTTTTTTGCGAATTCGGGAAAAATGACCATTTTGAAACCACGGGCTATAGCCCAGCAGAATCTAGCAAAAAATCCTTGCATTTCAAATTTCTGTATTTTTGACAATAATTGGTACTCAGAGCTAAATTTTCAAATGTGTGCTCAGTAAGGGATACCAGTTATTATCTATAGCATAGAAATCGTTTTTTGCGAATTCGGGAAAAAATGACCATTTTGAAACCATGGGCTATAGCCCAGCAGAATTTAGCAAAAAATCCTTGCATTTCAAATTTCTGTATTTTTGACAATAATTGGTTCTCAGAGCTAAATTTTCAAATGTGTGCTCAGAAATGGATGCTGTTATTATCTATAGCATAGAAATCGTTTTTTGCGAATTCGGGAAAAATGACCATTTTGAAACCATGGGCTATAGTCCAGCAGAATTAAGCAAAAAAAGCCTCGCATTTAATATCTCTGTATTTTTGTTAATAATTGGTTCTCAAAGCTAAATTTTCAAATTTGTGCTCAGAAATGGATGCTTGTTATTATCTATAGCATAGAAATCGTTTTTTGCGAATTCGGGAAAAATGACCATTTTGAAACCATGGGCTATAGCCCAGCAGAATTTAGCAAAAAATCCTTGCATTTCAAATTTCTGTATTTTTGACAATAATTGGTTCTCAGAGCTAAATTTTCAAATGTGTGCTCAGTAAGGGATACTAGTTATTATCTATAGCATAGAAATCGTTTTTTGCGAATTCGGGAAAAATGACCATTTTGAAACCATGGGCTATAGCCCAGCAGAATTAAGCAAAAAATCCTCGCATTTAATATCTCTGTATTTTTGTTAATAATTGGCTCTCAGAGCTAAATTTTCAAATGTGTGCTCAGAAATGGATGCTTGTTATTATCTGTAGCATAGAAATCGTTTTTTGCGAATTCGGGAAAAATGACCATTTGAAACCATGGGCTATAGTCCAGCAGAATTAAGCAAAAAAAGCCTCGCATTTAATATCTCTGTATTTTTGTTAATAATTGGTTCTCAAAGCTAAATTTTCAAATTTGTGCTCAGAAATGGATGGTTGTTATTATCTGTAGCATAGAAATCGTTTTTTGCGAATTCGGGAAAAATGACCATTTTGAAACCATGGGCTATAGTCCAGCAGAATTAAGCAAAAAAACCTCGCATTTAATATCTCTGTATTTTTGTTAATAATTGGTTCTCAGAGCTAAATTTTCAAATTTGTGCTCAGAAGTGGATGCTTGTTATTATCTATAGCATAGAAATCGTTTTTTGCGAATTCGGGAAAAATGCCCATTTTGAAACCATGGGCTATAGCCCAGCAGAATCTAGCAAAAAATCCTTGCATTTCAAATTTCTGTATTTTTGACAATAATTGGTTCTCAGAGCTAAATTTTCAAATCTGTGCTCAGTAAGGGATACTAGTTATTATCTATAGCATAGAAATCGTTTTTTGCGAATTCGGGAAAAATGACCATTTTGAAACCACGGGCTATAGCCCAGCAGAATCTAGCAAAAAATCCTTGCATTTCAAATTTCTGTATTTTTGACAATAATTGGTACTCAGAGCTAAATTTTCAAATGTGTGCTCAGTAAGGGATACCAGTTATTATCTATAGCATAGAAATCGTTTTTTGCGAATTCGGAAAAAATTACCATTTTGAAACCATGGGCTATAGCCCAGCAGAATTTAGCAAAAAATCCTTGCATTTCAAATTTCTGTATTTTTGACAATAATTGGTTCTCAGAGCTAAATTTTCAAATGTGTGCTCAGAAATGGATGCTTGTTATTATCTATAGCATAGAAATCGTTTTTTGCGAATTCAGGAAAAATGACCATTTTGAAACCATGGGCTATAGTCCAGCAGAATTAAGCAAAAAAAGCCTCGCATTTAATATCTCTGTATTTTTGTTAATAATTGGTTCTCAAAGCTTAATTTTCAAATTTGTGCTCAGAAATGGATGCTTGTTATTATCTATAGCATAGAAATCGTTTTTTGCGAATTCGGGAAAAAATGACCATTTTGAAACCATGGGCTATAGCCCAGCAGAATTTAGCAAAAAATCCTTGCATTTCAAATTTCTGTATTTTTGACAATAATTGGTTCTCAGAGCTAAATTTTCAAATGTGTGCTCAGAAATGGATGCTGTTATTATCTATAGCATAGAAATCGTTTTTTGCGAATTCGGGAAAAATGACCATTTTGAAACCATGGGCTATAGTCCAGCAGAATTAAGCAAAAAAAGCCTCGCATTTAATATCTCTGTATTTTTGTTAATAATTGGTTCTCAAAGCTAAATTTTCAAATTTGTGCTCAGAAATGGATGCTTGTTATTATCTATAGCATAGAAATCGTTTTTTGCGAATTCGGGAAAAATGACCATTTTGAAACCATGGGCTATAGCCCAGCAGAATTTAGCAAAAAATCCTTGCATTTCAAATTTCTATATTTTTGACAATAATTGGTTCTCAGAGCTAAATTTTCAAATGTGTGCTCAGTAAGGGATACCAGTTATTATCTATAGCATAGAAATCGTTTTTTGCGAATTCGGAAAAAATGACCATTTTGAAACCATGGGCTATAGTCCAGCAGAATTAAGCAAAAAATCCTTGCATTTCAAATTTCTGTATTTTTGACAATAATTGGTTCTCAGAGCTAAATTTTCAAATTTGTGCTCAGAAATGGATGCTTGTTATTATCTATAGCATAGAAATCGTTTTTTGCGAATTCGGAAAAATGACCATTTTGAAACCATGGGCTATAGTCCAGCAGAATTAAGCAAAAAAACCTCGCATTTAATATCTCTGTATTTTTGTTAATAATTGGTTCTCAGAGCTAAATTTTCAATTTTGTGCTCAGAAATGGATGCTTGTTATTATCTATAGCATAGAAATCGTTTTTTGCGAATTCGGGAAATATAACCATTTTTAAACCATGGGCTATAGTCCAGCAGAATTAAGCAAAAAAACCTCGCATTTAATATCTCTGTATTTTTGTTAATAATTGGTTCTCAGAGCTAAATTTTCAAATTTGTGCTCAGAAATGGATGCTTGTTATTATCTATAGCATAGAAATCGTTTTTTGCGAATTCGGAAAAATGACCATTTTGAAACCATGGGCTATAGTCCAGCAGAATTAAGCAAAAAATCCTTGCATTTCAAATTTCTGTATTTTTGACAATAATTGGTTCTCAGAGCTAAATTTTCAAATTTGTGCTCAGAAATGGATGCTTGTTATTATCTATAGCATAGAAATCGTTTTTTGCGAATTGGGAAAAATGACCATTTTGAAACCATGGGCTATAGTCCAGCAGAATTAAGCAAAAAATCCTTGCATTTCAAATTTCTGTATTTTTGACAATAATTGGTTCTCAGAGCTAAATTTTCAAATTTGTGCTCAGAAATGGATGCTTGTTATTATCTATAGCATAGAAATCGTTTTTTGCGAATTGGGAAAAATGACCATTTTGAAACCATGGGCTATAGTCCAGCAGAATTAAGCAAAAAAAGCCTCGCATTTAATATCTCTGTATTTTTGTTAATAATTGGTTCTCAGAGCTAAATTTTCAAATGTGTGCTCAGAAATGGATGCTTGTTATTATCTATAGCATAGAAATCGTTTTTTGCGAATTCGGGGAAAATTACCATTTTGAAACCATGGGCTATAGCCCAGCAGAATTTAGCAAAAAATCCTTGCATTTAATATCTCTGTATTTTTGTTAATAATTGGTTCTCAGAGCTAAATTTTCAAATGTGTGCTCAGTAAGGGATACTAGTTATTATCTATAGCATAGAAATCGTTTTTTGCGAATTCGGGAAAAATGACCATTTTGAAACCATGGGCTATAGCCCAGCAGAATTAAGCAAAAAATCCTCGAATTTAATATCTCTGTATTTTTGTTAATAATTGGTTCTCAGAGCTAAATTTTCAAATGTGTGCTCAGAAATGGATGCTTGTTATTATTTGTAGCATAGAAATCGTTTTTTGCGAATTCGGGAAAAATGACCATTTTGAAACCATGGGCTATAGTCCAGCAGAATTAAGCAAAAAAACCTCGCATTTAATATCTCTGTATTTTTGTTAATAATTGGTTCTCAGAGCTAAATTTTCAAATTTGTGCTCAGAAGTGGATGCTTGTTATTATCTATAGCATAGAAATCGTTTTTTGCGAATTCGGGAAAAATGACCATTTTGAAACCATGGGCGCCCAGCAGAATCTAGCAAGAAATCCTTGCATTTCAAATTTCTGTATTTTTGACAATAATTGGTTCTCAGAGCTAAATTTTCAAATGTGTGCTCAGAAATGGATGCTTGTTATTATCTATAGCATAGAAATCGTTTTTTGCGAATTCGGGAAAAATGACCATTTTGAAACCATGGGCTATAGCCCAGCAGAATTTAGCAAAAAATCCTTGCATTTAATATCTCTGTATTTTTGTTAATAATTGGTTCTCAGAGCTAAATTTTCAAATGTGTGCTCAGTAAGGGATACTAGTTATTATCTATAGCATAGAAATCGTTTTTTGCGAATTCGGGAAAAATGACCATTTTGAAACCATGGGCTATAGCCCAGCAGAATTAAGCAAAAAAATCCTCGAATTTAATATCTCTGTATTTTTGTTAATAATTGGTTCTCAGAGCTAAATTTTCAAATGTGTGCTCAGAAATGGATGCTTGTTATTATTTGTAGCATAGAAATCGTTTTTTGCGAATTCGGGAAAAATGACCATTTTGAAACCATGGGCTATAGTCCAGCAGAATTAAGCAAAAAAAGCCTCGCATTTAATATCTCTGTATTTTTGTTAATAATTGGTTCTCAAAGCTAAATTTTCAAATTTGTGCTCAGAAATGGATGGTTGTTATTATCTGTAGCATAGAAATCGTTTTTTGCGAATTCGGGAAAAATGACCATTTTGAAACCATGGGCTATAGTCCAGCAGAATTAAGCAAAAAAACCTCGCATTTAATATCTCTGTATTTTTGTTAATAATTGGTTCTCAGAGCTAAATTTTCAAATTTGTGCTCAGAAGTGGATGCTTGTTATTATCTATAGCATAGAAATCGTTTTTTGCGAATTCGGGAAAAATGACCATTTTGAAACCATGGGCGCCCAGCAGAATCTAGCAAGAAATCCTTGCATTTCAAATTTCTGTATTTTTGACAATAATTGGTTCTCAGAGCTAAATTTTCAAATGTGTGCTCAGTAAGGGATACTAGTTATTATCTATAGCATAGAAATCGTTTTTTGCGAATCCGGGAAAAATGACCATTTTGAAACCATGGGCTATAGGCCAGCAGAATCTAGCAAAAAATCCTTGCATTTCAAATTTCTGTATTTTTGACAATAATTGGTTCTCAGAGCTAAATTTTCAAATGTGTGCTCAGTAAGGGATACCAGTTATTATCTATTGCATAAAAATCGTTTTTTGCGAATTCGGAAAAAATGACCATTTTGAAACCATGGGCTATAGCCCAGCAGAATTTAAAAAAAAAATCCTTGCATTTCAAATTTCTGTATTTTTGACAATAATTGGTTCTCAGAGCTAAATTTTCAAATGTGTGCTCAGAAATGGATGCTTGTTATTATCTATAGCATAGAAATTGTTTTTTGCGAATTCGGGAAAAATGACCATTTTGAAACCATTGGCTATAGTCCAGCAGAATTAAGCGAAAAAAGCCTCGCATTTAATATCTCTGTATTTTTGTTAATAATTGGTTCTCAAAGCTAAATTTTCAAATTTGTGCTCAGAAATGGATGCTTGTTATTATCTATAGCATAGAAATCGTTTTTTGCGAATTCGGGAAAAATGACCATTTTGAAACCATGGGCTATAGCCCAGCAGAATTTAGCAAAAAATCCTTGCATTTCAAATTTCTGTATTTTTGACAATAATTGGTTCTCAGAGCTAAATTTTCAAATGTGTGCTCAGAAATGGATGCTGGTTATTATCTATAGCATAGAAATCGTTTTTTGCGAATTCGGGAAAAATGACCATTTTGAAACCATGGGCTATAGTCCAGCAGAATTAAGCAAAAAAAGCCTCGCATTTAATATCTCTGTATTTTTGTTAATAATTGGTTCTCAAAGCTAAATTTTCAAATTTGTGCTCAGAAATGGATGCTTGTTATTATCTATAGCATAGAAATCGTTTTTTGCGAATTCGGGAAAAATGACCATTTTGAAACCATGGGCTATAGCCCAGCAGAATTTAGCAAAAAATCCTTGCATTTCAAATTTCTGTATTTTTGACAATAATTGGTTCTCAGAGCTAAATTTTCAAATGTGTGCTCAGAAATGGATGCTGGTTATTATCTATAGCATAGAAATCGTTTTTTGCGAATTCGGGAAAAATGACCATTTTGAAACCATGGGCTATAGTCCAGCAGAATTAAGCAAAAAAAGCCTCGCATTTAATATCTCTGTATTTTTGTTAATAATTGGTTCTCAAAGCTAAATTTTCAAATTTGTGCTCAGAAATGGATGCTTGTTATTATCTATAGCATAGAAATCGTTTTTTGCGAATTCGGGAAAAATGACCATTTTGAAACCATGGGCTATAGCCCAGCAGAATTTAGCAAAAAATCCTTGCATTTCAAATTTCTGTATTTTTGACAATAATTGGTTCTCAGAGCTAAATTTTCAAATGTGTGCTCAGAAATGGATGCTGGTTATTATCTATAGCATAGAAATCGTTTTTTGCGAATTCGGGAAAAATGACCATTTTGAAACCATGGGCTATAGTCCAGCAGAATTAAGCAAAAAAAGCCTCGCATTTAATATCTCTGTATTTTTGTTAATAATTGGTTCTCAAAGCTAAATTTTCAAATTTGTGCTCAGAAATGGATGCTTGTTATTATCTATAGCATAGAAATCGTTTTTTGCGAATTCGGGAAAAATGACCATTTTGAAACCATGGGCTATAGCCCAGCAGAATTTAGCAAAAAATCCTTGCATTTCAAATTTCTGTATTTTTGACAATAATTGGTTCTCAGAGCTAAATTTTCAAATGTGTGCTCAGAAATGGATGCTGGTTATTATCTATAGCATAGAAATCGTTTTTTGCGAATTCGGGAAATATAACCATTTTTAAACCATGGGCTATAGTCCAGCAGAATTAAGCAAAAAAACCTCGCATTTAATATCTCTGTATTTTTGTTAATAATTGGTTCTCAGAGCTAAATTTTCAAATTTGTGCTCAGAAATGGATGCTTGTTATTATCTATAGCATAGAAATCGTTTTTTGCGAATTCGGGAAATATAACCATTTTTAAACCATGGGCTATAGTCCAGCAGAATTAAGCAAAAAAACCTCGCATTTAATATCTCTGTATTTTTGTTAATAATTGGTTCTCAGAGCTAAATTTTCAAATTTGTGCTCAGAAATGGATGCTTGTTATTATCTATAGCATAGAAATCGTTTTTTGCGAATTCGGAAAAATGACCATTTTGAAACCATGGGCTATAGTCCAGCAGAATTAAGCAAAAAATCCTTGCATTTCAAATTTCTGTATTTTTGACAATAATTGGTTCTCAGAGCTAAATTTTCAAATTTGTGCTCAGAAATGGATGCTTGTTATTATCTATAGCATAGAAATCGTTTTTTGCGAATTGGGAAAAATGACCATTTTGAAACCATGGGCTATAGTCCAGCAGAATTAAGCAAAAAATCCTTGCATTTCAAATTTCTGTATTTTTGACAATAATTGGTTCTCAGAGCTAAATTTTCAAATTTGTGCTCAGAAATGGATGCTTGTTATTATCTATAGCATAGAAATCGTTTTTTGCGAATTGGGAAAAATGACCATTTTGAAACCATGGGCTATAGTCCAGCAGAATTAAGCAAAAAAAGCCTCGCATTTAATATCTCTGTATTTTTGTTGGTTCTCAGAGCTAAATTTTCAAATGTGTGCTCAGAAATGGATGCTTGTTATTATCTATAGCATAGAAATCGTTTTTTGCGAATTCAGGAAAAATGACCATTTTGAAACCATGGGCTATAGCCCAGCAGGATTTAGCAAAAAATCCTTGCATTTCAAATTTCTATATTTTTGACAATAATTGGTTCTCAGAGCTAAATTTTCAAATGTGTGCTCAGAAATGGATGCTTGTTATTATCTATAGCATAGAAATCGTTTTTTGCGAATTCGGGAAAAATTACCATTTTGAAACCATGGGCTATAGCCCAGCAGAATTTAGCAAAAAAATCCTTGCATTTCAAATTTCTGTATTTTTGACAATAATTGGTTCTCAGAGCTAAATTTTCAAATGTGTGCTCAGTAAGGGATACTAGTTATTTTCTATAGCATAGAAATCGTTTTTTGCGAATTCGGGAAAAATGACCATTTTGAAACCATGGGCTATAGCCCAGCAGAATTTAGCAAAAAATCCTTGCATTTCAAATTTCTGTATTTTTGACAATAATTGGTTCTCAGAGCTAAATTTTCAAATGTGTGCTCAGAAATGGATGCTTGTTATTATCTGTAGCATAGAAATCGTTTTTCGCGAATTCGGGAAAAATGACCATTTTGAAACCATGGGCTATAGCCCAGCAGAATCTAGCAAAAAATCCTTGCATTTCAAATTTCTGTATTTTTGACAATAATTGGTTCTCAGAGCTAAATTTTCAAATGTGTGCTCAGAAATGGATGCTTGTTATTATCTGTAGCATAGAAATCGTTTTTTGCGAATTCGGGAAAAATGACCATTTTGAAACCATGGGCTATAGCCCAGCAGAATCTAGCAAAAAATCCTTGCATTTCAAATTTCTGTATTTTTGACAATAATTGGTTCTCAGAGCTAAATTTTCAAATTTGTGCTCAGAAATGGATGCTTCTTATTATCTATAGCATAGAAATCGTTTTTTGCGAATTCGGGAAAAATGACCATTTTGAAACCATGGGCTATAGCCCAGCAGAATTTAGCAAAAAATCCTTGCATTTCAAATTTCTATATTTTTGACAATAATTGGTTCTCAGAGCTAAATTTTCAAATGTGTGCTCAGAAGAGGATGCTTGTTATTATCTATAGCATAGAAATCGTTTTTTGCGAATTCGGGAAAAATGACCATTTTGAAACCATGGGCTATAGCCCAGCAGAATTTAGCAAAAAAATCCTTGCATTTCAAATTTCTGTATTTTTGACAATAATTGGATCTCAGAGCTAAATTTTCAAATGTGTGCTCAGTAAGGGATACTAGCTATTTTCTATAGCATAGAAATCGTTTTTTGCGAATTCGGGAAAAATGACCATTTTGAAACCATGGGCTATAGCCCAGCAGAATTTAGCAAAAAATCCTTGCATTTCAAATTTCTGTATTTTTGACAATAATTGGTTCTCAGAGCTAAATTTTCAAATGTGTGCTCAGTAAGGGATACTAGTTATTATCTATAGCTTAGAAATCGTTTTTTGTGAATTCGGGAAAAATGACCATTTTGAAACCATGGGCTATAGTCCAGCAGAATCTAGCAAAAAATCCTTGCATTTCAAATTTCTGTATTTTTGACAATAATTGGTTCTCAGAGCTAAATTTTCAAATGTGTGCTCAGAAATGGATGCTTGTTATTATCTGTAGCATAGAAATCGTTTTTTGCGAATTCGGGAAAAATGACCATTTTGAAACCATGGGCTATAGCCCAGCAGAATCTAGCAAAAAATCCTTGCATTTCAAATTTCTGTATTTTTGACAATAATTGGTTCTCAGGGCTAAATTTTCAAATGTGTGCTCAGTAAGGGATACTAGTTATTATCTATAGCTTAGAAATCGTTTTTTGCGAATTCGGGAAAAATGACCATTTTGAAACCATGGGCTATAGTCCAGCAGAATTAAGCAAAAAAACCTCGCATTTAATATCTCTGTATTTTTGTTAATAATTGGTTCTCAAAGCTAAATTTTCAAATTTGTGCTCAGAAATGGATGCTTGTAATTATCTGTAGCATAGAAATCGTTTTTTGCGAATTCGGGAAAAATGACCATTTTGAAACCATGGGCTATAGCCCAGCAGAATTTAGCAAAAAATCCTTGCATTTCAAATTTCTGTATTTTTGACAATAATTGGTTCTCAGAGCTAAATTTTCAAATGTGTGCTCAGTAAGGGATACTAGTTATTATCTATAGCTTAGAAATCGTTTTTTGCGAATTCGGGAAAAATGACCATTTTGAAACCATGGGCTATAGTCCAGCAGAATTAAGCAAAAAAACCTCGCATTTAATATCTCTGTATTTTTGTTAATAATTGGTTCTCAAAGCTAAATTTTCAAATTTGTGCTCAGAAATGGATGCTTGTTATTATCTGTAGCATAGAAATCGTTTTTTGCGAATTCGGGAAAAATGACCATTTTGAAACCATGGGCTATAGCCCAGCAGAATTAAGCAAAAAATCCTTGCATTTCAAATTTCTGTATTTTTGTTAATAATTGGTTCTCAAAGCTAAATTTTCAAATTTGTGCTCAGAAATGGATGCTTGTTATTATCTATAGCATAGAAATCGTTTTTTGCGAATTCGGGAAATATAACCATTTTTAAACCATGGGCTATAGCCCAGCAGAATTTAGCAAAAAATCCTTGCATTTCAAATTTCTGTATTTTTGACAATAATTGGTTCTCAGAGCTAAATTTTCAAATGTGTGCTCAGTAAGGGATACTAGTTATTATCTATAGCTTAGAAATCGTTTTTTGCGAATTCGGGAAAAATGACCATTTTGAAACCATGGGCTATAGTCCAGCAGAATTAAGCAAAAAAACCTCGCATTTAATATCTCTGTATTTTTGTTAATAATTGGTTCTCAAAGCTAAATTTTCAAATTTGTGCTCAGAAATGGATGCTTGTTATTATCTGTAGCATAGAAATCGTTTTTTGCGAATTCGGGAAAAATGACCATTTTGAAACCATGGGCTATAGCCCAGCAGAATTAAGCAAAAAATCCTTGCATTTCAAATTTCTGTATTTTTGTTAATAATTGGTTCTCAAAGCTAAATTTTCAAATTTGTGCTCAGAAATGGATGCTTGTTATTATCTGTAGCATAGAAATCGTTTTTTGCGAATTCGGGAAAAATGACCATTTTGAAACCATGGGCTATAGCCCAGCAGAATTGAGCAAAAAAACCTCGCATTTAATATCTCTGTATTTTTGTTAATAATTGGTTCTCAAAGCTAAATTTTCAAATTTGTGCTCAGAAATGGATGCTTGTTATTATCTATGGCATAGAAATCGTTTTTTGCGTTGGGAAAAATGACCATTTTGAAACCATGGGCTATAGTCCAGCAGAATTAAGCAAAAAAAGCCTCGCATTTAATATCTCTGTATTTTTGTTAATAATTGGTTCTCAAAGCTAAATTTTCAAATGTGTGCTCAGTAAGCGATACTAGTTATTATCTATAGCATAGAAATCGTTTTTTGCGAATTCGGGAAAAATGACCATTTTGAAACCATGGGCTATAGCCCAGCAGAATCTAGCAAAAAATCCTTGCATTTCAAATTTCTGTATTTTTGACAATAATTGGTTCTCAGAGCTAAATTTTCAAATGTGTGCTCAGTAAGGGATACTAGTTATTATCTTTAGCATAGAAATCGTTTTTTGCGAATTCGGGAAAAATGACCATTTTGAAACCATGGGCTATAGCCCAGCAGAATTTAGCAAAAAATCCTTGCATTTCAAATTTCTGTATTTTTGACAATAATTGGTTCTCAGAGCTAAATTTTCAAATGTGTGCTCAGTAAGGGATACTAGTTATTATCTTTAGCATAGAAATCGTTTTTTGCGAATTCGGGAAAAATGACCATTTTGAAACCATGGGCTATAGTCCAGCAGAATTAAGCAAAAAAAGCCTCGCATTTAATATCTCTGTATTTTTGTTAATAATTGGTTCTCAAAGCTAAATTTTCAAATGTGTGCTCAGTAAGGGATACTAGTTATTATCTTTAGCATAGAAATCGTTTTTTGCGAATTCGGGAAAAATGACCATTTTGAAACCATGGGCTATAGCCCAGCAGAATTTAGCAAAAAATCCTTGCATTTCAAATTTCTGTATTTTTGACAATAATTGGTTCTCAGAGCTAAATTTTCAAATGTGTGCTCAGTAAGGGATACTAGTTATTATCTTTAGCATAGAAATCGTTTTTTGCGAATTCGGGAAAAATTACCATTTTGAAACCATGGGCTATAGCCCAGCAGAATTTAGCAAAAAATCCTTGCATTTCAAATTTCTGTATTTTTGACAATAATTGGTTCTCAGAGCTAAATTTTCAAATGTGTGCTCAGAAATGGATGCTTGTTATTATCTGTAGCATAGAAATCGTTTTTTGCGAATTCGGGAAAAATGACCATTTTGAAACCATGGGCTATAGCCCAGCAGAATCTAGCAAAAAATCCTTGCATTTCAAATTTCTGTATTTTTGACAATAATTGGTTCTCAGAGCTAAATTTTCAAATGTGTGCTCAGTAAGGGATACTAGTTATTATCTATAGCATAGAAATCGTTTTTTGCGAATTCGGGAAAAATGACCATTTTGAAACCATGGGCTATAGCCCAGCAGAATCTAGCAAAAAATCCTTGCATTTCAAATTTCTGTATTTTTGACAATAATTGGTTCTCAGAGCTAAATTTTCAAATGTGTGCTCAGAAATGGATGCTTGTTATTATCTATAGCATAGAAATCGTTTTTTGCGAATTCGGGAAAAATGACCATTTTGAAACCATGGGCTATAGCCCAGCAGAATTTAGCAAAAAATCCTTGCATTTCAAATTTCTGTATTTTTGACAATAATTGGTTCTCAGAGCTAAATTTTCAAATGTGTGCTCAGAAATGGATGCTTGTTATTATCTATAGCATAGAAATCGTTTTTTGCGAATTCGGGAAAAATGACCATTTTGAAACCATGGGCTATAGTCCAGCAGAATCAAGCAAAAAAAAGCCTCGCATTTAATATCTCTGTATTTTTGTTAATAATTGGTTCTCAAAGCTAAATTTTCAAATTTGTGCTCAGAAATGGATGCTTGTTATTATCTATAGCATAGAAATCGTTTTTTGCGAATTCGGGAAAAATGACCATTTTGAAACCATGGGCTATAGTCCAGCAGAATTAAGCAAAAAATCCTTGCATTTCAAATTTCTGTATTTTTGACAATAATTGGTTCTCAGAGCTAAATTTTCAAATTTGTGCTCAGAAATGGATGCTTGTTATTATCTATAGCATAGAAATCGTTTTTTGCGAATTCGGAAAAAATGACCATTTTGAAACCATGGGCTATAGTCCAGCAGAATTAAGCAAAAAATCCTTGCATTTCAAATTTCTGTATTTTTGACAATAATTGGTTCTCAGAGCTAAATTTTCAAATTTGTGCTCAGAAATGGATGCTTGTTATTATCTATAGCATAGAAATCGTTTTTTGCGAATTCGGAAAAAATGACCATTTTGAAACCATGGGCTATAGTCCAGCAGAATTAAGCAAAAAAACCTCGCATTTAATATCTCTGTATTTTTGTTAATAATTGGTTCTCAGAGCTAAATTTTCAAATTTGTGCTCAGAAATGGATGCTTGTTATTATCTATAGCATAGAAATCGTTTTTTGCGAATTCGGAAAAAATGACCATTTTGAAACCATGGGCTATAGTCCTGCAGAATTAAGCAAAAAAACCTCGCATTTAATATCTCTGTATTTTTGTTAATAATTGGTTCTCAGAGCTAAATTTTCAAATTTGTGCTCAGAAATGGATGCTTGTTATTATCTATAGCATAGAAATCGTTTTTTGCGAATTCGGAAAAAATGACCATTTTGAAACCATGGGCTATAGTCCTGCAGAATTAAGCAAAAAAACCTCGCATTTAATATCTCTGTATTTTTGTTAATAATTGGTTCTCAGAGCTAAATTTTCAAATTTGTGCTCAGAAATGGATGCTTGTTATTATCTATAGCATAGAAATCGTTTTTTGCGAATTCGGAAAAAATGACCATTTTGAAACCATGGGCTATAGTCCTGCAGAATTAAGCAAAAAAACCTCGCATTTAATATCTCTGTATTTTTGTTAATAATTGGTTCTCAGAGCTAAATTTTCAAATTTGTGCTCAGAAATGGATGTTTGTTATTATCTATAGCATAGAAATCGTTTTTTGCGAATTCGGAAAAAATGACCATTTTGAAACCATGGGCTATAGTCCTGCAGAATTAAGCAAAAAAACCTCGCATTTAATATCTCTGTATTTTTGTTAATAATTGGTTCTCAGAGCTAAATTTTCAAATTTGTGCTCAGAAATGGATGCTTGTTATTATCTATAGCATAGAAATCGTTTTTTGCGAATTCGGGAAATATAACCATTTTTAAACCATGGGCTATAGTCCAGCAGAATTAAGCAAAAAAACCTCGCATTTAATATCTCTGTATTTTTGTTAATAATTGGTTCTCAGAGCTAAATTTTCAAATTTGTGCTCAGAAATGGATGCTTGTTATTATCTATAGCATAGAAATCGTTTTTTGCGAATTCGGAAAAAATGACCATTTTGAAACCATGGGCTATAGTCCTGCAGAATTAAGCAAAAAAACCTCGCATTTAATATCTCTGTATTTTTGTTAATAATTGGTTCTCAGAGCTAAATTTTCAAATTTGTGCTCAGAAATGGATGCTTGTTATTATCTATAGCATAGAAATCGTTTTTTGCGAATTGGGAAAAATAACCATTTTGAAACCATGGGCTATAGTCCAGCAGAATTGAGCAATAAAAGCCTCGCATTTAATATCTCTGTATTTTTGTTAATAATTGGTTCTCAGAGCTAAATTTTCAAATTTGTGCTCAGAAATGGATGCTTGTTATTATCTATAGCATAGAAATTGTTTTTTGCGAATTCGGAAAAAATGACCATTTTGAAACCATGGGCTATAGTCCAGCAGAATTAAGCAAAAAATCCTTGCATTTCAAATTTCTGTATTTTTGACAATAATTGGTTCTCAGAGCTAAATTTTCAAATTTGTGCTCAGAAATGGATGCTTGTTATTATCTATAGCATAGAAATCGTTTTTTGCGAATTGGGAAAAATGACCATTTTGAAACCATGGGCTATAGTCCAGCAGAATTAAGCAAAAAATCCTTGCATTTCAAATTTCTGTATTTTTGACAATAATTGGTTCTCAGAGCTAAATTTCCAAATTTGTGCTCAGAAATGGATGCTTGTTATTATCTATAGCATAGAAATCGTTTTTTGCGAATTGGGAAAAATGACCATTTTGAAACCATGGGCTATAGTCCAGCAGAATTAAGCAAAAAAAGCCTCGCATTTAATATCTCTGTATTTTTGTTAATAATTGGTTCTCAGAGCTAAATTTTCAAATGTGTGCTCAGAAATGGATGCTTGTTATTATCTATAGCATAGAAATCGTTTTTTGCGAATTCGGGAAAAATGAACATTTTGAAACCATGGGCTATAGCCCAGCAGAATTTAGCAAAAAATCCTTGCATTTAATATCTCTGTATTTTTGTTAATAATTGGTTCTCAGAGCTAAATTTTCAAATGTGTGCTCAGAAATGGATGCTTGTTATTATCTATAGCATAGAAATCGTTTTTTGCGAATTCGGGAAAAATGACCATTTTGAAACCATGGGCTATAGCCCAGCAGAATTTAGCAAAAAATCCTTGCATTTAATATCTCTGTATTTTTGTTAATAATTGGTTCTCAAAGCTAAATTTTCAAATTTGTGCTCAGAAATGGATGCTTGTTATTATCTATAGCATAGAAATCGTTTTTTGCGAATTCGGGAAAAATGACCATTTTTAAACCATGGGCTATAGTCCAGCAGAATTAAGCAAAAAAAGCCTCGCATTTAATATTTCTGTATTTTTGTTAATAATTGGTTCTGAGTGCTAAATTTTCAAATTTGTGCTCAGAAATGGATGCTTGTTATTATCTTTAGCATAGAAATCGTTTTTTGCGAATTCGGAAAAAATGACCATTTTGAAACCATGGGCTATAGCCCAGCAGAATTAAGCAAAAAAACCTCGCATTTAATATCTCTGTATTTTTGTTAATAATTGGTTCTCAGAGCTAAATTTTCAAATGTGTGCTCAGTAAGGGATACTAGTTATTATCTATAGCATAGAAATCGTTTTTTGCGAATTCGGGAAAAATGACCATTTTGAAACCATGGGCTATAGTCCAGCAGAATTAAGCAAAAAAACCTCGCATTTAATATATCTGTATTTTTGTTAATAATTGGTTCTCAAAGCTTAATTTTCAAATTTGTGCTCAGAAATGGATGCTTGTTATTATCTATAGCATAGAAATCGTTTTTTGCGAATTCGGGAAAAATGACCATTTTGAAACCATGGCTATAGTCCAGCAGAATAAAGCAAAAAAAGCCTCGCATTTAATATCTCTGTATTTTTGTTAATAATTGGTTCTCAGATCTAAATTTTCAAATTTGTGCTCAGAAATGGATGCTTGTTATTATCTATAGCATAGAAATCGTTTTTTGCGAATTCGGAAAAAATGACCATTTTGAAACCATGGGCTATAGCCCAGCAGAATTAAGCAAAAAAACCTCGCATTTAATATCTCTGTATTTTTGTTAATAATTGGTTCTCAGAGCTAAATTTTCAAATTTGTGCTCAGAAATGGATGCTTGTTATTATCTGTAGCATAGAAATCGTTTTTTGCGAATTCGGGAAAAATGACCATTTTGAAACCATGGGCTATAGCCCAGCAGAATTTAGCAAAAAATCCTTGCATTTCAAATTTCTGTATTTTTGACAATAATTGGTTCTCAGAGCTAAATTTTCAAATTTGTGCTCAGTAAGGGATACTAGTTATTATCTATAGCATAGAAATCGTTTTTTGCGAATTCGGGAAAAATGACCATTTTGAAACCATGGGCTATAGCCCAGCAGAATCTAGCAAAAAATCCTTGCATTTCAAATTTCTGTATTTTTGTTAATAATTGGTTCTCAGAGCTAAATTTTCAAATGTGTGCTCAGTAAGGGATACTAGTTATTATCTATAGCACAGAAATCGTTTTTTGCGAATTCGGGAAAAATGACCATTTTGAAACCATGGGCTATAGCCCAGCAGAATCTAGCAAAAAATCCTTGCATTTCAAATTTCTGTATTTTTGTTAATAATTGGTTCTCAGAGCTAAATTTTCAAATGTGTGCTCAGTAAGGGATACTAGTTATTATCTATAGCACAGAAATCGTTTTTTGCGAATTCGGGAAATATAACCATTTTTAAACCATGGGCTATTGTCCAGCAGAATTAAGCAAAAAAAGCCTCGCATTTAATATCTCTGTATTTTTGTTAATAATTGGTTCTCAGAGCTAAATTTTCAAATTTGTGCTCAGAAATGGATGCTTGTTATTATCTGTAGCATAGAAATCGTTTTTTGCGAATTCGGGAAAAATGACCATTTTGAAACCATGGGCTATAGCCCAGCAGAATCTAGCAAAAAATCCTTGCATTTCAAATTTCTGTATTTTTGTTAATAATTGGTTCTCAGAGCTAAATTTTCAAATGTGTGCTCAGTAAGGGATACTAGTTATTATCTATAGCACAGAAATCGTTTTTTGCGAATTCGGGAAATATAACCATTTTTAAACCATGGGCTATTGTCCAGCAGAATTAAGCAAAAAAAGCCTCGCATTTAATATCTCTGTATTTTTGTTAATAATTGGTTCTCAGAGCTAAATTTTCAAATTTGTGCTCAGAAATGGATGCTTGTTATTATCTGTAGCATAGAAATCGTTTTTTGCGAATTCGGGAAAAATGACCATTTTGAAACCATGGGCTATAGTCCAGCAGAATTAAGAAAAAAAAACCTCGCATTTAATATCTCTGTATTTTTGTTAATAATTGGTTCTCAGAGCTAAATTTTCAAATTTGTGCTCAGAAATGGACGCTTGTTATTATCTATAGCATAGAAATCGTTTTTTGCGAATTCGGAAAAAATGACCATTTTGAAACCATGGGCTATAGCCCAGCAGAATTAAGCAAAAAAAACTCGCATTTAATATCTCTGTATTTTTGTTAATAATTGGTTCTTAGAGCTAAATTTTCAAATGTGTGCTCAGTAAGGGATACTAGTTATTATCTATAGCATAGAAATCGTTTTTTGCGAATTCGGGAAAAATGACCATTTTGAAACCATGGGCTATAGTCCAGCAGAATTAAGCAAAAAAGCCTCGCATTTAATATCTCTGTATTTTTGTTAATAATTGGTTCTCAAAGCTAAATTTTCAAATTTGTGCTCAAAAATGGATGCTTGTTATTATCTCTAGCATAGAAATCGTTTTTTGCGAATTCGAGAAAAATGACCATTTTGAAACCATGGGCTATAGCCCAGCAGAATTTAGCAAAAAATCCTTGCATTTCAAATTTCTGTATTTTTGACAATAATTGGTTCTCAGAGCTAAATTTTCAAATTTGTGCTCAGTAAGGGATACTAGTTATTATCTATAGCATAGAAATCGTTTTTTGCGAATTCGGGAAAAATGACCATCTTGAAACCATGGGCTATAGCCCAGCAGAATCTAGCAAAAAATCCTTGCATTTCAAATTTCTGTATTTTTGTAAATAATTGGTTCTCAGAGCTAAATTTTCAAATGTGTGCTCAGTAAGGGATACTAGTTATTATCTATAGCATAGAAATCGTTTTTTGCGAATTCGGGAAATATAACCATTTTTAAACCATGGGCTATTGTCCAGCAGAATTAAGCAAAAAAAGCCTCGCATTTAATATCTCTGTATTTTTGTTAATAATTGGTTCTCAGAGCTAAATTTTCAAATTTGTGCTCAGAAATGGATGCTTGTTATTATCTGTAGCATAGAAATCGTTTTTTGCGAATTCGGGAAAAATGACCATTTTGAAACCATGGGCTATAGCCCAGCAGAATTTAGCAAAAAATCCTTGCATTTCAAATTTCTGTATTTTTGACAATAATTGGTTCTCAGAGCTAAATTTTCAAATGTGTGCTCAGAAATGGATGCTTGTTATTATCTGTAGCATAGAAATCGTTTTTTTTTGCGAATTCGGGAAAAATGACCATTTTGAAACCATGGGCTATAGCCCAGCAGAATTAAGCAAAAAATCCTTGCATTTCAAATATCTGTATTTTTGACAATAATTGGTTCTCAGAGCTAAATTTTCAAATGTGTGCTCAGTAAGGGATACTAGTTATTATCTATAGCATAGAAATCGTTTTTTGCGAATTCGGGAAAAATGACCATTTTGAAACCATGGGCTATAGCCCAGCAGAATCTAGCAAAAAATCCTTGCATTTCAAATGTCTGTATTTTTGACAATAATTGGTTCTCAGAGCTAAATTTTCAAATGTGTGCTCAGAAATGGATGCTTGTTATTATCTATAGCATAGAAATCGTTTTTTGCGAATTCGGGAAAAATGACCATTTTGAAACCATGGGCTATAGCCCAGCAGAATTTAGCAAAAAATCCTTGCATTTCAAATTTCTGTATTTTTGACAATAATTGGTTCTCAGAGTTAAATTTTCAAATGTGTGCTCAGAAATGGATGCTTGTTATTATCTGTAGCATAGAAATCGTTTTTTTTTGCGAATTCGGGAAAAATGACCATTTTGAAACCATGGGCTATAGCCCAGCAGAATTTAGCAAAAAATCCTTGCATTTCAAATATCTGTATTTTTGACAATAATTGGTTCTCAGAGCTAAATTTTCAAATGTGTGCTCAGTAAGGGATACTAGTTATTATCTATAGCATAGAAATCGTTTTTTGCGAATTCGGAAAAAATGACCATTTTGAAGCCATGGGCTATAGTCCAGCAGAATTAATCAAAAAAACCTCGCATTTAATATCTCTGTATTTTTGTTAATAATTGGTTCTCAGAGCTAAATTTTCAAATTTGTGCTCAGAAATGGATGCTTGTTATTATCTGTAGCATAGAAATCGTTTTTTGCGAATTCGGGAAAAATGACCATTTTGAAACCATGGGCTATAGTCCAGCAGAATTAAGCAAAAAAAGCCTCGCATTTAATATCTCTGTATTTTTGTTAATAATTGGTTCTCAGAGCTAAATTTTCAAATTTGTGCTCAGAAATGGATGCTTGTTATTATCTGTAGCATAGAAATCGTTTTTTGCGAATTCGGGAAAAATGACCATTTTGAAACCATGGGCTATAGTCCAGCAGAATTAAGCAAAAAACCTCGCATTTAATATATCTGTATTTTTGTTAATAATTGGTTCTCAGAGCTAAATTTTCAAATTTGTGCTCAGTAAGGCATACTAGTTATTATCTATAGCATAGAAATCGTTTTTTGCGAATTCGGAAAAAATGACCATTTTGAAACCATGGGCTATAGTCCAGCAGAATTAAGCAAAAAAACCTCGCATTTAATATCTCTGTATTTTTGTTAATAATTGGTTCTTAGAGCTAAATTTTCAAATGTGTGCTCAGTAAGGGATACTAGTTATTATCTATAGCATAGAAATCGTTTTTTGCGAATTCGGGAAAAATTACCATTTTGAAACCATGGGCTATAGCCCAGCAGAATCTAGCAAAAAATCCTTGCATTTCAAATGTCTGTATTTTTGACAATAATTGGTTCTTAGAGCTAAATTTTCAAATGTGTGCTCAGTAAGGGATACTAGTTATTATCTATAGCATAGAAATCGTTTTTTGCGAATTCGGGAAAAATGACCATTTTGAAACCATGGGCTATAGTCCAGCAGAATTAAGCAAAAAAGCCTCGCATTTAATATCTCTGTATTTTTGTTAATAATTGGTTCTCAAAGCTAAATTTTCAAATTTGTGCTCAAAAATGGATGCTTGTTATTATCTATAGCATAGAAATCGTTGTTGAATAATATGTGCAAAAATATCTCTTAGACTCCTTACCGCTGGTGGGGGGCAGTCTAGATTTAAGTCAAACACTTTGAAGTCAATATGAATAACTTAAACTTTATTTCAATTGCACTTGCTTAAATACTAAAAAACAGCTTATTTGACAAAATAATGCGAACGGGGCATGAAAGGGAAATAAAATGAAAACTGCGCGTGCAGGTGAACAGGTGAATGGTAATATGATACAAAAATAGAATTAAATTGAAATAAGACAAAAAAAATTAATTTGTTTGTTGGGTTGAACCCAACATGCTGCGACCAGCTTATGTAGAAATAACGCAGAACTCGGATTCTTCAAATCTTTCATTCGTCGCTGCGGCATCCTTGGAACGGTGCATTCTTACTGCTACTTGTGGGTTAATTAATTGGTCTCGTACTGTAGTATATTTGTTCCTGATTATAATGAAACCAGCAGCCATAATAACTATTATGACCAGTGCGGAACCAAGGAAGCTGTAGTGAGTAACCCTTTGCGTGGCTATTGTCTTCATTATCACTTCTTGATGTTCTTGGATTTTTACAGCGTGTTCCAGTTGCATCATTTTCTCTGATAACTCAGGTTCTAACACAGGTGGTTCCTCCTGAATGTATCGGAAATTAGTCAGCTGCTGTGAGAGATTAGTCGCTGGCATAATGGACCCAAGGCGTCTGCCCGAGAAAGATTGTTTGCCTATGATGATTACTGGTTCTTGACGAAGCATGCAATTTGGCTGAAGATGCAGAATTCCACTACCCTTCAATGTTTTCGTTTGGGTTTGGAAGTTGCATATTATGTCCACCGTAGCCTCCTTGGGCATAGAGAAAATCCATGTGTTGGGGTGATTCATTTTGATCCAATAAGGTCTTGCTGCTATAGTACGTATTACGCAAGATGTTGACAGATTACTATTGTGTCGCATTATGTTCATCTCACATGAACTTGTAGAAGCGCTGGTGGTATATATTGGTTGTCGTAGATTGCACCAATACAATGCTCTTGATCTTTTATTGCAAGCACTGAGTTCAAGACTTGACATGGAATAGAACTGATCTCCTTCTAGTGTGACCAGTAAGTAGTCTGATGTCGGAACGATGAATTTGAACGTTTCATTATGGTTTGTTGGTACTGGCAGTGGATTAAAAATCATAAACTCCTTGTTGTATAGAAGAGGAATAGTTATTTCGATTATAATGTTGTTGTTCATTACTCTTCCTTTCGGGTGCAATTCCTTGTAAAGGTGTATTATTGATTCGTGATGCCTTTCTCCGGGTATCATCATCGATCGAGGAATGTTGTCATGAATCCGTAACAGCTCGTTGCTAAGTTGTTGAACACTTAGTATTAGGGGATGCATTTTCCCATTGTGAGTTGACATTATAATATTGAGTAAGATGCTTTGAGTATTCTGATAATTTATCATCATCAGAATGGTCGTAAGTGCAGTGGATATAAATCTGCTGAATGTATCGTATCTGTTTATATTGTTCTTTAGATCCTTGGTCAATTTGTTTAGCAGATTTAATTGTTTGTGGGTCGACTCACGCTCTTCCTTAAATATATTAAGCGTGGAATCAATTATTGAAGTTTGGTTTTTCATTAGCTGCATAATGTGGTCTTCGTTAGTGCTCATGTTTTCAATCGTCTCTTCATATTTTTTGGCAAAGTGCTGGTCTAGTACGCCGAACAGCTCATTGGCCACAGTGCCAATAATGTCGAACGGAGAGCGTCTGCTTCGTTTAGCATTATCTTTGTTGGTGTGCAGCAGTATGTCATTGTTTAGCTCGATTTGCTGCAGTTGATGCTTAAATTGTGTCAGTGTTGCTCCACATAATAAAGCACTATTCTCTTCCAGCTCGTTGGTTTTGCATATTTCGTTCATCTGCCGTATGCATTCCTTATACGTGTAAAATTCTGACCAGTAATTAGTCAGGTTAAAGAACACAACGGCTTTCCATGAACTTGTCACCATATTCGCACGCCCGATATCTTCAAAGTATATTCCTGGTTGACTGCTAAATTCAGTAACATCGAATCCTTCAGCTGGGATAGATTCGATTGGGCTTATTACAACCGCGATTATACTCAAATAAAGAAGAGGTTGGATCATTTTACCAAACATTGTACCAGCATAGTTTCTGTTCTTGGGCGGTTTTGGGTTTGAACTGTGACTCACTTTAGCCTTCCTTGGGTGAACCGCTACGTGGTGTGCTTGAAGATTCGAGTTCGGACTCTTGAGATCTCTACAGCCGTTCTCTGAAGATTCTATTGGTAATGGACATAACTTGTTAACAGGCCGCTTTATGAATTTGTTGTTGCTGAATACTGTAACTGCACGCACGTTGTCGTCCTTCCCGGGGTGTATTTCGGAAATTCGACCCATCAGCCAACTCGTCGGAGGCAAACGATCTTCCTTTATCAGAACGATATCACCAACCTTGACATTTTCTTCTTTTTGTTTCCACTTTGTACGTTGCTGGAGCTGTGACAAATATTCTGTCGACCATATCTTCCAAAAATCTTGCGTTAACTTTTGTATTAATCTCCAGCGTGATCGATAACTCCGAGTTTCATCCAGAATGGGTTCAGGTAGTGCATTAATAGCAGATCCGACGAGAAAATGTCCAGGAGTAAGTATCGGTGTGTCGTCTATATCGTTGCTCAATGCCGTTAGGGGCCGAGAGTTAAGGCATGCTTCTATTTGCGTAAGCAGAGTTGTTAGTTCTTCAAACGTCAGCGTGGTATCACCAATTACTCTCTTCAAATGATACTTCATCGACTTCACGCCAGCCTCCCATAATCCACCAAAGTGTGGTGCAGCTGGTGGTATAAAATGCCATTGTATGCCACTAGTTACTAAGGTTCTGGACGCAGTCCGTTCCGAATTATGAATTGTTTGTTTCATAAGCGTTTGTATTTCCTTGTTAGCTCCGACGAATGTTGTTCCATTGTCACTATAAAAATGTGAACACATTCCTCTTCTGGAGCTAAACCGCCTAACTGCTGCTAGAAACGCTTCCGAGGTTAGGTCACTCACTAGTTCGATGTGAATGGCCTTTGTTGCTAAACACACGAAGATAGCTACGTAACCCTTTGTTGTCCGGTTTCCTCGCCCCTTTGAAACTAGTATTTGAATGGGACCAGCGTAGTCGATTCCGGTATGTGTAAATGGTCTTGACGGCGTTACCCGTGCAGCTGGCAATGCTCCCATTAGCTGACCTTTGGTTGCTGCATTGAAACGGTGACATCTGACGCAGTTATGTATAGTTTGACGTACAACTCGTTTGGCTTGAATGATCCAATACGATTGCCGTAAGGTTGACAATGTTAGTCGAATACCTCCATGTAATGTTCTTTTGTGTGTATAGTCCACCAATAGCTTGGTGAAATGGTCGTTATGTGGTAAAATGGTAGGGTGTTTTTCTGACTCCAGTAGGTTTGATGACTCAAGGCGGCCTCCGACTACTAATACGCTGTCCTTATTTAGATGTGGTGTCAAGGAAAGAATTTTGCTTTTTTTGTCGATCTGTTTTCCATTCTGAAGGCATGCGATCTCGTCTTGAAAAGCTCTACGTTGGACAGTACGAATGATACTGTTTTGGGCTTCTCTGACTTCCTTCGCTGTAAGTTCGCCTTTTTGTTTTCCTTCATCTCGTTTCCTGCAGTTATGAACAAATCTTCTACAGTATGCAGTTACTCGAAGCAGTTTGTTATAACAGGAAAATCTTTCCAACATGTTGAAATTTGGCTCGGTGATCAGTGCTGTCATCACTACCCTTCTTTTCTCAGGTATGCCTTCTTCAGGAATTTCTTGATTCGGTTGCCTTGGCCAGGTTAATTCGTCGTTTGTTAACCACACCGGGCCATTCCACCACAAAGCATAATTCTTAAGAAGATCAGGTGCAAGGCCTCTTGATGCACAGTCGGCAGGATTGTCGGTAGAACTCACGTGCCTCCAATTCTTGGGATCAACTGTTTGATGGATGTCGGACACTCTATTCGCCACAAATGTTTTCCAAGATGATGGGCACTTCTTTATCCAAGCTAATGTGATGGTAGAATCGGTCCAAGCAAATACTTCTCCTACTTGTGACCCATATGTATGCAAGGCTTCTTTCATCAATTTCGAAAGCAAGTGTGCGCCACATAATTCTAGCTTAGGGAGAGGGAGTTTCCTTTTAATTGGCGCCACCCTTGTTTTAGCTGTTAAGAGTGTGATGTTGGAGGTCCCATGCTGTATGAACATCCTGGAGTAAACTACAGCGGCATAAGCTGCTTCGGATGCGTCACAGAACCCGTGTAGTTCGAACTTCTGGGCCTTGTTCACACCTAACCATCTGGGAATGCTGATATCTTCGACTTCTATCAGCCTTTCCTTAAAGTGGTTCCATCGGTGATAAAGTTCAGCTGGAAGTGGCTCATCCCAGCCAACATTTGCCTTCCAAAGGTGTTGCATTAAGATCTTTGCACTGACTGTGACTGGTGCTAACCATCCTAATGGGTCATATAACTTGGCAATTTCTGACAAAGTTTTGCGTTTTGTCAGGTTGGGTTCACTTGCTGGTGCAAGGTCGATGTTGACCTTAAATTGGAAGCTATCGATCGTTGGATTCCAATGAATTCCTAATGTTTTAACCGTTTCTTCCTTATCGATCATTACTTTGGAGTCGATTCTTGCTTCGAATGGAATATCATCCAACAATGTACTGTTGTTTGTTGCCCATTTCCGCAGGTTGAATCCAGCTTTGGCGAGCAGTCTTGTTAGTTGTGATTGCGCCACATGACATTTATGTAAAGTATCATCTCCGGACATTACATCGTCGACGTAGAAATCATTTTTTACAATGTCGGATGCAATAGGATAGTTGTGTTGTTCATCGCTGGCTAGTTGCTGTAAGGTCCTAACTGCTAAATATGGCGCTGAAGCTGTGCCATACGTTACTGTTGTCATCTTGTATTCCTTTATGGGCTGGTTTGTTGAGCTGCGCCATAATATGCGTTGATAGTCCTGATCTTCCCTGTTGATTAATACCTGTCGGTACATCTTCTCGATGTCTGCAGTGAAGACGTACTTGTGCCTTCGCCAACGCATTATTATGGTAGTGATATCCTCTTGGAGCCTGGGGCCCACCAACATTAACTGGTTTAAACTAATGCCAGTAGATGTTTTGGCCGATGCATCGAACACTACACGTAGTTTTGTCGTTGTACTACTTGACTTATGAACGGCATGATGAGGCATATAGTATATTGGTTTCTCAGTTTTGCTGGTGTGACTTACTTCAACCATATGTCCTAGTTTTAGGAATTCGTCCATGAACTTACAGTAATCTTCCTTTAACTGAATGTCTGAAGTAAATCTTGTTTCCAATTGACGTAACCTAGCTATTGCTTTTGATCTTGATTCGCCTAATTTTGAAGATTGCATCGTTTCCTTGTCGAATGGTAATTTCACCACATACCTTCCATGTTCATTACGGTAGTGTGTTTCTTGAAAGATTCGTTCACATTCTTGATCAGCTTTTGTTTCGTGTTTTCGAATTGGTAATTCCTCTATTTCCCAAAACCTTTCAAGTTGTTTTTCAACAGATGTTTGTACAACCATACTGGTAACAATACGGCTAGCTTTCATTGATGTTGGACCAGTTATCAACCAACCTAACTCCGAACTTTGGGCTATTGGAGAACTATTGGTTCCTTTTCTCAAACCATTTTTGATGAGATCACCGTATATGTCGGCACCAATTATCATGTCGATTGGTCCAGGGACGTCAAAGCTTGGATCAGCTAATTGCAGATTCTTGAGGTAATTGACTGTATCCACCTTTATTGCTGTTGCTGGTAGCAGTTTCGTCAATTTTGGTAGAACCAATGCTTCTACTTGTCTTTTGAACTGGGATGAAAATCTTGGACATATAGTGAAGTTCACCTTGCTTCTCGCTATTCCTGATTCGGATGCGCCTAATCCGCTCATCTCAACGAACACCCTCTCTTTATTTAGTCGCAGTGCTTGAACGACTGACTCTGTTATGAGTGTTGCTTGAGAGCCTGGATCAATGAGTGCCCGGAGCCTGATGTTCTGTCCAGTCTCATTGTCACTGCTAGCAATGACAATTGCTGTTGCAAGAAGTATGGTTGGATTTTGATGGCCATAGTTCACTTGTACTTTTTTTTCTTGAGAACGTTGTTCTGTATTTTTTGCTTGTGTATTTTCTGTCTGTCCATTCCATATGTAGTAAAGTATGATGTTTTTTGTTGCAACTCTTGCATGTATGTTTGCTCATGCACTGGCTTTGCTTGTCATGCCTTAGGCAATTTATGCAAAGCTTCGCCAATTTAGCTTGATCAAACCGTTCCTTTGGTGTCCAGCTCATGAACTTTCGGCACATATAAAGGTTATGCTCTCCTTGGCAAAAAACACAATTTGGTTTTGTTGCGATGTACACGTTTCGTGCTATTGGCTTCGTGTTGTCTCCAGTTTTAGAATGCTTTGTCTTAGAGGAAGCTAAAACCTCCAAGGCCTGGTATCTTCTCGCCAAGAAATCATATAATATCTGGAGGGAGGGCATTTTGTTAGGCTGGTCTAGCCCTTGTTCAAATAAATTTCTGCTCTCTGCGTCTAGTTCGTTTGATATTAAATGAACTATTATTGGATCCCATGATGAAGTGTTGAAACCCATGTTTTTGATGGCTGCCAATCCTTCTTTTGTTGCATCAAGGATTGCTTTAATTAAATTTGCTGTAGACTGATTTCCTTGGCGACCAGCTTTAAGCATTTTATCAATATGCATTGAAACAATCTTTCTTTCATTATCGTAACGTTGCTTTAAAGTTTCCCAAGCACAGAGATAATTAGCACTCGATATTGTAAAATGCTGAATTAACTGCATTGGTTCACCTTCTAAATGAGTTTTTAAATACTCCATCTTTTCGGTTTCATTCAATGTTGGCTTGTTGTGTATAATAGTTGTGAAGATATCATGGAATGAACGCCACTCCAGATAGTTGCCCTTAAACGTTGGAATTTTAAGAGGTGGGAGTTTTGCTTCTGAATAGGTCTTGTTATTTGCACTTTGACATTCGCCTAACGTTGACGCCATTTTTAGGAGACAATTGTTTATGTCTTTCTTAACTCCGTTGTATGTCTTATTTCTGACATAGGGTGACTGTAAATCTTCGTCTGACGCATTGGACATGAACTCTTCGTGGAGTTCTGTCATGTTACGGAGCTGTTCGAGCAAGATCTTTTGCTGGAAATCGTTTATTTCCTTGGAGTATTGAAGAAAGGTATCTTCAAACTCTTCTATGTTACTCACGATTGCCTCTATTTTTACGTTTAATTTTCTTAAACGCTGGCTTTGAAGAACATTGTCCGTACCTTTAGTCGATTTTGAGGTACTTGCTGATGTTTCTTCTGCCTTAATACCTTCCAGCAACTTTCTTAGCTTAATGTACAGCTCTTCGACCTTTTTGTAGGTGTTCAACGCCATATATGGGGTATCGGGTTTGGCAATAGGTTTGAGCCTTTCGTGATTTTCGTGAAATTCTTTCCAAATGGCTTCGATTCTCTCCAAACGTTCTTCTTTGTACCGCTGCGTTTTTCGGGATGCACTGTCTTTCGTAAAGTTTCTCATCGCCTGCTCCAACTCATCAGCCAGCACTTTCTGCCTCGAACCGATGATAAAAACGTCCGCTTCTTCAGCCATTGTCTTAAATTATGATGATTTTTTTGTTTTTAATTTCACTTCACTTTTCACTTCACTACCAGTGTCTTAGCCCTGGCAACGCTGACAATAATATACAAATACTGCACTTAAATTTTACCAATGTCAGTAGCCTTGGTAACGCTAGTTAAAATAGGTCTGCTGTTCTTAATATTGTAATTTTCGAAGGACCATTAAATGTTGAATAATATGTGCAAAAATATCTCTTAGACTCCTTACCGCTGGTGGGGGGCAGTCTAGATTTAAGTCAAACACTTTGAAGTCAATATGAATAACTTAAACTTTATTTCAATTGCACTTGCTTAAATACTAAAAAACAGCTTATTTGACAAAATAATGCGAACGGGGCATGAAAGGGAAATAAAATGAAAACTGCGCGTGCAGGTGAACAGGTGAATGGTAATATGATACAAAAATAGAATTAAATTGAAATAAGACAAAAAAAATTAATTTGTTTGTTGGGTTGAACCCAACATGCTGCGACCAGCTTATGTAGAAATAACGCAGAACTCGGATTCTTCAAATCTTTCATTCGTCGCTGCGGCATCCTTGGAACGGTGCATTCTTACTGCTACTTGTGGGTTAATTAATTGGTCTCGTACTGTAGTATATTTGTTCCTGATTATAATGAAACCAGCAGCCATAATAACTATTATGACCAGTGCGGAACCAAGGAAGCTGTAGTGAGTAACCCTTTGCGTGGCTATTGTCTTCATTATCACTTCTTGATGTTCTTGGATTTTTACAGCGTGTTCCAGTTGCATCATTTTCTCTGATAACTCAGGTTCTAACACAGGTGGTTCCTCCTGAATGTATCGGAAATTAGTCAGCTGCTGTGAGAGATTAGTCGCTGGCATAATGGACCCAAGGCGTCTGCCCGAGAAAGATTGTTTGCCTATGATGATTACTGGTTCTTGACGAAGCATGCAATTTGGCTGAAGATGCAGAATTCCACTACCCTTCAATGTTTTCGTTTGGGTTTGGAAGTTGCATATTATGTCCACCGTAGCCTCCTTGGGCATAGAGAAAATCCATGTGTTGGGGTGATTCATTTTGATCCAATAAGGTCTTGCTGCTATAGTACGTATTACGCAAGATGTTGACAGATTACTATTGTGTCGCATTATGTTCATCTCACATGAACTTGTAGAAGCGCTGGTGGTATATATTGGTTGTCGTAGATTGCACCAATACAATGCTCTTGATCTTTTATTGCAAGCACTGAGTTCAAGACTTGACATGGAATAGAACTGATCTCCTTCTAGTGTGACCAGTAAGTAGTCTGATGTCGGAACGATGAATTTGAACGTTTCATTATGGTTTGTTGGTACTGGCAGTGGATTAAAAATCATAAACTCCTTGTTGTATAGAAGAGGAATAGTTATTTCGATTATAATGTTGTTGTTCATTACTCTTCCTTTCGGGTGCAATTCCTTGTAAAGGTGTATTATTGATTCGTGATGCCTTTCTCCGGGTATCATCATCGATCGAGGAATGTTGTCATGAATCCGTAACAGCTCGTTGCTAAGTTGTTGAACACTTAGTATTAGGGGATGCATTTTCCCATTGTGAGTTGACATTATAATATTGAGTAAGATGCTTTGAGTATTCTGATAATTTATCATCATCAGAATGGTCGTAAGTGCAGTGGATATAAATCTGCTGAATGTATCGTATCTGTTTATATTGTTCTTTAGATCCTTGGTCAATTTGTTTAGCAGATTTAATTGTTTGTGGGTCGACTCACGCTCTTCCTTAAATATATTAAGCGTGGAATCAATTATTGAAGTTTGGTTTTTCATTAGCTGCATAATGTGGTCTTCGTTAGTGCTCATGTTTTCAATCGTCTCTTCATATTTTTTGGCAAAGTGCTGGTCTAGTACGCCGAACAGCTCATTGGCCACAGTGCCAATAATGTCGAACGGAGAGCGTCTGCTTCGTTTAGCATTATCTTTGTTGGTGTGCAGCAGTATGTCATTGTTTAGCTCGATTTGCTGCAGTTGATGCTTAAATTGTGTCAGTGTTGCTCCACATAATAAAGCACTATTCTCTTCCAGCTCGTTGGTTTTGCATATTTCGTTCATCTGCCGTATGCATTCCTTATACGTGTAAAATTCTGACCAGTAATTAGTCAGGTTAAAGAACACAACGGCTTTCCATGAACTTGTCACCATATTCGCACGCCCGATATCTTCAAAGTATATTCCTGGTTGACTGCTAAATTCAGTAACATCGAATCCTTCAGCTGGGATAGATTCGATTGGGCTTATTACAACCGCGATTATACTCAAATAAAGAAGAGGTTGGATCATTTTACCAAACATTGTACCAGCATAGTTTCTGTTCTTGGGCGGTTTTGGGTTTGAACTGTGACTCACTTTAGCCTTCCTTGGGTGAACCGCTACGTGGTGTGCTTGAAGATTCGAGTTCGGACTCTTGAGATCTCTACAGCCGTTCTCTGAAGATTCTATTGGTAATGGACATAACTTGTTAACAGGCCGCTTTATGAATTTGTTGTTGCTGAATACTGTAACTGCACGCACGTTGTCGTCCTTCCCGGGGTGTATTTCGGAAATTCGACCCATCAGCCAACTCGTCGGAGGCAAACGATCTTCCTTTATCAGAACGATATCACCAACCTTGACATTTTCTTCTTTTTGTTTCCACTTTGTACGTTGCTGGAGCTGTGACAAATATTCTGTCGACCATATCTTCCAAAAATCTTGCGTTAACTTTTGTATTAATCTCCAGCGTGATCGATAACTCCGAGTTTCATCCAGAATGGGTTCAGGTAGTGCATTAATAGCAGATCCGACGAGAAAATGTCCAGGAGTAAGTATCGGTGTGTCGTCTATATCGTTGCTCAATGCCGTTAGGGGCCGAGAGTTAAGGCATGCTTCTATTTGCGTAAGCAGAGTTGTTAGTTCTTCAAACGTCAGCGTGGTATCACCAATTACTCTCTTCAAATGATACTTCATCGACTTCACGCCAGCCTCCCATAATCCACCAAAGTGTGGTGCAGCTGGTGGTATAAAATGCCATTGTATGCCACTAGTTACTAAGGTTCTGGACGCAGTCCGTTCCGAATTATGAATTGTTTGTTTCATAAGCGTTTGTATTTCCTTGTTAGCTCCGACGAATGTTGTTCCATTGTCACTATAAAAATGTGAACACATTCCTCTTCTGGAGCTAAACCGCCTAACTGCTGCTAGAAACGCTTCCGAGGTTAGGTCACTCACTAGTTCGATGTGAATGGCCTTTGTTGCTAAACACACGAAGATAGCTACGTAACCCTTTGTTGTCCGGTTTCCTCGCCCCTTTGAAACTAGTATTTGAATGGGACCAGCGTAGTCGATTCCGGTATGTGTAAATGGTCTTGACGGCGTTACCCGTGCAGCTGGCAATGCTCCCATTAGCTGACCTTTGGTTGCTGCATTGAAACGGTGACATCTGACGCAGTTATGTATAGTTTGACGTACAACTCGTTTGGCTTGAATGATCCAATACGATTGCCGTAAGGTTGACAATGTTAGTCGAATACCTCCATGTAATGTTCTTTTGTGTGTATAGTCCACCAATAGCTTGGTGAAATGGTCGTTATGTGGTAAAATGGTAGGGTGTTTTTCTGACTCCAGTAGGTTTGATGACTCAAGGCGGCCTCCGACTACTAATACGCTGTCCTTATTTAGATGTGGTGTCAAGGAAAGAATTTTGCTTTTTTTGTCGATCTGTTTTCCATTCTGAAGGCATGCGATCTCGTCTTGAAAAGCTCTACGTTGGACAGTACGAATGATACTGTTTTGGGCTTCTCTGACTTCCTTCGCTGTAAGTTCGCCTTTTTGTTTTCCTTCATCTCGTTTCCTGCAGTTATGAACAAATCTTCTACAGTATGCAGTTACTCGAAGCAGTTTGTTATAACAGGAAAATCTTTCCAACATGTTGAAATTTGGCTCGGTGATCAGTGCTGTCATCACTACCCTTCTTTTCTCAGGTATGCCTTCTTCAGGAATTTCTTGATTCGGTTGCCTTGGCCAGGTTAATTCGTCGTTTGTTAACCACACCGGGCCATTCCACCACAAAGCATAATTCTTAAGAAGATCAGGTGCAAGGCCTCTTGATGCACAGTCGGCAGGATTGTCGGTAGAACTCACGTGCCTCCAATTCTTGGGATCAACTGTTTGATGGATGTCGGACACTCTATTCGCCACAAATGTTTTCCAAGATGATGGGCACTTCTTTATCCAAGCTAATGTGATGGTAGAATCGGTCCAAGCAAATACTTCTCCTACTTGTGACCCATATGTATGCAAGGCTTCTTTCATCAATTTCGAAAGCAAGTGTGCGCCACATAATTCTAGCTTAGGGAGAGGGAGTTTCCTTTTAATTGGCGCCACCCTTGTTTTAGCTGTTAAGAGTGTGATGTTGGAGGTCCCATGCTGTATGAACATCCTGGAGTAAACTACAGCGGCATAAGCTGCTTCGGATGCGTCACAGAACCCGTGTAGTTCGAACTTCTGGGCCTTGTTCACACCTAACCATCTGGGAATGCTGATATCTTCGACTTCTATCAGCCTTTCCTTAAAGTGGTTCCATCGGTGATAAAGTTCAGCTGGAAGTGGCTCATCCCAGCCAACATTTGCCTTCCAAAGGTGTTGCATTAAGATCTTTGCACTGACTGTGACTGGTGCTAACCATCCTAATGGGTCATATAACTTGGCAATTTCTGACAAAGTTTTGCGTTTTGTCAGGTTGGGTTCACTTGCTGGTGCAAGGTCGATGTTGACCTTAAATTGGAAGCTATCGATCGTTGGATTCCAATGAATTCCTAATGTTTTAACCGTTTCTTCCTTATCGATCATTACTTTGGAGTCGATTCTTGCTTCGAATGGAATATCATCCAACAATGTACTGTTGTTTGTTGCCCATTTCCGCAGGTTGAATCCAGCTTTGGCGAGCAGTCTTGTTAGTTGTGATTGCGCCACATGACATTTATGTAAAGTATCATCTCCGGACATTACATCGTCGACGTAGAAATCATTTTTTACAATGTCGGATGCAATAGGATAGTTGTGTTGTTCATCGCTGGCTAGTTGCTGTAAGGTCCTAACTGCTAAATATGGCGCTGAAGCTGTGCCATACGTTACTGTTGTCATCTTGTATTCCTTTATGGGCTGGTTTGTTGAGCTGCGCCATAATATGCGTTGATAGTCCTGATCTTCCCTGTTGATTAATACCTGTCGGTACATCTTCTCGATGTCTGCAGTGAAGACGTACTTGTGCCTTCGCCAACGCATTATTATGGTAGTGATATCCTCTTGGAGCCTGGGGCCCACCAACATTAACTGGTTTAAACTAATGCCAGTAGATGTTTTGGCCGATGCATCGAACACTACACGTAGTTTTGTCGTTGTACTACTTGACTTATGAACGGCATGATGAGGCATATAGTATATTGGTTTCTCAGTTTTGCTGGTGTGACTTACTTCAACCATATGTCCTAGTTTTAGGAATTCGTCCATGAACTTACAGTAATCTTCCTTTAACTGAATGTCTGAAGTAAATCTTGTTTCCAATTGACGTAACCTAGCTATTGCTTTTGATCTTGATTCGCCTAATTTTGAAGATTGCATCGTTTCCTTGTCGAATGGTAATTTCACCACATACCTTCCATGTTCATTACGGTAGTGTGTTTCTTGAAAGATTCGTTCACATTCTTGATCAGCTTTTGTTTCGTGTTTTCGAATTGGTAATTCCTCTATTTCCCAAAACCTTTCAAGTTGTTTTTCAACAGATGTTTGTACAACCATACTGGTAACAATACGGCTAGCTTTCATTGATGTTGGACCAGTTATCAACCAACCTAACTCCGAACTTTGGGCTATTGGAGAACTATTGGTTCCTTTTCTCAAACCATTTTTGATGAGATCACCGTATATGTCGGCACCAATTATCATGTCGATTGGTCCAGGGACGTCAAAGCTTGGATCAGCTAATTGCAGATTCTTGAGGTAATTGACTGTATCCACCTTTATTGCTGTTGCTGGTAGCAGTTTCGTCAATTTTGGTAGAACCAATGCTTCTACTTGTCTTTTGAACTGGGATGAAAATCTTGGACATATAGTGAAGTTCACCTTGCTTCTCGCTATTCCTGATTCGGATGCGCCTAATCCGCTCATCTCAACGAACACCCTCTCTTTATTTAGTCGCAGTGCTTGAACGACTGACTCTGTTATGAGTGTTGCTTGAGAGCCTGGATCAATGAGTGCCCGGAGCCTGATGTTCTGTCCAGTCTCATTGTCACTGCTAGCAATGACAATTGCTGTTGCAAGAAGTATGGTTGGATTTTGATGGCCATAGTTCACTTGTACTTTTTTTTCTTGAGAACGTTGTTCTGTATTTTTTGCTTGTGGGTATCTGTCTGTCCATTCCATATGTAGTAAAGTATGATGTTTTTTGTTGCAACTCTTGCATGTATGTTTGCTCATGCACTGGCTTTGCTTGTCATGCCTTAGGCAATTTATGCAAAGCTTCGCCAATTTAGCTTGATCAAACCGTTCCTTTGGTGTCCAGCTCATGAACTTTCGGCACATATAAAGGTTATGCTCTCCTTGGCAAAAAACACAATTTGGTTTTGTTGCGATGTACACGTTTCGTGCTATTGGCTTCGTGTTGTCTCCAGTTTTAGAATGCTTTGTCTTAGAGGAAGCTAAAACCTCCAAGGCCTGGTATCTTCTCGCCAAGAAATCATATAATATCTGGAGGGAGGGCATTTTGTTAGGCTGGTCTAGCCCTTGTTCAAATAAATTTCTGCTCTCTGCGTCTAGTTCGTTTGATATTAAATGAACTATTATTGGATCCCATGATGAAGTGTTGAAACCCATGTTTTTGATGGCTGCCAATCCTTCTTTTGTTGCATCAAGGATTGCTTTAATTAAATTTGCTGTAGACTGATTTCCTTGGCGACCAGCTTTAAGCATTTTATCAATATGCATTGAAACAATCTTTCTTTCATTATCGTAACGTTGCTTTAAAGTTTCCCAAGCACAGAGATAATTAGCACTCGATATTGTAAAATGCTGAATTAACTGCATTGGTTCACCTTCTAAATGAGTTTTTAAATACTCCATCTTTTCGGTTTCATTCAATGTTGGCTTGTTGTGTATAATAGTTGTGAAGATATCATGGAATGAACGCCACTCCAGATAGTTGCCCTTAAACGTTGGAATTTTAAGAGGTGGGAGTTTTGCTTCTGAATAGGTCTTGTTATTTGCACTTTGACATTCGCCTAACGTTGACGCCATTTTTAGGAGACAATTGTTTATGTCTTTCTTAACTCCGTTGTATGTCTTATTTCTGACATAGGGTGACTGTAAATCTTCGTCTGACGCATTGGACATGAACTCTTCGTGGAGTTCTGTCATGTTACGGAGCTGTTCGAGCAAGATCTTTTGCTGGAAATCGTTTATTTCCTTGGAGTATTGAAGAAAGGTATCTTCAAACTCTTCTATGTTACTCACGATTGCCTCTATTTTTACGTTTAATTTTCTTAAACGCTGGCTTTGAAGAACATTGTCCGTACCTTTAGTCGATTTTGAGGTACTTGCTGATGTTTCTTCTGCCTTAATACCTTCCAGCAACTTTCTTAGCTTAATGTACAGCTCTTCGACCTTTTTGTAGGTGTTCAACGCCATATATGGGGTATCGGGTTTGGCAATAGGTTTGAGCCTTTCGTGATTTTCGTGAAATTCTTTCCAAATGGCTTCGATTCTCTCCAAACGTTCTTCTTTGTACCGCTGCGTTTTTCGGGATGCACTGTCTTTCGTAAAGTTTCTCATCGCCTGCTCCAACTCATCAGCCAGCACTTTCTGCCTCGAACCGATGATAAAAACGTCCGCTTCTTCAGCCATTGTCTTAAATTATGATGATTTTTTTGTTTTTAATTTCACTTCACTTTTCACTTCACTACCAGTGTCTTAGCCCTGGCAACGCTGACAATAATATACAAATACTGCACTTAAATTTTACCAATGTCAGTAGCCTTGGTAACGCTAGTTAAAATAGGTCTGCTGTTCTTAATATTGTAATTTTCGAAGGACCATTAAATGTTGAATAATATGTGCAAAAATATCTCTTAGACTCCTTACCGCTGGTGGGGGGCAGTCTAGATTTAAGTCAAACACTTTGAAGTCAATATGAATAACTTAAACTTTATTTCAATTGCACTTGCTTAAATACTAAAAAACAGCTTATTTGACAAAATAATGCGAACGGGGCATGAAAGGGAAATAAAATGAAAACTGCGCGTGCAGGTGAACAGGTGAATGGTAATATGATACAAAAATAGAATTAAATTGAAATAAGACAAAAAAAATTAATTTGTTTGTTGGGTTGAACCCAACACTGACAGTAAATTTCAACCATCCATTCTACAAGCTACTTAAGGAATTCAAAGGTGTCACGAAACCCGTTGCGTGCAAAATAGCTGCACACGGTTATATTTCAACAAGATGCCAACCGGTTGCTGAACGAGCTCAGCCGTCATCACACCGTTTGGACTCTATCAATTCAACGTGGTGACTTTCGGTCTCTGCAATGCTGCTCAGTCCTTCCAGCGTTTGATGGACTCAATCCTACGAGAACTCGATTTTTGTCACGTCTACAAAGATGACATTCTCATCGCATCGACGACCCTTAAAGAACACGAGCAACACTTACGAATCGTCCTCAACAAGCTTCAGCAACACGGATTGTCAATCAATGTTTCTAAGTGCGTATTCGGTCAACCGACCGTCGTTTACCTTGGCTACGCAATAAATGAATCGGGCATTAAACCACCAGAAGACAGAATCGAGGCAATTCGCAACTATCCCAAACCAAAAACTGTTGCCGAACTACGCAGGTTTTTGGGATCATGGAATTTTTATAGACTGAATATGCCAAAGGCAGTTGAAGTACACGTTCCACTCATCGAATTGGCTCCCACCGTTAAAAAAACGATAAAACCGAAGTTGTCTGGAATACACATGCAGAAAACGCTTTCAAAAAATGCAAGCAGTTACTGGTAGACGCCGTCCAGTTGGTTTCCCCTGTACCAAACACAACGCTAATACTACGATGTGATGCCTCCGACAAATCCATTGGTGCTGCACTGGACCAGTCTGTCGACGACATACCTCAACCACTCGGATTTTTCACAAAAAAGCTAAGTAAAACCGAATCAAATTACAGCGCTTATGATCGAGAATTACTGGCTATTTACAAAGGCATGAAATTTTTCAGATATATGCTTATTGTACTTACACCTGGGAAGGCAAATGTAGTGGCTGATGCGTTGTCAAGGATCGGGACAATCAACATGCCTACAGCCATCTCGACTACGGACATCGACGAACACCAGGCACATGACGAAGTGCTTCAAAAACTGTTGCGATCCGAGTCAACCACGGCACTAAAATTTCGATTCAGAAGCCGCTATATACTATGACATCACCAGTAAGAACGTTCGTCTGTTCATTCCACTGCCACTAAGAAGACAAGTATTCGAAAATATACACAACGCATCTCATCCCAGCAGCCGCGCTCCAAAGAAGGCAATCGCACAACGCTATGTTTGGCCGTCCATGAATCGAGACATTGTGAATTGGGCACGAACGTGTTTGTCCTGCCAGCGGAGTAAAATACATCGCCACGTAAAAAACGTACCACAACACATAGAGGTTCCCAATGAGCGTTTCAAACACATTCACATTGACATCGTCGTGATGCCGCTCTCTGATGGATATCGGTATTGCCTAACGTTCATAGATCGTTTCACTCGCTGGCCGGAGGCAATTCCACAAAAGGACATCACAACTGACACCGTCATCGATGCAAGCAAGCGCCGCCGAAATGTTGTATGGAACCACTCTGCGACTTCCCGGTGAGTACTTTACTGACGAGGAAGTCAGTTCAGACCCTTAAACATTCATCGAACAGTTCCGCGTATTCATGAGGGAAGTCCGCTCAGCACCCACAGCACATCACAACAAAAAGCGGGCATTTTCGCATGGGACTCTGTATACATGCACGCACGTTTTCATCCGAGTCGACAGCGTTAAAAAGCCATTGGAACAGCCATATCGTGGTCCATACGAAATACTCGAACGCATCTCCGATTTTGTTTTTAAGGTGAACATTGAAGGAAATCCAATGACAGTTTCTACAGAACGAATGAAACTAGCCTTCATCGAAAACAACACTGTTTCATTCACACCACAGGCACAAACGTCATCAAGACAAAATACAAATACTACTCAAGCGCTCACTTCACCAATACAAACATCTGAACAGACGACAAATAGTGTTCAGCCATTCACACCAACAGTGTCAACAGCACCAGCAGCAACGAATTTGACACAACGAACATATAAAAAATTAAAAAAAGGAAAGAGAGTTAATTTCGTGACTCTCGCTCGACAGTCGTCCCACTCGTGAGGGGCTCATGTGGGGCTTGACAGAAATATCCGAAACAACACATAGAGGGCGCAGACGTCGAATTGAGGATATTGGGAGGAAGGCTTGCCACTCTTCCTTAAGAAAACATTCGTCTGGTATTCTTGTTCAGATACGCTGCGCAGTTCACTACTTTTTGAGAATAATAAAAATAAAATAAAAAAAAGAGCGGGGTGTTTTGCTAAATCTTCCAAACTAATGTCTTATGTCGAATAAAATGCTTTGAATAAGGCGAAATCTAATAGGTCGATATAAGAATCCTCCGTCCCTTTTCGGGCTCCGCTCGCAGAAGTGAGTTGCAACCAAATACATCTAAGTTGCTCAAACCACTTAATAATCATTCATCTTTCTCCTAATTCTTCCGCTCGCTCTGTGCTACACACATTATAAGAGTATTCATATCCTCCTGAAGAGCCAATTTAAAATAAAAAAGAGGTAGAAAATGACACAGGAAAATATTATTATAAAAATACGTGTTTGTCCACTTAGTGGGTTAAAAATGTGAGCACAAGTATGTATGCAACATAGGTCATTAATCGAGTTACCTTGTTGTAATGCAAAAATGTTCCTGCGGATTTATTTTTAGTCTAAGTTTTAAGTAAAATTCCTTTATTTGCATTGCAGCTTCTTTAGTTAAATACGGTTTACAATTTCGCTTAGCAAGTGCTGAAATAAACGAGCTATAATTAATCACATTCTAGAGACCATTATGTAAAACTTACCCACATATTTATTTATCAATATTTTTGGAATTAAGTCTAAATGTTCCTTGCGATTGCTTTTGAGCCAATTATTAATCTGCATTTCCACTTTGCTCTCTCCGATTTTGTTGGGGCTTGAGTTTGTGTCAGAGTTTGGTGTGTAGAACGTTTTTTGTTTTAAGTGTGTACACAGGACATTCACATGTTGTACCAATTGAATGTCTCTGATCTTATCAACTTTATCGTTAATAACAAGAATTAAATGAAAAAGAGATATAAATGATGGGCTCAAGCTCACGTTTGCACAAAGATCTTTGGAAGAATCGTAATGTCCGTCTTTAGAATTTATTACAGCCATTAGGGATGCTTTTACAGGCAAATTAAAATGAAGACATGAGTGCCGTTCGGTAAATGACTTTGCTTGCATTCTATGCACTAACATTTCTTGATTTGATGTT
Source organism: Orthonevra nobilis (assembly GCA_963555765.1). Classification (NCBI taxonomy): domain Eukaryota; kingdom Metazoa; phylum Arthropoda; class Insecta; order Diptera; family Syrphidae; genus Orthonevra; species Orthonevra nobilis. The sequence continues at coordinate 36,187,272 of OY743227.1, forward strand.
GATAACTCCATATCATCAAATAGGCATGGCCCCGTGTAACACATATGTAAAGATTTCGCATCCCTAACAATATTGGTATTTGAAAGATGGATCTTTTTTACAGACAAATTGTTTTTTTGGGCAATACTCGTAAATTGTCCTAAAAAATAAAAAAAAGTCAATGGAAAAATATTAATAGAAGTGCAAGTTCGAAAAAGCAATTAAGATGTCTGTCTGAAAAATACTATATGCAATTGGTATTAAGTTTATTATTTTTCCCTGCTGTGCTGCATCTTAACTCTAAACAGAAGGATAATATTAAAGCAAGTAGGATTGTTCCAGTAACTGCAGTTGGGAATTGTTCTTTCTTGTATGCATGCACGCATACACGTCGTTTCATCGAACTCGCATTGTAAACGGAGGTAATCGGTAAGAGTCGCATTTGATTTTTTGTTTTGAATAAATAGGGAATGTGGCCTTTCTGAAGTATTCACATATGTATATGAACGAAACGCCTGGCATAAGCTGTGCTGGTCGGAAAGTTATATTGCCTGCATTTCTTAAAAAATATTCAAAAGTACAATTCGTGCTTCCAAATGACATCTTTGAAGTTACACATATTATGAGAGATGGATCTCTGGCGACGTTTAAGGTAATTTATTTGCATAGAATAAATGGTATAAAATTTGATTTAAATTTATTTGATGTCTTCATTCGGATTTAAATGTATTTTAAAAATATATCAGATCCAAGGTCATATGTTCCACAGAGCTGGGTCAAAGTTGCCATTCCCAGAAGCTGACCTTCAGTTTTTGCAAATATATTTCATTGGTTATAATTGAATTTAATCAGCGCTGTGCAGTTGCAACTTAATGATTTAGTCAAATTTTTCAAGATTGCGCTGAATCAGTTACTCGCCGATGATCATAATACTTGCCGACAGAACACCAATCGGACAACATATTAGCGATTAAATGCACCATTTTCATTTAATTTTTTCATTTCAATGCATTTTAATTAATCATTTCTTTCAGTTGCATGCTAGACAAAAACGCTTAAAAGAAGCTTAATGAACTAAACTATATGTAACCTAACTGATTGGCTCCTTGCGGGCGCTCTAAGCATAATTCAAAATATTTCTGTTGAAGAATTTTTTTTATGTTTAAACTTAAGTAACTATTCGTAAAACTTATCCCTACGGGATAGGGATCATAATATTGCCGAGACAAGGAATGCCTGTCGAAAGAGGAGACTAAAATCCAAACCGTTTAAGCTTTTCACAAAATTTAAAAACATAAGAACATAACAAAAGATATAAATACCCCAGCTGGTACGCTATTTAAGATGGTAAATCCACCCTCTTTGGAGATCGGTCTAACGGATTCTGGTGTGATCCTTTATTGCTGGCCGAACACCTTTTTGGAAAAAGTAAGAGGGTAGAGATCACGTAAACCAGGGATGTAAACCAAACCCTGAAGGCTAAATATTCAAGAGCCTGTGAAGAAATAGATGAGTTTAAGCAACTTAACGAGACATTAATTCAAGAAATAAATATCTTTCATTTCATTCATTTATTAAAAACTTTATATCTTTTACATTAGACTGTAACAATCTTTATACTAGTAAGTGTTATCAGGATACATTATTATAACAAATGAAGTTGAAAAAAGAGAAGTAATTAACACACAAACATAATTAATTAAAAAACTAAGACAATGATGTGTTTTGAAAAGCTAAACAAACTCATGTAGCAGTTTTAATAATTAAGCTTAATTCATGTTGATTTTATTATTCTACCTACTAGCTAGATAAAGAAATAGATTTTTATTAAATCGATTAGTATTGTGCAGTCTTCTTATGTCAAGGGCCAGTGCATTCCAGAGACGGGTGGCGTGAATGAAAAATTGGCGTTCAGTAGTAAAACATGAAAAATTAGGTTGAATAATGGAGGGTGAGCGGGATGACCGGAATAAATTAATCTTTTCATGTAGATATGATAGTTGTCTACTTGTTATAATTTTATGCAAATAAATTATGACTTAGTAATCCAAGTACGCTTCCAAAGTACAGCCGAGAATTTTGGTACGATAAGGGGAAACGTGGCCATATCTTCTGATTTGATAAACACACCGAATAATATTATTAAAGACAACCAAAAGTTTTCTTTTCATTGCATATTCATATTTCGGACCCATAAGTGATTAGCGGAAGAATTAATGTCTTAGCCAGCATCAATATTGTATCGAGCGGCGTGAAATATTGAGATAAATTCCTTAAACAACCATATACTTTACTTATAATTGTCTTAATATGATCATCCCAACTGAGAGTTCGGTTAAACCATATTCCTAAGTTTTTTGCTTTGTCAACCTACTCAATTTCAGAAGTTCCAAGTATCTTTGGGAAATAATTCATATCTATTTTGTTTTTGTGAATGACTATACATTTCGATTTCAGTGGATTAAAATTTAAGGAATTTCTTATAGCCCAAAGTAAAACCTGTCTGAGGTCCTCATTTAATCGATGAGCTCCATCTTCGATAAGGCCCAGCTTACAACTTAAATATATTTGTACGTCATCAGCATACAAATGTATAGCGCTATTTTTGACTGACAGTGGAAGGTCATTAATGAAGATGGAAAACAACAAAGGACCTAAGATTGATCCTTGAGGGACTCCTGAAGAAACATTTATAAATTAGGATACTTTGTTTTTTAGTACTACGGCTTGCTTGCTTGAACATATAAGTTTTGCAGCTGTCGGAGAGAAGCGGTACATACTCTCTAGTTTTTCAATCAGCTTTGAGTGGTTTATCATGTCGAAAGCCTTGGAAAAATCTAGCAACGTTAAGAATGTAACATCGTCTTTGTCAATGGAAATGCGAATATCATCTGTAACTTTTAAAAGAGCGGAGATACAGCTGTGCTTCTGTCTGAATCCGGATTGGTTCCTGAGCAGCAGTTTGTTGTTCTGCAAGATCTCCATGACCTTGGACCCCTGTTTTTTAAGAATGGGTATAGCTTTTGAGGATTTCCATAGCGATGGAAAAGAGGAAGTTAAAAATATTGTGTTAAAAACATGTGTGAGAGCTGGAAGTAAATGAGGCAGGATAATCTTCATAGAGCTAGGATGAATTTCATCCAAGCCAACAGCATTTGACTTGACAGCTAGGATGAATTTCATCCAAGCCAACAGCATTTGACTTAACATTCAAAATAGCTTTAACAACGTCAGTTTTTTCAACACAGGAGAATTCAAATCTAGGCAATGAAAATGTATTTATCTCACTATAAACCAAGGCAGGAGACAGATGCGAGGTGGTCGTTGTGGAGTGAAATTGTGCAAAAACATTGTTTAAGTGACCGGGATCTAAGTTGTCCAAGTCCTCTTTATTTTTCCGGCCAACACCTATTTCGCGCAAATTATTCCATAACATTTTTGTAGGCAGGCTTCTACTAAACCGATTTAAATGGTAACGTTTTTTAGCAAGTTTTATTTTAGAATTCACCTCATTACGTAAGCCACGAAAAATTACATACAACTCCGGTTATTTGAAACGTTTCCACCTATAGAAGGGTAAGTCGCGCCTATTTCTTAGATCAGAAATCTCCTCTGTAAACCAAGACACCTTATAGTTTTTAATGTGCCTAGTTTTAAGTGGAACATGGGTATTTTACAAGGTTAGTATTTGGTTTTGCAGGTAACTAACTTTTGCGTCTGAGGAGGTCATGTAATATAATTACTGCCAATTTACTCTCAGAATATCTTACTCCAAAAGGTCATAATTTATATTTTTAAAATCCCTGTATGCGTAGATTTGTTCCTTACTACACTTTGATTTTTTAAATATCGCGAGTATTAAGTCATGTTTCGAAAAAGCAGGGGCGGAAAGTTGATCATATAAAAGGGTTTCAAAATTGTCATTAACCAGGAACAAGTCTAGCAAGGTGCAAGATGTATGAGTAAAATGTGTGGGAACTTCATTGTTAAGAGAAATTAAATTTAATGTTGTTAAATAAAAGACTTCTGCTCAGGTTGACTTCACGAAGGAAAAGAGGAAATGTATAAGTTATTTATTTGTGAATTACAGTGTGTCAGATATTAACATAGTTCAGTGTATGTGAAGAGTGCATTCAGGTAAAACAGGATATAATTCAAATAATGTATGTTCAACACCCCCACTCATTATTAAATTATAAATTCATTTCAAAATGTTTTTACATTGATTGCTAATTCAAACTTTTCAAATTTATCTTTACATAATGGTTTCGTAAACATATCTGATAATTGATGATTTGTTGATACAAAAGTAATCTCAAAAATAAATTCGTTATACTTTTCTCGTATAAAATGTACTCGAACGTCAATATGTTTCGTTCGCGAGTGGTACTCTGGATTTTTTATCAGCTTCAGAGCTCCTTGGTTGTCGATATGTAAAATAGGCTTCACAAGTTCTCCGAAGAGTAGGTCCTTCAACAACTCTCTTAGCCACAACAATTCTTTAACGGCTTCTGATTCAGCAACATATTCAGCTTCGGTTGATGAAAGTGCTGTACAGCGTTGTCTTCTTGAACCCCACGAAATTGCGGACTCTCCCAACAGAAACACATATCCACTTGTAGAGCGTCTTGTGTCAATGTCGCCAGCATAGTCCGAGTCACTATAACACAAAAAATTTAATTTATGGCAATTTTTATAAAATATACCTAAGTTGGGAGTGGCCTTCAAGTATCGGAAAACCCTTTTGACACTTCTGATATGATGTTGAGTTGGGTTATCTAAAAATCTGCTTAAAACTCCAACCGTGTACGAAATATCTGGCCTCGTTGCTATGGCCAGGTACATCAAGCACCCAACTGCTTCACGGAATGGAAAACTATTTAGATCTGGCAAAGCTGGCGATAGAACCGATGACTTATTGGTTGCTTCGCATGGTGTAGATACTCCTTTAGATTCTTCCATATTGAATAGTTTTAGAAGTCGTTGTATGTACCCAGTCTGCTGAACATGTATCGATCCTTCTATATTGCGTTTAATCTCCATTCCCAGATAGTATTTTGCCTCACTAATTATGATCTGAAGATGTTGCTTTAAATAATCTATTACGTCATTAATGTCACTGACATCACTCCCAGCGACTAAGCCATCATCTATATAAAGTGCAACGAACACAATTCGAGTGCACCTACGAAGAACGAACACACACGGATCTGCTGCACATGGTTTAAACTCGTAGTCACAAAGCAGTTTTGAAATTGTCATATTCCAATTTCTTGATGCTTGTTTCAGTCCATAAAAGGTTTTATTCAACTTGCAGACTCGCCCAGAATTGTCATCGTATCCAATTGGTTGTATCATATAGATGTCTTCACTTAAGTTTCCGTTCAAGAACGCTGTTTTCACATCAAATTGATGAAGAAAAAGCTGTTTAGATGCAGCTATTGCCAATATTGAACGTATAGATGTGAATTTGGCGACAGGGCTAAACGTTTCGTTGAAATCCACACCTTCTTGTTGACTATAGCCCTTAATGACCAACCTAGCCTTGTAGCGCTCAACTTTATTCTCTGGATCCAATTTTAGCTTAAAAACCCACTTACACGCTATTATCTTTCTGTTCTTTGGTCGATCCACTAGAAACCAGGTTTTGTTTAAATGGTGCTGTTTCATTTCATCGTCCATAGCAGCTACCCACATCTTTGAGTCCTTTGACTCAATAGCTTCTTTGTAGGTTAATGGCTCATCGATTAAAGTCAGATACGCACAACCTCTCTGAATAGCTGAAAACATACTCGTAGCTTTGACATTGTTCTTTGATCTGCTTCGTAGTTTCGACGTATGTTCTTCATTTTCTCTTGCTTCTTCTGATGGCACTTGATCCGACGCTGCTTCTGCTGAGACTTCCACTGCATCCTCGTTATCCTCTTCTGCCGATCTGAAGACTTCATCTTCGCTGCACAATTCATCCTCCTCCTTAATGATTTGATGTTTATCAGGGCCAGGCAATTCTGATTGTGGTGCATTATTTAAAACACTAACGGCAGACTTATACATTCCATTCTCTTTGAACACAACATCACGCGAAATATATATTTTATCAGATTCCGGTATCCAGACGCGGTAACCTTTGCAGTTTTCGGGATAGCCAACAAATATTCCAGAGATTGCCTTTTTATCCCATTTTTCTCGCTTCTCTTTCGGGATATGGACGAATACATCACTGCCAAATGCCTTCAAATTATCCATTGCAGGTATTTGAATGTGCCATAATTCATGCGGACACTTATTTTTGACTGGACTTGGTCCAAAGCGATTCAAAATGTACACCGCCATGTTAACAGCTTCAGTCCATAACCTCAGAGGCATGTTATTGGCATGGAGCATTGTTCTAGCTGTTTCTACAATGAATCGCATGTCTCTTTCAGCCCTACCATTTTGTTGGGGTGTATATGGAACTGAACACTGATGGCGGATGCCTCGTTTTGTAAGAATATCATTAACTTTTTGGTTCTTGTACTCCAACCCATTATCTGACCTTAGAATTTGTATATCGTGGCTGAAAAGAGACTTAACTTCATTAAGATATTTTTCAATAAAAGAAGGTACCTCCGTTTTTTCTTTAATGAAATAAACAGTCCTGAAGTTTGAGAAGTCATCTTTCAATAAAAGGAAATACCTGGATCCTCCAAGTGATTTTGTTTGCATGGGGCCGCAGAGATCACTGTGTATGATGACACCAGGGTTCTGTGCTCTATTTGAGCTTTTGGTAAACGGAGAGCGATGCATCTTACCTACCACAAGGCGATAGTGCCAAGCATCAAGAGACTCAGCCGTTGAAACATAATTCGCAGTGACAGCCTCTGTGTGTACTTTGAAAACCATCTTATATAATTTGCGGCACCTTACACCAATAGCTACCACTTTATCGTCTTTCAAGAACTCACACTTCTTACTATCTGAAGTCAGTGAATAGTTTTTATCCAATGCACTTCCCGAAGAAAAGAGATTTACTTTAATGTCTGGTACAAAATAAACATTTCTTAAACTTTTATTAATCCACTCTTTATAGTTGAAAGCAGAAACATTTACTATTCCTTTTCCTAGTGCCTTTATTTGTGTACCATTCCCAATTGTTATTTGTACAGGCAAACCAAATTCTTCGTAGGTAGCGAACCATTCACGCCGAAAACACATATGCTCGCTTGCTCCCGAATCCAGAACCCAGTCATCCGCTGTTATTGTTTCACCCACACTGACTGTATCGCAAACAAAAGCATCAGCCGACTCATTTGTTGGACTATCGCGACGAGCATAGTTTAACTGTTTAGAATTACTTTTCTTTGGACAATTTTTTTTCCAATGACCAAACTGCTTGCATAAAAAACATTTGCCTTGACGTTTCTGATTGTTTTGATTGCCACTAGTGGGTTGTTTCCATTTCTTCTCGTTTTTCGTAAACAAAGCTGTGTCCGAATGCTTGGTTTGGAAATCATTTGTGTACAAACGTGTTTCTTCCATTATAAGTCTTGACCTCAAGTTATCGATATTTTGCTGTTTCATATCAATGGATTCCCAAGCACTAAAAAAATGTGTAAACTTATCTGGCAAAGTCATAAGCACCTTCGTTATGAGCATTGATTCTGATACGGGTTCACCAGCATCTCTCAGCTGTTGAGTCAGACTTTCTAGCTTACTAATATGCGTTGCGATATCATCATGTTCGTCTTTCTGAAATCCGTGAAATCGCTGCTGTAGCATATTAATGCTAGCTTTCGATTTCTGGTCATACACTGCACATAATTTAGACCACATTTGGTGGGACGTTGAACAATGCATTATATGCACAAGCACCCCCTGTCCGATAGTTGTAGCAATGATTTTCTGCGCTTTTCTGTCTTTCATATGCCAAGCTTTTAATTCTTGTCGTGCTGCTTCCGTTGCGACTGTGTCATCTGGTTGGGACTCAGCTCCATTAACAACTTCGAGAAGATCTCCTGCATTTAAAAGAATGCGGACTTGAAATTTCCATGTGCACCATTGTTCCGCACACTGTAGCTTGTCGATTTTAATCGTTTCACTGTCCATATTAATTTGCAAATAAACGAAGCTCGCAAAAAAAAATTACCTTCGACAGCTTTTATAAATGGAAGGAAAAAGATTAAATGGGCAGTCTTTACATGCAATGTAAAAAAAATAATCTGATTAAATCTTCGCAATCCGTGTTCTTATCGCGAAACCGAAATTTCTAATATTTCTCGCGATACTTTGAATAATCCGCGAACCAATTTAAAAAAAGATTATAAAATGATTTAAAATAATTTTGAATTCTAATACACTGGGCCCATAACCTGTTAAATAAAAGACTTCTGCTCAGGTTGACTTCACGAAGGAAAAGAGGAAATTTATAAGTTATTTATTTGTGAATTACAGTGTGTCAGATATTAACATAGTTCAGTGTATGTGAAGAGTGCATTCAGGTAAAACAGGATATAATTCAAATAATGTATGTTCAACAAATGTTGTTATATTGTCAACAAATGTTGCTGAAGCTTCATTACTTAAAAGGTTACAATTGAAGTCCCCACAGATAATAATTTCTGCAAATGACGAAGAAACATTTTCCATAACTGAAAAGAAATGGGCAAGATTAATGCTAGTGTTTGCGCGATAAACCACGCCTAGTAGACACTTACTTCGTCCACTTAAAACTTCAACAAAAAAGTATTCAACAGGACTAGTAGAAGGAGAACAGGTCACAGGTTTGCTGACAATGTCATCTCGAATATATACTATATGGCAACTCCACCACCAATCTGACCATGCCTATCAGCCCGAAAAACTCTGTAGCCACTCAAGCCATACACCTCATCTCTAATATGCTTCTGAAACCAGGTCTCCGATATACATATCACATCCACGGTCGACCCAACGAATATACTCCGAAATTCGTCTATCTTTGGAAGCAAAATCTGTGCATTAATATGACAAACACTAAAGCCATTCTTTTGTCTAAAAAAAATATTCATCATCGTGCGTAAATTTTCATTCGTGCCGCCGCTGGGTGCATTGCTACCCACGTTCGTAATCAGTCAAAGAATAAAAGAAAAACAAAGAAGAAGCACTGCAACTGCAAGATTGAATACCGCATCCATATCTTTACCAAGCAAAATAATAAAGAAATTCAAAAAAGTAACAAATAAAATAAAAGAGAAATTGAAGAAAAATAAAAACAAAAGCATAATCAAAAGTAAACATTGAAGGAACAGCTCACTGTTTAAACTTGGTTTTTGTGTTTTCAACATTGGCAGGCAAAGCAGTGGCAAAATCATCCACACGCTGGAGACAATCAAACAAAAAAGCTTTTCCGTTGGGCGTTTGACGCGCGTAGACGAGTCCATTGCGGGTGAATACAGAACTAAGGGGTTTTTGTTGTTTAGGTTTGTAAGCTTTCCGGTAAATCAAATGATTTTGCTCAGTGAGACTTTCGTTAAGGTATATTTTACTCTCAGATTGTAGTCCAATATTTAGTTCTTCTGAGTTCCGTTTAGGCTTCGTTCTAAATACGTCTCTTGGCAAAGGTGTTGGTGCGCAGTCATTAGAGGAGTAAAGTTTTCCAAACATATTGAGGAGATCTTCATTGGAGTTTTTGGGGACGCCATAGCGAACAAGATCAGTTGAAAGTTTTTGTCGTTGAACATGATCTAGATCTCTGCGTAGCGTTGGAATTTCAGTCTCTAGTTGTGAACAGGTGGCGGGTTCGGAGGTTTGCTCAATTACTTCAACACGTACTGTCAGGGCAGACAAAGTTCTGTTGATGCCTTCGAACCGACGATTGAAATCGCGTACAATGGTGTCCAGTTTATCTGCTAGGTTATTATGTAGCTCCATAATGAGTGATTTTAGTTGCTCACTGTGTTTATCTAGCCGATTATTCAGACGCATCTCAATTTTCTCCAACACATCACCTTTTGAAGTTGCACTTGCTGACGGTGAATTTTGATGAATGGTAGTTGTTTTGGCGGTGGATTTGACAGTAGACCTCAGTTCCCGCGGGGTTTGTTGGTCGGACATTATGGGCGATAAAGTATACGATACAAATGGTGTTGTAACCGACAACAATTTTTCAACACGAAGCGCGAGGAGGGCAAGTAAAAGTAACTTAATAAACAATAATGCTCTACTACTAGAACAAGCAATTAAGAATTTGTACAATTGGGAGAATTTTTACTGGTTAAATTTGGATTATTTTGCCAAAAAAACCCGTCTCTATTTTGACAACTTCATTTGTTGACAACTGTCTTCTGACTTCTTAAAGCAAGAGTTGCAAACGTTGATGCAACAGGTCAACAGCTAAAATAATGAAATTAATAAAATTAAAGTAGCTGAGTATTCAACTGATGAGGAAGAATTACTTAAAGAGACAAAAGGAAAACACAAAAACGGGAACCAAAATAAGGAACGGAATATGAGTACATCCCTCAAAGATCTAATCTGTTCCAAAGGAAATATAATCCTTAAGGGAATCAAACCTCCTCCAACTATTGCACTGCAGATAACAAAGTACGAATGATTAGTTGAACTTCTAGAAGAAAATAAAATTGAAGCTAATACAATGCTAAGCTGATGTTTAGTGGCGCTGTTCTAGGAGCTGGTGTAGGAAGCTTGTAATTCTTGTGATTCTTGAGGTATCTTTTAATGCAAGCGCCTATTTAAATGATAAATAATAAGGATGAGCTGGAGTAATGTAAAATGCGGTGTTTGTCGCCCAAACTTTTAGATCTTGAGTCTTCCGCTTCCTTCAGGTTTTGTATAGATTTTCCCAAGTTCCTTACTTGCTCATCAGGATAGTGGTCGTGCATAAATTATGCACTGTGACAACCATAGTCTCTAGGTTAAGCTGACATCCTTCTTCCAAAGTAAAAATACCGTCGTTGACTATGGTTATCGTCAATGCATGCCCTTTGCATATAAGATTAAATGTGGTCCTTTTATCCATTACATAAATCCACATGTTAGGATTTTGGAGTGGTACCCATACAGGTCGAGGTGTAATATATATTATTTTGCACCTTCCTTCTATGTCGCTGTTTGGTTTAACAAGTTGATTTCGCATTGAGATGTGTTAGACTGAATTTTGTAGATTAAGCTTTGGGCAGTAATGCAATCCCTCTTCTGCTGAAGTGCAAAGTTCAAATCTGCTCTTTTCCACTGGGTAATATTTTTCTAGCGCCAAATTGGTAAGAATATATTTCTGAGGTTGGCGCAATAAATGCAAACTTATCTTGATATGGTGTAGGTACTGGTATTACTCGAAATACTTGGTATTGTTCTGGGTCCAATAACGGTAGATCTGAAGTAATTGATCAGAATTTTCGTGAGCTGGCAGCATCATAGTTGAAGGAAAATTTTGTTGGTGTTTTTTTAATTGCTGTGGTGTGATAATCAAGTGATGAGTTGTTCCGTGTTGTGTATTTAAGACCGCATCGAGAAGTGAATCTTGAATTCTTTCAATGTTGTTGACACATGTATATGTGAGTGGTAAGTGCTAAAACAGTTTAGAGATGAGTCTTTTGAACATTTTCGATGGTATTTTGCAATTCCGAAGTTATGTTGTTGATTCTATCTTGCAGACTTGATATTTGATTTGTTGTTTGTTGATTTGTGTCCCTTATTATATTGAGTGTTGATTCCACAATTGAAGTTGGATTTTTAAGGAGACTTCCGTGTATTGGTCATCTTATCTGGTCTAACTTATTTAGGATTCGATTTCATGAGCATAATCTTGTTCGAGAATTCCAAAAACTAGATTTGTTAATTTTCCAACAATGTCAGATGGCGATCTTTTGACTTTTCTGCCTCGTTCGTAAAGAATTTTATTTCTCTCCTCAATATTTGATAATTGAGACGACAATCCTGTCATAATGTTGCTGCAATCCTGGGATGATTTTAATGCTTGGCAGTCTGATTTAATGTCCTGAATCAGTTGACGTTAATATACTCTCAAATAAGATATATAAGCATGCGCGATTTTGAGGTTATTAGTTTTGCGTTACCAATGTCTTCAAAGAATAGTCCTGGTTGAGTATGGAACGGCATATCGGTGAATTGGGCATTGATATGTAAAAAGTGAGGCAAAGTGATCGGTCGTATTTTTAATTCGCTCCGAATTTAAGGTAAAAAAGACGTTTAAATAGTAGTACGGGGATTGTGCAAATAATTCCAGTGCAACGAACAGTTATTTATATTTTATTTTTTTTGTAAAAATCAAACAATAAAAACAACGAATTTATTTATCAGAAAAAAAAAACAAATAACGTACGGAAGTGCATCGATTAACCTACTTTTGAGTGCTTTACGCACACATGCAGTCGAAAAATGCATTGTTCGAAGTGCAAGACCGTTATACGCGGAGAGACGGGCATAAAGTGCGCGGGTGCGTGCGAAAAAATGTACCACCTTACGGTGGCATGTAGTGGGCTGGAGCGATACAGTAGTGGCATTCTAGACACAAATCATATGCTAAAATTTATGTGTGATGATTGTGTCACGTATATAAAAAACATGGACATGATAATGAAAAGTATACAGGAGGCGGTATAAATGAATGAGAATTGTCTAAGTGATTATAAAAATCAATTTGATTTATCTCTTAAAAAAAAGGATGAGAAATAAAGGGCCTCCTCGAAGCAATAGAGATAAGGCATATGGACAGACAGAAATGATGAGTGAAACAGTTAAACTTAATAGTGGTACGATATGTGAGGATATTAAAAGAATGGCACAAAGCAGGACGGCGCGATAGCAATTAAGTGTGGAAATGAGAAAGCGAGTAAGAAAATACAGTCCGTTGTAAGAGAAAAAATGAGTGACAAATATGAAATTTAAATACAGCAGTTGAGAAATCCCAAAGTGTTAGTGTATGGTATGAGTGAAAAAATGAGTGGAGAAGAAATTGAAAAAGCTATCAAGGCACAAAACGATATTTTGCAATTCAAAATTCTAAAATGCATTAGGGTTTATAAATCGTTCAAAACAAAAGGAACATATGTTGCAATTATGGAAGTAGATGGTGATTTTGAAATATTGAGGAGCGAAAAAGAGTGAACATAGGTTGGGATAGATGTGTAGTGTACGAAGACTTAAACGTAAAGAGATGCTTTATTGCTGGGGGTTTAATCACTCTGCTAATAAATGCAAGAATAAAATAGAGTGCGTAAAGTGTGGTGGGGAACATAACCAGAAAGACTGTGATACTAGTATGTCCAGATGTGTAAGTTGTATACGTGCAAAGGAAAAACTAAAGTTATCTTCTATTGACGTTAATCACGATACAAGAAACATTTGTTGTCCAGCACTCCAAGAGAAATTACAAGTAGAGAAGCAAAGGTTGGCTTATTAGCAACCAGAACAGATAAGCATGATTTATCTTAATTTTAAGGGCCCAATAAATAATTTTGTAGAATTTCTAAATATTGTTGTAAACGAAAATGTTGATGTTATAGTCCTGTCTGAAACCCATGTAACGGATAACGTATCTGATGACGAGATAAGTGTTAACAATTACAATTTGTTTAGGTGCAATAGCGTGTCAACACATACTGGAGGTGTTGTAATTTACGTCAGAAAAGAAATAAATACTCTTACATTAAAATCTTATGCAAAGAATAAGGATATATGGTGGCTCGTAAATACGCTGAATTTTAATACTTGCTCGATTATTGTGGCTGGTGTATACAGATCTCCAAGATCATCGCAAAAAACATTTTGTGATGAGTTCCATAAGTTAATTGATGAGTTATCGGATTTAAAAAGTGAAATGATTATTATGGGTGACTTCAATATAGATTGGTTTTAGCAGAGGGATACATATAGATGGGCAATGAACACTATTCTAAAAGACAATTCATGTGAGCAGATAATGAAGTATGGAACACATATAACTAAATGTTCAGCAACTTTAATAGATTATTTTATCACAAATAGTAAATCAGTGACAGCATCAGTGGACAGGGACTTAATGATAAGTGATCATGAAACAATATTAGTCAAAGTTCGGAACAAACACAGAAATAATGTTTTACAGAATGGGAAAAAAATTACTGTTATGAAGTATAAAAAACATTATATTCGAAAGTGCTTGGAGGAAAGCAAAATATGTGATATTAGAAGCGATATGGATGTTGATCTTAAGGGTAAAATATTCTTAACCGAAATGCAGCAAACAACTTTGAAACTCATGGTCAGGAAAATAGAAAGAACAAACGATAATGAATGGTTCAATGGAAGGCTAGTAAATATCAGACGAGATAAAATATTTAAATATAACAAAGCAGAAATAACGAAGGATGAAAACGAATGGAAAGAATATAGGGAAATGAGGAACAAATATAAGTCAGAAATAAAAAAGTGTAAAGAACGATTTATTAAACAGAAAGTGGAAAGTTCAACGGATCAAAAGATTATGTGGAATAATCTAAAGCGCTATGTCTTAAAAAAAAACAAAAGTGCGTAATATTGTTTTCGATGGACTACCTTGTACAGGAAATGGAACATTAGTTTAACAAATTCTTTGAAATAGTCTTGAAGAAATTAATCAGTCAATTAGTAAAGTCCATTTAGTCAATCGTGTCGCGGAAACAAATGTTATCTTTAAATTTAAGGCTATATCGCTTAGTGATATTCAATATGTTCTTAGTGGAATGAAAAACAAAACTGATTTTATGGGTATGTAACCGAAAAAGTACTTAGACCACCTCGAATAACTGGGCTCCTTAATGCAAATGACTATGAACAAATCTATAGAAACACATACCTTTCCTGACGCGTGGAAAGAATCTATGGTGACTCCAATAGGAAAAGTGTCACATGCTAAATTGTGTGATGAGTTTCGTCCTGTAAATTCAGTCCTTATATGTGAAAAGACATTTGAAAAAATAATTTTTGGACAACTGAACGAATATTTCGAAAAGACTAATTTAATATTAGACTTGCAATCCGGGTTTAGGAAGAATCATTCGTGTGAAACGGCAATTAATTTAGTTTTAACGAGCTGGAAGGAAGAATTGGCTAAGGGTAAAAGAGTGTCATGTGTGCTTTTGGACTTGTAAAGAGCGTTTGAGACGATTGACAGGGATATTTTAATTGACAAATTGAAAAAGTATGGAGTGACGGATAAGGAACTATTATGGTTTAGATCTTACATAACAAATAGTTGACAACGGGTTCGAGTTGAGGAGACAGAGTCATGCTCGATATACGTTAGACTCGGCGTTCCCCAAGGATCAGTTCCGGGAACCCTTTTATTCCTAATATACATAAACGATATACAATCTGTTACTGACAAAAGCGGGGGTGAATGCCAGAGGAAGCTGCAAGAAGACATAAACAATGTATCGGAGTGGTTGAAGCAGAATAAACTCAAACTGAACGTAAGCAAAACAAAACAACTCATCATAAACGAACACGAGGGAGAAATTTCAAGACTTGTTATAGATGGCGAATATATAGAAATGGTGCACGAAATTTAATACTTAGGAATAATTGTAGACAAGAAACTAAATTTTGACAAGCATGTTGACTATGTGTTTAAAAAAGCATCTAAGAAAATAGGATTCTTGAAGAGAATAAGGTCTGAAATATCGTTAATTAGTGCAATAAACATTTATAATGTAATAATTAAGCCACATTTCGAGTATTGTTCAACTGGTATTTTTTTATGTAGTGATAATTTGATCCAAAGAATGCATCTGCCCCAAAACAAAGCAATGCGATGTGTTTTAAAGTGCAATAAGTATGTTCCTATACGTTTAATGTTAAATACGTTAAAGTGGCTGTCAATTAAACAAAGATGTGTACTGAGTGTTCTTATGTTTATATTTAAGATTAAAAATAATTTAATGCCAAAATATTTCTCAAAATATGTAAAATATATAAGACAGGTACAACCTTACACACTTAGGAATGGGAATGACTTTCGTCTACCAAACTTTTTAAAAGCAGGGTCACAAATTTCACTTATATATAAAGGTTTCAAATTATATAATGACCTGCCTAGTAATGCAAAAAATTAAACAAATATTATAATGTTCAAAAATATATAATTGAGTTTGCAAGACAACAATTTTAAACTTTAAATTAAATATTTACTGCTACCGAAAATGATGGGAAACGACACAACGGAAGTTGCAGCCAACAACCGTAGCATTTACAATAATTGTAGCCGCAAGAATTTACATAACATTTGGGATAAGCAAACGTTCATAATTTGGAATAAGCAAACATTCATAAATTATAACACAAATTTTAACAAAGTCAAAAAAAAAATTATTATAATCAAAAATGATAATAGTGAGATGGACGAGATAACAGCAAATATAGAGAAAAATTATATTAAAATGAAGAAAAGTTCAGGTAGAGGGTATAGACAAGACACGTGATGGAAAAACAAAATGAAGGAAGAAAAAAAATGTATATGCCATCAAAGAAAGGTATAGAGAGATAAAAAAAATAAAAGAAGCAAAGAAAGGACATAGAGGAGAAAATATAGATGAATTTTCTATGGAAAGTTCAATGAAGGCAGTCCCGGCATTCTCGAGAGCTCATAATGAACCAAAATTGTTTCTAAACATTGCTGATATATGGTCACTCTTTGTGACCAGTTGAAACAAGTGTTCCTTGAATTTGCGTTTAATGTCAAATTGAGTCGAAATGTCAGGAAAGCTCTAGGACGCACAACACAATATCCACAATACAGTTCGAAGCATACCAAACTTTGCAGATTCTACATAAAAACTAAATTCCCTTTTAAAGAGGAATCGGTCATTCATTTGATCGAACGAATGCGAAACGGCATTCACCGAGTTAAACCAAAAATTGACAGACCCACCAATTTCGCAATATCCAAATTTTTACATACCATTCATACTGACGCATAAAATTTTGCACTAGATGCTGTACTTTCACAAAGCGAAATAGGACACGATCCACCAATATCATACGTGAGCAAGTCACTCTAAAAACATGACATCAATAAACCGATAATAGAAAAAGAGTTATTAGCAATCCACTGGGGAATAAATTTCTTCAGACCCTATCTAATTTAAAGTCATAACAGACCATAGGCCTCTAGTATCTCTTACTCTCCGTTCATCACTCGTAGTGAACAGTCGATAGTGATTTTCCAAGTGGTGGTGTTAACAAAAATTAAAAAAAAAAAAACTTGATAGCAGTTTGCTAAAAAAAAACATTTTTGCAGAACAGTAAATTTACTCGCACAACAAAAAAAAAAATAAAGTAATAATAGACAAAAACAAAACTAAACAAGACCGAAATAAAAAAAAAATTATTGGAGTGCAGGTATATTTTGTTTTTTTTTGCGAGCAATGCCTCCCACAGGTGAGAGTACGGTAGAAATTCACGAATGTATTTAGCTGCCGTAGCACTTATTGAAAAACTACAAGAAGAGGCGAAAGAGCTGAGGAAAAAATCAGCAGGTACAGACAGCGACAGCTCTTTCACCCAAATAACCAAAAGACGGCGTGTACCCAAAACAACAAAAAAACAACAGCAACCACTACTAAAAACTCGTTTTCACTTCTCGACGACGACAGTAGCGAGCGGGCCATCGAAATGACGTTCAATGACACTGAACCAACAACAACGAGTACTTTGCTTGCACAACTGAAAGCAAAGAATGAGCAGCAAAGAAAAGATCAAAGCCAAAGCCGGTTGCTAAAGCAACAAGATCAGCAACAGAACAAGCAACAGCAAACCAAACAGCAGAACAAACAACAGAACGAACAAAAACAACAGCAACAGATGCAAAAGACAACGAAGTGCCACCAATCTACACTTACAGGTTGCTGCTGAAAGAAACGGTAAGTCTTTGTAAATAGGCCCTAGATAGTGATTTTTATGTAAAAAGACTAGGAGAAGATAGGCATGCGATATATTGCTCCATTCTGGAGCTATATAAAATAATAAAAGATCCGCTGAAGGACTCAATGACTGAGTTCTTTACTTTTACACCAAAAGCAGAAAAGTTGCAAGCAATGTTTTTGCGTGGACTGGAACCAACCTCGGATCCGGAAGAGATTCTTCGTTAATTGAAAACGAAGGAAAGCGATGACCTCGAGTTTGTGAGGTTAAAGACTTACGTCAAACCAAGGACTAAAAGTGAGAAGCATGCATTACCATTCTTCACTCACTCCCAATAGTAAATTGGATAGTTTAAGAAAAATCAAGTTCTTAGATTACCAGGTTATATCATGAGAAAAAATAAACAGACGAGGAGACATTATTCAATGTGTCCAGTGTCAAAGGTTTGGCCACGTCGGATCTAACTGTAATATGCAGCCACGGTGCGTTAAGTGCAGCAAGTTCCACAAAGCGGAGGCTTGTCCGCTGGGCAAGGAAAAATTCGAAAATAGGAAACAGCTTAAGTGTTTCTTATGTAGTAACTCGGGGCATACAGCGAACTATAGGGGATGCCCCCAGTATCAATATGTAAAAAAATTAAATCTGGCTCGGCAAAAGAAGGTTGAGTTAATAAGGCCACCCGCTCGCATTCACACTCCAGCCGTCACTCCCCAGGTATCTTTCGCCCAAATGGGTTCAGGTCGGGGAAAGACGGTACAACAACAAAATATGGTTACTGCACAGGCCCAGGTGCCGAAAGTACCTCAGGCTGATGTTATGACTGTTTTGCTATCTATACAAGCACAGATGAGTCGTATGCAACAGTAACTACAAGAACACTCGACACTGGTGAACCATATTTACGTGCTTCTTCCGAGCCTAACGCACCTTCAGCCGTAATGAGTATGCTGGGGAAAAGACCCTTAAAAATGGCAGTTAATGTTAATTCAATGGTAAGTGTCTAGAAACGAGCCGCACTACTTAAATTTGTGAAAGACCACGCCCCTGATGTACTTTTGGCTAGCGAAACTAAACTAAACAAAGGACATAAATTGAGGCATAACAATTACAATATTCTTAGAAGAGACCGGCCCGTCTCCCAAGGAGGTGGTGTTGCAATATTTATTAAAAAAATATTAAGTTTTAAAGCAGTATACAGTGGTGAAATGCGGTGATTCCGAGAACTAGAGGCCTGCATCGTGGTGATGCAGTGGAAAACGGATGTTCATGATTGCAGCCTATGCTCCTGAAGCTAATCAACCTACTTCTTTTATCACAGAACTCGAGACGCTTTTTAGATGCCTACAGCTGGAGTCAGAGAAAAACTATTTTCTTTTGGCGGGAGATTTAAATGCTAAACACGGTAATTGGGGAAACAAAACTTCTAATACCAGAGAAAATTCACTATTTAATTGGTGGGGTTTACACAATGTCAAGTACAGACTCGATTTAAAGTAGTCCGTCCTTTCCGAGCAGCGGCTCATATCTAGATCTAATGCTTTTTGACATAAGACTTAAATTTACTGGAACAGATCGACAGACTATTAACTGTTTAAATACATTTGTGTAGGAAAGTGACCATTGCGGATTTTGCGCCGAAATAACAATTCCAGACGAAGTTGCGGAGTTAGATGTGTTTGTCCAAACGTACTCCTACGATTATAGTAGGACGCGTTGGGAACGCTATTCTACAGCTTTGACAAGAGGAATATTTTCTAGCCTGCTCAATCCACCGTCCAATAGAAATTTGTCAAACGAGGAGATTGATAATTTCCTCAAACAGATGAACAAGACCATTAAAAAAACGATGGAAAGAACGATACCAAAGTTTCCATAAACTGACAACACCGACACATACCGCAACACAACAACTGACGCTCTACACAAACATAAAAGTAGACATAGAAGTCTTAAACTTTTTTGTACAGACAATTTACCGTTTATAGGTTGAGGTTATAGGAGCGACCTTTCAGGAAGTGCATAAGGCAAATGCTTGCGTTGGCCCCAACCGTGACTTGAAGAATCGTGTCCTTTTCCACAATTTCTACCTACGAAATGATATACATCAATGGCCATCAGAGAACCGAGGTTTCACCGAGTTCAATGAAGATAATTTGGCATATAATGCCTTGGCTGATGACAGGGAAAGTCCTCCTTTCAGAAAAAATCTACAGGAATAGATGGAATACCAAACATTGTGCTTCAACATCTCCCTCTGGAAGCTATAGACATTTTCACTATACCGTTTAACAATGCACTGAATAATGCAATTTTTCCGGCACACTGAAAAACAGCAATAGAACAGCCCATCTCCAAAAGGGGTAACGATAACTCCAATCCGGCAAATCTGCGGTCAATTAGTCTCCTTCCGACAATAAGCAAAGTTTTCGAAAAAGTTGTCAATAGAGCTCTGACTATTATTCCATATTATTCCAGATAATCAATTCGGTGAGTTGGTGTCTCCTTTTTTTTTTTTTTTATTCTGTTCATTGAAAACTTTTTTTGTGAAAATCTATCTCATGTCTTCCTCCTCATAAAATTGGTCCTTCTGCCTCGGGCTTAGTTGATTTTGCTTGAATTGAATCGAAAACAAGACTTCAGACATTTCGTGTATATTAATATAAATATTATTCTGCGAACAATTTATAGACTTTGATTTAGCTTGCGTTGCATCTTGGTAAATAAATGCTACATGTTCGTGAGAGATAAGAGCGATTTAATGAGTATTCGAAGAAATGCAAAGAGTTTTTTGCAGTCCTTTTCCGATTCTATTGTGCTGTCTACTCCTCTTGAATTGTTAGAAATTAAAATCACGAAGTTGAATGAAACGTCGCCGGAATTTTCGGGTTTACATAAAGAATTTTTGAAAACCGCGGCTAATGATATGATGTGTGAAGAATTTGAGGTCGAGTTGAGGGAGTTTGAAGGAAAGTTCTTCACAGTTGATAGGACAGGAAAATGAAGACTCGGCGCTGAAGCAACTCGCGAAATAGCAATCCACATTTTTAGAAAAACTCACCTCCGCTTCATTTACCACCTGCTAAAGCTAACGGTGTCGCCGTTCTCGGCAAATTATAAAGATTGGCCCTTGTTTCGGAATTCAAAGTTGGGCGCAGGTAGCATGACTGTACTTTCAATGAACTCTTGTCCTTTTTGGAATGCGTTGCATTTGCAACATGCCAGACATTATCTCGTTCTAATTTATCCCGTCGTAAGCCACAGTGTGAAATTCAAAAACATTTTGGTGAATCGTGGCAGTCAAAATCGCCTTGCCCAAAGTGTAAAATTAATCATATTTTGCCGCAGTGTCCACAGTTTACCCCCTTGACATTGAATCCCGTCGTGTGAAATTCAACTCATTGTGATTTAACTGCCTTCGTGTCGGTCATTCGACAAGTAAATGCTGGTCGTCATTTCGCTGCCGTGTATGCAAGTCGCGTCATTACACATTGGTTCACCCGCCTGAACAAACTCACTCTTCGTCGTCGATTCCTTCAAACTCTTCGTCATCGATCCCGTCAAACTCCTCGTCGTTTCGAATAAGAGATTCTCAACAAAATCAAACTTATGCTCAACTTCAATCATCCTGTTCTACTTCATCGTCTGTTTACCCTTTGATCAATAATCCCTCGATCGATGTTTGCTTCTCGTAGCAAACAATCCTTCCCACCATATTGGCAACGGTTCAAGATATTCAGGGTAATCCAATAAGTTGTCTGGTATTCCTCGATTCTGGGTCCCAAGTCTCCTTCGTTGTCGAATCCTTTGCTCAGAGATTAGGACTTCCTCGCAAACAAGCTCGAATACCCATTCTTGGAGTGTCGCGGGTATGACAAGAGGTTGTATTTCAATGGCACTGCATTCTCGCTTCGATCAAACTCATCTTTTCGTTGACGCATTTGTCTTGAACAAGTTGACTTCTTATCTGCCATCCCAGTCATTTGATATAACCACGTGGTCTCACATAAAAAATCTGGAATTAGCAGATCCTAGCTTTAATGTACCTCGTTCAATGGACGTACTTCTCGGAGCAGACCAACTATGGTACATACTCAAGGGGAAACAAATTCAGGGATCAGGAGTGTTACCCTTTTCAGCATACTCCCTTTGGTTGGGTCGTAACAGGTGAATTGTTAGCCGCCCTACATTCGCCTCCTGTCTCCAGTTTATCGCTTCACACTACTTTTGATGTTGATGTTTTACTGCAAAGATTCTGGGAACTTGATGATGTAACACCCCCTCCTGCCGAATCATTTAGTTATGACGAAGCTGAAAAACATTTTCGTAAGACCTTTTCGCGTACATCGGATGCACTGTGTGTCGTTCAGTTGACATTCAACACTCCGTCGCCTACATGCGGTGATTCTCTCAAATCTGCGATAACCCGTTTAAAATCGATGGAGCGTCGCTTTCAACGTGACACAAACTTGCGCTGCATGTATCTGAAATTCATGCAAGAATAAATTCGTCTTGGTCACATAGTTCGCATACCCTCAGCTGAAGTAGACACCCACCTTGGAAGCACTTCTATCTCCCCCATCATGAGGTATTCAAACCGGATAGCTCTACAACCAAATAACGCGTCGTTTTTGATAGATCAGCTGGAGATTCAATTGGCAATTCGCTATACATCAAACTTCTCATAGCGCCTCCTATTCGGAGAGATTTGATTGGTGTGTGTCTGCGCTTTCGACAACACAAATATGTTTTTACGGCTGACGTAGTTAAAATGTTCCGCCAAATTTGGGTTGATGACAATCACACGGACTACCAGCGGATAGTGTGGCGGGAATACCAGTCCGATGAAATCAGCCATTTTCGACTGCGTTCGGTTACGGCATCGGCGCCATTCTTATTCGTCTGAGTGTGCAACAACTTGCGATGGATTATTAGAGCCAATATCCAAACGCCGCACGCATTCTATTAAAAGATGTTTATGTAGACGACATCATGACAGGTGCCAACTCATCGGAACAGTTAATAAGTGTACAGTCGAAATAGGTTACCTTATTATCCCTCGCGAAACTCGAACTCTGAAAGTGGAACTTGAAGTGTTGGCCCTTGCTTGCTCGTTTACCCAGAGAAGATTGCGAATTCTGTTGGTTTGATACAGAACGCTCGCAGGAGTTGATCAAGGTGCTCGGTATGCACTGGAGTCATGATAAATTCTCGTTTCGGATAGCTGACTCACGATTTTGTATTTCACCAACTCGACGAACGTGATTGTCCAAGATCGCATGAATATTCGACCCGTTAGGATTTTTAGCGCCATGGGTTATTCTGTTCAAGCTGCTTTCAAGAACTATGATCGTCAGAACTAAACCTCAGTTGGGATGATCCTGCGCCATCACCTTTGGGTGATCGGTGGATAAGCGGTTGAGCGCTTCTTCTCTATCGTCTCAACAAATTAACTCAAAATTTTTTATCACATAGCTTCAAGATCTTCGATGGTGCGATTCAGAAATCGTTCTTCATTTGTTGTCATCATCGCCTCGTCGTTGGACTACTTTTGTCGTGAACTGTGCGCTACAATTCTTGAAGAGATTCCGCGGTATGCTTGGAATTATATCGTTTCAGAATCTAATCCAGCTGGTGGTGCATCACGTGGAGTACTAGCATCAAACCTTATCAATCATCATCTCTGGTGGACCGATCCGTCCTAGCTCTCGCTGGCACAAGAATTTTGCCCAGCTTTAAAGTTCAGTTTGCCACATCCAGATCCAGCATTAATCGCAGCAGAAGATAAACCAGCGGCCAAACGAGTATTAACAACAGCGACTTACACGGATGTCATCAGTTGTTTTATCCTCAAACTCTCATCGCGGTCCCGGTTACTTCCAATTTTGCTTACTACCTTCGGTTTATCGTCCATTGTAGCCCTAATCAAATTGCAAAGATCCCTCGAAGGCGCGATGTTTCATTAACCCAACTTAAATCTTAAAGAATTTATATTCTAAAAAATGTGCAAAACCAGTCATTTGGGAGTGAAATTCGTGATCTCATAACCAAACGGGATTTACCAAATAAGTCTTAACTCATGCGATACGCTGGGCCCTTTACTATCAAAATGTCGAAAGGTCGTAAGCCGAGGCTGGCTAAGGCCTACCTGGCACTATTTGTATGCATGTGTACAAAGGCAATACATTTGGAATTGGTAAGTGACCTGACGTCTGATGTATTTTTAGCGGTTCGTGTCTCGACGAGGCAAATGCTCTAATGTATACAGGGATAATTGGACAAACTTCCAATATCCTCACTTTCGAAGAGTTGTATACTGTGCTCACTCAAATACAGTCGATTTAAAATCCACGTCCGCTTTGTGTGTTACCCGATGAAGATTACAATCTATTAACTCCTGCGAGGTCAAGGTTGAGCTGAAGATTGGCGATAAAGTCGTCATTAAGGAACCAAACCTTCCGCTAACATAGTGGCTTCGTGGCAGAATTGAGGCTACTCATCCAGGTTCTGATACCCATGTTAGAGTTGCGACAGTACGGAGAGCTCGGGGCTTTACTTTAACTTCATTCGTCCTATCACCAAGCTAGTGTAAAATAATTCATTGTTTTGTAATTGCTTATATTCATTTGTTTATTAAAATTATTATTCATTTTGTTAAATCTGTTAATCACTGTTTAAACCATCTGACAATCTATGACCCAATGTACATGCATATCGCACCACCCACGCATAGTTGTAATAGATCTTCGCTAACCACCAATGCATGTGCGACAAGCTCGAAGCATCGGACGGACTTAGTGCAGGTGTGTGGATGCACTGAGCTTCGGGGATGACTTTTGGTTCATAGTGGTCTGTGGTCGATAGTCTCGTTCTCTCAGTTTTTGGTCGCAGCACTGGATGGACATTTAACTTAGTATAAATACATATTTTACAAATTAAATGATGTTGTGTCTTCTTTTTTCTTGGATTCTGCTCATTAAATCTTTTTTTGTGAAAATCTATCTCGTGTCTTCCTCATCAGCTGGTATAAAGTGTCAGATGATATGCAAAAAAAATACTGACCAGTTATTATTACGACGAACATTTTTGAAAGATATTTCCCTGTCGATGACAAGTTCACATAATGCTAGATGATCAAAAGTAAATGATCAACTGCGCATTATATAAGCAGGGTGCAACAGGTGTGCAAAGTTACTGTGCAACGAATATTGCATGTAGTACATGTGCCAGGGTTGTTTGGCTGAAATGCAGGTCGTATATGATAAAAACGTGTAATTCAGCTATTAAGTTTGAGTTTTGTTTCATATTAATTCATATTCATATTAATAATTCTGAAGAGGTTGCAAAAAAACAAGAAATTTTACTTAAGATTTTCCAAATCATTGTTTTCTAAATTTTAAGCATAAAATCTTAATAAATGTTTCTTATTCCGATAACTTATGTTTTATTCTATCCTTTAAACATATATAAAAAAATGCGTTTCTCCTAATCGAATGCAGTATAGTAGGCAAAATGCTCGCCACACGATCACTCGCGTTTCACGGAAAGGCGCGACTACTCTAGGGTTTAGAAAAAGGAATTGTATAGATTTAAGTTAGTTGAGATATTAATAACAAAATTTTGACTTGTTAGTTTCAAGTAAGCCAACAAATTAAGCTTTTCGTTTGCCTTTCAACGAAAGCCATACACATTGAATTGGTCAGCGATCCCATCGCAGCAGCCTTTGTAGCAGCATATAGAAGATTTTTGGCAAGACGGGGTATTTGTTCGAATCTTTTCAGTGATTGCGGTACGAACTTTAAGGGAGCAAACAATGAATTAAGAAAGGACAGTAAGTTAATTTCGTTTGAATGGCCAGCTGAAGTCGCCTACAGTTTAGCGGCACAAAGCACAATATGGCACTTTAGCCCCCCGTCATCACCACATTTTGGAAGTCTTTGGCTGGCAGGAGCCAAATCGATAAAACACCATCTCAATCGAAGCATGCCTCAATTCAACGCCATTATGTCCCATGACAGCCGATCCCAATGACTTAG
The DNA here is from genome assembly GCA_963555765.1 of Orthonevra nobilis. Lineage (NCBI taxonomy): Eukaryota > Metazoa > Arthropoda > Insecta > Diptera > Syrphidae > Orthonevra > Orthonevra nobilis. The sequence continues at coordinate 36,213,161 of OY743227.1, forward strand.
CCGTACTGATCCCGGAACACTTCCTAATTAGCGCACCGACCGATAGGAATCACAACGAGAAGAGTATCGACAAACCCAGGAGTTTTGGAAGCAGTGGAGCTCAACGTATCTTCACTTACTGCAGCAACGCCCGAAGTGGCTCCAACAATAGCCATCAATCAAGGTGGGTGACATTGTATTGGTACAGGAGGTCAACCTCCCACCATCTCTATGATGTCTTGCTCGGGTGGAAAATGTACACCCCAAATCGGGTGGTCTGACGCGCGAGTTAAATAAAATATAAAACACTTTGGTGTTCAATGGTGGTCTTAAGACTGACTTTTATTTATTACCCAAAATCTTAGCATACCTTAAATAATAAACTTATGGATATTATCCCATAGTCAGCATACGAAGTTCAATAGCCATCGCAAGACACAAAAACGGCAAGGTGAGCAAATTAAACGGAAATGCGAAAAGAATGCGTTAATGCAATGAACTTCGCATGCTGACCGGCGGAAAATTCGTTAGTCAGGTGAATGCCCGACGTAATTCGCGTGGTGACCATAAAAACGGAAAAGTCGGTTCTAAAATGCCCCATCGCGAAAATATCCCCCTTACCAATCTCGAACCGACAAACTTATCAGTGAACTATCAGCCAGTTTCGACTAACATAAGCACAATTAACATAAATGAACAATTCAAATCTCAATAGTCATAATGAAGTGTATCGGAATCGCGTAAAACACAATCAACCCTAATACAACTCACAAGATAAACCTACGATTCCCCCACATAAATTAAAATTAAAGAAAAAATAAATAAATATAGTAAATAAACTTAATATAAACTAAACAACTCTATATGAGAAACGAATCCAGGCAACTCACGCTGCAATGCACCGCAATCCGACCAATCCATTGCAAGAGAAGAATGAAGAAACATCTGCAGATAAATATAATTTTAATTTTAACACATATTTTTTATTTATTTTATTTGCATACAAACACTAATTTCTCTTTTTGTTTCTCAACACGTGTATAGTATGCACCGACTCAAAACCTCCGGCATCGATGTACAAAAAAACGAGATGTCATAGACAGAAGGCCAAGCCAGCCGAGCGAATTCACGCAGAGGATGATTTAACGCATCTATCCAGTTGGTTCCCAACAAAAACACTACCGAGACGAGCAGCAACAAATAAATCCCGGACAAGATAAAACTACCACTAAACTGCTCGATCCAAAATTAACAAAAATAATTGTCAAGGCGCTGACATTTGACTGCGATCGTCGTCCTCTTTTCTTGACAATAATGCCATCTCATTTTTGATTAGAGTAGGAGAGGGCATTTGTTCAGCATATTGTCCAATGCGGGTTATTAATATAAGTAATACCCAAAGGAAAGCTTAGAGGAGAAATTATGTAATTATTAGTGAAAGGAGAAATTTGTAAAGTTCAATGATCGCGGTTACGTAATGTAATAATGTACAGCTGTTTGAAAAGCTTAAAGTCGGCAAAACCGACGTTGCATTTAAATTCAGATTCAATTTTAAAGACATTGGCAATCGTAGAGTGTAGCAAGTAAGAAGTTTAAGAAGTGTTTTAATTAAGGCATAAGTCCAATTTGACAAAAAAAAAAAATAAATAATTTTGTAACGTTCTGTAAAGTGTCAAGACGACCATGTTAAGACGAACATGGTCCTTCGAGCCATTAACGTTCTGTAAAGTGTCGAGTTTCCTCAATTATTAACTTCCCATCAGGAAGTTAAATTTGTAAAAGAAAACTATACGTTTTAACCGATTGAGTGAAATGTCATCCGGTACGCGTAATAAAACTGCTCAACAGTCTCAGCTGAGTAAAACTCCACCAAATACAAACGCTCTCAATCCAACTGAACTATGGAACCGTATCGAAAGACGTTTTGCTCTTTTAGCAGACGAAATAAACCGCAAAATCTCTCAACTGGCTCTTATTGAGGAGCGTATTCTCCACAAAGTGAATGAGATCGAGCTAAATATTCTTGGGAAGATAAATGAATTACAAGACCGCCACAATGAACTTGAGTCCCGTGTTGACGCTCTTGAGCGTAAACAAATAAGTGGTGATGCTGTGTTGGTAGGAATTCCAGCTACTGAAAATGAAAACCTTCATCACATCTTAACAAAAATATGTGCTGCAGTGAACATCGAAACTCCATCTACAAAGAGAATTTTCCGAGTGAAACCCGCTAACCAAAGTGGCAAACTTTCTTCGTATGATGGTACCATCGTTATGAAATTCTCTGATGCCCACGATAAAAATACTCTGCTTAGAAGCTGCTTAGCAAGGTATAAGCAAAAGAGAACTGGGCTGACACTCCGTGATATTGGCATGGAATCGGATCAGAGAATATATATCAATGAGAGCCTGACGAAGAAGAATTACCTCCTACATCGGAACGCTCTGAAACTGAAAAAAGCGAACGTCATCTCCTCGGTGCATACCAGCAACGGACAAGTGCATGTGCGAACGATAAGTGGGAATCCCCTTCTAATCACCAGAGTAGAAGACTTGGAGCAGCTGAAAAGAATAAACAATGATCCACTGTAAACAAAGCAACTACAAACTATCAAACAGCTCTACAATCTCTTTAAATTTCTATCTCTTTTCTATAAACTTTTTTTTTTTTTTTTTTTTTATTTCCTTTATTTCATTAAAATTATTTAAGCTTAAATCTATAACTACAATGGGTAAATTCAGATAAACGATATGCACTTAAGTTAATGAATTACAAATTATGCTAAATTAAAGTGAAATAGTTATGTTCATCCTGTTATTCTACAATAATGAATAAGTGGCGAATGAACAATTCATTGAGAAAAAAAGATTATATAACATTTTTTGTGGGGGTATATATTTCTTAAGTATCTGTTTTAAGTATTATCTTAAGTATGAAATGAAATCTGTGAACAACTTTGAGAAAAGCGTGAATATATAGATTATAGTTGTAAAGAAGCAGAAAAAATTAAAATCAAATCATTGGATTAATAATATATTCTATTTCTGAATGGTTAAAAGAAAATAGCCACTGTTTAATTTTGCACAAAAATTTTGATTCAATTCTCTCACCTTTGATATCAACGGGCAATTTATTAAAAAGGCGAGGAGCAATAACTGAATAAAAATGACAAAAGTGTGATTTAAAGATTCTAGGAACAATGACAAACTGGCGGTTGTTGGCTCTCAAATTGTAGTCTTCTTGTATTCTAGCAAGATTATAACCAGAACATTTAAAAAACATTTTTAAAACATTAAAATAGTACAAATGCCTTACAGGAAAAATACCGAGGCTTACGAACAAGGTAAACCTGGAAGTTCTACGATTCACTTTAGAAATAATACGAATCGCATGTTTTTGTTTAATAAGCAACTGCCTTAATTTACAGGAGTGGGCCCCACCCCAACAGCTAATACCATATTGAAGCTTGGATTGCACTAGACCACTGTATGCTAGTTTCAAAATTGGTTTAGAGCAATAGAGACTAAGGTGGTAGATTTGCCTAACGACACTGCAAAGATAACGTCTTAAATTAGCTGTATGTTCAAGCCAAGTAAGCTTTGTATCTAGTGTTATACCTAGGTACTTAAATTTATCTACACATTTAATCGCAAAACAGTCGTCACCACAATGTAATTCTGACCTAAACTTCCGTGTAAAAAATTGGAACTTGGAACAGCAAGGTGCGTTATACGTTAAAGTTAAGCCTTCAGGAGCTATTCCCAGTAGATTAAAAAACATGAACTTAGTTTTGCTACTAATAACTAGCCTATGAAAAGCAAACCAATGACGAAGAATGTCTAAGTCATGATTCATATTGGCAAATATTTCAAAGTAGTTTTTAGTTGAGTAAGAGAGAGCAGCATCATCCGCAAAAGCAGTTAATTTCCCTGTGAATGGCTGTAGAAACAAAGAGTTAATAAATATTAAAAACAAGATAGGCCCCAGGACAGAGCCTTGAGGTATACCTATTTTTAAATTAGACATCGAACTTAGATTATTTTTTACTCTAGTTCTTTGATTACGATTTGTTAAGAACGAGCATAACCAATCATAGACACATCCCCTGAAACCAGCATTAAAAAGTTTCCTTAGCAACAATGCGTGGTCGACCATATCAAAGGCCTTTGTTATATCAATGAACAGAGCTGATGAGATGTTTGATTCATTAATTGATTCATAAATTTCGCTACAGAACTTAATCAACGCCTTTTCAGTCGATTTTCCATTTCTGAAACCAAACTGAAAACTACTAAAAAACTCAATGCTATTCAGATATGATAAAATTCGACTCTTCATACCTCTTTCGAAAACCTTAGAAAACACTGACAGAAGAGAAATAGGTCTAAAGTTGTTCAAATCCAAAGAATTACCTTCTTTATGTAGGGGGATTACTATAGCTGTTTTAAGTGCGTTTGGAAACATACCCTTTCTAACGCTTAGATTAAAAATGAAGCACAAGACATCTGCAATTAAGAGCGATATATTTTTAAGTAAATAACTTGAAATTGAGTCGAAGGAAGAAGATTTAGTAGGTTTAAGCGATAGGATCAGCTTGTGAATTTCAAGGGCAGAAAAATCGAAAAAACAAAAGCTACCGGGACTAAGAATATCATGCCGAATGACATCATCGTTAAAAACAGAGTTGTTTACTCGAATAGAATGGGAAATTTTAGAAAAGTGTTCATTAAAAATGTTAGCTACATCGATAGGATTAGAAATAATAATATTTTTTACATTCTCTTTATTACATTCTCTTTATTTCTTCATTCTTTTTTTCTTATGCTAAATTTCTTGTCTTGTCTTGGAAACAACTATCAAAATCTGTTAAGAAAACTGAACTGAATGTGATCCTCTTAAAGCCATATATTAACCAGAAGAGAAAGATCTTATGCTGAGCACTTTCCAGGAAGGAAGAGGCGGTCGCAATCGCGGTACTGAAACTATGCACTTTTGAACTTAATCGACATAAAGATAATCACGCTCTTATAGTCCGAGCACAACAAGTGCATCGTAAAGGTCGTAGAAATATTTTCTAAAATGCATTGAACAAGGAGTTGACATAAGCATTCTTTCACAATGTTTATATCGAAACAACGATTTAAATTCCGCAATCAAAAACCAAACGCTGGTCACTAAGTTAACTTTTTCCCATCTTCTCATTTCTAAACTTTTTTTTACTGGAATAGTAATAATTTGTAAGTGACGTTTACTTGTTGGCTCAGATAAAATTTAAATTACTTTTGGATGTCTGTCCCTAACAAGTTTAAACACTTATTTGGTGAATTTGAAAAACAACTTCAATAACAAATTCAACTTTCAATGTAAAAGTTGTCGTAATATAACTCCAAATTTGACACATCTTATCTTAACGTAGAGTTCTATACTCTTAAAGCAATGCCTGTGTGCCACTATGTGCCTACAGAAGACTTGCTAAGGATTTGTGTCGTTGGTCCTATATTTTTTCTAACTTGTTTCGTTATAAGTTGGTTATTTTGGTCACGGACAAAAATATTTCAGTCACAAACTGATTGCACAATTTCCATTCTTTTGGCAAACAAAACTCCTACACAAAGTGGTCACTAAGAAAATAAGCATTAAATGAAATTCAGAAACTATCCTCTCTCGTTTTCTATTGACCAGAACAATAAATGCAATCGGCCGTAAGTTGGAACAAATTGATTGTAAAACAGCTAAATGCGAGAAATGTGCTGTAATTGGCATGCGTGACAAATTTTCAAGTGTTCTAATTGGCAGTTTTAATTTCGTGTACAACATTCTCAAGCATGAGAAACGCGCGATCGACGATGTTGGCATATAAAGAAACAGGAAAGAGGTTCGAAAAAACAATTATCTCAGGGTTACAGACCCCAAACCAAAGCCTGCAAAGTTAAAAGTGGAATGCATTTCTATTGCAATGCATTTTTCCAGGAAATTAATGATGTTTTCATAATCCAAATGAAATTTGATGGTGGCGGCAAATAAAACAGCATCTACATTTTTTTTATCTTGAGATGGGAAGTTCATGGTATGGGCAGATCTACTCGCACTCAAACCCGTTTTTTTGTATTGTAAAGACAAGGTGTAATTTCGTCAGACCTTAAGACGAACATTACCCATGGCCAGTTGGTCGAGCACCGTTCCGTGTGCTGTTGCGGGCCGCTACAAGGGCGGCGGTAACAATAGATAGCCAATTGGCTCGATATGCGTCAAATGACGCGATAGTTTTGATAGATTTAAGAATGATATAAATACACAATGTGGATGAATAGTGGCATAAAGTGTAAGAGCGACCATAAAAGAACAGAAAAGTGCAAAAGAAAATTTTGTGAATGGACAAAAGAAAGAGATGGCAAAGAAATGAATACTAATTGAGAAATTGGAATAAATAAAAATGAATAAGATGGAAAAAATACAAATAGAGAAAGATTATATAATAAACCAATCAATCCAGGACTTAAAACACAAAAAGATGTAATCGTCAGCGAGGTAAAAGCAGTTTAAAGCCAAAACACTTTAGATTAGGATAATAATCATTTATCATATGCATCGATAGTAAAGAAGCCATAAAAACCAAGAAAACAAAGTAACAATGAATAAAATAAAGGAAAGTATTGACGAGACATCATTGTTGGTGAAAGTTTACAATTTGGTGAATAAAAAAGATGGTATGGTTTTCATCAATTGTAGCGATTTAGAATCCAAAGAGGTTATCGAAAAAAAGGCAAAATATAAATTACGAAGTGATTTTGATGTACTAGTCCCTAAATTAAAAAAACCCATATTTGATAATTTGCGGAATTAATTGTTTTTGGGAAATCGAACGGATCCGTTATATGTTTAAAATTTATTAACATGAAAAAGAATAATGAAAAAATAGATAAAGCAATCATTGAAACTGAATGTGACGACTACATGGGACATTACTCGTTGGTACTGCCTACAGTCAGGGCACATTAACCTTGACTTCTATAGTTTGTAGACCCAAGCACTTGAACTTGGACTACTCGCGGAGATGAGTTGGAGAAAGGATCCTTTACCGTAGATGCGGGGTCTCTATCTTGGTTCAATAAAAAGACACGTCTTAGTTGTGTATCAATAAGGAAAATCATTCTTTATGGAAGATCGTTATTTATACAATTAATTTGCTTACTAAGCACAATGTATTGAACGGAAGAGTACAAAAGAAACAAAAAAATATTTTGTTTACAAAACATTGTTTGGACTACAAGAATGAATACAAAAGAACAAGTAAAAAAGTTTTGAACATGAAATATACTTAAGTGCAAGGCAAGTATTATTGAAAATAGAAATAATGTAGAAAAACTACAGCGAAAACATATGGTAAGATTACAGACTAAATGAAAGGTGAACAAAACTAAAGTGAATCTGAACATTCTCCCGCGCGTTGCACACCTGTTCAACAATCAAACATGTACGGTGAAGTCTGTATCCTTGAAGTAAATTCTTGGTTTTGGCGTTGGATTGGAGATTGATGACATCGTAAGTTCGGGATCCATGATCGGTCTTCGAGCTAGTGCCTTCTGATTAGGGGTTGCGTGGATTTTATGCTAGAGAAGAGCTTTTTTCCACATCCAAGATAGTGCAATAATATCAATAAAATATCAAATCGCCGAATGGTGACGATCGATCATTTGAATCCGATTTGGGAGGTTTGAGATATCATGGGTTATGAGAAGATCCTGCAATATCGTTAGTTATTCTTCTTTTCCGTGGTAATTCCGTTGGTTCGTGCGTCCCATTCTCCTGTGGATCTGCCTGCAATTGATTCTTGCCTTTGAATGATTCCATGAGGTTAGGTCCTTCACCAACAGCAGACGGATCTTCCACCGGTAATTGATGTATTGGTCTTTTCCAGATGCCAGTTGATGTCCTAACGTTAGCCGCTCGCACTGCTCCATCGTCACCTTTGTAGACTTGAACAATCCTACCAAGTGGCCATTTAAGATTAGGTAAATTGTCCTCCTTGTTAATTTTCGTACCACCAAGCTTGATATTTTTGGCTTGTTCTCTCCATTTATATTTGTACTGCAGCTCATTCAAGTACTCCCGAGACCACCTCTTCCAGAATTAATTTTTAAAGTAGAACACAAGTTTCCAACGGGATAACATGCTGGCCTTGAGCAAAGTAGTATCAACCTAAATTTGTGCGGTTAACGGTTGCCCAGTCTAAAAATGTCCGGGGAGCAGTTCAATTATTTGGATCATCTGACATCGGAGTTATTGGACGTGAATTTAGGATTACTTCAATTCCAATCATGACAGTTTCCAACTCTTCATAATTAAGTGAAGCTGTTGACGTACTTCTGACTAAAAGATACTTTTCTGATTTCACAGCCGCTTCCCATAATCCTCCGAAATGTGGAGCTCTGGGTTGAATAAAGTTGAATTCTATTCACTTATCGCTGCATGTCTTGGTGATTGTTTCCTTCGCAATTGTCGAGTGAATCGTAGATGTTAACTCAGCAAGTTAATTTCGAGAACCGACAAAGTTTGTGCCATTATCACTATATAAATTTTTACAATGTCCTCTTCGGCCAATAAAGCGTTTTAGTGCTCCAATGAATGCTTCTGTTGTACGATCGCTTGCGATTTCTAGATGCACTGCTTTAGTGGCAAAACAGCAAAATACGACATATGCCTTTTAGGGCCTTTTCCCTCGTGTTCTATAGTGGATCCAAAATGGTCCACAATAATCTACTCCGGAATTTCAAATGGGTCTTGCTAGCTGCACTCTCGTTGCGGCTTGGCATCATTTGATAAATTTGATGAGCTTATACGGCCACCAACTCGAATTATTGACTTCTCATCGAGGAATTGGGATAAGCTGCTGAGAGGACTGATCCTTTTGATTTCGTTGTATTGTTTCAATTGTTTCAGTTCCTTCTTCTTCTGTCAATAAATCTGAGAGACTCGTCAAGTTCCTTGTGTGTGAAGAATATGTAAGCTGATCGTAGCTGCTCACCATGCTTCGCGTGTCGGGCAAATTTTTGCATATATGCTATGCTTCCTTGCAGCGTTGTGAATGAATTTCTGTGATTGATCTGATGAATAAGATCTTCCTCTTCAGCGCTAGTTGTATCCATGTTTGTTTCTACTTTATCTCTTCGTTCCATATCCATATAATATAATAAGGTGTTGACTAGAATGCTTCTTCTGCGTGAAGTAACAGCGGTCCGTAAAACAATATTCCGCACCTTTTTAGCTGGCTTAGAGATAATCCGCGTGATAATACGTCAATGGGATTATCCTTTGATCTCACGTGCCTCCATTTTTCTGCTAAAAATTGGCTCTGAATTGTGGCAACTCGGTTAGCAACGAACGTATGGAACGATGTTGAGCTCGAGTTGATCCAATTCAAAACTATTTCGAAGTCCGTACGTGTCTTCCAGATTTAAATCCTTCTAAATTCTTGTTGTTAATGGGGCGCTCAACACGGCAGCACATAATTCCAAGCGGGGCAACGTTTGTTACTGTAGCGGAGCCACGCGTTATTGGGCACAAAGTAGTCTCATAATCACTCTACCATCATTTAAAATTGATCGTATATGTACTGCTGCATCAGCTAATGAATGAACTTGAAGTCCTTTCATTCGCTCTGAATTGAAAACGTGGCGAGGAATTTGCAGGTTGTTCTGCTCCTTTAGACTGTTTCGAAAGTAGAGCCATTTTGTAAGTAATTTCATTGGGAGTGCTTCATCCCATTCGATCTTTAGCTGCCATAATTGTTGTATAAATATCTTGACTGTTACAACAATCGATCCCAATAGTCCTTAAGGATCGAAGAGCCTTGCAAGATCTGAGCTTACTGTCCGCTTTGTAACTCGGGCCTTAATGTCTATGGATGCCTTAACGATAAACTGATCAGTTTTTGGAAGCCATGCTAAACCAAGTGCCTTTGTCGATTCGTCCGTATCTCCACCGTATCCACTTTCGTAATTCAAATCCTGCTTGTCCCAATATTTCAGCAAGTAGTCTTTGGATTTCCTTAGCGGTCACTAGACTATTTGATCCGATTAGCCCATCGTCAACATAGAAGTTCTTTTGCAATGCCTGTGCCCCAAACTCTTAACTAATTCTTGCAAGCATATGTGACCGTATTAAGCTGGTAGTACTTAATACTTTCTTTTGGGTCATTTCTCCAAGTAATCAGCTGAAACCTCCTGTCGTCTGGATGTATTAGAATTTGTCTATACATTTTTGGATATCTGTATTAAACAAAATCTAGGCATCCTGAATCAAAGAAGAATCGCAAAGAGTTCACTTTGAATAATTGGTCCTGTGTACATGATATCGTTTAAGGCTAGTCCGGATGACGTTTTGGCTGACGCATCGAATACTACGCGGAGTTTAGTAATGCTGTTATCAAGGTAAAGGACACAGTGATGCGGAATATCGTAATGTGGTGACAAAGCAATTTCAAAATCTATTTCAGTCTTATGACCTGATTTTTCGTATTCCTTCATAAGACTGATGTGTTGCGTTTTTACGTGGATGTTTCCAAAGAGTTATGTTTTCAGAGCCAGAAATCTATTGAGTACAATTTGTTTTGATTCGCCTAGTGCTGCTGTGTTCTGCACAAAAGGTAATCACACAACAAAGCGGTATTTTTCGTTCCTGATTGAATTTTGAGTAAAGTGTTCTTCGCATCATTTTTCCGATGTGGTGAGTATGTGGTCACTTGCCTCGATTTCTTCTAATTTCCAGAATCTTTCAATAAGTTGATTGGTTTCTTCCTCAACTTCACTGCAAACGCCACATGTTGTTAATGTTGTCTGGATCGTTTGAACCTTTCCAGAGATAATCCAACCAAGTGTAGTATTTTGGAGTACGGGTAGGTCATCCCTCAACTTTATTTGTCCAATTGATAGCAATTGGTGATCAAATTCAGCTCCAATCAATACGTCCACTTTATCTGGTCGATTAAAGTTTGGATCAATTAATTTAATATTGTTTGGCAGAGGCTGAAATATCGTGTAGTGTATTATATATTATTTCCTTTGAGTCGAAACGTGTTTCGTTGGATTATCGCTGCATCGTATGATAACGTTATCTTCATTAATTTCAATAGTAGGAGTAGCACTCCCTTTTCCTTTTTTCTTCTTTTTTTCTATTCATGTCTTCATTTTTATCGCTCGATATTTCAATTTTTAGTTTCTTCTGGTTTCTGATATCAGATATGAACGTACAATCCCACATATGAAGGTGCGCAATCTTCTGTTGAGAAGTGTAGTTGTCCTTATTAATTTTATTATTATCGTTGGCAGTCCTTTGTGCCATACCCCTTGTAATTGCCAAGATCTGCTCCTTGGAGTCAGTCTCGCTGTGGCTATAATTATCCTTATTATTTTCTAAAATCATGGATTTCAAAATGTCACTATCAATCTTGATTTTTGATAGTTCGGCATTTGTGTTCATTTTCCCTTGCTTATTGATTATTTCAAAGTTATAGTCTGATAAGTCTAATCTGATTCTTGTCATTTTTGAAGATGGGTTTTTATGTGCAAACAGAGATACTAAGAGTCTGTAGTCGGTTATGACCATAAATTTTCTTCCATATAGATAAGGTTTGAAGAAGTTTATTCCCCAGTGGATTGCTAGTAACTCTTTTTCAATAATGGGTTTATTTATGTCATGTTTTTGGAGTGACTTGCTAGCGTACGATATTGGTAAATCGTGACCTATTTCGCCTTGTGAGAGTACTGCACATAGAGCGAAATGTGATGCATCGGTTGTCAGTATGAATGGTTTGTCAAAATTTGGATATTGTAAAATTGGTGGATTTATAAGTTTTATCTTTAACTCGATAAATGCCTTTTCGCATTAATTTGATCAAATGAAAGGCTGGTTCTTTTTGAGAAGTCAGTTTAGGCTTTTTGCAATTTCGGCAAAATTTGGAATGAACCTTCTGTAATAGTTGCAGAATGAAACGAATCTTCCAATTTCATCAGCGTTTTTGGGTGTTGGGTAGTTTTCTATGGTTAAATGTTTAGCAGGGTCTGTCTTTATACCATTGTTCGTAATAAAGTGTCCTAAGTATATGACTTCCGATTTAAGGAAATGGCACTTGCTGGCATTTAATTTTAAGTTGTACTGTCTTAGTCTCTCAAACACATTGATAAGATTTCGATTGTGGTGTTTAAGACTGCATCCGAAGATGATCTACGTATAGGAATGCGTCGGATTCTTATCCGCTGAGAGCTATTGTGAGCATCCGTTGAAAACTGTTGGAGGATATTTTCAATCCAAATGGTAATCTCTTGAATTGGTAGTGTCCGTCTTCTGTCGAGAATGCTGTTAGTGGTCTGGATTCCTGTTCTAGTGGTATTTGGTGGAATGAGCTAGTCAAGTCAAGGGTAGAGAAGTACTTTGCTCTACCTAATTTGTCGAGTACGTCTTCGATTCTTGTTAGTGGGAACTTATCATTAACTATCTTGTCGTTTAATTTCCGAAAATCTACTACTAAACGCCATTTCTTTGTGTTCTCATCACTTTTCTTTGGTACTAGTAGTAGTGGTGAGTTATATGGGCTAACGGAATGTTCTGTCATTTTCTAATAATTTTTTCACTTGCTCTCTTATTTCGTGATTTTGTGCTTGCGGGAGTCTGTAGTTTTTAATGTATACTGGGTTACTGTCTGTTGTGTTGAGTTTTTGGGAATAGAAATTATTTGTTGTTAGTGGTTCGTTTTCTAGATGGAATATGTCTTGATAATGCCTGAATATCTGTGTCAGTGATTTTTCTGATTCTCTATCAGTCTGGTCTATTTTAAGTTCCTTATTTGCGCCACACAAAACGCATATCAGATAACATTTGACCCAGTGATAGCGCATTGCACCGAGGCATACTATATGGTTGATTCATTTTGTAAACAAAATCTGATCCAAAGGACAAGTGTCGCTCGTTAGTCATCAACCCCAATTGGCAGATGTTCATTGCAATCGCTTGAGGATGTAATAGGACTCGATCAACCTATTAAGCGATATCATGAGTCAGCTGATGGAACAAAATTGGGAATGCTAAGGAGGGTCAATTAGTATTTAAGGAGAACATATTTTATGAATAAACCAGATTCACTTAGACAACCATTCGACGTGTTTCTCTTTATGGCACTTTATGGCGTATTGAGCCTGCTCCCTAACTCCCAATCCTAAAAATTATCTATATATATTTACGATACATACATTACAATCGAAATGCTGGGCTGGTTGCGGTGAAATGATGTGGGGTATCTGATTGTCAGTTTCTTCGAATTCTGACCGTAGCGCTTCCAGTCTTGACAATCGTTCCTGGAAGTAAGTGTCTGCTGAATCCTTTTTGAAGTTAATGATTAGTCGCTGAATCTTCTCTTATTAATCGATTCCAATCCTGATAATAATTGTCTATTGACTTCAGTGTATACCAGTGTTGAAGTCCCTGGTAACGCCTTTATCTATGTTTAGATTGAGTTGATACCAGTGTTGAATGAAGCCCACTTGAACCTGGACTATTGGCGGAGATGAGTTGGAGATAGGGGGGTGATCTATCTTGGTTCAATAAAAAGACACGTCTCAATTGTGGATCAATAATGACAACCATTCTTTATTGAAGATAGTTATTTATATTTACAATTATTTTGCTTACTAAGCACAATGTATTGAACGAAAGAGTACAAGAGGAACAAACAATTATTTTGTTAACAAAGCATTATTTGGACTACAAGAATGAATGCAAAAGAAGAAGTAAAAATGCATTGAACATGAAAAATACTAAAGTGCCAGGCAAGCAATATTGGAAATAAAAATAATATAGAAAGACTACAGCGAAAACATACGGTAAAACTACAGAGTAAATGAAAAGTGAACAAAAATAAAGTGAATCTGGACAGGAGCCTTAATATTGTCTGGGATTGGTGTTTTGTGTATGACTTTGTACCAACTAACCGTTGTTTTAAATGTTGGGTCTTTAGCCACGAGGCCAAAAATTGTTCAAAACTTTCCGTGTTGTAGAAAATGTGCTGAACAACACGAAACAAAGAGCCGTGATAAAAATTTAACTGAGTACAATAACTGTGATATAGCAAACAAGAAACTAGTATTTAATTAAAATGTAAACTATGATTGTAGAAGTTATCTGTGGAGTGTAAAAGAAAAAAGTTGAAACGCAATAGAGCATGTAAAAATGAATTTGAAGAATCATTAAAAAAAGGAAACTGAAATAAAAAAATTACTTAAGGCGATCGAAGCCAGATACAATGACAGGTTACGGGAAATGAAAATTGTTAAAGACACTTGTGCAAAGAATGTCAATAAAATAAAAAACATGGTGAAAAAAATAGTGAAGAGATAAACAAAAGTATAACGTGGTTATAAAAGCGCAATGCAAAATGTTAATGAACTAAAACAAAATTTAAATATGGGATTTAAGTAAACCAAAAAATCGGTCATGGGCGGGAAAAGCAAAACAACACCAATACCACAAAAAAAACACAAACGCTACGTTAAATAAAAGAAAAAAAGGAGTGTTGTGATAATATAACCAAAGGAGAATCAAAACAATAGCGAAACAAGGGAAGACATTTAGACCACTATTGACCTCACAAATCTGGCATTAAAGATAACTTATGTTAAAGAGATACAGAACGGCGCGGTAAAGGAATGAAAGGAATGAAAAGTCATTAAAAAAAGTTGGAAGTGAATTTAAGACCAAACACGGTGATAATTACAATGTAAAAATTCCGAGGCGGAAAAAGCCGTGGGTACTGTTAATGATAATGTGTGCATATATATTTGTCGCCAAGACTAAACTGTTAAAATGCAATGATTGTAATTGACAGTGTTGCCTATGCGAAAATAATACAGAGTACTAAAGTTAGTATGGGGTGGGACAGATGTCGAGTGTATAGTTGTGAAAGTGAATCTAGTCATATTGGTGGAGTAAAAAGTTTTAAGTTTTAAGAAAAATTAGGTTTGCTATGCAATACTAGTGTCTAATATTCAAAATGCAATATGAAAACTTTCCTCTGATATATACATAAATGTGCAGAGATCCTCGAGCATGACATCATACAAAAGCGAATTTTGTAATTGCCTGGAAAACTGGATAGAATATCTCCACCAGTGTGGTGATAGCTTTATTGTAATGAGTGACCTCAATATTAACTGGCTTAATGTAACAGATACATACACCCGACGCATTTCGAATATGGTGAACGAAAAATCTCTAATTACCTAATTATCTAAAGTAAATGCAAGTGTTGAAAATAATTTGAAGATAAGTGACAATGAAACTATAGACATAACAATTAAAAACCAACATATTACAAACAAAAAAAGAAATTAAGTATTGTTCAAAACCTATTCCTAAGAAGTTTGTCGGAAATTCCCCTGTTTGTCAGTTGTAATACGGAGCAAGCATATAACTTAAATGTATTATGCGATCAATTTGTACTAAATCTTAAGAGTTGATTGATTCAATGGTAGAGGAAAGGCAAGTGTCTTATAACAATGCGGTTCCTTTTCATAATGAACTCAGGGAGGCAAACTAAAAAATAATAAACCTTTACAGACAAGCAGCACTAAGCAACGACGCCAATACCTGACATCGGTAGCGATTAAACAGAAACATATATAAAAGGCACATCAGACAAACAAAATAAAAAGGCAAATTGACAACGCAAAAATAAAAAAAAAAAAATAATTCTGTGATAAGCTGTGATGTGTGTGATCGCCCAAATTGATGCCCCTTTACGAAAAATTCCTAGAAAAAAACAGTAATGATGCAGCTCCAAGAGCACTTAGAAGGTCAAGGTCTAATACATAGCAATCAAACCGGATGTCGCGCTAACCACTCCTACGAAACTTTACATTGTGTTAAAAGATTGGAAAAGTGAAATAGATGAAAATAACGTTGTAGTTGCAGTTTTCTTAGACCTAAAGAGAGCTTTTGAAATAGTAAAACACGTGATTTTACGAAAAAATTTGAAGTGCTACGGTATAAAATCGATTGATTGATTATAAAGAAGAGAACGCAACGCATATCTGTCAATGGAAAGGTATCGGCGCCAATACCTGTCAGGGCGGGGATTTCACCAGGCACAAAACTAGGAGCATAGTTTTTTCTTATTTTTTTAACGACGTATCCGAAATAATGAAATTTTCAAAATTAATTTTATTTGCAGATGATGACTCAGTTAACATATCCGGAAAGGACACTACAGAACTGGTGTTATTCAGTTTGAATTCAGTTGTTGAATGCAAATCTCTATATAAACCGTAATAATGTCTTGATAAAACCGCATTTGGATTATTGTGCTAGTTTTTTTGTATAAATGTCCACATTGTAAAAAAAAACAGATTGCAATTACTACAAAGTAAAGCTATGCGGATAATTTTTAAATGTAGGAGATACGAACCAAAAACATATCTGTTAAATACATTTAGATGGCTAAATGTAAGCCAACGCCTTTTTATGTTATGTATGATATGTGTGTTCAAATTTAAAAATAATATGGTTCCGGATTACCTGTGTGAAAACCTACGTACCAATAGATTAGCGGTGTACAACCTACGAAACCATGAGGACCTTAGAAAAAACGAACAAGAACAATGAGAGGTCAGAGAACTATTTTTATATGGGTTTTCAAGGATTCAATACTCATCCGACAGACATTAAGAACACTTATAATTTGAATGAATTTAAAAGAAAACTTATTAATTATGTTAGAACTATAAACTAGTGATTACTGTTATATTATTATAGCCAAATAAAGAACATTCATTCGTTCGTTCATTCAAAGTAATCTTAATATTTGGGGTTTAATAAAAAGCTTTGATGAACTTTAATATATAATTGTTAATGGAAATTTCTATTTAATAGTTCTGTCTGAAACATATTTATCAGGGGATGTTCTAAACAGTAAAAAACAAATAGATGACTATAAATTTAGAGGTGTAACTCTGCAGTAGTCAAGTAAAAGAGTATATGGCAAAGGCAATTATAAATGCAAGTATAAATCTCCAAGAGTGTCTAACCGCAGTTTTCTATGATAATATTTCGGAAGTTATAGATGTATATGAATGAAATCTTTAAAAAATATCTGATAATTCTTTAGCGAGAACTGAACCTACTAGAATCACAAAAACATATAAAAACTCTAAAAGATTATGTGGTCGCAAACAACATCAAAGCTAAACCGAAAAAAGATCTGAAAATAAGCGATCATGAGTCAACTGAAATATAATAAAACAAATTTTAATCGGAAAGTGATAAACAGTAAAATAATATTTATTGTAAACATTGTTGGCAACAAAATAGCATCAAAATATTTTTACTAACAAATAAGAAGACTGAAAGATTTTTACAAAAGCGAGAAACCACTATAAACGACAAAATCGTCTATGGCTCACATAAAACCACATTAAAGAAAAAGTTGATAAAGCTTCAAAAAGAAATGTGGCGTTACTTAAGAAAAAATATTTTATGAAAAGGAGATTCGGGAATAATATAGTTTCGATGGATAAGAAAGTTATTGCTAAAAAATTAAATGAATTTTTCGTCAATCCCAACTATGCGCTATGATTTAATAACCATCCGGTCTATGCTCACTAAGTTGAAGAATAAATAAGATTGTAAGTCTATGTGTCCTCATAATTACTAAGAAATCATGGGACCAGGCTTACAGGCAATTATTAATAAATCTTTCGTAAACGGCATTTTTCCTTGGTCTTGGAAAGAATCCATAGCGGATCCGATTATAAAAATATCAAATACCAAAAAGTGTGATGGATTCCGCCCAGTAAACAGTATGTAAGCAACTTGAACATTTTTCCGAAAATAAAAGCATAATAATTGAATTTCAATCTGGCTTTCTTAAGAAGCATTCCTGTGAAAGAGCTGTAATTAAGTTATAACAAACTGGAAGCAGCAGTGTTTCCATAGACCTAAAGCTTGCTTTTGAAAGATCGCTCCATGTTCTTAATGAGATTCCATAGAATATACGGAAATAAAAACTTGGACCTTAATTGGCTTAAATCGTAAGAGAAATCAAAAAGTAGAAGTGAATGGTAAATTGTCGAACCCAAAGTATGTTGAACAGGCAGTTCCTCAAAGATCTCTCATATTTGTCCTCTATATCAACGAAATAGTTTTACTTTAAAACACTGTCAAATCGCCCTTTTAGTTGATGATGCATTGATCTACGTAACTGATGAGAACATCGAGGAATGCGATAATAATGTTAGGTTATGCCGAAATAGACTTAAATTTAATGCTAACAAATCTTAATGTATGATTTGTTCAACTCAGTAATTCAAGTTTAATGACTGAAAACCAAATAATGCAAAGAGTTGATAAAATAAAATGCCTAGGTATCATGAGAGCTAATAAACTTACATTTGAAGGTCATATTGAGTATATGTATTGTTATAAGATAACGTACAGATACAACGTTGTTATCGGGTATAAATATTTATAATGTTATTATGAAAAAAAATTTTGTATATTGTACAACTGTTTTGTTTTTGTTATGAAAGTGCAATTGCTAGACTTCAAATATTTGAGAAAAAAAACTATGAGAAGCAATTTAAAGTGCAATAGATTTACACCGGTTAATTTATGTTAGAAGGTTTGAAATGGCTAACGGTTAAGAAAAGAATCGTTATGAATATGCTGTTTGTTCCTTAAATAAAAATTAACCTTATGCCAAAATATTTTTTGAGTTATGTTCGTTAAGCTCAATCATATTCACTGAGAAATATGAATGATTAATGACTGCTCAAAATTCACTTATCTACAAAGGTTTTAAGATTTTCAAGGAATTTCCAAGGCATGTAAAAACGAAACAAATGTAAAGCAAATAATAAGGATCATAAGTTTTGTAAAAGATATTCATGTGTTATTTTGTATATACCTGTATAGTTAAAAGTTATAATTGTAACTGAAGCCATATACTGGGCTTATTTATCTATCTATCTAAAAAATAAATCGACTTCTATGAGTTGATTGATATGATCGAAAGGAAACGAGTCTGATAAATATTTAAATTCCGGAAGTCAATCTCTGATATGGAGTTGTAATGCTTTACCTTCTTTAAAAACACGAACTCCATCTGGAAGGAAAAATGATTTTCGCATTCCTGCATCTCCTATTAGCAATACGTTTACTCCTCTTAGCCTGTTCAATGGAGATTTACACCCCACAAACATTGATAAAAGAATTGCAAATTTAACCAACTCATGTCCGCATATTTCTGGCGCAATAGAATGAAGTAACAAACGTAAACAATTTGGCTCTCTGGCTAGTATATTCACAAGATCCCAGTCTTTTCTGGAAGGATTAATTAAATCCTTTTTACGATTTTTGTGACTTTCTACTGATACTGCTTCGAGGTAGACATCATTACAAAGTGCATCTTTTAGTTCTTTCCTTGAACATGCTTCAGTAAATGATTTTGTCTTTACGTATCCAGTTATAGTTATTTCGCTCCCAGGTCGCACAAGATTAAACATGTCATCGCGTACTTCGACTTGGATTTGCAATGTCGATTCCAAATCCGAATATATTCCACACTCTTCGAAAAGCAAGAGTTGCTTATTTTCAATTCTTGTATAAGGAGAAGAGCGCGTTTGTCTTAACTTTATTTTAGATTTGCACTGATTTTGACATCCTAGACGTACGTTAGAAATTTCGCTTTGTTCCGGCATGACTTCTTCATGACCACATCGGTTGCATTTGAACGCAAACCATGAACATTTCGTTTCTACCGCAACAATATAGATTACCCGTCCATGCAAAACAACCAGCTTATGGTAAACATGTCGTGATATGTCGGCAATCTTTGATAACCCAAAAAAGCCAAGAGGCCTTGCGCTAAGCTTACCGACAATTCTTTTTTTTACATATTGGTCTACAGTCGAGTTATGTGCATGAACATTAGCACTTCCAACAGGAATAGATAAGACTGCACTATGCATGGCGAACTCCACATTTGAAAGTGTTTCAAACGGAGTTTCCTTAAGCTGTGGAATAAAGCTGTTCCATAAGTTGAGAAATCGGCGGTCGTTTAAAATAATTTCTTCCGAAATGAAGAACCATTTTTGCTCTTTGATTTTTTGTAGGTCATAACACAGTGAATTCCTTACAATATGTTCTTTAAAGGCCCTTATTTGTGTCATTTTAACTGAAGATTCTTTGTAAGTTTCATTAGGAAAGTATAGTTCCCATTCAGAGTCTTCAAGTGGCTTGGGCACATTATAACTCCGAGGTCCAGATGGGGTCAGCCAGATGAAATCTTGCAGACGCGTTTTAACACACGGAAACATCCGAAAAAATTTCCTATGATGGGAAAACTTTTCACTGATTGCTCCAATATCATTTCTTCGAAAATAACGAAAGCGAGTAAATCGACCTGAATAGTTTTCACAATTTTTTTTTCTGCTTGACGGTTGCCTCATTCTGTTATGAATACATGATAGGTATCGATATTTCCAAATAATCGGCGCAGGTCTTGCAAACCTGGACAGGACTGCTTTTACACGTGTATGTTTTGCAAGATTGAAAAAGAGCAAAAAAGAAGGAAATTGGAACGTAAATACAGCAGCTAACACATGCAAAGATCATCTTCGTTGGATGATTTGGACGTGTCATTTTCTTCTTGTGTATTTTTAGGATTTGCCTTATGGACGCACCTCACTCACAGGGAAGACGACAGATTTGCTCTGCATAAGTGCTGAAAAAACGTTTATTTTATATATGCATATAAGAACAAAACAACAGAACAATCTCAATGTGCAATTTATATGTATATACATAGGAAAATCTTAGAGAAGGAATGAAGTTAGTAGAGTAAACAATGACTTGTGAGTTTGAAATGTCGAAATATATTACAACTGAGACCTTTTTAGGCCTTATATGGTAACATTGTTTTCAGCACCCTATATGATTATGATGGGTAAGTCGTGTCCGATACTTAAAAAAGTGTTTTTAAGTGGTGTAAAAAATCCGAGAATAATCGTGATATTACAAGTATCCTCGTTTGAATATAGATATTTCCTCCCATCCTGATAAATACACCTTAGACGTAATGTCGCCTCTAGGCTCGTCGGACCACTGTATCATATCGGCCTATTTCTCGTACCACAACCCATCAGTTAAAGAACCAGTTTCTAAAAGAGTAGTTTGGCAATACGAGAAAGCCATTTGGTACGGCCTTAACGATATCTTAAGGAACTTTAACTGGCCTCTATACTTCCTCAATAGCGACGTGGTTGCCGTCGCCAATATTGTCACCAACACTGTTCTTCGTGCTATGAGAAACTTTGTCGCTCACAAGGTGAAAGAAATCAAGTCAAAGGTTAGCGCGTGGCACGACTCGAGCTGGAATTACAAAACCGATCCATCTGAGGAAACCCGAAAAAGATACAAACAAGCTCGAAATGACTGCAAAATTTACCCACGAACGAAATCTGAGACAAGAAGTGTTACAATGTCCCAAGGGTAGCAAGAACTTGTGGTCGTTCGTGAAAAATAAAAAAAATTGTGTCTCATCTTCCATCTTAACACTTGACATTCCAGTTGTCAGCTCTGTGGACAAAGTAAATCTTCTCGCGGCCCATTTTGCTGCCAGCTCAACACTTCAAGAACTTGCTTTGCCGCCTCCTATACTCGAGCGCGTCAACTTTTCCATGAAACGGATCTATTTCCGCCCTCGTACAGTAGCAAGAATACTCAAAGATCTTGACATCTATAAATCCGCTTGTGCAGATGGTATTCCCCCCATTCTTCTGAAGAGGTGTTCTGCCACGTTGGCAAAACCATTGTGTAAGCTTTTTCATCTGTCCTACTCTTCTGGTTGCTTCCCGAGTAGAAGGAAAACAGCATTTGTCCAACCTGTCCCTAAAAAAGACGAATCTTCTTCTCCCTCCAACTATGGACCTATTGCACTAACGTCCCTGTTTTCCAAGATCATGGAAACGCTGATAAACCTTCAGCTAATGAAATATCTCGAATTACGAAAACTCCTCAATAACAGACAGTACGGTTTTCGTAGCAAAAGATCCACTGGTGATTTGATGGTACTACTGTGTCCAAAAAATAAGGTGACATATGAATTTAAATTGCGCGCGTCGAAGGATTTGGAAATTTTTCTTTCTTTTTAGGTTGGTAGTACTGTCAGTGACATCTATGTGAAATTTCATGTCAAAATATATTCATATTGTTTGAGATACGCGTCGTTTTGTGAGCTGCTAAAAGTGAGTTCTTCGTTTTTTGCGATGTCGAAATTTATTGAGCAAAGAATTTGCATTAAATTTTGTTTGCGGAATCAATTTTCTGCTGCGGATACGTTGAGGATGGTGCAGAAAGCCTTTGATGATGAGGCTATGTCTAAAAAAAATGTTTACAAGTGGTATAGTGATTTCCAAGCCGGCCGTGAACGTGTCGAAGACGAAGAGTGTTTTGGGCGACCATCAACCTCAACCGATGAAGCTCACGTCCAACAAATCAAAGATTTGGTGTTAAAAAACCATCGGTTAACGATTAGAGACCTTTCTGATGAAGTTGGCTTATCGAAAGGCTCAGTCAATACCATTTTGAAGGATGCTTTGGGCCTCAAGCGCGTCAAATCTCGACTGGTACCGAAAACATTGAATTTTTTTGGAAAAAGGGCGTCGCGTTGAAGTGTGTGAAACAATGCTTTCCGACTACCAGGATGTCATGAAACGCATTATAACTGGCGATGAGACTTGGATCTATGCTTACGACCCCGAAACAACCGATCAATCCAGCGAATATCGTGCCAAAGGACAGCCGAGACCAAAAAAACCGCGCCAAAGTCGCTCAAAAATCAAGGTCATGTTGTCTGTTTTCTTTGATTATCGTGGTTTAACGCTATCCGCCTAAATAGGCCGGAATTGTGGAAAGACAATTCTTGGTTTTTACACCACGATAATGCACCATCCCATACCGCACTCGCAATTCGTGATCATTTCGCCAAAAACTCAACCCATATCGTTCCGCAATCACCGTATTCACCTGATCTGGCGCCGTTCGACTTCTGGCCGTTCAACAAGCTCAAAAGACCGCTCCGGGGACACCGTTTTGATACGATAGAGGAGATTCAAGCCGCAGCGAAGACGGAACTGAAGGCCATCCCGGAAAGTGACTACAACCAGTGTTTCAAAGATTGGAAAATCCGTTGGCATAAGTGCATTGCATCCGGAGGGGATTACTTTGAAGGGGATGAAATTGATTTGGAAGAATATATAAAGAATTTTCAAAATTAATACAATGTCACCTTATTTTTTGGACACAGTAGTATACCTCACCGAAAAGTGAAACCAGTCTTTACATCTTTCTGGTGAAAGCAAGATTGTTGCGCTTTATATTT
This sequence comes from Orthonevra nobilis, assembly GCA_963555765.1. Taxonomy (NCBI): domain Eukaryota; kingdom Metazoa; phylum Arthropoda; class Insecta; order Diptera; family Syrphidae; genus Orthonevra; species Orthonevra nobilis. The sequence continues at coordinate 36,236,566 of OY743227.1, forward strand.
CTAGAGCATTTTACGTAGTTTGGCACCAGGCTCTTTTGTCGAAAATGAGTGCATTTGGTATCGACGAATCTCTTATTCAATGTAGAAGAAACTTCCTTTCGGGCCGTTCAATTCAAGTTGCACCATATAAATGCTGGTGTTCCCCAGTGCTCCGTTTTGTCACCGACTCTCTTTTTAATTTTCATTAACGTTCTTCTGTCTGCTACATCTAATCCAATACACTCATTGGCTGATGATAGTACTCTCAGCTTTTCATATTCGTTTTCAAATTCGCGTCCCTCATCCTTGGCCGTGGAAATGGAACGGCAGCGTATGAGTTGAACTTTGCTCCAACTAATGGTACGAATGATAACCTACGCGTACTTGTTAGCAAGCATGAAGGGCTTCGTGTATGTCTTATTAACTCGCAAAGTCTCTAAAAAAAATCGATAAATTTAGATGCTTGTTTGTTGGTTCTGCTGTTGATGTCATTTGTGTGTCAGAGACTTGGTTTGATAGAAGAATACGTGACGAAATCTTTGCTATGGACGGCTACAAAATGTATCGTGCTGACAGGCATAATTGAGTTGGTGGTGGGGTAGCCTCGAAGACATTTTCGCTCGAAGGCTCGATATTTTTCCATGTAAGATGGGTTTAGGTTCCACCACACTGGACTCGCATAAGTCAGAATTGGACGCACAAAGGCTTGGTAGCAGATGATCTTTACATCGGATTTTAGATAGTGTGAGTAGAGAAGACTTTTGAGTGACATAAATGCTGCCCTAGCTTTCTTGAGTTGTTGGTTTATATGCTCGTTGTAATATAGGAATTTATCCAGATGGATGCCTAAATACTTCGCCATAGTCTTTGATTCAATGTGAAGTCCATCACAATTTTTTATTATTAAGTTTCGCTAGTTGCGCCTCAAATCTGGATTACCCCGTCCTACTGCGGTGCGGAACAGTATGGTTTCGCATTTTGAACTGTTTATTTTGAGCTTCCAATCTCGACAGAAAGCCTGGAGTTTTATAAGTTTTAATTGTAGGTAATTCTGTATTTCCCTAATTTTTGAGCCATGTGTGTATAGAATGACATCACCAGCGAATGCAATTGAATCTTGTATATCCCTGAGTATATCTGCAATGAAGATGTTGATTTGTAATGGCGCCGATACTGTGCCCTGTTCCAGACTTTCGGTGATTTCGAAATTCCTAGTCGTCGTATACCTTCTACTTGTTACCACAAATCTTTTCTCGCGTATCATTGAAATTATCGTTCTGTACATCTCTTGGCATTTAAGTTCCAGTTTATGTCAGATACTAGTTTTGTTATGGCGTGCACTGTCGATTGGTACCTTTTAAATCCAAATTGATTCCGCGGAACGATCTCCTTTTTTTCACACTCGATCAAGATTGACCTGCAAACAATTACCTCGAAAGCCTTCCCTTGAGAGGTCTGACAGATCTTTCTTTTTCTTGACTATTCGAAATACCTTCGATTTTTTCCAACAGCTTGGGAAGTAGCAATTGTTGAGCAAATTGTTAAAGATTACGCAATATTGCCGTATGATTTCGATCGACATGTGTTTAAGTTCTATATTAGGAATGGCATCCAAACCAGATGACTTTTTATTGCTCAGTTTTCTAAATATGTCAGTAAGTTCGTCAAGTGTAGTAAAGTAATTATCTGTCTGTTCTGTCGAAAGTTCGTCTGCTCAGAAAAATTGAGAAGAGTAGCCGCGTCACAGTTTCGGTTATCAAACCGCAATAGCTCTTCAGCCACCTCAACAGATTTTTGGCTTTGTAGTTGAGTTTTGTGGACTGATTCAAAATGGAAACCAATTAGTTTGATTTTGTCTTTTCCGCCATCTACTACGTATTGGTTGTCGATAATGGGGCAATGTTGGGGATTAATCCCTGCCTGAGAAAGGAGCCGCTCAGAAGACAACGTTATTTTAAGTTTTGTAATTTGGACAATGCTACGAGGCTTGAAAATCTGCTTTATTTGGGGAAACATTTGCCTTGAGTCAGACTTCAATACTTTTTAGGCGCGTTGCCTCCAGTAGCCATTAACCGAATTCCTATACTGTTGACTTATAAGAGACTTAACATTTCTCAGGAGCGACTTCAATCTAATTAGTTCCGTTGAATCATCCTGAAACTGTCTGTGTATTCTGTTGATCTGTGTTATCATAAAGCTTTTATGTTGTTCTAGTGTCCGTATCGGTTTGAATAGCATTCCGCACTATTTTTACTCTTTATCTTTGGTACTGACGACTCCATAGCCTCATGTACTACGGTATTGATATTCCCGATATAAGAGTCACACTCCTCATTCGTGAGGCTCCGGTTAATAGGAACCTCAGAAGAGGACCGCTCTCTCCTATATGTCCTCGCAGGTCAACGAGCAAATTTGTGCCAATTGGCGTGCCTAAAATTGAATTTAGGGGCCTCGTGCTTTGTTGTGAAGGCAAATATGGAATCGTCAGCCAATGATGTGTGCATGATTATGGCCTTGTGATCGCTATCATACGGCAATAGCGGGATTTTATTTATATAGTTTTAAATTGTAACTGCGCGTCGGCGATACAAAGTTCTATATTTAAATTTCCCGAAGGTCGACTTGGTGAAACTGGACTATATAGTTTAAACTTATATTCAATTTGGTTGTCCTCGATGAAACGTTTAAGGCAATTACCTTTCGTTTTGGCACATGAGTCCACCCAAGTTGGGTGTCTGGCGTTAAAATCTCCCGCCAAGACAAAGAAGTTGCTCAGATTATTAAGCCTTAGTGTTGTAAATAATTTTTCAATTTCGACATTAAACTCCTAGGCGGAAGCGCGAATTAAGAAAAAAAGTTAAGAATTAAATAAAAGAAACACTTTCACTTTTGGAAAGATCCGTCTTTATTTACGTTGGTCTTAAGACTGACTCCTACATTTTGTCTTTCTTAATATAAACCTTAATTCTAAAATGCAGAAATGCATGAACGGCGGTCATCGACTCTTCATTTCCGTTCGATCGGCGGTATCGCTGACGATGCGAACGGAGGCAAAAAATGTATTTATTAAAATATTTTCGATGACCGTCGCTGTTCTGTGTTTGGCGCGTGGTTACATGTAACACCTCCAAGGCCAGAAAAACGACTCGCCAGAGTCTTATTTACAACTTTAATATTAAAATTATTTTTGCTTAAATATAAATACAATACAAAAATAAGTATACAAAGCAGTATTATTGTATTGTATTGTATTGTATTGTATTGTATTGTATTGTATTGTATTGTAAATGAACCTAACCCATAGTTGTTATACTTATGGTACATCAATTCCTTTATTTCTTTTATGTTATTAGTTTGGTTAAATGCAATTTTATTAAATGATAAGTTTTCCTTTATGGAAAATATGAATCTAGAAGTAGGTATAACAAATCTATTAATGAACTTGTACACATTGTTGCTGTATTTTCTATTATCAATCTGCACTGTGCAGTTATGAAATAATACAAAATAATTTCCATTTAGTGGGACATTTCTTTCGTCGCAAGAACTATTTAGGAATCGTTGTTTCAAGTTATTCACAATAATAATATTATCATCTATTTTAATGTATTCTTCGTATCCTACAATTATTAATTTACAACTATTTTTGAAAATGCAATTATTGCTTACTTTTAACTCCTGTAATATTTTGTCTTCTTCATATGTGTAAGTTATATTGTTGAGTACTATTACATATTCTAAATCTTGATCGATTTGGTTCCCTTCTGAATTTACGATTGGTACAATGAGATTTTTATTGGTAGTTATTATTTCAGTTGGAATTTTTAATGCAAGTACAAGTGAGCTATTTTGGAATTTCGCTTATCCTAATCTTATGTATGTTAATTTTCTTTGATCTATTTGGTAAGTATTGATTTCATAGCCTGTCAGAAGGTATATTCGGGTGGATTATCCCCAATCTAGCCGAGGCTATATTATTCTGAATATTTTCGAATTACGTCCAATTTATATAATAGTTCCAAATATACTGTTTTAGAATATAAAGCTTTCTCTATTTTACTGATTTCATTTAATCTACCTAAAATTTGTATGCGGTCTGATTCTATGCTAGTTTTAATTAATTATTAAATGAAATGTTTCGTTAAAATTGTTGTTTATTTTTATTTGTTGATTTACGGTATTAATAGTATTGTGAATATTTGCATCGGTCGTACCAAAATGGTTCTCAATGTTCTGCCTATCTTCATTGTCCATTGTTCCGTATATCAATTTCATAAAAGTACCACCGAGATTATTAGTCCTCTCCTCGATCTATTGGGTAATATAGTTTTGATTTTATTTCTTACACTGTTGATTTGGTCAATTGCTATAACTTTACTTTCGCCTATATCAAGAAGATTTATTGAAGTTTCTAAGCTATCGATAACTGCTAAAATTTCCTTAAGATTTATTATGTGTAACACTATGTCGAATTTGCTTGATATTTCTACCTCGTCCGTTTTGATTAATGCATATCCTTATTCTGTTGCGATTTTTTCAATGATCATCGTTTGATGGCTGAAGGGTATTATTATCCATGCCAGTAGGAGGAGCAGCAATTTCGCCTGAAAATGTTTGAGGTCTTTTAATATTTCTTACATGGATATTTGCAAGTTTATATTATCTGAATCTAGGTTCTTCTTTATGCCGAAGCGACTTATAGTTCCAAATATAACCCTCTTGTCGGTTTTCTTCGTAGTTCTCGCGGTTAATATTACGTTTATCTAACATTTTTTGTTTACTTTCATCTATCCTTTGCTTAATAATTTCGTGGTCTATTTTCTTTTCCTGAACAGCGATGTTAGTTGTCTTGATTGTCGAATTGTAGGAGTTATAAAATTTTATAGCTTTTAACATTTCCGTTTGAATTGGCAATTTTTCGTCTAAATTAAGAGCTCTAATGCGTTCAGTAATTGTACTATATCCTATCTATCCGAGTTTCCCGTATGGCTATTGGGTTTTTTGATATGATATTCTATCTTTTCTTCTATGCAAAAATCCCTAATATATTTTGAATTAAATTCATTATCAAAAACAAACCTTTTAATTTTTCCCTTTGTTGATAAGTATTGCCTTAGTTTTTCAATAATGGTTACACTATTTCTATCTTCCAGATAAAAACTGGCCGCATGTTTGGAAAATTTGTCGATGAAATTTATAAATGAATGTTTGTTATTAATATTGTTACATAATGCTCAGTACAAGGCCTAGCTCCTAACCAATATTTTGTTTATTGAACATTTAACTGAGCGCAATGCGTATTTTAGCTCAGATTGTTTTTTCCGGACTTCTTTCGCTTAGCACTTGTTTTTTCCGGTTGAAAACAAGTGCGTAAGCTTCCCGCCGTTTTTTTTGCCCAAGCTCCAACTTCGTCTTCCTAAAAGACGAAGCTGGAGAATTGAGTGCAGTCTGTTTTTGGTCGTCCGTCAAACCCCTAGGTTCATAATTATTAGCTTAAGAGCAATTCCAAAATAAGTATTTATTAATAAGAACAACTGAAAAAGAAAATAAACCAACTTAAAAAATAAAAGAGAAAAGAAGTGTTTTATTGTTAAACTATTAACACATAAAACTGGCGCAGTCGCAAAAGTTTCGGTGCGTGGAAAGAATTCTCTTTATCGTGTTTCGAAAGCAAGACAAAAAAAATTGTTTTTCTCGCTGGAAAAAACGCAGCAAGCACGTGCTAAACTAGATAAAAGCAATAGTGAAAAAAAGTCATAAAAGTTCTGTGAACGATACAGCAATTGTATACGAACCTAATGAACGTACTAAATAAACGTTACCTAAATTAAAAAGACTAAAAATTGTAAAATAAAGAAGACAATTCTAGTAAACAAAAAAAATTCCACCACCTAACTGGAAAGCTCCTTTCCGCTCGTGGCAACTAATAAGAAATTTCCCTCTTCTTTAAGTGTACAAAAAAAAAATTTTAAATTAAAAGTCTTTTCCGTTATAAGGAAAACAGTGAAAAAAAAACAATTACAATCACATCAAAACATTAATTACAATACAAAGACTTAGTACATGCGTACACGTTAAAAGAGAGATGCAACAAGGCAGCGAAGCAGTTCATACCATCACTTAGTGAGTAATATTTTTATTTTATATTCCAAATATGGCGGTTATAAGCTCAACAGATAAGTTTAAGTTAGTTTTAGGTTTAATAAGTAAATTACCAGAGTTCCATGGAAATAATAAATTTTTAGTAGACTTCATGGACAGGGTTGACCCTCTTGTTTCATCGGCTAACTCATTTGATGACTCAGCGCAAAGAAATCTTACAGGCTATATTAAAGACAAAATTTTAGGAAGGGCAAGGTGTCAATTACAAAGACATGGCAGGCTCGAGGATTGGTCCGAAATTAAAACGGTATGAAAAAATAATTTTGGAGAGAGATTATACGTTGAAAAGCTAACTGACAATATTAGAACAGCAAGAGTATCAAGTACTATAGAAGATTATTATTATAAAATAAACAGCTTCCTCAGCAGGATAAATGACATTTATCTGCTCGAAGACAATTCATTTGACTTGAACCAAATGATTGAGCCCAATAATAGGATTGCGGTTGAAGCTTTAAAGAGAAATTTGTCAGAACCGACTAGGTCGATAATTTTGAGTCGGAAACCCAGTGCTTTAAGCGAGGCAATTAAGATTGTAATAGAAATAAACCATAATCGTGTAGGACATAATACTCGCTTCGACGAGGTTGGCAGGAGTAATTTTAATCGGAATGATAATAACGCAAACCTTAGAAACGTTGATTTTTCTCGCGGACGACAATATAACAATTTCGGCCAAGGTGGTCCTTCAGTGCGAAACAATTTCTCTCGTAATACGAGTCAATCTGGTCAAAACAATTACAGTCAACGAGGACAACCGCGACAAAACAACAACTACAATCAAAATGGACAGTCACGGCAAAACAACTATGTAAACAGTGGCCAATCGCGGAATACAGACAGGTACAGACAGACAAATGACCAGGAAGCTATGGACATTTCGCTGAATGAACATAGGCGAAACAATAATCATCATTCTGGACACCATACAAATTTTCCGAGGGGTCAGTCCTATATAGTATATATATATACCCTATATAGTATTTCACACCCACATAAGACAACTTAGATTTAACATCGACTGCGGTGCAGAGTTTAGCATAATTCATAAAACCGTATGTAATCCCAGTTAGAAAATTTCTTCAAAAAAAGACACGCTTAAAGTACTCGACCGCAATATTGATACCAATACCGAATACAGAATCCCTCTTTTTAGCGAGTTTAATGAGCCTTATAATTTTGCGAATTTCATGGAATACCAGTTTCACGACTTCTTTGATGGATTAATAGGAAATAATATTCTCGTAGGTCTCAATCCAGTGATTGACTATAAAAATCGTGTTCTGAAGACAGACTCGGAGAATCTCAATCTATTTTAACAAGGTAGAAGAAAGTTATGCTGAAATATGTTTCGAAGATGAAGCTTCTTTAGTTTTTTGTAGCGAAGTTTTTGGATACGAGATTGATGAAAAAATGTTTGCGAAACATTTAAATTCTCATGACACTTCGAAGCTTAAGTCTCTTCTTCGATCTTTTAAGTCAATTTTTTATCAGGAAGGAAACAATCTTTCATTTACGAATGAAATAAAACATGAAATAAAAACCAAAAATGAGATACCCATCTATACTAAACTGTACCGATATCCGGAAATACATACGGAAGAAGTCGATAGGCAGATTGACGAGATGCTTAGACAAAAAGTAATTGTACCAAGTAACAGCTCCCACAACTCGCCAGTTTTCATTAAATCGAAGTCGAACCATGCGATACAGCGAAAACAGCCTTTTCAACAAAAAGAGGTCATTTCGAATTTTTGAAGATGCCGTTTGGTCTCAAAAACGCCCCAAAGACATTCCAGCGTTTAATGAACCACATTTTAAAAGATTTCATTAATATCTTTTGCGTTGTCTATCTGGACGATATCCTTATCTTTTCGACAAGCTTTGAAAAACACCTACTAGCTCTCAGGAAAATCCTGCAAGTATTAAAAGACTACAATTTAAAAATACAATTAAATAAATGTCGCTTCGCAGAGTTATCCACAACTTACTTAGGTCATATTGTTTCAGGTGATGGCATTAAACCAGACCCAAATAAAGTCAAATCCATTACGGAAATGAAGCTGCCTGGCAACGTGAAAAGTATCAGACAATTTTTAGGAATTACGGGCTTCTATCGTAAGTTCATAAACAATTACGTAAAGGTAACCCACCCAATGATTAGTTATCTGAAAAAATCTAAGAAATTAAATTTAGCTGACCAAGACTACATTGACGCGTTTAAAAATTTGAAAACGTTACTTACTTCCGACCCCATTCTTAAAAATCCGGATTTCAACAAACCCTTCGTCCTTACAACCGACGCATGGAATTACGCTCTTGGAGCAGTACTCAGCCTAAATAGCCATCCCATCTGGTCTTGGCTTGCAGTTGTCTTTTCGGTTAAGTATTTTCGGAACTATTTATATGGACGAAAATTTACTGTCAAAACGGACCATAAGCCCCTTCTTTGGTTGAGCGGGATAAAAGAATGATTTGCCATTATTTATCGATTTTCAGAATTTATACGTTAAATATTTTTCAAGCAATAAACATTTAAAAGTTTTACGATCAAATACCAGACTAAGAGACTTTACAAACAAAAACGAAATGCTCACAATAATTAAAAATGAGCACTTGAAACAAAATCACAGAGGTATAAACGAGACTTTTTCCGAACTGAGAAAAACTTTTTTCTATCCGAACCTTCAAATAGAAATCCAAAAGCTTATCAATAATTGCGACCGTCACCCGAATAAAATACCCTTGCAGCTTACAGAAACCGCCCAGAACATAAGCGACATTCTGTATGTATTTCACTACAATTGAAAAGCTTTCTAAATATGCAACGATTCAACCTTTAAAAGATAGAAACTGGATAGCCATCCTTGCTGCAATCAAGCAAAGGCTTCAATTTTTAGGGAAATAAAAAAAAATTGTTTCTGACGGCGAAACCTTCATTTTGCATTCAGCTGTTGAAAAGTTTTTAAACGAAAACTACATTGATTTCCATCAAACTACAGCGGCAATTAAAACTGGCAATGCCGATATTGAAAGACTAAATGGGATTTTGAACGAACACTTACGCATCCTCAATGCCGCAAAAGAAAGTTCCGACTTGGACGACAAGTTGTTCAAAGGAATATGCACTTATAAAAACACTATACACTCCACAACGAATTTAAGACCGATTGATTTTATTTGCTAAAATATAAGTAGAGAAGACATACAAAAATTAGGAGACATTTTTAAACATGAAAAGGAAATTAGAAAAGACAAAAAAAATCGACACACAAACAACAAGGAAGGACCAAATCAATGCCCGGACCTGGTTCAAAACCGAACCGTCGTAAAAACTAGACCGAAATACAAAAGACTAACTAACTTTACCACGGAAGGAAACTATGTAATAGATAGATCGACAAAAAGAAATATAAAATACTATAGAGAGCAACAAAAACGTAGATATAAATACCAGTCCAGTTAAATTCAAACAGCACAACACCCTATATTCTCAGAAATTTTACTTCACTTGCGAAAAACGCTTTACGTTTTGATACATTTGGTCTTTAAAATCCTTCACATTTATTGAAGTTTTTTCCCATTTCACTTTAAAGTATAATTTGAGGTCCTTTTTCTATTTTCCATAAATTTAAATTTCTTCGACATTGATAACGTTAACAATTTTGTTTTCCCAAAACTAAAACGGCAGATACAACAAAACAAAATTTTTTTTCGTTTCCTTTCCGTTGCTGTTGATTAAGTATTTGTAGTTGTACTTCATTAAAATGAGTCAATGTGAAAAGAAACAAACCCTGGCCAGGAAGAATAAACAAAACAAACTGTTCACTAATGTTAAATTAATTATTTATTCAATTAAATTTAAGTTATATGAAATAGTTAAATCAATTACATATATGTTCAATAGATGTATAAATACTAGTTATGCTTAAGAATAAAAAAAAAAAAAACTTTCGTTTATATAAGTTGAAACTCAAAAGCAAACATAAATAAATGTCTTAATCAACACCTTATATTATTACAAAATTATAGTGAATATTTTTACATTAATTATTTAGTTTATTTCGCAAATTATAATAAAACTATCCAATACAAAAAGAAAGAAAACCATGTTTGTAAAAATAACGAAATGCCAAGCTATCAATTATTCCAAATACTATATGATTCAATAATGTAAATATTTTAATTTTTTTTCTAGTATTTTTGTTAATAATGTTTTTGGGGACCAAAAACACTTGGGGGTGGAGATGTTACATAATGCTCAGTACAAGCCATAGCTCCTAACTAATATTTTTTTTATTGAACATTTAACTGAGCGCAATACGTATTTTCGCTCAGATTGTTTTTTCCGGTCTACTTCCGCTTAGCACTTCTTTTTTGCGGTTGAAAACAAGTGCGTAAGCTTCCCGCCTTTTTTTTGCACAAGCTCCAACTTCGTCTTCCCAAAAGAAGAAGCTGGAGAATGGAGTGCAGTCTGTTTTTGGTCGTCCGGCAAACCCCAAGGTTCAGAATTAAGCAATTTAAAAAAAGGTGTTAATTAATAAGGACAACTGAAAAAGAAAATAAACCAACTTAAAAAAAAGAGAAAAGAAGTGTTTTATTGTTAAACTATTAACGCATAAAACTATATAGATATCTACATGGATTATTTCGTTAATTGTTGAAGGTGTTTCGGTAAACTGAAATTTCTTTTTGATATGATTCCTATCATACTTTGCTCCTAAACATATGTTGCAGTTGTTAATTATTCTATGGATTGCTATTTTTAGATGAGGGTTGTAGATTTTATGTTTCATTTTTGTGGAAAAGGGCTATTTGTTTGTTTAATGTCTCTTCATCCTCTATATCCAACGCAAAATAACTGCACCTTACCAATTTAATATTGTTGTCACCAGCAAATAAATTAACTAAAATGTTCTGTAGTCCATTATATTCTATTACATAGATACCGTCGTATAAGATTATCTGCTATTCCGTTCTCTAGATCTTCTTTATCGATGAATATTCGCTTGTTCTTAAAAGACTTCACGAATTCTCTTTCCTTTTTGCCTTGCAATATTATTTGAGTTTTGAAACGGTGAATAATTGGTCTTAATGTCTATGGATTCGTTGTTATTAATTTCTTTAGAACTATTTGAATCGAGAACTGTTTTGAACAGGTTTTCTAGAGATATGCTGAAATTATCGGCACATTTTTCAACTGTATTTATTTCGTTTCTGTCTACATTCAAAGGACTAAGGAAATCGGCTACTTTGTTGTCCTTATCTTTAATATAATCTATGTTGATATTGTATTCGTCTAATTGAACGAGCCAGCTTTGTAGTCTGGGAGTAATGTCTTTGCCAGAAATTTTATATATTATATAACAACTTTATTGGTTGATGATCTGTTTGCAGGTCGAACACTTTTCCATATAAATATGGTCTGAAATATTTCCTTCCCCATTCTAAGGCTAGCAATTCTTTTTCAATTGTTGCATAGTTGCGTTCATGGACATTCAACGTTCTCTATGCATAATGTAAGCCCCCTCAGAGCTTATTGTGTCAGATCGCCGTTGATCACAAAAAAACACTTGACTTTTCTTATCTTCGATTATCTTCTTTTTATTTGAAAATTTAATGCCTACTAGCCAGAGTGACTTTACAAATTAAAAGCTGGTGATTAAAAAAAGCCCCGATATTGTGTTGCAGCCCCCTTTATACCCTCCGATGGAACCGCTGTTCGCCAACCGGTCAACATCAGTCGATTCGGCCACATCTTGATCCGCTACTCCAAACATCTGTAATTAATTTAATTCGCGCACAGTGGGGTCTTGCACTCTGTGGCGTCTGCCGGTGGACACAGAAATTTTGGTTCTGCAGTTGGGGTTTACAATAATAGACTGGGTGCCCTTCTTGCATTAAGACTGCACCTATCGCAAAATTGCTGGCATCGGTGACTAATTTGAACTTTTTATTAAAATTCGGATATTTAAGGATGGGATATTCAGTAATAATTTCTTTTAATTTCTCACAGGCGGTTATGAAATTAGGATCGTTACAGTTTATTTTACTATCCTTTTTTAAATATCTTGTAATTAGTTGAGCAGTACGGACGTAGTTTTTTATAAACTTTCTATAGAAACCTGTAATAACTTAAGATTATTGCATTTGTTTTTGGGTTGTGGGAAGTTTTAAATCTTTAATAATCTGGACTTTTCTTGGATTTGGTTTGACACCTTCGGATGTCAATGTGTGTCCCAAGAATTCCGTTTCTTTTTGGAGAAAGTTACACTTGTCGGTCTGTATTTTTAACCCTGCCTTTTCAAGTTTGTTTAGGATTCTTTTTATATTGTTAATATGTTCTTCTAATGATGTACTAAATATAAGTACATCATCGAGATATACGACGCAAATTTTGTTTATGAACTCTCTAAGTTTGTTTTGAACGAACACTTACGCATCCTCAATGCCGCAAAAGAAAGTTCCGACTTGGACGACAAGTTGTTCAAAGGAATATGCACTTATAAAAACACTATACACTCCACAACGAATTTAAGACCGATTGATTTTATTTGCTAAAATATAAGTAGAGAAGACATACAAAAATTAGGAGACATTTTTAAACATGAAAAGGAAATTAGAAAAGACAAAAAAAATCGACACACAAACAACAAGGAAGGACCAAATCAATGCCCGGACCTGGTTCAAAACCGAACCGTCGTAAAAACTAGACCGAAATACAAAAGACTAACTAACTTTACCACGGAAGGAAACTATGTAATAGATAGATCGACAAAAAGAAATATAAAATACTATAGAGAGCAACAAAAACGTAGATATAAATACCAGTCCAGTTAAATTCAAACAGCACAACACCCTATATTCTCAGAAATTTTACTTCACTTGCGAAAAACGCTTTACGTTTTGATACATTTGGTCTTTAAAATCCTTCACATTTATTGAAGTTTTTTCCCATTTCACTTTAAAGTATAATTTGAGGTCCTTTTTCTATTTTCCATAAATTTAAATTTCTTCGACATTGATAACGTTAACAATTTTGTTTTCCCAAAACTAAAACGGCAGATACAACAAAACAAAATTTTTTTTCGTTTCCTTTCCGTTGCTGTTGATTAAGTATTTGTAGTTGTACTTCATTAAAATGAGTCAATGTGAAAAGAAACAAACCCTGGCCAGGAAGAATAAACAAAACAAACTGTTCACTAATGTTAAATTAATTATTTATTCAATTAAATTTAAGTTATATGAAATAGTTAAATCAATTACATATATGTTCAATAGATGTATAAATACTAGTTATGCTTAAGAATAAAAAAAAAAAAAACTTTCGTTTATATAAGTTGAAACTCAAAAGCAAACATAAATAAATGTCTTAATCAACACCTTATATTATTACAAAATTATAGTGAATATTTTTACATTAATTATTTAGTTTATTTCGCAAATTATAATAAAACTATCCAATACAAAAAGAAAGAAAACCATGTTTGTAAAAATAACGAAATGCCAAGCTATCAATTATTCCAAATACTATATGATTCAATAATGTAAATATTTTAATTTTTTTTCTAGTATTTTTGTTAATAATGTTTTTGGGGACCAAAAACACTTGGGGGTGGAGATGTTACATAATGCTCAGTACAAGCCATAGCTCCTAACTAATATTTTTTTTATTGAACATTTAACTGAGCGCAATACGTATTTTCGCTCAGATTGTTTTTTCCGGTCTACTTCCGCTTAGCACTTCTTTTTTGCGGTTGAAAACAAGTGCGTAAGCTTCCCGCCTTTTTTTTGCACAAGCTCCAACTTCGTCTTCCCAAAAGAAGAAGCTGGAGAATGGAGTGCAGTCTGTTTTTGGTCGTCCGGCAAACCCCAAGGTTCAGAATTAAGCAATTTAAAAAAAGGTGTTAATTAATAAGGACAACTGAAAAAGAAAATAAACCAACTTAAAAAAAAGAGAAAAGAAGTGTTTTATTGTTAAACTATTAACGCATAAAACTATATAGATATCTACATGGATTATTTCGTTAATTGTTGAAGGTGTTTCGGTAAACTGAAATTTCTTTTTGATATGATTCCTATCATACTTTGCTCCTAAACATATGTTGCAGTTGTTAATTATTCTATGGATTGCTATTTTTAGATGAGGGTTGTAGATTTTATGTTTCATTTTTGTGGAAAAGGGCTATTTGTTTGTTTAATGTCTCTTCATCCTCTATATCCAACGCAAAATAACTGCACCTTACCAATTTAATATTGTTGTCACCAGCAAATAAATTAACTAAAATGTTCTGTAGTCCATTATATTCTATTACATAGATACCGTCGTATAAGATTATCTGCTATTCCGTTCTCTAGATCTTCTTTATCGATGAATATTCGCTTGTTCTTAAAAGACTTCACGAATTCTCTTTCCTTTTTGCCTTGCAATATTATTTGAGTTTTGAAACGGTGAATAATTGGTCTTAATGTCTATGGATTCGTTGTTATTAATTTCTTTAGAACTATTTGAATCGAGAACTGTTTTGAACAGGTTTTCTAGAGATATGCTGAAATTATCGGCACATTTTTCAACTGTATTTATTTCGTTTCTGTCTACATTCAAAGGACTAAGGAAATCGGCTACTTTGTTGTCCTTATCTTTAATATAATCTATGTTGATATTGTATTCGTCTAATTGAACGAGCCAGCTTTGTAGTCTGGGAGTAATGTCTTTGCCAGAAATTTTATATATTATATAACAACTTTATTGGTTGATGATCTGTTTGCAGGTCGAACACTTTTCCATATAAATATGGTCTGAAATATTTCCTTCCCCATTCTAAGGCTAGCAATTCTTTTTCAATTGTTGCATAGTTGCGTTCATGGACATTCAACGTTCTCTATGCATAATGTAAGCCCCCTCAGAGCTTATTGTGTCAGATCGCCGTTGATCACAAAAAAACACTTGACTTTTCTTATCTTCGATTATCTTCTTTTTATTTGAAAATTTAATGCCTACTAGCCAGAGTGACTTTACAAATTAAAAGCTGGTGATTAAAAAAAGCCCCGATATTGTGTTGCAGCCCCCTTTATACCCTCCGATGGAACCGCTGTTCGCCAACCGGTCAACATCAGTCGATTCGGCCACATCTTGATCCGCTACTCCAAACATCTGTAATTAATTTAATTCGCGCACAGTGGGGTCTTGCACTCTGTGGCGTCTGCCGGTGGACACAGAAATTTTGGTTCTGCAGTTGGGGTTTACAATAATAGACTGGGTGCCCTTCTTGCATTAAGACTGCACCTATCGCAAAATTGCTGGCATCGGTGACTAATTTGAACTTTTTATTAAAATTCGGATATTTAAGGATGGGATATTCAGTAATAATTTCTTTTAATTTCTCACAGGCGGTTATGAAATTAGGATCGTTACAGTTTATTTTACTATCCTTTTTTAAATATCTTGTAATTAGTTGAGCAGTACGGACGTAGTTTTTTATAAACTTTCTATAGAAACCTGTAATAACTTAAGATTATTGCATTTGTTTTTGGGTTGTGGGAAGTTTTAAATCTTTAATAATCTGGACTTTTCTTGGATTTGGTTTGACACCTTCGGATGTCAATGTGTGTCCCAAGAATTCCGTTTCTTTTTGGAGAAAGTTACACTTGTCGGTCTGTATTTTTAACCCTGCCTTTTCAAGTTTGTTTAGGATTCTTTTTATATTGTTAATATGTTCTTCTAATGATGTACTAAATATAAGTACATCATCGAGATATACGACGCAAATTTTGTTTATGAACTCTCTAAGCACAGAATTCATTTGCCTCTGAAGCGATGACGGGGCGTTCTTGAGACCAAAAGGCATTCGTAAAAATACATAGTGTCCAAAAGGAGTAGGGAATGCGGTTTTTCGTCTATCTTCTGGTTTTACTAGAATTTAATGAAAGCACTTGGCTAAATCTATCGTAGTAAAGTGCTGAGCTCTACCTAATTTGTCCAGTATACAATCGATATTTGGCATCGGAAATTTATCATTTACGGCTACATCGCTTAGTCTGCGGTAATCTAAAACTATTCTCCATTTTTGTGTTCCGGAATTGTCCCGCTTTTTCGGAAAAATAAGTTTTCGTATTTTTTAAGGATTGGTGTTATTTGCGACTTTTACTCTGAGTTTAAGTGTTCTAAATTAAAATTTTCGATTTTGCCGCTTCCTAGCCTGTAAATCTATTGGGGAAGGACATTCACTGTTCTATCTAAATCTATTTTAGCTTTAAGGGGGGTCAAGACATTCTGCCCAATGATAGCATCATATTTGGTAATTCTATGATTTTCCACGAAATAGTTCCGGAGATATTGAATTCGGTAGGTATTGGAGTAACTAATTTATTCATTACTTTGTTGATAGCATTTAATGTCGTGAAATACAAAGGTTTCGCAAGCTTTTCTTCAGAAAAGTCTCTTATCGCATAAGGTTTAATGACATTTGTATCCGACCCGGTATATATCAAGCATCTTATTTTTTTGTTTTGAATCGTTAAACGAACTATCGGTAACTTGACTCCCGAGGCTTGTTTGTAAAATTTACATCTTGTTGTAGGTTATCAATTTCCATTGGAGTTTCTCTAGCTACTCCGGAATTATAAGATGGGTTATAGTATCTATACTGTCCTGAGTTTCCGTTTCTCCTAAACTGTTCTGAGTGATTATTGTTTTTGAAATTTCTATTCTGTTCTAAACTTTTGCTTCTCCTAAACTGTTCTGAGTGATTATTGTTGTTGAAATTTCTATACTGTCCTGAAATATTATTATTACTATAAACCTGCCTGGTTTGTCCTGAACTCCGCTTATAGTTATTTTGAACGTAATTTACGTTTGGAACTGATTCATTATATTTCTTATTCATATGTATGTTTAAATTGCCCTGAACTTATCCAACAAATTTGTGTATAATGTCCCTTACTTCCGACAAATTATACTTATCTATTGCAGCAAATGCTAGCGGGCCAGACACTAATTCTTTAATTTTTTGAACTAACATTCCGCTAAAGATATATATCTGTACATCTCGATTATCCACGAAAGCAACGTATTCTGTTATAACTTCCACTAATTTTGTTAACCTTAGGTCTTATTCAGCTATAGAACTTACTTTTAAAGAGTTGATTTCCCTGCCAATAGTCATCTGGTCCTTAAAAGATCTGAAGTGTCTTTTCAGCATTGTTCTGCAGGCATCCCAATTGTCCGGTGGATTCACGTTCAAGATATTTTTCGTCTTTCCCCCATTTAAATTATCTTAAATGCTGCAGATGATTCCTCTCCATAATCATTTAGCACTCTTGTAACAGTATCAATGAATGATGGAAGTGTCCCTTGTCTCCATTCAAATTTGGTAAGAAAATAATTTCCCTCTCGATTCTAGCCCTCACATTCACTGGTTGCTCGTTTTGTGTTACTAATCGCTTTAATGTAATCAAGCATTGTTCAATTTGTGCCAATTAAGTTAAGAATTTAAATAAAAATGACACTTTCACTTTTGGAAAGATCTTTCTTAATTTACGTTGGTCTTAAGACTGACTCTTACATTTTTTCTTTCTTAATATTAAACCTTAATTCTAAAATGCAAAAATGCATGAACGGCGTTCATCGGCTCTTCATTTCCGTTCGATTGGCGGTATCGCTGACGATGTGAGCGGAGGCAAAAAATGTATTTGTTTAAATATTTTTTATAACCGTCGCTATTCTGTGTTTGGCTCGTGGTTACATGTAACACGCGCGACAACAACAATGCAAAAAATAAGAGTGAGTGCACGATTCAAATGATTTATTAAAGGCTATTAAGGATAATGAATAAAAAAAAACCTCAAAACACAACACACCGATGTCGATGGTGTGGACGATTTTAGCAGCAACAACAGCAGAACAGCAATGGAACTAATATCTTTATAAACGATGATCTAACGAAGTATACGCAAGATCTTTAAGGCAAAAAAGGCAAACAATCATAAAGATGTTTAATATGTATGGCTTAAAGATAATAAAATTCTTATGAGAAGGGTGGAAAAGTAATTTTAATTAGATCTTCCAATGATCTTGAACACATTTAGTGCTTTTCATCATTTCAATATTTTAAATGAATAATATGTTGTGAGCTACGGGAGGCCACGGAGGCATCTTTGATATAGGACTGGAGGACGGCGGCACGCTTGTGGATGCTCGGCTCAGCTCATCGGACGGGGTAGTCCTTGTCCTCCTTTCCATATATCTCCTTCTCATTAACAAAAAAAATCGTGCCTGATAAAGGGAGAGAGAGAGAAAGAGAAGAGAGAGATAGGGTCGAAGCGGAAAACTGTGTTCAGGGTCTCCTGCTGAGTGTGGATCTAAATAAACGAATCGGGGACCGACTTACCCTAACTACCCTAAAGCTATACCTATGCTAAACCAAAAAAAAATTAAAACTATCTTAATCCTACACTATCTTAAACCTATCCTAGTTACCTAACCCAACTAACCTCACTACTCTAAATAAACCTAAAAAAAAATGGAATAAACTTAAGCTGAGCCTTAACTAACTTAATCCTACCTAAGGTGTTCTAACTAAGTTGTCCCCGTTCTTGTATCTCGAGCCCATCACCCAGGGTCGCACTGTCCCATGGATCAACCAGGAGATGGTATTTCTGGATCGGCCTTGGCTATCTCCCTGGCCAGGGAGATAGCCCCTAAAGGCGACATATCCCACAAAGGTAATCGTCCGTTCACGTAGCTCGGTCCTTGTCGTTGTCCCGTGGGAATATCCTAGTCTAAAGAATGGACGGCCCTCCCAATATTCTTACACACACACACACACCCACAAACTAAAAAAACTCACTCGCACATCTTGTTGTGATTCCTCATCGACTTTAAATTAATCTTTAAGCGACCAAAAAAAAGAAGCTATTTTCTGTGGATAAATTCTCTGTAACATCAATATATATTTATTCCACTTGAATTCTTGCAATAAAACTTAAAATTAAAATTTCAACAAAAAAAGGAAAACTGATTTTTGACTTAACTAGACTATCCTAAGAAAATGAATTCAAAATTAAAACTTATGTGAAAAAAAAGAAATAAAAAAAAAGTTGACTCACTTATTAAATTTCGGATCCCCCGTTGTCCTGCCGGCAGTACGATTCGGGAACAGTCATTGAGTTTACCATTACCAAAAATTATTCACTTTCTTTTACAAGTTTACATTTAAAACTAGTTCTAATCAAAAAAAAAATTCAAAAATTTAGCACTAATGATTTAATTTAGTTGATAATAGAAACAAAATTAAAAAAAAGAAGAAGGAACTAAAATTCAAAAAATTTTTTCACCAAACTCAAAAAAAAAAACACCATCCCCGTAGTTTCCTGACCGCCCAAGAAATTTTTGTGCCCCTTGGTTCTTTGTTCTTACTTTTTTTTTTTTTGTCCGGTCTTTGCCTCCTTAGTTGATTCCTTTGTTGCGTTTGTGACTTCCTTTGTCGTGTCTTGTCTATGTGAAGTTTTTAAAGTATTATGTCTCCTCCCTCACCCTCCGCTAAGTTTGCGGTACATCCAATTCTCTCCCGGTCCATGGACTTGGCTTTGTCCACCGTTCCCTTATACTTTTGTGTCCCGGTTTCTTATTTTTATTTTCTTGATCCCTCTAAGTCGTTACGTTGGCACTTTCCTTCCGCGATTTCTTGGTTCTTTTTTTTTTCTTTTTTCTTTGTTTCTTGCTGTTATTCCTTTGAATGGTTTATGCGCCCGCTCTATCTTGTCCTCTGCGATCAAATGACCTACTTTTCATTCTTGGTCATTGTCCCCGGGCTAAACTGTTTGGTCCACTTTTGGGGGCCCGTTCCATAGGGGAAAGTCTCGTCTACGTCATCAATTATCCGAGACTTGATAGGGGAAAGTAGTCATTTTCTTTCCCTTTCTCAAGCTCTTCGTCAAGTCTTGGTGCGATCACCATGAGTTGTTCGGCTTATGATACTTAGTGGCCTCCAGAACCATCTTTGTCTTGTCGTTCTGTCGTACTTTAGTCTCCGTTTTATTAACTTTCCTTCCTATTAAAAAAATTCGTATGAAAATTCTACCTCTACTAACTTAAATCCTAATATCACAGTCTTATACTTACTCTATATCACAGATTAATATCACTAAAATTATCACAAAAACCTTACAAATGTTTCGTCGTGTTTCTCCACCACCGTGACCTCCTATCGGCAATTAGCGAACTAGATTACGCTCTTCTCGTTTTTCCATTGGTGTGAGCGAAATCGCTATTTTGATTTTCGTTATTGTTTATCTGTCAAACAACCGGAATCATTCCTCTATCCGATCAATTCTATCCTTTATTTTAATTATTTATAGCTTTTCCTATTCCTTTTTGTTTTCCCAGGTAGCACTTTCCCACGTAACAAATATTAATGATTTAATCGATGACTGTTCTACCCTTGATCTTAGTAACACTAACAGTGAGAATTTGTTTACTTATATCATAGATCCTTTTTCTCTAAGAAACTTATTAACAGAATGTCAGGAGTTTGAGAGAAAACTTTTCGTCTTGCGTTTGTGTCTGAGATATGGATTAATGGCTTTGAGAAAAGTGATTACTCCTTGAATGGATTCAATTTTTTGGCTATGACTAATCAAAATTTCGCTGCAGGAAGTGTTGAATGTTTCATCAAAGAGGAATACAAGGCCCTCGATGAAAAGTGTGTCAATTTTCTGAGTGCTGATGTTTTGAAGGTCTCCATTGAAATTAACAACGAAGCGTTTGTTTTCTTTTGCATCTATAGATTGCATATATTTAATGTTTTGTCTTTTGTGAAGAAATTTTCTGGCCTCGCAAAAAATCTAATTATTTTTGCGGATTTTAATATTAACAACTTAGAACACAGTGAAACTGTTTCGAATAATATGGCATTTCTAGCGTCGCATAGTCTAGCATCTTTTATCAATGAGCCTGTTCGACCATCTAAAGCTCTGCTGAACCGCTATGAAAAAGCTTTGTGTCTAAGACCATAATTTCCCTTGAAGAATTAAAAGCAAATGGGACTCTAAAAAACTCCAATTCGTGATGGCATTTCTAGTTTGGTTCTCAAAAAGTAGGATGTTTCTTGGTTGAAATATTTAATCGTTGTGTATTTGCGGAAATTTTTCCAGAAGCCCTTATATGTGCAGATGTTCTGCTACTGAAATTTGCAACTGTGGTCAGGTGCGGCCTTACAGGGTAAAGTTAATGGACGAAAGACTCACTGTCTCCACAGGGCGGCCACCGGAAACGGCGCTTGGAACACTGTCTCAAATGACAAAACAAAATCTAGCAACGGTGTGTCACTGGTTTAATGTAAGGAACGAGGGGAGTTAACCCCCTAAATAAATCCCTAATCCAAGACGGAATAGCATACGTCGAGGGATGGAGGGCTAGGAGGGCGCTTAGTCGCTAGTATGGGGACTCCGAATACCAGGTGAAGCTATCCCTTGGCACCGGGCTCAGCTTTGTGTGACCTTTCCCTTTAGGGGTGTACTCGTTGGATTCAAAATAAATAATCTGACACAAAACAAAGAGAGTGAAGTCTCTCCGATCACTTCAACGGTTGTTGTCGCTGTTGAGCGAGCATCTAGCCCTGTAACATCCGTTTTACCGATAGCGGAACTTAGTGTGGCAACTGTGCCCGAGGGGCACATCCTGCCCCCGGCAGGGTCAATACAGCATCTAAGGATGATATAGCATCTTCATCCACTTTGGAGGATACTTGCAGCATCAGGTTTGAGGAATCTGGCTGCTCATTCACTAAGATGGCTCTTGATAAAATGCACATTAATTCCAGTGCTCTTGTCAAGTTTCAAAAAAAGGTTGCGCAGAGGGGAATGTCGCGAAAGCGCAATTACGGTTGCTAGAGACAACCCACCGCCGAAAGCCGACTTTTAGGGAGGTGCGTCGAAAGACCAGTCCTCACCTAACCCGGTTGCCAAAATGACCAGGACCAACCCTACGTATACGCCTCCCACGTACACTCAAGTGGCTGATTCAGTCAGATAAGCAATTGTGCCTACTGTTCTAGCATATAAGCCCTTAACTAGCGAAGAAATGGCCTGCATCCAAGAAGCAGTCATTGACACGAGGATTGAGCTAAGCGATAACGGCATAAGGCCAAAATTCACTTGCTCTCATCTCAAAACGGGTTGGCTAACACTACTTTGCTCCAACAAATCCAAAGCTGAGTGGATGCGCACAAATTTTGGCAACATCAAGGCGCGGAGAGGCATAGACGTTGCCCTTGTGGAAGAAGGATCCTTCCCTTAGCTACACGTTGTTCAGGGTTTCTTTCCGCACAGGCTAGAGCTGACAAATGACAAAAATTCTGGCAACTCTAGAGGCGCAAAACGTTGAGCTGAAGACGAAGTCCTGGAGGGTAATACAAAGGTCAAAGAAGACCCTCTAGTTCACCTTTTACTATTGATGGCATCTCCCGGACTAAGCTTTCAAGCACACAAGGTAAGGTCTCGTATGGCTTCGTCAGTTCAAACTGATCCTTAGAGAAACAGACAAGGGCAAGAGGTCCGGTCTTGACACCTCAACTACAACCAAAGAGGTCATCTCAAATCCCAAACATATTGGTGAGATGGCGAAGAGCTTACTGTTGCGGAAGCTGGTATGTGCTTCAGCCTACTTCCTCGGTGATGACCACAATATACCACCAACTGAAGGCCAGGCCCTCATCCGGTACTGCCAGGTAAAAAATCTTCATAACATCATTGGATGTGATGCATACCATCTGGTATGGGGTATTGCCGACATAAACAAGAGAGGAGAGTGCCTTTTAAACTTTATTATTCCACAAAATCCACAAAAATGGATCCTTCACGACGGACCATACAGATACTCTCGACACGCTGTTGAGCGTTCACTTCCCAGGTTCGTCTACCTGTACGGGTGATTCACCAGTTGAAAGCTACGATAGAGCAAGCTGTTCTAACGGGATTAAAAGTCTATCCGTCAAAATGTTCAGTAGTAAAGGTATTGAAGGCTCGACTAACAGATGCATAAGATGCATGCTAGAAAATCGAATTATAACTTTCACAGCAATGAGAGGTTGTCCCGATGGAGGTATTCTGTCGCCTCTACTCTGGTCATTGGTTCCGATTGGCTTTGTCACAATAGTATATGCTGATGATCTGGATATTGTCATAAGAGGCAAATATGACACTCAATGACCAGCGTCATGCATTCAACATTAATGCATGTTTCAGAATAGTGTAAGTGTGAAGAGCTCTCTGTGAATCCTAGCAAAACCGTTCTGGTCCCGTTCACAATGAGGAGACAACTGACTCTGTCCCCAATTATTATTGAGGGAACATCTCTGGTATACTCCAGTGAAGTCAAAAAACTCAAGAAACTGGCAATGGAATATAATACAAACCAGGTACCCAACAGGACACTTAAAAATAATCAATTTCCTTACGGACAAAGACATGTTCTGCTCGATCCCAGATTGTAAGAAGGCAACATACTGCTTCGGGCGTCTCTTTGCGGTAGACATTTCTAACCCTGATCAATAGTCGTGCAACACACCTGCCTCCGACCCCAAAAACTTAGTCCGGTATACCGATGCCTCAAAAATAGCAAATGGAGTAGGTGCCGGTGTCTATGGACCCAACACTAATATCTCCATACCCATGGGAAAACATCCAAGTGTTTTCCAGGCTGAGCTACAAGCCATCGAATCCTGTGCCACAGTAAACCTTTCAAAAGGTCATTAAGCGGCCAGAATTCTAATATATTCCGACTGTCAAGTAGCGCTCAAGGCACTGTCATCCAATCTAATGGAATCCTAATATTTTCCGACTGTCAAGTAGCGCTGAAGGTACTGTCATCCAATCTAATGGAATCAAAATGTGTCAAAAGCTGCTACGACGCCTCACAATCCCTAGCCCGACGTTACAGAAATCCTTAAATTCAGCAAGGAAAATATTAGCAAGTTCGTAGGCTTCCTCTCAGACCATTGTTGCTTGAAATCATATCTAACCAAACTAGAGTTCAGTATAACCAACGAATGCCGACTATGTTTGGAAGACGACGAAACGGCTGTACACATTCTTTGTGAATGTCCAGCTCTAATTTGGCTAAGAAGGCGTATCTTCTTCAAAGATATTGCTCCCCATTGGACATGAGACAGTCCAATGCTAAAGACAGTCTGACTTTCATCAGAAAGATGAAATGTCTGTCAGCCTAAACAATCTCCCCAACATATAAAGGGTCTTCTCTTGCAGACCGCGGGTTTCGCTCCGTGGGCAGGGGCTGATATTTACAGAAATACAAAAATAAAATTGTAGGCCCATATCACTTTTCTCAGTCCTTAGCAAAGTTTATGAAAAACTGAGAGATAAATCGACTAAAAATTTAATCCTGCAGTTTTGTGCCCAAGTCAGATCCAACCTCAACAAGAAAAAGACGACTGATCTTTTTATTGATATTAGTAAGGCCTTTGAAAGGATCGCTTCTCGAAGGATATTCTTAACGTTTGTTTTCATAAGATAAGTGACGCATAGATGGCTAGAAACGTTCCCAGAAGACCCCGCATACGCATTTGGTTACCACATACTAAGGATGATGAGAAGCTCGTTCAATACATACAACTTCATAACCACCATGTGCCAATGAATGACTGGAGAGTCATAAAAGCAGATGAACCCAACAACAGCACGACCTCATACCTTCGTTTAGTGACCGGGACGAGCGCAAACGTCCTTGAAAAGACTGGTTGCAGGCTACGCTCTGCATTAGACACGCCAAAGTGAAGGTCTTTAGATCCACCAACAATGTGAACAATTCAAACGAAGTCGACGATGCCAACAGACTATTGGTAGACTCGAGGTTTGAAAAAACACAACCTCAGCTGATATGGCCCAACAGCACCGCCCGAAGAAGTCCACGAGCTTCTATCCAACGGTGCAGACAGAAAGACGAATCTCATTTTGGACTGTGATGCGAATGCGAAGCACACGCTTTGGAGCAGCCCGAAATCAACAAGCCAGGTGAGTCTCATTTTGATTTCATAATGAGAAACAAAAGTAGAGAATAAAGGTAACACCCCGACCTTCATATTTCCGAGCACGGACAACTATGTAGTTTGGGGTGATATTATAGATGTTACCCTCTCCGCTAATAATGACAACCTTAGAGTAATGAACTGGCAAGTATCCAATCAGAAATCCTTCTCCGATCACAATTGGATACTATTTAACGATTTTCTAGACTCAAAGACGCCCACATAACATAGAAGTCTTAAAAAATTCGTCTGGGAAAATTTTGACCAAGCTGTCAGAACTTACCTTAGAAAAGCTCCTACACATATGATCACAGCGACTGATGAGTTAGAAAGAAAGGTCAATGTTTTCGATAATTGCTTTCAGACTGCTTACAAAGTCTCCTGCCCATAAAACAAGTCAAGTAATCTTTCCAACCATGATGGAATGTAAATCTCTCTCAAATCAGGAAACTGACCAGAGACAGAGACCAGAGACTGACCCTACAAAAGATGCCTCAAATGATATAAACAGGCTATTAGAAAAGCCAAAACACAATCCGTTATAGAATATTCTCAGTCTATCGATACACTTAAAGACTCGGCCAGACTTGGTAAGATTCTGTCTTATAGCAGTTAAATCCATCATTTCTAAGAAAGTCAAAGGGGGGTGGACAGAATCGTTTGCTGAAACCTTGGAAATACTCTTGGTTACACATTTCCCTGGTTGCAAGGACTACATAACAGAACTTTTCGTTCCACGATTGAACTGGAAAAATGTAAGTTCAATTATAACTGTTCAGGAATGGTTAATTATATCTAAATTATTGATTGCTTTTCTTTAAATTACCTAATTCTTATCAATGTTATAGATTTGTCAAACTTGAATTACTTAAATTTACGTATCAATTTTGTATTCGGTAACATGTATCGAACATCATTATAATACCCTATGTATCATTTTGGCAGTACTTTTTGCATATAAATATATACAAGCATATTTTTGCCGATAAGCCCCAACTGCACTTGTTAGCGTTGGGAATAAACGGTACCAAGATTTCTGGATCAAGCTTCTTGCTGTTGAATAAAGTAATCTCGATCTCATTCGTCTAGCAACCATCAGCGAAGTCGCATCGTCGTACAGTCCACCAATTTGGCTTGATCTTTTGTTTAAAAGAGAAATAAATATTAATTATAACGTGGTTTGAATTTTGGTTATTTTTTTTTTGTTTCTCTTCGTTTCATTATTGATCAAAGTTGGTCCTCCATAAAGCCGGGTTGCTGTTTGTTCTGGTGTTTTCGCAAATTACCCCAATAGCATACATAGATTTGTAATAACAGTGTCTTATTGAACTATTGCTCTCACGTGTTGGATTTGATTTGTTTTTGGCGATTAAAATTATTGACGATGAATGTGCTAAAGCAATCACGTGGACATTTAAAGGGTTCGATTATCCGTGCTCATGCATATATTCTGGAGGTAGGCGACGAAGATGTCGAAAACTTAGAAACTCGGTTAGAACGTTTGGAGGAAACGTGGAAATGTTTTTGCTCAAATCAAAATGAGATTTTTCAATATTTCGAGGAAGATGAGTATGGTGACCCTGAAATTGACTTTATAGCCACAGAAACAAAATACCTTGAGGCAAAAAGTGCATTCATAAGAGCTATTCGTAAAAACACACCTGTACATGTACCGCTTTCTACACCGCGTGTTCAACCTAACATTGATTCTTCAAATGAACGGTTAAAACAACAAGCCGCCTTGTTGGAAACCTTTCTTAAAGATTCTCCCAGTGCTAAACCTTCAAAAGTAGTTACCGAAATTGAATTACCACAATTTAAAATATCTCCGTTCGGTGACGACTATCGCGAGTGGCCAGAATTTCGAGACATGTTTCTAGGGAGCATTGATTGTAAGAAAAAACTTCCCGGGGCTCAAAAAATGCGTTATTTAAAATCGTTCTTGCGTGATGATGCTGCGAAATTATTAAGCGGTATCGAAATTGATGATTCCAACTATGAGCAGGCGTGGGAAAAACTAGAACGTCGCTATGATAAACCTTTGTTCATAGTCAACGCGCATATTGAAAGTTTTTTAAAAATGCCAACGGTGGCAATCTCGGATAGTGGTCATTTGCGTAGATTAGCGGCCAAAGCGGATGAAGTTATTTGCGGTTTGAGGGCTCTAAAATCTGAAAGCCGAGACCCTTGGTTGATTTATATGTTAGTAAATAAAACGGACTTTGAAACGCGTAGGGCCTGGGCGCTTCATATAAATAACTCAGTGAAAGGAACTGTTCATGAACTTATTGACTTCTTAAATGAACGGTGCGATGCTTTAGAAGCAAGTGATACAAAACCGAGCGAATCGAAAAACCACGGGAATAGACATTCGACGCGTTCGGGAAGTGGTCTGAATAATATAAAAACTCTTGCTGTCTCAAACCCATTATGTCCCATGTGCAGACAAACTCATTCTCTCCCACAATGCCCTCAATTTCTAGCCTCTGTCTATTACGTCTTGTCGAAGCTATGCGAGGGACCATAAGCTGTGCTTCAACTGTTTAGGTAGCAATCACTCGGCTTCCAGATGTCGTTCCAAAGGTTGTTGTTGTCCTCATTGCCGTCATCATGTCTTAGTTCATTTGGATTCATCTAGCAGTGACACGAATTTGGATGAACCCTCTTCTTCATCGACACCTCAATCTGCTTCTTCAGCGATTGTTACCAACCACACTCAAAATGAGATTCGTCCCTCCGGTATTTTGCCAACAGTTGTGGTTCAAGTGGTAGATTCATGTGGTTACTATCAGGAGTGTCTTATGTTGCTCGACACTGGGTCCCAAGCTTCGTTCGTCACGGAAAGCTTGGTCAAAAGGTTAGGTCTTCGGCGTCGTCATGCTCGGCTTCCTATCTCTGGTATCTCGTCTCTAGAAGCTGGGGTTACTCAAGGTGCCGTGAGCCTAAAACTTAAGTCGTGTTTTGATTCCAATGAAATGGATGTTGAAGCCTACGTTTTGAAACAAATAACTTCAAAGATTCCCCTTTTGCCATTTGCTTCGAATATATCACCGCCGCTGGAAGATTTGAAATTAGCCGATAGCGGGATTAACACCCCAGGACCTATTGATGTTTTGCTGGGATCAGACAAGGCATGGAGTATCTTGCTGAATGGTCGTCGTACCATAACACAATTTTTGGATGGGTGATTACGGGTAACATCCCAGATAAGAAAATTATTTCGTTGCCGGTAGGGGTTGAACAGGATGTTGATGGTCTTCTTAAATCGTTTTGGGAAATTGAAGAGCTTCCTCACAGCCTTCATTTGGCCGACTCGTCGGACTCTGCAGACGTTCATTTTCTTAATACCTTCTCTCGGGCGCCTGATTCCAGATGTATTGTTGAGCTACCATTTCGGCAGATCGAGGTAACATTTGGTAATACCATCTCCGGGGCATTGTCAAGGCTGTCGGCTATGGAGCGTCGTTTATCTCGACATGAAAATCTTCGAATGGAGTATTGCAACTTTATGAAGACTTAACAGGAGTTGGGCCACATGGAACGGATTCCTCAAGACGAAATCGAACCGACTTCTGGGAGGACTTTTTACTTGCCTCATCATTCTGTCGTTACCAACAAATTACGGGTTGAGTTTGATGGGTCCCATAGAGATAGTAATGGTACCAGCCTTAAAGAAATGCTGCACACAGGACCTCCACTGCAGCGTAATCTAATCAATGTTTGCTTAAGGTTTCGCATTCACAAATATGTCTTTTGTGCCGACATTGTTCAGATGTTTCGGCAGATTTGGATTGATGTCAAACATCGTGACTTTCAACGCATTGTGTGGCGAGAAAGTCCCGATGATCCTATTGGACACTACCGCCTACGTACGGTCAATTATGGCACTTCCCTGGCTCCTTTTCTGTCCATGCGTGTCCTGAAACAACTTGCTTTGGATTACAAAGCGCAGTTCCCTATTGCTTCGGATTCTATATTGCATGATTTTTATGTTGATGACATCGCGACAGGGTCGGATACAGTTTCAGGAATTTTAAAGCATAAGGAAGAGTTGGTCGAATTGTTATCTTGCGGTGGTTTGAAACAAAGCAAGTGGAGCTCCAATTGTTGGCCGATTTTGAAAGGTTCAGGCTGTGAAACAGCCGCGTATCTTGATTTGGATGGACTCAATAGTTACACAAAGGTCCTCGGGTTAGTTTGGAATCCTCACAGGGATATTTTTACCTTCAAGATCTCGTTAGAGAAAGAATCCTCATTGTCACCTACTAAGCGAATCCTGTTGTCAGAGATTTCAAAGATCTTTGACCCTCTGGGTTTCCTTGCTCCTACCACCATTTTATTTAAAATGCTGTTTCAGGAGTTATGGGTGCATAAAGTGAAGACCGGATGGAAGCGGATGTAGCTGCCAAATGGATTTCCTACCGAAAGGATTTGATCTATTTCGAAAAGGTTGAAATTTTGAGAAGGTGCTCTTGGAATTCGAAGCAGTTTGAGTTGATAGGATTTTCAGATGCCTCCGAGAAGGCATACGCCGCAGTTCTTTATGCCCGCAGTCTGTCTGAAAGTGGAGAAATCAAGATTCAGCTGGTAGCTGCAAAAACTCGGGTTGCTCCGGTCAAGCAGTTTACTATTCCCCGTCTTGAGCTTTGAGGAGCCCTCTTGCTAAGTCGTCTGGTTTAACTGATTCAAAGTTCTTTGGATGTTAGGCCGGAGCGAACTATTGTTTTTTGTGATTCGAAAATCGTGTTAGCGTGGCTTTCCTCTTCCCCTCGTCGGTGAAACACTTTTATTGCGAATCGTACCGCCGAGATTCTAGATGTCCTTCCCCGTTCTGATTGGCACTATATTCGCTCTGAGGAAAATCCAGCAGACTATGCGTCGAGAGGTGTCGAGCCTAGAAAACTATTTCAATTAGGGATTTGGTGGACGGGTCCTGCTTGGCTTGCGTTGGAAGTTTGTGCGTGGCCGATCACTGCGGAAAATATCGAATTGAAGGAGGTGCCAGAAAGAAAAAGGGAACCCGTTGTTGCTAATGTTTTGTCTGCGAAGGAAGGCCTTATCGACAAATTGGCTAAAGGAGGCTCTTCTTGGGTTCGAATCATTCGAGTTGTAGCCTTATTTCATCGTGTTGCCAGGAATCGTAAACTTTCTCCAAATGATAGTGTGAAAGGATTTTATCGCTCCGCAGAGTTACTTTTCGCTAAACAAACCTGTCTGTTGATGGTTCAAAAGGAGTTTTCGGAAGAAATTCGAGCTTTGAAAGCGGGAAACTATGTTTCGAATCGATCTAAGCTTTCGTCTCTATCACCGTTTCTTGATAAGGATCGTCTGCTCCGGGTTGGAGGAAGAATTTCAAATGCAGTAGATGTGCCGTTCAGTGTTAAACATCCTATTATCCTTCCAAAGATCCATCCGCTCACTCAGTTGATTCTTAGAGATGCTCATTTGAAATTTCTTCATACCGGGATATCGGAACTTTTTGCCTTGGTGCGTCAGGAGTTTTGGATCCTTGGAAGCAGAAGCCTCATAAGGTAAATCGTTCACGATTGTATTAAATGCTTTCGCCAACGGCAAACTACATCCTCACAACTCATGGGAGACTTGCCATCATCTAGACCTTCTCCTTCATTCCCCTTTGCGCACACGGGCTGCGACTACGCAGGGCCAGTTACTCTTCGCCTATCAAAGGGAAGGAACTCAAAGCTTGTGAAGGGATACTTTGCCTTGTTTGTCTGCATGGTGACAAAGGCATTACACCTGGAAGTCGTTAGTGATTTGTCCACGGATGCTTTTTTAGCAGCGCTTAGGCGATTTATTGCCAGGAGAGGGAAATGCTGCATCATGTACTCGGACAACGGTACCAACTTTCTAGGAGCTGCGAGAACCTTATCCGAATGGTCCAAACTTGTACAATCTAAGGAACACAACGAG
Organism: Orthonevra nobilis; assembly: GCA_963555765.1. Taxonomy (NCBI): domain Eukaryota; kingdom Metazoa; phylum Arthropoda; class Insecta; order Diptera; family Syrphidae; genus Orthonevra; species Orthonevra nobilis. The sequence continues at coordinate 36,267,681 of OY743227.1, forward strand.
AGGATTACAAACACATTGGCAGCCGATATCATCAAATGGGAGTTTATTCCACCACACAGCCCTCATTTTGGAGGGCTCTGGGAAGCGGGGGTCAAATGCGTAAAACAGCACCTTCGCCGAGTTGTAGGGAATAATATTTTGACCTTTGAGGAGATGAGTACTTTGCTTTCCCAAATTGAAGCATTATTGAATTCTAGGCCTCTTTGTTCCATTTCTGACTCAGATTTGAACCCTCTAACCCCTTCTCATTTCCTTATAGGAAGACTTTACACGGCAATACCGGAATCGAGCTGTCTTGAAATTTCAATTAACCGACTTAGACGATGGGAACTTCTACAAAACATGGTGCAGGGATTTTGGCGTCGATGGCACTGTGACTACTTAACATCGTTACAAAAAGCGTCCAGAAATTGTCAACTTGGGGACCTGGTGGTCGTTAAAGAGCCCAATATGTCACCGTCAAAATGGGCGCTAGGGCGAGTTGAAGCACTTCATCCCGGAAAGGATGATCTCGTTCGAGTGGTTTCTGTCCGCACCAAGAATGGTATCTTCAAGCGTCCCATCACGAAATTGGCTATATTACCTTGTTCCTGAAATTCCTTCATGGGGGCCGGCGTGTTCAGGAACGGTTAATTATATCTAAATTATTAATATCTTTTCTTTAAATTACCTAATTCTAATCAATGTTTTAGATTTGTCAAACTTGAATTACTTAAATTTACGTATCAATTTTGTATTCGGTAACATGTACCAAACATCATTATAATACCCTATGTATCATTTTGGCCGTACTTTTTGCATATAAATATATACAAGCATATTTTTGCCGCTAAGCCCCAACTGCACTTGTTAGCGTTGGGAATTAACGGTACCAAGATTTCTGGATCAAGCTTCTTGCTCGATCTCTTTCGTCTAGCAACCATCAGCGAAGTCGCATCGTCGTACAGTCCACCAATTTGGCTTGATCTTTTGTTTAAAAGAGAAATAAATATTAATTATAACGTGGTTTGAATTTTGGTTATTTTTTTTTTTGTTTCTCTTCGTTTCATTATTGATCGATAACCAATGACAAAATCGAATGTACCATAAGCAGCTTTGTCCCATTTCAAACCCCGGGTCCAGATGGAATTATTCCAATATGGAAATTATCGGATGTAGTAATTCAGTGGCTTAAGCCAATTTTATTTAGATGTATTTTTATTTAATGGCATCTCAAAACCTCTTTCATTCTGAAACTCGGTCGAACAGAAACATGCCATAGCATTTACGATAGAGAACTTCTCGCCTTCTTCGCAAGTCGTTAGACAGATTACTGACCTCTTGTCTAGGCTTTCCTGCTAAGATCAGACAAGCCTTCAAATAGACAGATCCACTTACTAAATTTCATCTTACAAACATTTCAGTATTGAGACATTCCACATCAACGTTGAAGACTCTGGATGCAGATTCGATCAGTTAAACACGATAATGGGGAGTTTACAAAATGTTAAGGGCATTCTTCAATCACTATATTCGGTAAACACTGTGATACCAAGCTACAATGCCAGAATCGCAACAAGCCACTGCACATCGGTGTTCCTGACAACCGCTTCGATCATATCCATCATGACATCATTAACCTTCTACATTAACTTGTCGATGCCAATGCCTTCTACACTATCTTGTCGACGACGGAGGAGACGCTGAGTTAGTTTTCGGGCGACGACATGCAAGATGTTGGGAAGTGGTTAGCGGAGGCAGAAGAAGTATTTGAACTTGCAAGATGCAATGAAAGGGCGAAGTCCTTGTGTGCTCTTCAGACGTTGGACGGAATCGCCAAACTTCTCATATGCTCCATCTCCATGACCACATATCAAAAATTTAATAGCTTGCAGCTGAGCTTGGGCGTTCAAAACAATGAACGAGCTCTTCCAGAAACTGAAAGCACGTGTCTTGAAGCTCTCGGAGCCAGTGGGGCGTTACGTGCTGGAAATGCAGGAGATTGCCTGACACGCAAACATCCCTAAGGCCAACGTCGTGGAGTGGATCGTGGAAGGACTGAACGACCACAGCAAGAACGCAGTCACGCTAATGGCACCACTTGAAGCAGCTTTGGGCCCTTCTCAACAAGTATGAGAGAGCACCTTACCTTAACAACCACTGAAAACTGGCACCCTAAACTTCCGCCATCACAACAATCAAAGAAAATTGCAGCAGCCGATGAAAACGTGAGTTGCTTCAACTGTTCCTGATTCGAGTACTACCAAAGCCAGTGCACGAAACCGAATCGCCCCGTCAACGCATGCTTCACGTGCCATGAGGTCTGTCATTTTCACCAGAACTGCCGGAAGAAGAGAATACCGTTAGCCGCCATACAGCAAGGTGAAGCCGAAAACATCGAAGGCGCGGAAGCCGATTACTTCCGAGATTTCAGCGAAGACGCTGATGAAGGCACTCCAAATGGTAAGTGTAACCTTTATTGATGTTGTAACAAGTGTATACAACCTATTCACGCCTTTCCCTTCCCGATTTTGATAGCCCAAGTAGCTTGTCATGCGGTCCTCAGTCCAATGTAGTTGCGGCGCAAAGAAGCCGACACAACTTTTATTTCTTCAAAATCCCAACTAGGTACAACTTATGGAATAAGTCTACTGGGAATAGTTTCCTATGTTACCGATGCGACCGACGGAATGCATCTTATTATTTTACTCTATGCACCATCAAGAATTCCACCAGCCTATTGAACAACTACTACAAAAATGCCACCCACCAGACCACTATTGCTGGTCGATCAATACAGTGATAGCGCCCTTATTTTGATCCCAATGACAAATGGTGCTTGAACTAGATCACTTTAGAACTTGAGACGTATCAATTGAAGCAATTGAAAGACAAGCACTGCGCCACCCACGCGTTGAGTTTAAAAAGCAACTGTCGCGGAGATGAGAAACATTTAAAAGTAGTTAAAAGCAAGTAAGTCCGCTATGCTAAACGGCACAATAACTCTTGATCATAAACGCAATTGTGAAGTTCTACCACCAGAAGGAACAAAAAGGGTTAGTAAGAGTCATGGGAAAAAGTTTGAATTAATGTTTAGAAAAGTTCAAAGTAATTAATAAAAATCAGTTTGGTTTTAGTAAAAACAAAAAAATCAATCGACTGTTAGGGAATTTACTTACAGACTCAATTCCATCATCGAAATAAAAAACATAATTGACTTCAAAGAAAGGTTTTGACACACTAAACCATTTAAATATCCTCAAAAAACTGAAGAAAATAGGAATAAGAAATGCCATTAAACAAATTTTTGAAAGCTATCTAAGCAAGCGAAAATTCGCTGTCAAGATTCCGGAGCAGCTAAGCGATAACAAAGATCTTATCTGCGGAGTCCCCCAGTCCGCTAAATCGGGATCTCTTCACTGTATGATTTGTTTAAATGATCTATTGCCTATCTCCAACCAAAGTATACTTACTGATGCAAAATGAAATCCTAAAAATCATATCGATGAGGCGAAGTCTGGCTTCATGGACTAAAAATGGATTAAAATGATGAAATCAAGCAATTTTTCAAATAAGCGTTGAAAACTGAGTTTTATACCGATTACACATACAAGACAAAAACGCAGTAAACAGTGAACACAAGGCACAGGGAACAGGCCTATGTGCATACTCACGAAAAGGGTACTAATATATATTATATTTAAATTTAAGCAACTAATAATAAGACTAAGAAAAAAAAATAGTTATAAGAGAAACTTAGTATATGGACTTTTTTATGTTTAAACTAAAATTAAATCTAAATACTTAATTACAAACTAGTCTAAAACTTTAAATCTTTAGGGAAACGCTATCAGTACTGATTATAAAACAAGCATTGTAAGTGACAGTGTTACACATAGAGTAATACACATCTTGTTGCAGTCATCATTTAGCGTGGTGTTAGTTGTTACTAAACACAAACAAAATCAAGCCTTGCACCATACACAAATACATAGTTTAACATATATTTAAAATAAAAAAATATTAACAATTGTTATATAATAAAATAAGTATATAAAACAAGAATATTTGAAAAAAAAAACGTAGCATGCACATAAAAAACGGATACGCCCAAAAAGTTTTTGTTTGAGTGCCAGTTTACTGGAAACAAAATCGAACATATGACAGTTTCCATTCGCTTCTATTGACATCCGAGTAACAGTAATTTAATGTCAAAAATGTTTGAGTTTCTAAAATTCAAAGACGTAACACTAAAATTTAATTTTAAATAATACCAGCAATAAGCTGATGTAAAAACAAAAAAACAAAGACTTCCCGCCGTTTTTGCAAAGAAGCAAGGCCTATAAGAAGAAGACGGTCCTTCTTAGGTGGAAGATGAAGCGGATCAGTGCATGATAAATGTCGAAGTGCGAAACGAATAAACTTGCGTTGTACAGACTCGATACGGTCAATGTATGTTAAGTAATACCACACATTGGCCTGACAAATGTAGTGTACAGAGTATTTGTGATTAATGGACATGAAAATTTCTTACTCCACTGTTTGATGAAACCGAGGAGGGTGTTGCTTTTGTTGACTATTTGCTAAATATAAACTGAGAAGTCAAGATTTGGAACGAATTGTGCACCTAAGTCCATTGTCAGTTTTACTTTGGCCATCGCAGAACTATTTATAGTGTACACAGAGGAGAGAGGATGAAGACTTCTCGAAAAGGACATGCTAAACCATTTACATATGTTCAATGATAAACAATTATTGAAGCACCATTTTGCAAAAGAAGTAAGGTCATCCTGTAAAGCGCTGCAGTGGGATAAATTATGGATACCCTTAAATATTTTATATCGTCGGCATACACATCGTTGACGGCTAGAATGAATAAAAGAGGACCAAGGTGGCAGCCTCTAGGCACACCTGAGGTAGCGTTAATTGTATTAGAAGTTGATCCCCTAAACAAAACTTGATACGTTCTCTAGGGAAAACAAGGAATTTAATTTTAAAAGCAATTAGCTTATGAGAAAGATTATCACAGGCTTTACTGAAATAAGAAAACACACACAATCTCCCCGGAAGCCCTTCTTGTGCACAGGAATTAGCTTAACCATTTTTTCAAAATTTTGGAAAAATCTTTTTGGTTAATAAAGGCTTGAAATAAAAAAGCCAATGGAGCTACACCAATACTTTAAAATTATTGGAGGTATCGCATCAGGCCCGCAGGTGGTGTCAGTTCTAAGGCGAGCAAGATGGTATTTCACATCACTAGGAGTTATTGATTTCTGACCCATTGAACTACGGCAAAAGCTCTCTAGGTGAGCGAATTCTTTTGGGTCGGGTACAAATATATCAGAATCATAAACTGAACTGAAAAAATAAAAAAAGAAATTCCATATGTCAGCTGGTTTTTTACTTGAATTATTCAAATTCGAGGTAGAAGGATAACCATCACATTTTCTCTTGCAGTTGATAAATTTGCAAAACAATTTTGGGTCGTTTAGAAGAGATAAACCCATTTTTATATTGAAATATTTAAAATAATTTTTTTGAAATAATTATCATAAAGATAACTTGAAAGTAACTGAAATTCCATATGAATGGAAAAGTAGCGATCATGGTCTTTAGCATTATTACTTGAAAGGTACTTTTTCCATGGCTTATTCCGTCTATTACGTAGACTTCGTAATTCATAATTATACCATGGGACAGTTACTAGCAAGGCCACTCGTGTTTGTTTAACAGGAACAAATGAAACAAAGCAGTCGAACATATTTACATAAGACTTGCAAACGATTTGGTCAATTCCGTTAAAGATACTGTCAAAGTTTATCTAAGAAACGTATTCGTTAAGAAAATTAAAATCAGTTTTTTTTAAATCAAACTCTAGATCTTTGTATTCCACATCATTCTCAAGCCCGTCGTCAAAAGATTAAATGATTTGAAGGGGAGGATGAAATGTATCAATTTTCGTTGTAGGCAGGGTACTGCGTTCGACAATGAAGTTACTTGCGTTAGTGAAAAAGACAAGGTCAAGTAATCTGTCCATGCAGTTTTTTATACAGCTTATTTGTTGTAATCCACACGAGATTAGAGAATCAAGAAAAACTGACGAATCACGAGATACACTGCCAGCTGTAACAAAACAAAGTTCGTCGTCAGAAGGTATCCATTTTAAAAGAGGTATGTTAAAATCTCCTAATACTAAAATTTCGTCAAGAGGATCGCAATTATCCGATACATAATTGATTGCAGCTGAGACTCCTCCAGAAACATTGTTAGCCCTCGTTAGATCTTTATATCTATATCTACGCTTGGAGGAATTGATGGTTCAACAAGAGATTTTAAAATCCTTGCAAGAGCGGATTTATCGGTCTTATGCATCTCTCCTGTGACTTGGCAGGGAGCTGGTGGAGCAGGCGCAAGTGGATAAGAAAGACAAACCTCCAAATTAATATCTCGCTCCATTTTAATTCAGGCTGGTTTACTCCCATTACTTTGCATTTTCAAGTGCACAGTTAAAACAAGTTTGATGGGTTCTCTTCCCATTTCATAAAAGTTTGTGTTTGCACATACGGACCATGAAAGCTGTGCGCTATGCAATTTTGGATTTTGCACATGATTTAACTTTTCTGAATATTTAGAATAGTCATAACAGAAATTAGTTGTAAATCACTCAGTTTGCTAATCGATTCGTTGTCATCAAATGCATTTGGCATGGTTGTCTATGTGCGTGGCTGATTAATTTCAGACAACCCTATATATTCGTAAACTACCTTTAATTTGGTATATGTTTCACCCTTTTGTTTTATGGGTATGGAATATCGAAAAAATAGGGTCACTAAAAGTAGGGTTGTCGGGGGTTAGTGGCGGGTTAGAGCCTGCCAACCCTATACCTCCGAATAGTATTCAACGCCCTCTCTCAAGCAGTTATAAGTTTTATCTATTGTTTCATGGCTATGAAAATCACAAAAAAATCGTACCGGAAGATGCACCGTTATTCCACCCCTGGGCAAAAATGTCCGACAGCTCTTGGTTATTTCCCATAGTCTAGTAGCAAACTTTAAATTTTTACTCAACTTATCTTATTGTTTTATGCCATCATCATGCGGTCGGTTCTCATACTAATAGTAATGCATTTGATATTATATTTTAATATTTACAGTTTCTAAAAAATGGTTGATTCTATATTATGTATCTTTTGAACTTAAACTTTGAAAAGTAAACTATGTCCTTGAATATATATTTAAATTCATTGAAATGTTCTTTATCAATATCAACAGTTTTAGAATTTTTAACCACTAAAAGATATATGGCTAAATATCCTTTCGTTATATAAAAACGTTGGACTTCTGAAGATGCTTAAATATGTATGTACCATCCATAGATCCCACTACCGCAGCCCATTTTTTTTCCAAAAAAAGCAACCTCTTGCTCTTCCAACGACATGTACAGCAATTATTTTAATTTTCATTGCAATGCGTTTAACATTTTACCGATTATTTTGCTGACTGTAGATGTTCCAAGCCCGAAGTCGAAATCTTACCCCACCTTTTGTAGCTTCTATCTGTCAGAGACCGGAACGTTGCTGCAAGATGATCGGTCATAGCAATAAAAGTAGGCTTCAACTCTCAAACATTGTTCTTCTCACCCGAAGACCAGTTTTAAATCCGCAAAGAATCCTTATCTTAATTTTTTCATTAGTTGTTGCATTTCTACTTACACTGTTTCAGGCAGATCCAACATTTTGGCCTTATCTCTTTTCAATCGGTGTTCTTCATGTTTTTTTACTGTCGATAAGTCTCAAGCATCCATGATAAATAAAAAATATGTTTTATAATACAGCAAACAACTCTCAATGCCAAATTAAATATTTCAATATTAAATCCAAAGAAAGTTCCAAATAATTCTAATTCAACTGTTAATTTTGGCATTTTGCAGAGTTCGCAATATTCGAATTCACTCGGATCACTGAACACGTAATACTATACACAGTGAAATTGAGATTCGAATTCATTCATTCATGTGAAATATAGAACTCGCACCGAAACAATGCTTACATGCATTCACAGTTGAACAACATTCATAAACTATTTTTTGACCATACGAACTTGGATCTTGTCACAAGCCAATAGAGTAATAACTACAGCACCGTCACCCAGTTAGTTGGACTAAAATCACTGGTCGACAAAGAAATAATTTTAAAACTATAACACATATTGACAATTTAATTTTTTTTTGGAAATGTGTAAACAAATATCATTATTTATCAATTTGTACGAGGGGCAAATAACCTCGATCCCACATTTTATTTATTATATTTTGAATAATATATAAGAGAAACATTTTGATATATGATGTTACATTAATTAATACCCTTTTAATTATTAATATGATTATGTAAGTTCTATGTAAGATTATTTGATGAACATGTTACAAAATAAATACACATAAATTACTTCGAAACAACCAGGTATTTCACTTTCCAAAAACACAAATTAACTAAAACAAAATGTTATCTATTTTCTCTTAAAATGTTAAAAACTTAAAATATGGTATAATGTGCTTTCAATACAATGGTTAGGTTTTTCCGATAAGTTAGCGATATGTTTTTTAAAATAATATACAATTAACAAAGCCAAAGACAGTTATGTGTTAAACGTTCTATAAAGGGCTCGATTAGGTTCGCACCTTTTTGACAGTCTTCTATCTATAATTATTTTATTCTTAAGGAGTTTCATATAAATTGCAACTTTAGATAGTTTGAAGATTCTGAGTTCAAATATTATAACTAAGACAGCTTTAAAATATTGTATAATTTAAAATAAGAGACAAATAATTGTGTTTCACGATATGTCACTGATATGTGCAATTGAAAAAACATAAAAATAATGTTGCTAAGCAAGATCGATTACGTAAACGACTCTTTCGATATCCACCTGTTTAAAGTTTGTTAAATTTTTAATAGAGTTATGGAAAACATTTCGACACATTCACTTGTAGATCGTTGGTTTATAAAGTATTTGAAATGCCATCGATTAACCTATTTCTCCTCAACGGTAAGGGAATGCTCCACTTCCAGCTCAGTAACAACATTTGCAAGTTTTTCAACAGATCGATCATTCTTTTCTGAAATCAACAAAGATATTTTTGTTATTTATTATAGCATTAACTTTTAAACATAAATCTTTATCATTTCTCTCATATATCACTCATATTTCTTGGTATAACAAATATTAATTGATATTTTTATAAAATACAGACACAAGACTTGCGTCATTTTTTCAGATTATACGTTTATAATCGTTCTTCATTGTTATGCTTGCTAATTGTCAGACAAACGCCTCATAGTTCAATTGTGAAATGGTTCTTACTCAACCTACCATTCAAAAGATTGACAATTTCCTAAAACAGGACGGGACTATTAAAACAACTATAGACAGTACGATCCCAAAGTATCCACAAACGGTCAACACCAATGTAGAATAGCACCCTAGAGGGCTGGCTATTGAAATTGAAGCAAAATCTTTGAAAGTTGAATTCAATCTGATTTATTTTCCAAACTAAGTACTATTTTTACAATACGGGAGAAAGAAACTAACGAGCGAAAGAGGACATGAATTCGACAACTTTGGATTGCATGGAAGAGGAGCTCATCCCATTTTTGGATCGTCCGACTGCGGCGCATGAAAGTCTACGAAAAGCGAACGCTGATGTTCGCCATATGATCAAATCAGAAGACTTCGATAGAGAGACGGATTCTATAGCCGATTAAAATGACGAGGCAGTATCAACGATCACACGACTACAAATTCGTCTGAATAAGGTAAAACAATATCAGAAATAATTGTTATAATCGGTTGCTACCACCTTTGATGATCCAGTCAACGAGGCTTCCGCCAATATTTCAGCGCATAATGTCGCCGTTTCCCCCATAAAATGCTGGCAGTAAAGCTTCAAAGGCTTCAGCCAAAGAAGTTCTCAGACGATTACAAAGAATGGATACCGTTCTGGGAACAGTACGGATCGTTAGTGCATGACAATCCCTCTCTCTCCACCGTTGGCAAGTTCAACTACTTAGAGGTCGCGTTGACTGACAAGGCAGCCAATACTTTGATAGGCCTTTCACCGAGCAAACTCAATTATGAAACGGCAACAACATATAACTTAAAACTGAGTATGTTAATATAGAAAAAAAAAAAGATGATCGTAATATGCAATGCTTATTGTCTATTCAGCAAGTACATTCACGAGTTAATGCATATGGATTGGAATACCTGTACAACTTCGTTTAAGCATCCACTCGATCACTCGCTGTTCACTATTCTGCCATGCTTTAGGGCGTGTTACTTATATTTATACCCAACGAAATGAGAGTAGATTTTTATCGATTTTTTACAGACAATTCGCAAGAGGACATTTCAAACGGCGATAGCGTTAGTTAACTGCAAAATCGGAATTTGCGTCCACTAAGCATACGCGAGTCAAGAATTTGTTAAAATTTTTAAAACGTGAGGTTGAATCCCTTAAGAAAGTCAACGTTCATCTCAATTTCAACCATTGCAAGTGTCCCAATCTTGACCGGTAAAAACAGCTGTTGGTTTATTTGCCGTAGGGGTATACCATGGCCATTATTATTTTTTTTTTGTAAATCTTCCGATCATAATTCCACCGAGTGCAACTGCTCCTTTACTATGGAAGACAAGAAGCAAATGCTAAGAAGACGGAAGATGTTACCGATTTGAGAAAGGGCCACGACTCCAAGAGATGCAGACAACGATACCATCTGATGTGCAAAAAATGTAACGGGCGACACGCATTGTCAATGTGTGACCGACTACACCAAACAAAAAAAATTACTTTTTTTTCCAACATCATCGTCGGCAAATATAACGAAGTCTTCAGCACAGTCGCAGCTATAAATCAATCTGTAAACCACGCACACTCATAATTTTCTCTTGCATCCAGTAAACACTGTTTACTTAAAAACAGCTTTTGCTTCCAGAAAAAATTTCACAACGTCATTGTTAGTGCGAATGGTATTGGTTGGTGGTAGTCAAATGTCATTTATAAAATCCTGTGTGGCGCGTCAACTTGATCTGGATGTCGTCGGAGTTCAAAACGTAATAATTATACCATTCGGAAGCAAGGTAGCTTGTCCTAGTATGCAGTGTAACAAGATACAATAAATTTTACGCAATCAATATAACAACAGAACTTTTTTTTTAGAGTTGATGGAAGTCCCTGAAATCGGTGTCGATGTTTTAACCGCACCGGACAAAAATCTCGAAATTTTTAAGGAGTTGACAGTGGCAAACGTGTGTCTGGATAAGTAACAAGAAAAGTGGAATCTTCATATTAATTGGAGCAGATAATTATTGGTTACTTGCAACTGGCGAACATAAACGGGGTATATCTTTCTTGTGACTTTGCTTACCTTTGCTTGTCAGGAACTTCAACGAGCAGCTCTGCTCTGGGAATAACTAACGCAAAAATAGTAAATAACTGCACTGGAGCACATATACGCAAAGAATATAAGCCCTCTACCAACATTCTTTCGTGGTAGCGCTTCATGATAACCGCGAAGAAGCACTTTGTCGAATGCATTCTTTAGTACGAAATTTAAGAGCTGACGGAAAGTTGAAGGATGATGAAACGCATATGATGAATATGCTGAACGAGAAGATGATGACAAAAAAGGAGACTTCATGCCTCGCAGACCAGTATACAGAGATGATAAGGACACCACTAAGTTAGGCATTGTTTTCGACGCGTCAGCTTTCGCTTAATGATCATCTGGAGGTGGGCAACAACTTTTTCCAGAAATTTTGACCGTGTTGCTTAATTTACAATGTGGAAAAATAGGACTTATAGCTGTCAACGAAAAGGCTTTTCTTCAAATAGTTTTGAGTGCACCTGATCGAAAAAGCCATCTGTTTTTTTTTTTTTTTTTTGTTCAAAGAACTATTCAACCCGAACGGTGGGGATGTTATGCATATGCATCTGCCTGATGTGATGTCGCGAAAAATCTCCACGCGCTGATTTTTATTTAGATATTTGGTACTGGCAGTGGTAAAGATATTTGATACTGAGACAAGAGAATAAATTGCTCTTTCCTTGTCAATAAAATTCGGGAACACCAAAAGTCAATTAACACGTTCGCGGGCGCTTTCAATTTTAAGAAGCTGCAAAAATATACAGTTTACTGAATTACCATGTTTATCAATTGAAAAGAAATAATTCGTGACAGTGAAAATGACAGACATTTAATCGAAGTGCAACAATAATCATTATCAAAAAGAGAATGTGACGGATAAGGATAAGAACGATAGACAGAGTAGTAGGCGCTAAAGAGGCAAAGAAGGAAACCAAACTACCCCCCGGAAGACGAAATGGCGAAGTGTTTTATTTTAGTGTACATTTAAGTGGTTATTTAAGACATTTTATTGGACTATAGTTATGGCAATGTATGAATGGCAATGTCAGAAATAACAGAATTTGAGTTCAATGAACTCGAACTTGCCCGGAAAGCAAAGTTGAAAAAGGGTAGAACTTTCACTATTATGAAATTGATAAAGATGGAAAAGAAGAGGATTATGTAGTTTATTACGATAATAAAACTTATCATAGGAGACTGTTTTTGTATGTAATGGAAGGGGAAAGCGAAACCAGAGAACAATTACCATTAGTGGAAGAAACAGTAGAGAAACTTAGGAATAGTGAAATAAGAAATACTGAAACAAAAATAAATAGAATTCGAAATATAAATATAGAAATTGGAGATATCCCGAAAACAGGGATTTGATGTAGAATCGTCGAAACCTTACCTTAAACAAAGAATTTTATCACGCAGGACACTATGTTCGAAAACTACCTTAACTCTTGTTATAATATGCAGCCACGAATGAGTCTTTTCTTTGCAAATTAATAACGCCATTCTACAGTGATTTTATACCATTCATAAAAAAGTAAGATTTCGGGAAATGCTGAAACAATTCTTATAAACAAGAAACTTGACTCATGGTAGGAACGAAAAACCAAATTGAATCGAATGTTAAAAGAGACATATTTTTCCATGCAACTGCATTTAGAAATGACCCACGTGCAACAAAGCAAAAGTGAAACGGTCATACAATATATTCAAAGAGTCGAAACTCTTCAGAGGCGTCGGATTCAAGGTATTTATTTGAATAATGAAAATGGTAGGCTGTTTGACGGGCAGTTATACATGATAGAAAAGGATGTTCTCAACGCTTTTGTAAATGGTCTAAAAGAGGAATTAGGGACATTTGTCAACAATCAAGATTGACTGAGGCTTCATAATTAGCAATACAGGAAGAAACTAGACAAATAGGGCAAAGAGCAACATACCATACGGTTATAACAACAGAGAATACATTTCAAGAAAATGAATAAGAACTAACCACAATGCGATAAAATGCTTTAATTGCAATAAACTTGGTCATATCAGCAGGGACTGCAAAGCTCCGAAAATCAACAGGTTGAATGCGAGTATAATCGAAATAATGCAGACATAGTAGGAAGTCAGAAAAAGTGCTTTAATTGTAATAAACGTGGTCACTTAAGCTGGTATTGCAGAGCTCCGAAAAATCAACTATCTGATTTCAATAGAAATTAAAACAGAGAAGAAACAAAAATAACTCAAATAGTTAAATAAATAAGAGAATACATTTTCGTCAAAAGGAACCATGAATGAGGGTATTGTCTCCGATTATAATGAAAGCCCTCATGTAAATTTAAGATATAAGAATAAGAATTTAAAATGTCTAGTAGACGCTGGCGCTTGTGTTAGTCTTAAAAAAACGAAATGTGTATTTGAAAATGACGTGAATTTTCAAGATATTATGAATTTTAAGGGAACTGGTAAATCTAATAGACGTTGCATAGGCAGTTTTCACGTTATAGTAGAATACGACCATAAAGAAAACAGTGACAAATTGTCAATCGAAATATTTTTCCACATAGTAATGTGACGCATTAGGGCATTACGATGAAATCCTTGGAATTGGTTTTTAATAGAATCAGAATTCTGCATAAATTTAAAGCGGAAGATAATGTTTAATGACAAAATTATAATGAATCTTGCGTACAATGAAGATAAATATGATACGCAGGGAAATAGTTCAGCTCTTCCTGTGGGTTAGGTCTATCAGTTTAAATGATAAAGACGAAAATGATTTTATGGATAAATGTCACCCGAGATATACTATACTATCATAGTTGAGTATTATAATTATTATTATTATTATTATTATTATTATTATTATTATTGAAACATTATTACAATACCCAGACTTTGAAAATCAGTTTATACTAAAAACGGATGCTAGTTATCGGTACAGTTTTATCACAGGAACATTCAGGAAAAGAATTACCCATTCACTTTATTAGTCGAACTTTGAACAGCGCAGAAGTCAACATTAGCACAACGGAAATTCAAACCATACGTATATGGAAAACAATTGAAAGTATAAAGTGACCATCGGCCACTTACCTGGCTGTTTAACGTTAAAGACCCTGGCTCAAGATTCGATGGAGACTAAAATTGGAGGAATACAATTATACAATTGAATATAAGAAAGGTGTAGACAATTCTGTTGCCGATAAGTTGAATAGAAATTGATTGATTGTTTGATGGCACTTTATTTAGCTTTTTTTGTAGCCATTTAAATTTACAATTGATATACTATACATATGTATATCTTAAATCAAAGTACAGTGGTATTTATTGATACATTTGAATATAGTTTACAATTTCTTTTTTAAATTCTTTTAAATTGTTCAAGTTTTTAATTCTGCTTGGTAGGTTGTTGAATTCTTGAAAACCAATTTGAAATATTGTTCTGTGTCCTCTTGTAGTTCTTGCTCGACGTATGCGGAGATTCCTACAACTTCTTAGTGTATGAACTGCGTCAATATTTGTGGTAGCATTTTCGCAAAGATATCCTAGACACAAATTATTTTTTATTTTAAAGACAAAAGATCGTTTTAAGCATAAACAGTCTTTGCTTCACATTGAGCCATCTTAAGGAGTTTTTTGACACTTTTTTAAAAATATAATACAAATGTTCACCAAAATTAAGTTTTTCATCCAACACAACACCAAGATATTTGATTTCCTTTTCTATTTCGACTTGTTCAGTATTTATATGGATAGCACTATTTTCTGCCACATTTCTAGGACAGGGAGTAAAAATCATGTATTTGGTTTTTGATACATTTAACACTAGTCTATTCATTTTAAGACACATATTTATGTTGTCAAGGTCCTGGTTGACACATCTTTTCCGGAATTAATCATCAGTGAATAAAATTAATTTTGAGAACTGCACTACCTTGGTTATATCATTTATAAAAATAAGAAATAACAACACACCCAGAATTGTTCCTTGAGGTATTCCCACATTTATCGAAATTGCCGTGGAATTTTTTCCGTTTGCACTGGTCTACTGAGTTCTGCCTGTTATAAATGATTTGAACCATTTGAGTTCGTTAGATTTTATCCCATAAAAATTATTTATCAAAATCCTGTGGTCAACTGATTCTAAGGCACGTTTTAAGTCCAGGAAAACAGCTTTCACTACATCTTTTTCATCAACACTCTTCTTCAAATCATTTAAAACAAAATATAAACATGTTTCAAAAGAGTTATTTGCTCTTAATCCCGATTGGTAGGAGCTTAGAAGGTTATGTTGCTAAATGTTCTTGAAGCTTCATTACTACAGATTTTTCTAAAAAAAAATGTATATAGAGGCATCATGTTCATTGGGCGATATTCACTGAAGTTTCTGCATAATAAGGAATTCTTTACATGATGCATGGAAAAATCCTGTAGAGAGTGATGTGTTAATTATTCTTTCGAGAACCTGACCAGTTATACTCAGAGTCATTTTTCATTCTAGTATTCATGAAATTGAAATCAGTCTTATTATTAATCATTTTTATTGCACGACTTATTGTTTCTAAATTTACGACACTAAACTTAAAATCTATATTGCACTCTTCTAGTAAGTTTATGTAATCACAGTTTATCACAGATTGCGTTATTTCGTTTATGACTCGCACAAACAACTTGTTAAATTCGTACTATCGCTTATGACATTTCCATATTCCGTTTGGACTTCAGTTATAATTTCTGATTTATTCCCAAATACACATTTTTTCTCCACATGTCTTTTTGATTATGTGCAGTGTCGATTTTAAATACATAAAAATTGGGCCATTCGAATGCTTCTCTTACATGTATTTCTAAATTGCTGGTATTCATGCCAGGCATTCATGATTTTGCTCAATATAAATTGTCTGCATAAGTTTTTTTTTTTTGCGTTTCGCTTCCCTTAGTTCTTGGTTGAACCACTCTGCGTTGTTACATGGTATGAGTTTTTCTTTGATCATATAATTACCACACTCTTAAGTTCAGTCACAAAACTAACACACAAAACGTTTTAATTATATGGACATTCATTGCATAAGTTTATGAAAATAGGTAATTCACGCAGTCTCGTCAAGAAAATTTGTTCTTTGAAGGAACAGAATTTGATAAGTTTTTTGTCATACTTCTTTTCTTGCAATTAATTATAATTTCAATTGACTCTTGATCACTTATTTTTGCCTCACGGAAAATTTTTGCTGTTGTGTTTTCAGTGCTATTTGTGATTACGTAGTCAATTACTGTTTTTGTCCAACTGATTATCCGCGTTGGATCTGTCGGGATTATATGTAGTCCACTATCATTTAAAATATTAAAAATACTACGCCTTGTAGCACTTTTCGATGAAAGATTGCCAGGGAATCAATATATTGCACATAAGGATGTCACAGGATTGTTTTCGTATTGCACTTTTAACATTAAACACCAATATTGCATAGGGACACTACAGTTTTTTACGAAGCTACATTTACAATTGTTCTTTACATATACAACAACACCATCAGTGTGCATTGACTCACTTTCGCAACTTAAAGTATTGTAACCTAGTTGTAGGTAATTTTAATCACTTGTTTCTGTAACGTGTGTTTCAGTTGTTACTAATATGTCAATGTATTCTCTTTGAATTAAGCACTGCAATTTACTTAAATTATTTGCTAATCCCTGTACATTTCAATAGACACACTTTATTTAGTTTAATTGCTAATAGTCAGTGTTTTCCTCAGCAATTTTAAGTTTTCTTTGGAAAACCGTAAAATTTACGTCATCAGTCTCTTTAAAAATCTGTTTTAAGCTATTTTTTATATTTTCTTTCAGAAGCCTGACACTCTTTCACATCATGAATTAGAGCACATTTAGAACACACATTTTCCTTAGAACAGTTTTTGGATGTATGATTGAACACACACCACTTGAAACATCTTATAACACATAAATATTGGTAAACCCGGTTTTTATACCATCAAATATTCACTTTTGAACTCTCCATTACTTTCACATAGGCAGCACTATCAACTTCTACTACTGCGTAATAACACTGTGCTTCAGGGGACAAATATATATGAATACACTTAATAACACATTCGTTCAATTCATTTTGACTTTTTAATGCTCTCGCCAACGCACTTCCACACACTTTCTTAACTTTCATACCAACTATAAGGATTCGCTTTGTTTTGCGTTGTGGTACACTTATATTATAGTCCGATTCGAGTTTATTTTTCATTTCTGTTACAATTTTCTTAGCTGAGTTTTTATCACCCTTTATTACCACAGCACCATTTTGTATGTCTATATCAATATTGCTTTTTATGTCCTCCATGGTTTTAACATTGTTTTGACTAGTTTTTAATTTATTATTATTATTATGTTTTATTTACAAGTAATATACAATTACATGAAAATACTAATATTAACTTGCATAGCTGCGAGGACTATTAGCTGTAATATTTACAGATTCTAAAAAATTGATATGTCTTTAAATATATTTTTAATTTTTTTACAGTGTTATATTAAATGGTGTATGTCTAGGATAACGTTGCATGATTGACAGACTGGTGGGATGTCTTTATTGAGCAGGTGTTGGTGCGTAAGCGCAGTATGACCCATTCGTAATCGAACGTAGTTTGATATCTTGCATTTTGAGATTTTCGTTGGATAGGTAGGACTTGATCGGTCCGACTTAAGTTTTTTTTGTAATGATGGCTGTATAGACTCCAGTCGTTGAGCAGTTTTTGTGGCTGATTTAGGTGAATGTTTTTGAGTAAGTCACGATTGCTGTAGACGTTGAAGCTGTACTCTCGTGCATTTTTGGCGCTATTAGCAGAGTGTCAGCTTGTTCATTGCCTTGAATGCCAGCATGTTCGGGTATCCACATAAGCTTTAATTTGTGTTTGGTTTTGATAAGATTATCTCTTAAATAAGCCATTAAATGTGTATTCTTGTTGGGGTTCCTTATGACTTTGAGTACTGAGAGACTATCAGTGCATATTATATATTTGCCGCGGAGGTTGTTCACTGTTTTTATAGCTTTAAGGATGACAAAAGCTACTGCGGTAAATACTGATCAGCGTTTTGTTAGGATGCCGATGTTAAGGATGTAACCGTCTTCAAGTGTTACTGCGAAAGAGAAAGAGCCGTCGGTGAATATCAGTTTCCAACCAGTGGATTTCAGGTCGGCTGATAAGTAAGAAAACAATCTACGGAAAGTGGCGCTATCGGTATTTGTTTTGTTGTACTCGGATAGCGTCGTTATTAATGATTTTGGGCTGATAAACCATGGGGGCAGTTCGTCGTCTTTTTACTAACTAGCGTTAATTGTGGTCCCATTTGTCTTGCATTGTGTATAATGATATTTATAGCCGATGGGATCCGTCTTGTTGTTTTTTGGGAAAAAGACTGTTTAATGTCATTGTCGTGAGGAGATGAGTTTTGACGAAATCGCGTGCGGCTTCCACTACCATGTTTTTGATCGGAGTAGTGGGGCAAGCGTTAAGACTTGTTCTAATTGCATGATGGTAGGAGGGTTTGACAATGTTAAGGACTGATTTTGAACATTTACCATAGATAAACGCCATAACTGATTTTGCTCAAATCTATCATATTGCATGTATAAGACAGAGTATTGATATTTACATTGCTCTTTTTACTTGCTTAGTAACTCACCATATTGGCCCTCGCAACAAGCGATTTTTTAACTTTACTTTTTAACATACAATGTTCTTTCCAACTATATTTATTGTTAAAAACTAACCCTAGAATACTTGGATTGTTAACATTTTCAATTTGTATATTATTAAAGTTTAAATGTAATTGCGGACAAAGACGTTTACGACAAACATGGAGCACTTTTCATTTTTGAATGGATCATTTTGCGCCTGATATGGCACACCATTCTAAAATATCTAATTCTTGTAAATTGTGCTGGCTTTGCTGAGATCGAGGGTTTTGCACAAGATGTACTATATATGTCGTCCGCATATAGGCAATGATCTAAGAGTTTGTGCTTGGTCAAAGGAAAAGGACTACGGATAATGGTAAGCCTTGGGGAATACCGTTTTGCAGGTCAAATGCTGACGAAAAGAAGTTGTTAGTTTCTACGTAGAACATTTTGCTAGTTTATCAAGAATAATGTGGATTCCAATTCAATATGGAGGCATGATTTTTGGCTGATAGCGTTTTTGAGATGTAATGGTCAATGTGGAGACGTTTGGCAACAATTATTTCAAGTATTTTTGATTTGCAAGATATAAGGGGAATTTGCCGGTGTCCATCGACTGAAACCTTGTCTTTTTTTGATTTATGGATTGGGAAGAAAGATGCTGTTTTCCAGCTTTGAGGAATATAACCAGTTCGAGGATGTTAATATAAAGATAAATTAGTCTTTCTTTAGTTGCACGTGGTGAGTTCCTAAGCATTGGATAGGAAATCCTATCTCTGCCAGGCGTTTTACCTTTGCCTTGTTGAAGACAGGCTTCAAACTCTAGATATGAGATGTTTTTTTTCTATGTGTCGGGCGCTTGGGATGTTGCACCAAGGAGTTCCTGAGAGGTTGAGTTTTTGCGTTATTGAAGGTATCGGGGAAAGTTGAGTTCTTTGAATATTTGGACCAAGAATGAGCAAAAAAATTGCAAATTTCGCGTGGATCGGAGATCTGACCATTGGGAGTCATAATGGAGTAAATATTAAGCGATGTAGGGTTACCTGTCAAGCAGCGGATGTTCCGCCAGATTTAAGACGATGGGGAGTTGGGATTGATTCCGCTGTAAATTTTGAGAAGCATTTTGATTTGCTGTTTTTAAGGGATCTACGAAAGAGTGCGTTGGATTTTTATATTTAATGCAATTTTCTTGGGTAGGGTTTTTCGGAATCCATCTTGTCTTTTCGTAAAGCTGATAATACGGGGTTCCACCATGGTACGAGGGTTTTAAGATGTCTAGATTTGTTTGTCAAAATACGTTTTGAATTTGGAGCTTGGGGGATTGTGTATAGTGGTATGTCCTGTATTTATTGAGATCAGGATTGGAAAGTGGTCACTGTTATGAAAATCGTTGATTTTTTCCCAATATTTGAGAGAAGTTTCAGCGTTGAAAGGTGGGTTGCGGAGCCATCGTTAAGTATTGCAAGGTATGAGTTAAAGAGAAAATCTTCCCAAACTGCACCGTTTTTGTTCATAGATGGAGAGCCCCAAAGAACCTCCAAGCGTTGACATTACAACCTAGTAAAAAAGGGGAGTCTACTGTTTGTTTAAGGATGTTCACAAGGTCGTTTCTGTTTATTATTTGTCCGGATTGGGGGTATAACATTATGTAGGTAATCTTAAATTGTTCTTCTAATTTAATGGCTTGAACCAGAATGTTGGAATTGATTGTTATAATTCCATGTGGGATATTTTTTTAATCAAAATGGCTATTCCCTGCTTGGATGTCGTGTTGTGTGTAAAAGTTTTTAAAATATCCCTGATATGCTTTTGGGGTAAGCGGCTTTTGTTCATAAGGACAGTGTGTCTCTTGTAGAGATACGATGCATGGATTGTGTTGTTTAATTAGAATATTAAGCTCATCGTAGTTGTTTACAAAACCTTTTATGTTCCATTGTAGGCATCGGAGAGCCATATCCCTGGTGGGTTGCATACACCAACTTGTATTGCGTGAAGCAGTAGAAGTGTGTTTTATGCTCTTAGGTTGTTTATTGTTAGTTACAGCGTCGTTGTTTTGGGTATGATTGTTAAAATTATGAGCCCTTATCTTCTAGATCAGAGGATTGTATATTGGAATATTTTTCATTATTACACCACAATTGGAAATTTCAATTTTTTCTTGGCGAGGACGTATTTTCTTGCTATATCTGTAATTGGGTAAGCAATATTTATTAATTAAATAAACATAAAATCAACTTTGTGTAACGAAACATATTTAATGTGTGTTAGACAAACTCGACGCTTTTTCTCAAAGACCGACCGGTGAAACAATTAAAATTCCTGGTATTCCAACTAATGTGCCCAACTCTTGCCAAGAATAATATGAGAAATTTACGTCCTAAAGAATGTACATACATGTAGGTTGGAAATCGTTTAAGTTCTATCTTCTTTAAAAGTTCTTGTAATGCCTCTGAAACGAAAAACATGCCAGTAACGACCAATAAACATAATACATCGATTTGATAAAGTACATAATAATTAAACCGTGCACTTATTATTTTATCAACCCGTATTCACTGTAACTTTCATCACAGAAAGCAAAGATATGATCACTTCTCGCGCTCTTCCTTGTGATAAAAAATCCTTCCCTCGCATGCACTTGTTCACATAACTTCTATTCACAGATTGCACATGTTTTTCACGAAAAGTCTCACAAAAATCAAACGAAATTGCATGCCTCACTTGAAGAATGCTGCTGTGGAAATTCTTATTAATTTTGCCTTGACATATACTGCATTGATTTGGAATGTGGAATGAGTGTTCAAGGTTAAGATAACTTGAAAATAAATCATTTCCGACTTTTTGATCGAGTTTCAACCCATTGGATAATTTCGCCGGCAGGGTGTGCTCCTGGAATATTATAAATGAAATGAATATGAATGAAAGAATAATGTCACACATTACAGGTTAGTTATAACTGCGATCAAAACAGGACGCTGGATAGGATCAGGAATTATGAAAAGGAAAGATTGCCAAATATATAACAGCTGTCACAAAAGACTGCACATATTTGGATGCAGTTTCTTCATGGGTAAAATAATAAGAGTGAAGGTTTTCGACTTTCAGCCGATACGTGATCACCTCGATGTGATCCGTATCAAAAGAAGGTGATGTTGCTGCAAAAGGGGCTTTCCTTACCCTTGAGATGAGGTATAATTTTTTATGAGCGCTTTGTATCGCGTACGAAGCCAAAGTATTTAACTTGACTCTTGGTAACAAGAGCAGTACTGTGATTAAAAGATGTTATGCTGTATCTTCTGGTAAAGATCACGAGCTGTGTTTTATTTATGCTTACGTTGAGCCCGTTTTGCTCACAAAAGGATGACATGATACTTAGAGCGGCGCTTAAAGAGTGGGATCGAATGTTTGAGACTTTACTAGATGTGAAAACAGCTACGTCTGCAGCGCATGCTACTGTTTTGAAACCAGCTTGCTTCAAACCGCATTGTACACTTTTTATAGTGAGATTCCAGAGAGGGGGCGAGGAGACTGCCTTGTGGAGCTAGGTAATCAACAGAGGGTGGATCCTCCCTAGGATGAATTTATAATCGTTGGCGCGACATGCCCTACGTAACCTACATACTTACTACACAACGTGCCTACAGATGTGGGTTGAATGCCTTCTAGGAAAAAACTGTATATTATGATTTCACACACATTCCTCATGCTTTTAGGTCCAATTAAATCTCGCCTCATTTGTTTGCACCACTTTTCCCTTTTTTCACATCATTTGATACACGCAAAAATATTTCATTTGGGTTTTTAAGTGTCGTGCTTTGACACATAGGATCAATAGATTATGTTTAGACGTATTTCTTTACCCAAGCTAATTTCCAAGCCAAAAAACGACACGAACGAACCAAGCGCCTACACACTAATGGAGCTAGAATGTACCATTTATGTGTGAGTGAGAGCTCAATGGAGCTAATAAGTGAGGGCGGTTTGTACTAATTTGCCTTTTGTGAAAGCATGTTAAGTTTTTAAGTTACAAGAGGGGCTAATCTGCACCCTTAGGTTGATATCTATGAGTCTCTCAAGAGTTTTTAGAAGAAAGAATAAAAATGGTGTCGTCCATACGTTTAGGGTAAGTGTCAAACTCATCGTTCGACAGGTAAGTGTCAATCTCCTCGCTCCCAATTCCCAATGAGATTGCGGAGTTGGAGAGGTTTATTCGACCGCACTCTTACAATTAAAGTAAGACACGCTTCAAGCTTCTCCCGAACGATGACAAGACCACTATCCTTGAACACGCTCACCCCACCATCCAATAGAAATTTGTCGAGCGAGGAGATTGGCACTTACCTTTAATGTATGGACGACACCATTAAACAAACAATGGACAGAATCAATCAACAGATTGTCAGTCAGAAGTACGAGCCGACTGACAATGTCAATACATAACGCAACGCAACGCCACTGACGAGACTTTAACTGCAATCAATTCGCATTGCAATACAAAAATTCTGGCTGTTAAAGCTAGCAACTGTAGCAGAAGATTTCAGACTTTAAGAGTCTGAGTTATGAGGTCGTGTCGGGGATAAAATGATCAGAGCGGCTAACTTTCTGATAAGGTTATTCAAGGTAAGAGCAATGATTTCGATCAACAACTTGATCTCCAGGGTTTATTACCCAAACGATAAGCAATAACGATCTTCCAAGTTTGTCGGAAAGCTGTAGATAGCTCACCGGAGGCTATTCGTTATAGTAGGGCGGTATCAGACCGCGACAGAGTGGATGTCGAAAAGCAACCCCGACACTATTGGTAGTTGCGCGAAGAGTAGAACTCTGTCAAACAAAACATGTTCTGTTAGCCTGGCCGGCTTACATATATTTAAGGTAGTGAAAGTAGTAATTATTTTATTGTTAACTAGTATTAATACTAGTTATTTAAGATAGATTTATTTTTTTTTAGATTTTTTTTTTAGTTTTTAAAACAAAAAAATCTTTTTTCTAAAGTATTTAAATGAATGAGTAAATATAATAAATTGAACTAGGTCGAAAGACATATTTTTAATTTGTAAGTTTGTTATAAAAAGTTAAGTTCGCTAAGCTAGATTTAAGCATTTTTTGCTAGCATTTAAGGGAAATGAACTTAATGAACTAATAAAAATGCACTGAAATGAAAAAAGGGTGCTGACGCTGTATTCAAATAGTGACGAATAAAATACCTGAAACTCAGCAAATGCAAATAAATCTACATTATTATCTCTCACCATACTCATACTGCACATATGGAGTAAGTCAATCAAAAATACACATATTTTTGAGCCATTTTTTCAATTCTTGCCCTTATTATTCTACTCACTCTATGCAAAATACCTTGTAAGGGTAGTCATACTGCCTTGACAGCGGGCCGGTCAAAAAAAACAACAAATTAATTAACTTTTCAATTCCTGTGATCAACACATCTATTGTTCATATAGGTTAATCTCAATTTTTTTCATTCCAATCCGGGGCATACTCCATCCCAAATTTTATTTGGTCGACTTCTATGGTTTCGAAGTAAGGCAAACCGTATCTTTATATTGTGATCCTACTATTGGGAAAAAAATGTTTGGGACAAATGAAATTCAAAATAGAAACTGATCTTAGTATAAAGTGAAAAGTCAGAGACAAATTGCGATTTGAGTGTGTGATTGATAAAAGTAAACAATTTGGAGCATAGTCAAATAAATAAGTTCGGTCAGTTGAACCTTAAGTTCACGTTACAGAAAAAGACAAAAGATTCTTTTCACAGGGCGTTTTCACGTGGAACTTACAGCTAAATGTTATGCAGTTGATGGATATCGTTATAACGTAATACAAGGTCAGCAAGCCAACATATCTTTTTCCTAGCTTTCCAGCGTAATCAGTATTTTGTTCAATTATAGGTACTAATTGTCGATTTCCCTAAATCGGCGAATATTATCAAAAATTTTCATTAATCTCGAAAACATAGACAAAAGATATTTAATGTACTAGAGTAGGAAGGAGATAATTGAAAACTGATTGTTATTATTTATATAATTTATCAGTCGAAAAACAGTTGTGAAAACTTTATTTAAGAATTACCTGTGACGTGTGGTAAATAAGAATGTGGTGGTGGTGGGGGCCTTCCATCACTAGTATAAGGACCAAATTCAATATTAACACGTTGGCGAATATTCGCTCCAGCGGCAGTTTGCACTTGTGCTTTCTTTCCGATCTTTAAGCCTGGCATAGCAGCAACACAGACTCCTTCTTTTTTATAGCAGCAATTACGGATGACGATAAAAAAAAATGAAATATTTAGTTAATACCCAGAATCTTATACCAACCAATCAACAAAATTGTAACTTTCTTCTGATTTTACCTGCATCCTGCTCATAATGTCCATTATTTGGCGTTTTTGCCGGTGAGTCTGTATTTAATTGGGATGCTGTTACCGATCTCGTTTGTAATGTACACGGTTTTGTATTGCCAGGCTTATTTGGCTCGTTAAGCAATTGTCGAAGTCTTTGCAGTTGAGCTTCTAATTGCCTGTTATGATCTTCCAAAATTTGCATCCGAGCTTCCAGCCTTCCTTTATGTTGTCGTAAAAGTTTGGCCTCTGCCATTAGATCCTGAAAAATATTAGTTAAAGTACAAGTACTTAGAAGTAAAGGTATGTAATTTACCTGACCGTGTTCTGCACCGTTTTCAGTTAATGGAGCTGTGTTTAACAAGAATTGATTACCACTCCCATCTGGTGTTGTTGCACTATGCGGATGTTTAGTACAAAGTTGCTGATACTCTGCTTGCAAATTATTATTCTCTTCCTCTAGATCCCTTATAATGGACTCTAGTTCTTCTCGTTGTTCTTCATCCATAGCCGCCATAACCTGAACTGGCGATTTAAGACCACTACCATTTGATGGCAAAGCTTGGCAAAATTGTGCAATAAGTTGGTGTTCATCATCACTATCAGGTGTTGAATTCGCGCAAGTTCCATATTCCACTTGAGCCAAACGGGATGCATACATTTCTAGTCGTGAATGCATATCATTTTGCAGATTTTGCGTTGTGTGTTGCGGACTAGGTGTCGGACTTTCCAACGCGTCACCTTATATTTGCAGATGAAATTAATAATATTTTTTTATCTAAGTTATTCTTAAGGAGCGTTTTAATATTTTTGCAACGAAAGAAGTTGCGTAGTCATAGAAATTTCTTATTTATATATACATAAACACATAACTTAAACATGCAGATACACATTACTAAATACACTATACTTCAATACCTTCAAGAACGCTTTGTACAGGCAGGTAGCCAACACGTGGATGTTTTTTGAAGTATTTTCTACTCTTGAATTTATTCTTCAATGCTCTTGTAAAATCTCTCACATCTTCGGTTGATGTTGTCTTCAATGTGAAAATTTGCTTATTTACAATTATTTTTAGAAGAAAACAATATATAACTTACCGTTGTGCAATACTCGTGCATTGGATGACTAAATTTATGATTCTTGGCATTTCGTCCGAAGAAAAAACATTTTTGGCACATGTCAAAGTTGAAACATTTCAAACAGCGGTAACGAAAACCTTTTATAGGATACTTCTTGCAAATATTGCATTTAGCCTGAAATTATGCAATGGTTATTTTCGCACATAAAATTATACAATATCTTTATGAACTTGATGTTTTGCTGATTCTGCTGCAGCTAATCTATGTAATACTGGAAGCCAAACTAAGCTTTGTGGTTCATGTTGGAGCCAACCAAGAAAATGATGAGCTTCAATTGTTATATCCTGATTATTATCCCGTGCTGTGGAGATAAATGTTGCGTTTAATTTGTTACATCACATCCAGTAAGTACTCACAATTGGAAGATATTCCAGCTCCTTCAAAACATGATCGTACAGAAGGCTCAATGTTTGAACCTCCAAAAGCAGCTACTTCTCCTAATTGCCTGGGCACCTTCCAAATAAAACAGAATTAGGAACCACATGTTTAACTTAAATTTTTTTTCAACAATTTACCTGAATACAGTCATGTAGCAGCAGTCCAAGTTTCCTTTGGTCAACTTTTCGGTCAAAATCAGCGATCAATCTAAACAAATATCGGTATTTTTCTTCCAGGTGCCCTTTACATAATAGAACCAGACCAACCTTATAAAGAGAATAAAATTTAATAAGACTAGATGAAAACTTTCGTCCAAAAATAATTCATGAAAATCTCGCTCAATAAATACGAGAAGCAGAGCTAGAAGAAAATCATTCAAACTTCTTTCCAGTTACATTAATAGATTATTCTTTGCTTTAGTTGCCGACGTAGTGCGTTTTTAAGAATTTAAAGATCAAAATTGTTTTTAAATATATAATAAAAGTTATCCGTTATGTCATCGACTAATCTTCGAGACATAAACACAGCCTTCGTATTGAGCTTTTCAATTGAGATTTGTCAAACCCTCTATTCACATAGCCCATTGAATATGTTGGCCTCTTTCTTAAAAAAAAAATACCTTAGAAAGTATGTGAGTGTCAGATTTTCGATAACCACCGGGCCACGTATGCGCTCGGCCAATCGGTTAAGTGGGCTCGACTTATGATGGCGCAAGTTCTGCCGATGATTGTATAACACTGCTACCTGTTCTTTGGTTTACTGTTAACCATTTTAGTGCATCTTTCATTAAACTAACAGGAGTTTATTCACATTCTCCCATTTTTTAGTTTTTGCAGTTTTCCTTTAAGCTGATTTGGCTTAGAAATAAGTATTATAAATTTTTCCACTATTTATTGATAATTTTTGCCTGATACGTTTGAAAGAAACAATTTTGCGAGCAATTTTTTTTTTACAAAATTTACTTAAATGTTTACCAAATTTCAATTCTTTTTCGATTATAACACCCAACTATTTAATTTCATTTACTCACTCAACTATAACTGCTTATAAAACAAGCTTTGTAAGTGGCATGCATTTGAAACAACGTGCATAACCATATGCCTTGAAAACAGCACACCAATTCTTTTGGTTTCTCTCTACAACCAGTGTGGAGCTACCAAAAATGACCTTTACCACGACCTCACCACACTTCACGAGTTTTGTTAGGATTTCCCGCAATTCATCATTGGGGGCGATTTCAACGCTCGTCATCCACTTTGGATGGACTCTGATACTTCCAACCAAGGAAAATCAATTGCAGAATTGCTTTCCTCCAACTCCCATATACACCAATTTGAAATTGTATCGCAACCAAACCCAACTTTCCTCTCACGCCCTCAACTCTGGATTTCTTCATCTGCTCACCAAGTCTCGTATGTAAAATACCATCTCTTACAAATTACAAATGTGAAACTATTCCTTCCGACTCTGACCACTTCGCGGTCAAACTCAGTTTAAAACTATATAATAGCCTGAAAATTCTCGTACCCCAGAACAAAGAATTTATCGACTTCCGCAAGATGAACTGGGAGTCTTTTGAGGGATCTTTGACGGAGAAACTCATAGACAACATCCCCAACTCCACTTCGAATCTGAGTAACGCAGAAATCGACACTGCTATTGAAAAAATAGAAAGCTCGATTGCCGCGACTATTTCGGAACAATCAGAGTCAAAAAACTTTAAATCAAAATACCAGAACCTCCCTGACCATATAATTAAAATGTATGAATACAAGCAAAAGCTTCGTAAAATTCTGCAAAGAATCTTCCACCGTACGTTTAACATTCGCAACAGTGAGTACCAATCCGTACAATCACAAATCAACTGCTTGAATTCCCTGATACAGCAAAATACTCAAGATTTTGTGAACACTGAGTTTAGGAAAAGACTCAGTAAAATCAAACCAGGCCCTGATACTTTTAAAAAAATCAATAAACTAGTTGGCAAAAGATCCTCAATTGTGGACCAACTTCAACATGGTACTCACTTTTTATCATCTAACGATGAAAAAGCTAACGCCTTTGCAAACCAGTTTGCCAATAGCTTCCGTCCAAATCTTCCATCCCACCTTCCACAATTTCTGCACGAATTTAACGCGGAACAATTTACGGAAACAAATTCCTCAGTCTCGCCAAAATCCCCAGATGAGTTCACTAATCCATCCGATCTCTCTTTCGAGATTCGTAGCGGACACGCCAAGAAATCCTCCGGACCTGATAAAATTTCCAACTTTATTATTAAAAAACTACCTGCCACTGCTATCATATTTCTTACAATTATATTGAATAATTGCGTAAATAACAGGTATTTCCCTAATAAATGGAAAATAGGGTGCATATCACAATTCAGGCCGATCTCACTCCTTCCAAATTTCAGCAAACTTCTGGAAATTCTGATACTAAGGAAATTCGAATCGGTCTGTGAAACGATTGGGGTAATCCAACAAAATCAATTTGGGTTCATACTAACCCACTCCACTTTTCACCCGTTGTTAAAACTTCATACAGACACAACGATAGGCGTTAACAAAAAGGAGATCACAGTTGCCTGCCCTCTTGATATAGAAAAGGCGTTTGATTCAGTGTGGATCAATGGTTAGGTATACAAACTAATGAGACAGAATTTTTCCCATACTACTATTAAAATCATACACAGTTTCCTTACGGGTCGTAGATTCTACGTTCGTGTAGGAACATCTACTTCAGCGGTCTTTGAAACTCATGCAGGAGTAGCGCAAGGCACAAAACTTGGTCCACCCCTATTCAATTTCCATACCCATGACCAACCACGAAATTGTGAGAAAACAACAGCACTGCTATTCGCGGATGACTCAGTCACGTATTCTTCTTCCAGAACGCCCTATGTAGCTCTCCGCAATGTTGAGGAACATATCCTTAAACTCTGGGACTACTATCGAAAATGGGGAATTAAAATAAACACGACCAAAACCGAACTTATCTGCTTCAGGACTGCCTCATACAATGGTTCAGCCACCAAGTGCAAAAACCTTGCCTTGACCATGCCCGATAACTCGATCATTCGACCAAAACAAAAAGTCAAATACCTAGGAATTCACTTCGAAGAAAGATTCAGGTACAATTCCTATTTGAAAGCCACTCTAAAAAAGGCCAACCATGCGCTATCCCTAATCCTCCCACTGATGAGAATAAGGAACGGTTTGGATACAAGAACCAAACTCTTGCTATGCAAGCAACTTATCCGTCCCATCGTGACATATTGTTTCCCAATATGGTTCACGATAAGTCCGTGCCTAATGAAGAAATTTCAAATCTTCGAGCGAAAAGCACTTCGTTACTGCACAAGTCTGCATCGAAATCCAGAAACCCGTCACTTCTATAGTAATGAAATACTATACGGCACGGCAAACATGCCACCCAAAGAAAAGTATCTATGCGTAATGTCCTCAAAGATGCTACGCAAAATCCCTTCCCACTCCAACAATATTATCAATATAATTACAGGTAGCCCATGTATTGAAAATCGCTATCTCAATGTCCCTTCCATGATGGACCCGGGGTATAGAATAGCAAATGAAGAAGGATTCATAGACGACTTCGACAAGAGTAAGCTGAATCACCCCAACTATCACCGGGGATGACACTAAGAAACTAGAAGCATTCTCGCCATCATCAACAGCATAATAATCATCATCATGATGATCATCTTCACCATCATCATCTTCAACATCATCATCATATTATGATGGCATCATAGACCGGCGCTGCTCACGCACGGCGTTTAATTAAGACAGTATATACACAAAACAAATTTAATTTCTAGAAAAAATGTAATTATTTTAAGCCTTAAGGCCAACGCAGAGCCCTATGCGCTCGCAGAAATGTATTTAAGTTATAAGTTAAAAATTATTGAAAAATTGTACATCAAAAATATATCTGAGCAATAAAGATTAAATTGTAAAAAATGTGCCAATCGCCACGAAAATCGTGCCCAGCAATACATCTGTTCAAGTGGCATGCATGTTAAGAACGGATACGTCCAAAAAATTTACGCTTGAGTGTCAGTTTAGTAGAAACAATATCGAACATGTGACAGCATTAGCTTGTATTGACATCCGCGTTAGGGGTCCAATGCAGCCGTACTTCGTACGGTGGTATTTAATGCCAAAAATATTAGTTGTTTGGGAATTAAATGACAACAATAAAATTTACTAGGCTAAGAAGTGCTGATTTGTCAATATAACCGGCTATAAGCTGAGACAAAAACATAAAAGCACAGACTTCGCGACGTTTTTGCAAAGAATCAAGGCCAATAAGAAGAAGACGGTCCTTATAAGGTAGAAGGCGAAGAGGATCAGTCCATGATAAATGCCGAAGTGCGATAACCCCATCAATAATAATATCTTTGTTTAATTCTGCATTTATGACCATAGTTTTACTAGTATTAAGTTTTAATTTATTTATTTTTATGCAATTCGAAACATGTTCTTAATCCACATTAATTTCATGAATACATTCACCCACTGAAGTTCCAGATACAAAAATTAGTGCATCATCGACGAAAAGCCTGATTTCGGAAATCTGAAGAGCCTTCTCCTTATCATTGATATATAAGTATAATGAATAGCAGCGTTTTTAGAACTGCTTCTTGGAGTACTCCTAGTTCTACTGCCAAAGATTCTGAGATGTACTCTTCCAGTCGAGTAACTTGTTGACGGTTTGATAAAAAGCTGGCAAACCATTTCAGTTCCACTCCCTTTTTTTAACAAGTTTCATTGATGATAGGAGTAAAGATGGGCCCAACGATTTTGAATTCCCTTAACAGCATTTTTACTGAAAGAATGTTGGTCTTTCTTATTATTCATCCTCTTCATTGTGTCTTTCAGCTCATTGATTTGAAGTAATTAACATTTGAAATTGCTTTCGTAAATGTTTTCATTACGATTGACTAATATTGTCGGTAATTTCCTTAACGCTTGTGATGAAGAATTTGTTTAATGTATTCGCTATAGTTTCTTTATTTGTTAATGTTAATACAAGAGATTTTATTGTACTCCAGATTGCTTTTTGGTTGTTGGCTCCATTCACCTTCCTTATTATATAATTATTTTTTGCGTATATCTATTTCTTAGGCATTTGTAGTTATCCCACACTTCTCTTGTGTTTGACCAAATGGTAATTTGGTAGCATCGAGATTTCCAATGTTTCAAGTTGGATAAATATTGACTGAACCAACCAGTGCACACGTTATTTCCCCTGAATATTCTTCTGGTTACCGGATTTTGCACCACTTCGTTCATGATTTGTCATAATTGTCATAAAGTTTCTGTTGTTAATTAGTTCATTTTGGAAGGTTTAATTATTAAACATTATATTTCTATATGTTGTCTGACGTTTTTTGTGCTCAATTGTGATCACGTATTTCAAAATCCGATTTTATCGTGCCTTTTACATCCATAATGTTTGTTAAAACACAATCGATTAATGTCGACGAATCGTTTGTTATTTTTGTTGGTTCCCACATAATTTGTTGAAAAGAGTTGTCTGTTATGGCTTGTTCGAGTCTTTTTTGGTATGAACTATTTTCAAACCAATCAATATTAAAGTCACCCAATATAACCACATCCTAAAATAAGCAGGATAGTTTTCTATTCTGGATTGGAAAAATTCGCAAAACACAATTTTGCCATCTGACTGGAGATCTGTAAATCCTAACAAGGATCGTATTTTTATTTTATTTTTAAAGTGACTTTTGTTGCCAACCACCGAATCATTTTACCGATTGCAAATTCATTCAGCATTTCTATATCCAACTCTGGTTTTATATAAAAGATCACCCCGCCAGTATGATTGGAAATACTATTACCCCTCACTAGATGATAGTCTTTTAAACTAAGTTCACTGTCTTTTATATTTTTAGTTAAATGTGTTTCGGATAAACAAATAAAATCGAAATA
Source organism: Orthonevra nobilis (assembly GCA_963555765.1). Lineage (NCBI taxonomy): Eukaryota > Metazoa > Arthropoda > Insecta > Diptera > Syrphidae > Orthonevra > Orthonevra nobilis. The sequence continues at coordinate 36,300,610 of OY743227.1, forward strand.
TTGTAATTTTTTGTACATTTTTGAATCTTTTACAAAACAATCTTTTATTATCAATTTTGGAAGATTTAATTTATTTTTTTAAATTTTCTTATTTACAGAATAAGCATTTTAGTTGTAAGAATTACCTGTAATTTTAGTATACCTTTTTTTTATTTTAATAAATTTATCGATCATTCCATAAGCGGGAATAGAAGACACACATTTTCTTCTGCTGGATGGGCTGTGTAGAAATATTCAGGTTTATCGATTATACCGCTTCAACAAAGTCTTGTTTTAAGTACCTACGATCAGAAGTTGAATAAAATAAAAAGCTGCTGGCTGTCGGACAAATCGAACTGGGTAATGGACCACCAATTTTACAAATTACCGTGCTCGGTTGGATCGTAGCTTGTTGGTTAAAGAAGCTGTCCCTCTAACAGCTACTTTTGAAATTTTAACGGAAGAGGAACCGTTGAATAATATTATAGAAATATTCTGGCGATTGGAGGAAATCTCAACGGATACAACAAACTCAACTCCAGGTCGTCAACATTGACGGACATTTTTTTTCAAAACGAGCCTCCCCTTCCCAAGAAATTCATAAGAATTAAGGGGCTCTAGAGAAATAATCATACGACGTTTGCTTACCATAGAAAAAAGGCTAAGAGGCTAACCAAGGACAATCAGCTGAAAACCATTTACGTCAATGTCATGGAATAAGATCTTCAGTAAGGACACATGGAAGAGACGGAAAAAAATAGCATTAAGTCACCACATTTCTTCCTACCATAGCATGGGATAATGAAATCTTACATTAGTACGAACAACTTAAGAGTTGTATTTGATGCTTCAATGAAAACATCAGCGAACATTTCATTGAATGACACTGCAGGGCCAACAATTTGGAATGATATTTTTTCACTATAATTACGTTTCCCATAGCCACATTATGTTTTAACCGTTGATATCGAAAAATGTATCCAGAGATATTGTTGAAAGGAGAAGAAGGCAAGTTTCAGCTAAAATTCTGTTATTCGCGAAAGACAATCGGTCGATCGAGATACATCGTGTGGTAAGAAACTCGCGCACTAGTAGTCAAAGCTTTAAGAAACACTAAGTTCGACGAAATCATAAAGTGGTTCTCAAATTCAATTTCCAAAACTAGTCATGCCATGTTTTTCTGGTAATTATAAAGACTGTCCGTCTGTAGATATTCTTTTACGGGTTGAGTAGACAATAAACCGAATTCCACTGCTAAGCAAAAATTCCATTACTTGAAGACTTTTATTCGTTGTGATGCAGCAAATTTAATAAAACACTTGCCGATATCTGAGGTCAATTATTAAGAAGCTTGGGAACGACTGGAAAAGCGCTATGACCAGGTTCATCTCATAGTCCAGTCTTTTATTCAGACCTTCGTGTCACTCGAAGTCGCTCCTATTGGCAACTTTAATACTTTGCGAAAAGTTACAGACGGCGCGGATGAGGTAATTCGGTGACTTAATGCACTTGGTGCAAATAATCGTGATCCGTGGCTTACATATTTGCTGTTCAATAAACTCGATAGCGGAACTAAGATGTGTTGGGCCGAACTCGTTGGTAGTCGGAATGATTGTCAATTTTGCGAATTATAAGACCTTCTCCAATTGAGGTGCGATGCATCGGAATCTTGCCAAGCTATGTCTCGACCCAGTGTCTCACAAGGAAAATCGCAGTCAGGTTCGGTCTGAATCTCCATCGTCGTCCTCACAGTCCTAAATAGATTGTGAGCAATTTTTAGTCCATGATAGGGCACCGCGTCGTGTTTTCGTTAAACAGAACTCATTGTGCTTAAAGTGCCTTCGGATAGGTCATGGTGCAAATAAAAGTCGGTCAACTTTCCGCATTTTTTCACGGCTCCACCTCTCGCGAGTGACTGACAATCTCTCCGTTTGTCGCCTTCGCCTGGTTAGAATCCGAGGTAAATCGGTGATATTGGATGGAACGTCGGCTTCAGAAAAATAGAAATCTTCACTCTATGTACTCCGAATTCAAGACTCTATGTACTCCGAATACCTAAGGCTTGGTCACATGGTTTGGATACCACAAAGCGAGTTAGACATTAGTCCTACGAACCATTTTTATCTACTCCATCATGCAGTCTTGAAGCCAGGAAACTCAACAACAAAATTACGTGTCGTCTTTGATGGTTCGGCTAGGGATTCGTTAGGGCAATCACTCAGTAGTAAGTTATTAATCGGCCCTCCCACACAAGCTTTAAGCATTGCAAGTGAAACTTCAGCTCAGTACTCTTTTCGCATGACTGAAACTCGCATATGTCCATCTCCATCCAGATGTACGCTGTTATCGAAAATAATTCGAATCTTTGACCCATTAGGGTTTTTAGCCCCGTCTGTCATCCTATTCAAAGTTCTTTTTCAGTAACTGTGGTCATCGAAACTTTAGCTGGACTGGGATGATCCTCTTCCATCTCATTTAGCTGGTAGATGGATCGTATTTTGGAAGGAGTTACATTGCTCTGAGGACATTCGAGTTCCTCACCACTGTTTTCACTCTGGGCCTGAGATTGAATTCCATGGAGTTCAGATGCCTCGTTATTAGCATATAGCGAAGCAGTTTATGCTCGTTGCCCGGTCGCTCCTATCCAGTACAAGGTCATTATAGTCGCAGCCAAAACAAAAGTGGCTCCTATCAAGCCAGTTTCCATTCCACGCCTTGAACTGTGTGGAGTTCTAGTTCTGTGCCGTCCATAACCACCATAAAATCGTCAATCAAACCAACCTGTAAAGTATACGCTTGGTGCCATTCCCAAATTGTATTATAGTGGCGTTCATTTAGACCTCGTTGTCAGACAACTATCATCGCAAACCGCACAGCTGACATCCTTGAGAAGATTCCGAGATATGCACGGCATCATATTGCTTCAGAATCAAATCCAGCAGACTGTGCTTCGCGTGGAGTGCTGCTCCAAACTCAAGGACCATCCTCTTTGGTGGACTGGTTCAGCGTGGCTGTCTCAGTCACAAGAATTTTTGAAAACTTCAAAGTTCTCGGTGCCAGATATACATAGATGAGGCAGAATTATCAACGGAGGAGAGATGTATACCGGAACAGGTTCTTACATCAACGACTGACACAAAGATAATTCAAGAACTTATTGTCAAAGTATCCTCATGATCGCGCTAACTACGAATCGTTGCGTTTTTTATCCGGTTTACTTAAAATTGCCAGCCAAATAAATTTGCAAGAAACTCGGGCGGATTGAGATTTAGTAATATCCATAAGGCTAAGGTGATGATACTCAAGAAAGTGCAACATGATACACTCGGAACTGAAATAACCAGACTTTTATTTGACCGTGAGCTCTCGCGAAAATTCAAACTCTTGCGATATTGACCATTTGTTAACGTATCCGGGTAACTTCTAGTGGGAGGACGCTCTTGCAATAGATGGAATCATTTGGCACTTTATACCGCTTCTGCACCCCACTTCGGCGGCTCTGGGAAGCCGGAGTAAGGTCGGTTAAAGTTAATTTACGAAGAATAAACGGATGGTCTATTCTAACTGTTGAGGAGCTTTACACAGTGATTAGTCAGATCGAATCAGTGTTAAATTCTCGTCCTCTTCGTGTTACGTCATATAATGACTCAGATCCACTCCTCCTCCTGCTCACTTTCTTATAGGAGAACCATACACGGTTGTTCCGGAACCGAGCTAACTGGCTGTTACACCAAACCGTTTATCGTATTGGAGCCATTTGCAACAGATTGTTCAAGGCTTTTGGAAACGATGGCAGAGCGAATACATTACGTCGCTACAAGAACGACCCAAACGGCAGAAGAAAATGTTTATAATTATTATTAAATATTTTTGTTTTGAGTTTAATTGTTAAGATTGTTAGATTCATTAAATTTCACGATTAAATCTGACGATGCATACAAACTTGAGATCAATAAGGGACAGGTAAAGTGATACACTAGAACGATTCATCAGAATAGTACAATAACAGTTCGGCTACTCTTTATGAAATCAAGAGTCGGACCAATTAAACAAGGACAGGATGAGGAATTCTACAATCCCACAACTAAACCACGTTTGGAATTATGCGCAGTTAAATTGGCTACAGAATTCCCGCATCAAGTTAGGAGAATTTGAAGGTTGCCTTTGGATTAATGGCGAGGCAGCAATCAAACACAGCTTCAAAGCAAATCGAATAAGGTCAATCAGAGCAGGTACATGTAACCCACAAAAGTGGTGACATGTGCCGACTAATACCCTGCGGATATAATTTCAAGAGGAATACCTGCTGCCAAGATGTGTCAAGATGTGCCTTCAGCGCTGCCCGAAAAACAAGAAGCGAATCAGCAAAGATACGAATTTTCTAGAGCCCTTTGATGCTCAAGTTACCAGACAAATTGATATCCTTTATCGAAGTAGTCCTCATTATAAGAGATTGAGTAATGATCTAACAAATAACATTAAAGTCAAAGAGGGTTACAAGGATGGATGTGGATCCATCGTCTTCTCAATATCGGTATGATAGTCGTCCAAGTTGATCAGTACTCAGACCAAAGAACGGAATAAGCAATAATGAATCTCAAAACTACTCAAACTCCATTCCAAATTTCCAACAAAATCAATGTTCTAAAATATAAAAAAATATAAATATAAAAAATATAAATTCAACGATTAAATCACATCAAACAATTAAAATCCACGCAATGGAGATGGAGTCATACCAATGCAAATGAAAAAAAAATAATTATAACAAAGTAAATTCTTTTTATTTGAATTTATAAATAACATATTTGATTTGTCCAATTTATTGACCATCAGGAGCAATAATAACTCAAAATTGTACTTTGAAAGGGCTCCGCGCCGAGACATATTTAGCAGACCAGCAACTGAAAACAACCTTTTCAAAGCTGCTGAGGCAGGAAGTGGAGTATAATATCTCAAAAATGCTGGCTTCAGAGCTGGATAATGATGAGGAGTGCTGCTGATGTCGATGAATGGGCGATATATGCATAATATTCGTTATCTACAGATGAATTGCTATAATAACTTGATTCTAATAGCTGATCTGGAATGTCAAATAATTGAAGTCTTCGTAAATAGTGTCCTTTGATTTTGTTACCTAAAGTACTCTTTTTTTTGCAATTTCCACTGGCAAAGCCTTTAATGGTTTGTCGTTTAGTATCATTTTATATAACATTCTAATTGGTGTTAAGATGGGAAACAAGTAGTAGGAGGTGCACATAGTCCTGTAGATATAAAAAATCCGTTTTGAAAAATGGTTGTACTTCTAGCCTTCTGCAGAGTTCATGGATTTTCCCCTTTGTTGCATGATGTCTCGACCGAATCATATAAGGAAATCCATCTTGTCGGAACCGGATATTCTGACTGACAGCCAGGACAGCACAAATTTGCTCTGATGTCTATGGTCTGGTTACCTTCGACGAAAGATTCGAGCATTATTTAATTATCTTTATGAAACAATTATGAACGTTATATACCAAGAGTTATTTTGCCTACTTACATTTTCGTGCTGTTTATAGTGTGAACTATGTTCACGCAAGAAACAAGCAAAATCAGTGGGATCAATTAGGTTATGTGTGTGTGTTGCACATTTGATATGTTTCGGCAACGAATTCTCAAATACACCATTCGTTACGATTTCATTTTCTTCCGAGCTTTCAGTGCAATAGAAATTGTTGGCAAATATATCTCTCGATTTCAAACTCTTTGAAGGCTTTTATGAAGTTGGAACCATTGTCAGTTATTGTTGCCACTACGTTATTGCAATTCAGTCCTAATCGCACATGAATTCGTTAGCATCAGCCGTTGTGCAAATGTATTTCTGTCGAATCGAAATTTCTTCAAATGCATTGTAATCTTGTATCTGGCAATAGCAACACCCGACTAGAACACAGAAAAATCACGAAAAACAGATGATTTTAAAATGCATTAGAAATAAATGCAACACACCTGCTTTATAATTTCAAAAAAATCGCCTGATGAAATAAGCTTGTTACCATAATTCTGTTCCCATTGATTCGTATGTTGGTTGTGATAGGTGTGCTTCTGCTTCACTACAAATAATTTTGCTGGACGAACATGTTGTACCGGTTTTCAACCTTTTGTGGCTTTCAGCAGGTTTATCGTTTGAGAGGGGCCTCTTAAGATTTGAAATAAAAAAAAGTAGGGCCATCCTCGTAGTCTTTGGATGAATACTCATTTTCTGTTTCCATATTCAAACCTTGTTGACTACAAATTTAAATAAATATGAATCTACAAATGCAAGCAAATGATAAAAGCACTGCACCTATTATTTGTTTATGCAACATGTCTCCAAAGAAGAAAACAAAGTTTTTTGATGTTCCGACGAAATTCACGAGCATCTTGTTTGAACATATATTTTCCATATATCGCATAAATATTAGCATCTCTTCTTTTTCGGATTTGTGTTGGTATGACTCAGATATTTGATTGAGTTCACATGATCGTGATTGTATCATTTGCATTTTACCAAAATCGTATTTATTTGGGAGTTAAATTAATGTAAAATTTTTATTCGCATTAATCATACTCGCTCTTCCCCTCGGTAATATCCCCCACGTCGATACCCCCCTCACCACTGATCCTGCCCCCTCCCCTGAGTTATGAACATGTTTAATTTTATTCTATATATCATACCCCACTTCCTCTACACATAAAAGCCCGTCATTCGCTATAAAAAAGTGCTTCAGACTTCAACAGCATGTTCAAGACTTCAAAGGAACTTCAATGTATGCAGTGTAGTTCTTCAGACTTCAATCACAAGAATGGTCATAAAGACTTATCCAGTCAAGACTTCAAAAAGAATTAGAGATTTCAATGCTGAAGTCTAAATTCCAAAGCGAAATCAAAAATTCAAAATACAGAAGCATGAAACCAATTGATTTCTAAAATCAAAAGATTTAATTCTCTTACAACTCAGCAAGGTGAAGGTGATAATTTTGTTAATTAGATTAATTTTTTCGGGTAAGTTCGGCACTACCTTTTATAAAAAAAAAATCAGTCGAACTTAAAATTCTAACTGACACTGGTACTGCCAAAAACAATATGAAACAACTGCCACATCTGAAGAATGTAAATGCGATTGACATAGATTGCAATCTTTCGCATCTGACTTAAATTATCAGTTCAAAACGCCAAAGAACCAATGTCTTCGTTCAGACTGAACATTTAACAATTCAGTTAAAGCAACAATTCGAACTACAAGTTCCGAACCCGTCTATTCAGGCCCATTCCATATGCCATATCAGCTACAGATTATGTTAATAAAGAAATCAAAAACTTGCTAGAAGATGGTATAATTCAACCATCCCGTTCGCCTTCACACCTATTTTATTGTAAGCAAAAAAGGGTTCAATGACGACGGTTCTCAGAAATTGAAAAAAAATATTTGATTACATTAAATTAAATGAACAAACAGAAGTAGATCGTAATACCATTCCAGAAGTATATGTCGTCCTCTCAAATTCTGATCAAGCGAAATACTCCTCCACAATCGATCTAAAGTCTGGTTATAATCAAACTCATGAGTGAAAAAGAAAGAGAGAAAACAGCATTTTCCATCAATAATGGAAAATATAAATTCTGTAGGGCTGCGATTTGGACTCAGGAATGCGCCGAGTTTATTTCAACGGACAATAGATGACGTTTTTAGATCTGTAATAGGCAAATGTTGTAGTTTTTCCATAACTGGAGAAAAAACATTTGGAAGACCAAGGTACGATTTTTTCAAAACTTTTCAATGCTTTTATGACAAACTTTTTTGAGAAAGAAGCTCGAGCTCTTACGCTTTACTGTGTCTTGCGAATGCATAAAACTTGGCTTGGCTCGCGAGCGATGACATGGAAAACATGTACTCCCGGGAAGAAAGTCATTTAAATCGGTCGACCATTAATAAAAAGCAATTTTATATAGTTTAAAAAGGAACACCACCCGTTTTTCTTTTTTTCGTTTTATTTTCTTTAGAAAATCCCAGCGAACGCTATGATTTAACATTGGAGATTCTACCAAGATGAATTTGTTTTCTTTTGAAGTCAATTTATATAACTTTACCGCTTTTTTATGGATTGCTTTTTATCAATGGCTCTGTTTTTTTTTCTTTGGAAGCAGAATATCTATTTTATATTGTCAGTGTCATAGTAATCTTACTCAACTGGTGCATTCTCAATCTCGCGCAATAATAGCAACTTTAACAAAACAACATGAATCCCATATTTCGGAGTGATTATATTTGAATTACATGTAAGATTTTGGATTTGCTTAATTTAAACTGTTCGCCCTTTTTAACAAATCACATATTTTGAATTGACTTTACTTTAATTTAAATATATATATTCGCAAATCTCAACTTTCACCTATTATCGAATCGCTTATTTCGCGTATATATTTAATTTAATTCTGAGTTTTCGGATCATATAATATATTGGCTGATATTACCAAGATTCTTCAGTCACTAGAATTACTTGCAGAGAATTATGAGAAGGCATAGATCAAAGGAGCATGTAGCTGATGGTCTCCTAATAAATTTCCTGTTCATATATCGGATACCCAGAAACTAGATCTCCTTGCAACAGCAATCATCAATATCAAGAATAAGGCTGGTTCGACGGAGGTTCACAACTAAATTTCATAACAGAAAAACTAGTCCATCACCTCCAATCGCCTATCACGACATCTTAGTTAGAGTTTGGGGGAATCTGCAACATCAATTCCAATTCTAACAAAAGGACAAACGTTTAAATTCAATCCACGCATACCAATTTGTCATCCAACAACATCCAAGGTAATCATTCAGTTCGCATTTACTTAATATCCCAAAAAACATCCCTCTTGCTGACCCAGTTTTAAATCGTCCTCTGAAAATAGATACGCTCATAGGAGCATCTTATTTATTTGCACTCTTGAGTGTTGGACAAATTAAAGTCGGGAATGTCCCAAACTCTCCGACTCTCCAAAAAACTACTTTCGGATGGATCGTACCCTGAAGGCCTTCTGGGAACTTGAAGAAGCTCATCCGAAGAAAAGCGTCCGTTCCATGGAAGAGAAGCTATTTGAAAAACATTTCGCACTCAACGCTTCCAGAAAACATGAAGACCGCTACATAGAGAAGCTACCTTTTAGAGAACATATTTCCCAGCTTGGGAACTCTAGAGCTTCACAAGAAATACTGTGACTTTATGGAGAATACGCCGCATTAGGACATTTGGAAGAAGTTAACTCATCGGTTGTTAGTAAAATGCCTCACAATTTTTTCGTCCTCATCACGCTGTATTAAAAGAAGATAGCACTACGACTAAACTTCGCATGGTCTTTGATGGCTCCACCAAATCTACAAGCGGAAAACCCATCAACGACATTCTGATGATTGGACCAACTGTCCAGGAAATTTGCACAGTTATTTCGCTTGCGTCGTTATGTCGTCTGCGCTGACATTGTCGACAGGTTTTAATTGACTAGCAAGATGTCAATTACCAGTACATTATATGGCGTTACTATGCATCAGACGTTATCAAATATCTACGACTACTTTATTTAACATACGGCACAGCTTCCGCTGCCTTTCTGGCAGTTCGAGGTATGGCGTAAGATGGAGGACCTCGATTTCTTCTTGGAGCCAAGGCTATTTTAAACGACTTCTATGTAGACAACCTCATGGCTGGATCAGACGACATTGCCGAATTGACTGAGATCAAGGAAGAAGTGAAATCATTACTTGAATTGGGAGGATTCCCATTGAAAAAATGGTGCTCAAATGATAAAGCTGTACTGCATGACATATCTGAGGAAGATACAGAGCAAACATTGGAATCTTGGTATGGAGTGGAACCCAAAATGACGACACATTCTTTTATACCTATGCACAGAGCGAACCTTAAAAATCCAGTATTAACAAAAGAACAGTATTATCTTACATTGGTAAATTCTTTGACCACGCCAAGTGGATTCAAGCAGCACTCTTATAATGCTAGCTCAGTTTCTCGACTTTGATTCTAATATTCGTGTTGGCGGCCGGTTGCAAAATGCTGACCTTAATTGTGTTGCCAAGCATCCAATGTTAGCTTCACAAAATCAATCATTTGGTACTTCTATGTACGCAATCATCATGCGGCTTGCCAAACATTTCTCAACATTCTTCGTCAACGATTTTGGATACCTTCCGGAAAACGCATACTCAATTCAGTCATTCGAAAATGTGTTTTGTGCTGTCGCGTACGTCCTCTCCATCCTCAACAAATAAAGAGTGACGTGCCGTCCGATCGTTTCACACTGTCACGTCCTTTCGCAGTGACTGGAATCGACTACTGTGGACCTTTCAACGTAAAATCTGGAATTAGGGGGAGGACGCCCATAAAAGCTTACGTCGCGGTTTTTGTATATTTCATTCCGAAGGCCACACATCTGGAACTTGTAAGTGATCTCACTATTAAGGCCTTTTTTATGGCCTTGAAACGCTTGAGCTCGTTGTTTTTCTCTATTGTTGCAAGTCTATTACGGACTGCTTCAATCGCGAAATTCGAAAATATAAGTTGTCAGATTGTATAAACATTGTATAATGTAGTATACATAAATATTCCAGTGGCTGTTAGTAGTTTGTATTATACCAATATCCTCCAGGTATATGCCAACTGCCTTATCTAGTTGGGTTATGTTGAATCGTTCGGCATTAACGCTTCCAGGTCATTTGGGTCAGATGATAAAGGGGAAAGGGGCAACGAGTAAAAGATCGCTTACTACTGTCAGTAATTCTTCGTACGTTAAAGATGCCTCGCGGATATAGAAAATTAAGTCTATTTGCGGATTTAACAGCGGCTTCCCACAACCCTCCTCCATTTTCAAAACACGTTGATTTAAATACAAATTGATTGTTCTAAGATTCAAAAGCGCTCCGAAGATCTATCAATTCGTTTTTTGTGCCTATGAAATTGGTGGCATTGTCGCAAAATATTGTATGACAAACGCCTCTTCTGCCAATAATTTTTGTATATAGCTTTGGCTAATCTCTTTAGTAGGGATTGCGCAAATCCACCGAACGAAGATGAAATCAACGACCGAACGGATATACATTCTTTACATGAAGTGTCACAAGAGTCTCTGGAAATTGTTGCCAAAGCGATAGCAATTGATAATGAACTTTAAAGACTCATAACTAGGTGTCAAACTGGATGGCCGAATCCTCTACAAAAAGTACCTGCTGCTCTTAAAGCATACTGTACTTTTCGTTCAGAAATTGAGTACAACAACAACATTGTATTTAAAGGAACGAAAATTATGGTTCCAAAGTCATTTCGTGCTTAGATGATGGAAAGAGATCATGAGGGACATTTTGGAATTCAAAGATGTCTAAACCATGCACGTAGTTTGCTCTTGTGGGTTGGAATGACTGACGAGATAGATTAAATTTGTCAAATCTTGTAGAATTTGTGAGAGCTGTCAGACTTCCAAAGCTAAGGAACCACTCATTTTAAAAAATATTCCCAAATTACCATGGGAGGTGGTTACTGTAGACATTTTTTAGTTTAATAATAACGATTTCCTGCTTATCATTGACAGTTATTCTAGCTTTTTAGATTTCGGTACTCTTAAATACTTGTCATCGAACGAAGTCATTCATTACGCATCTGAAGAAGTGGTTTGCAACACAGACAGAGAGTCATAACGGATCACAGTTTTCTTCGCTAGAGTTCCGAGATTTTACCAAAAAATGGAACATAACACACAAAACGTCAAGTCCAAGGTATCCCAAATCCAATGGTCTAGCTGAGCAATACGTGCAAATTGCAAAGGGAATGATGAAGAAGTGTTGCAAGGATTGTTCCTATATATATCTTGCCTTGCTGAACTATCGTAACACTTCAAGAAATACCGAGTTGATGTCACCCAACCAGCGTTTGATGAGCCGTCTAACGAGAACTCTTATTCCAACTCTCAAATCTCATCTGCAACCCAAAGTTGTTGAACAAGTACACGAAAGTTTGAGTAAAGTGAGGAGTGAGGTCAAGAAATTTGCTGATAGAGGATCCCGAACAACAACCGAAATAGCAACTGGTGACAAAGTACGATTACAGTTTAAGCCAAGGGAATGGGTTTCAGGAAACGTAGAAAAATTGACAGATTCATCCCGCTCATACTATGAACGGACGGACGATGGTAAAATTTATCGCCGAAATTCTATACATCTGTAACCAACTTCTGCGACAATACCAATCAAGAAAGATGTAGTTGTTCAGCCGTCTTTGAAGGATATTGCAAATATTGAAGCTCAACCGGAACAAACCTGTGGTAAACCAGCGACAATAACACCGTTGAACTCAGTTGTAAGAACTCGATACGGGAGAATAGTAAAACATATTGTCAAATTTGTTCCATGTTGATTTTGAATTTTGTTTTTAATGAATTTTTATGAATTTATTTTGTATGAATTATTTTTGTGCAAGAGAATGCTGTTTTTTTTTTTTTAATAATAAAATTTAAGTAAGGAGGAGTTTGAAAAAAAAAAAACGGGAGATGTCAAACACATACACATTATGTACTTGAAGTAGTTAGTATAAAAAGTAACTTCAATAAAGATCAGTCTTCTGTCTTACATAAAATGAACCGGTCGTATTATACATTAAAAAAATTGTTTGATAGCTGATGTGTGTTGAACGTATACCCCAAGCGCAACCTGACGAAAATTGTTTTCATCAAAAAGTGGTCGGGATATGTCAATGTTGATGTGTGGGTATTGGTGCTGACAGTTAACCCAGTCACCCAGTCTTTATCATTAAGCCTACGTTTAATTGCGCTGAGCAGGTCAAGTTCAAGTGCACATAGCAAATTTATTAACTGGTGCTCGGTGGGCAAGATTGACCCGGTTTAAAAAACAGCCTTATATAGTCATTTTTACATGTTTTTCAATCGCAGAAAGGACAGCTTCAATAAATTAGTTTTTTACTGGGGTTGTGGGGTAAGCGTTTATGCTTCTACGTGCGGCTTGGTGGTAGGGTGCCTTCATGATGTTTATTGTCGAGTTTGGGCAGTCCCCGTAGATTAATAAACCCTAGTCAATCTTGCTTAGTATTAATGCTTTTTAAGATGAACTGAGAATAAGAAGTTTTTCTATAAATATGTAGCGTTTTGCTTTTTTCGTGGTATACCATTGGAAAGAAGGATCAGCGGGATGTAAGCTTCAAAAAGATCTTCTATCGAATCTTGTAGAAATAGTACTTGTTCTGTTGTTGACTGCATAAAATAAATTTGTTGCCAATCAACCCAAAAATATCCCTCTCTTATTTAAGCATAACGATTCTTTTAAAATCTCGATACTCAAAAGTTTCACATATTCTTTGAGGTTCCATTTTAAAAATGGCAAAAATGAGATCATGTCTAATGGTTCAGAAAAATGGGGGGGGGGGGGGAAGCTCGTGGTATACCATTGGAAAGGAGTGATGAGGAGAAATTGTTTTAAGAATTTAAACAAATTCTTCTATTAGTCAAAAAAGACTTGATGTAGTGGAATAATTTCGGGCCAATACACCAGCCTTTAATTTGTTTAATACATGGTGAATTCCTATCCTATCAATTGGCTTCTCAAAGATTTAACAAGGTTACGTACTGATAAGGCATTAGATACGACATAGTCGAGATTGAGAAGCGCGTCTGAACGTTCTTTGCTCTGTTTAAAGGTAACTTATTTTTTTCTTGTTAAGTTTTTATTATTCCATAAACCAAAGTAATCTCTTGGCAAAGATTTTTTCATGAACCTTTGTCATGCAAGGAATGAGAGATAAAGGGCGCTTGTGAAAGTTGGGGCTAGTTTGGGGGGTTCAACGTGGGAAAAAGCTTAATTGAAAAGATCCGGGTTTTCGAGATACAATGTCTTAGGGATTGTCTACCTTTATAAAGAACTCCAGAGTCTGAATACAAAACATTCCGAAGTCCTGTACAACGAAGCAAAGCTGATCTTAATGAATAACTTCGTGATAAACCCTATTCGAAGTCACAATGACTAAGAACAACAACTTGATCTCTGGCTTCAGGATGGATTATCGGTATAGAAAAGGGTGGTATCAGACCGCGACTGAGCGGATTTGGAGAAGTAAAATCGACATTATTGGTGGCTTTTTTTATGTTATTTTAAATTGGGTTAAGATTTTAGGTTTTAGTTTAGTTCGAAGTTAAGTATTTAAGTTTAGTTCAAGTTAAACATAAAAGAGTTCTGGTCAATAAATATTTTATTTATTTATAAATATGAATATAAAATTAAGACGAAAGACTTACTTAAGTTTATCGTAGAACGCCCGAATAGGGCCAGTAAGTTAGTTTGTAAAAAGTTAAGTTAATTAAGCTTGCTGCAATCGTTTTTGTCTAGCATGCAAGTAAAATTGATTGAATTATTATCATATAAATGCGTTGAAATGAAAAAAAGGTTATTTCATGCCTGTAATAAATTCAAAGGACTGCTAAATGGACCAAGTGTTCTTTACCGATGATGGATTATGGACTGAATAATAGGACTTTGCGTTCTGTGATCAACTCCGGCCTTTTCCCAATATTTATTTGAAAGGAAAAGTGCTTATCTTGTGTGAAAGTTAAAATATCTGCCTATGATATTTGTGAATAAATTTTCTAATTTCTAGGAAATAAGATAACCTTCTTGCTTTTAGTACAAAAAAGAAAATAGTATTAGTCATAACACTTTTCTAATAAATATTGAAAAATACACAAATTTACACATACCTTGAAACTCAAAACTCGTATCTTTCCAGTTCTTTGTGAGTCATAAACATTCAAAATCCAATTAATCGCTAAGTCCAATAATAGAGTTAGGTCTATTTTGTCAATCGTTATATATAAGGCATGTAGAATAGATGTCATGTTTGATATATCGACTAATTTATCATTCTGTGCTCGCAATCCATGTCGATCAAATGATTCGATTGCAATCGACATTGGTATTCGGTCTAATGCTTTTGAATACAAATAAATATTTTTTAAGTCTATGACGCGATATTCTCGTGGTTTTCTTACTTACCCAAACTCTTTTGCACTGTTCGGAGTTTCATTGCAGTTCTGTAGGCCGAAAATCGTACTTCGTTTAAGTTAGCTAAAGACTTCATCAACTCCATCATTTCCGGATGGTCCCAATGGGTGGTTTCACGTTCGTGGCTACACAAAAAGGATTAAAATTCAGTTTGTCGAAAATATACTCAAATACAACTAACTCAATATAGTAAGGCACATGAGCAGCTGTTGTCGCACGTTCCCAAGGTGGACTGACACTTTGTCTTAGATTCGGCAATGGTCCTATTGTCCCGCTTTTAGATGAAGTCTGCCCATCATCCCTGAATTCTGTTGATTTATTAGTCGTAAACACGCTTAAGATTTTTTTTCTTTCATCCATTGCATTTTGCAACATCGCCATTCTTTAAAAAAAAAGTAAGCAAACATTGAATACACAAGTAACTCAACGGTACAGTATGGAAAATTTAGTTGTTTCTAACCTTGTATTAACGTCTTCTAATGTTGATAAACATGATGTGGGAACAAGCACTTGATTTGTTACAAAAAATGTTTGCTGTTCATTACAGTCGTCCAACAAGGCTCCCGCTGTTGTAAGTTTATCACATAATCTTTGAAAATGTTGCATTTGATCGGTTGCGTCTTGTGCATTTAAGGGGGCCGTCCAAGAAGACTTTATTGACTCAGCTGATGCAACACGAGAACAAAGATCCTCAAGCGTTCTTTTAAATTGTCTCATTTTCTGATCAAAGAATGTTTGGAATTTAAAATAACAAAACCAAGTTATTATTATTTGTTAATAGTTAACTTAATAGTTAATGATTGTGTTTTTTATGTCTAATAATATGATTTACGGTATTATTAACGTCACGAGAACAAAATATGTATGTAAGTTGCCTTGCTTGATTTTTTTAGAAGGTTACTGTTTAGTATCCTTATCAAAGTCAATTTTTTGTAGACAAAGGAAATGACTCAAAGGACACCCACCAGTTCTATTCAAAACGTGTTTCTTTATTATATCGCACATAACGCGAGTAGAATTGAACTCGCTGTATTAAGGTGAAATTTATGAGGGGAAGGAAGGCAACTGGCTAGTTCACTGGAGCACTCCTTATAAAAAAGACGATGAAGCAGTGACAAGCATGACACCTTTCGTCGCCTTTGAGTTTTATCGCTCAATTTTGTCAAGTCAAGCAGGCGCAGGATTGTCTTTGGAGCACCAACCCCGACACGTAAGGAATACTTCTGTTTAGGGCGAAAGTTAATTTTATTAATAGCAGTCAGTGCAAATGAGGTGAAGTATGTCTTACAGCGCTTAACAAAACGTAAAGATTTCGCACAAAACATCGGTTTTGTGGTTTTTCCAACTGATGTTATTGATACCATTAAACACATCTGATTTTAAGTAAGCGACGAAAAGGTTGGCAAGCAGATTTGTAATACTTGTTGAGTTGGGTGAAATTTGTACCGTGCAGTAATTTCGTAATTGTTTGTACTATTTCGTCAGACGGGTTTTCTTTAAGATTCTGAAAACTGAACTCTTAACCTGACAACTTCTTTACAGTACAAGTAGCATGATAACTTTGTCCTGAGTTGAATTATTTTTTTTACCCTGTGCAGGATTAAGTCTTCAAACCGAGAACAATGTTTGTGAGGATATCGGCGGCGTCATCCAAACCGCTCTCGAGGAAGCAAAGCTACCACTTAAAACCACTCTGGAAATAGTTGAGGCCGCCCTAGTTGGCCTTCTCGTATTGCAATACTGTTCTTTAAGTTGTTGTTCACTTTTATTTATACACCCAATGTGTACTTATTAAGTATTACGATTCATGCTAAATAAGCCGCGGAATAGGGCGAATACATATTCAACGACTTTTTAACTCTTTAAAAGTATAAAAAGAAAATAGTTTTTCGCTGATCTTATGGCCATTGGATTAATGGTGCAACTCATGACCATAACTCTTTTTGAGTTAGTATTATATTACCTGAGTTGGGTTTTAAATTATTCATTAATCTTTTCTTTTAACTATAGAATTTTATTTTTATTAGATGTTTTGTTTAACCAGAAACAGCCGCTGAAGCCTGAAATAAATATTTCAGAGCATATAGGGATATTCTTATTTTTCAAGAAAATGTTGGCGAAAAAAATGCAATTTAGGCGGTATAAACAGATTGCTTTTAGCATCAGATCCACTCATCAAAAATGTCAGTCAATCGCCGAACATTACTGGCTTCAATAACTTATTCGATAGTTTATAGTAAAGAAAAATGTTTAAACATACAGCATTCTAAATATCATTCATTTAGAAATTTTAAAAGCACAAATGTTTTTGGCCAACTTTTAACCTCAAATATCCGTATGTGCAGTGGCAATAATAGTTCTTTGGATTACTTATCATTTTGCAAGGTAAGATACAGCGGTGTTGAAAGCATGTCTATCTTTGTCTGGAGACCGCATGGGCTTATTTATAAGATTTAAATCACAGAGAATATCTGAAGAAACCTTCCGGAGTGTTGAGGCTTACCAGAACTTCATATATATTTTGACTTCCTCATTTTACCGATTTCAGCACGAGAATGCTGGAAATGCTGCTTAATACCAGCAAAACTTAACACTACCTTATCATTAGAAAACAACGACAAAGGGGCAACTTTGGAGCAATGTACCAATTTATTTATTTCGTGTTAGTCATCGACTAACTTACGAGCCAGCAAAATCGTTCTGTTTATTGTTCTCTACTCCTCTAGTTTTTGTTAGTGCGAACATCCGTACTGCACCTCTTCTTATATTCACAATATACCCTTCCTTCGCGACCTCAGCGCCGCGCCCATTTTCGGGCAACCGATTTAGTGAATTCTAGCTAAAAATAGATCCATCTTTAGAAAACAAAAAAAAAAAAAAAAAATTTAACTTTTCACTTATAGAAACAGAACACGCTTGCTTGCTTATAACCTCAAATTTATTATTTCATCTCCAACAGACAGAACTACCGAGCTGCAATTATTTTGTATTGGAATTCTACATTTCGGGTTATTAAAGCTGGTAAGGTGAGTTACAACAATTTTTGAATTCGCCATTCTTCTCTGGTTTTCGTATTCTACCTACGATTACCATTGCTGGCGATTCGTATAACAGAGGTTCCCCAGTCGCGTACGTTAATACTCTGATCCGTTTACTCAGACCACAACATGATGGACTTCTCATTTGTCATATTAACGCTTAAAGCCTCTATCCCAAAATGGACGATTGTCATGTCGGACCATGCCGTAGAATTCAGGGCATTACAGATTGCCGATGACCATCGGGGTATCTTCTTTCGGGATAGAACTTTCTTGGCGTCCAGTAGGATAGGTGATTCTCGGGATGTTATGATTTCCGGAATAAGGAGATCTCTGAGATAATCACGTCTTTCATCGACCAAGAAAAGACCAGCTTCTATTAGCATCGATTTTATTGGGGTTGTCCTGAACGCTTTGAGGGCGATCCGTACGGCCGAATGATACTGCGGTTTGACGAGTTGGAGCCTTGGGCCTTTGCCATAGATAACGAGGCCATAATCAATCTTGGACAGGATGATGGATTTGACGACTCTGATTATAGTATTTACATGTGCACAAGAATACTTTGATGTAAGATAATTAATAACATTAAGTCTGATAGCTTAACTTTTTTTTAAATATGTACAGTGTTCCTTAAAGTTAAACTAAGAATCAAAAACGACGCCTAAAATACTTAGAGATTATTGCACCAGAAAGAGTTCACCACTGGTCTATATCTGATAAGATGTTAGAAAATATGGAGGACGTTTTACTTAAATCTTTACATTTTAGAAATATTATTAAGTCATCGGCGTACAGACAGTGACGAATGGTGCTGTTTTTTTGTATGATGTGGCTTAAGTCATTGAAAGCAATCATAAAAATAACAACTGATAATGGTGATCCTTGGGGGATACCATTTTTGTAACTCTAAGGCTGAGAGTGTTCATTATTTAATTTTATTCGAAACTGTCAGTTAATTAAGAATAACTTAATATATTTGTAAATTTTTGGACCGATTTTCCATTGGATGAGTTTGTCTAAAATTATGTGTATTCCAATTCTGTCGAAGGCTTTTTCGAAGTCTATCGACAGGATTGAAACATGATTTTTTGACGATAACGCGGATGAGACATACTCATCAATGTGGAGGAGGGAGTCAATGGTACCACGACCTTTCTTGAAAGCGAATTGGTTTATATTTATGAGGTTCTTTTTTTCCAAAAAACAGAATAATCTTAATCCGATAATAGTTTCAAGAACTTTGCCGACACATGGTAAGAGAGATATATGTCTATATCCATTGACTTCGGTGTTTGTTTTATTTGGCTTATTAATCGGTACTACAGTGGCGGTTCGATATGTTTGGGGAATAATTCCTCTTTCGAAAATCAGGTTATATAGTGATACTATACGCTGTTTGAGGGCTTAGGGGGCATTCTTAATCATTGGATATGAAATTCGATCAAAGCCGGGTGTTAGCCCTTTTGCCGTCCGAAGACAGTTTTCCAATTCTATTGGATTGATTGGAAGTTCTATTGTGCTGGCTGGGTATGAATGAATGAATGGTGGTGAGGTGGAATATGGTTAATTGCCGAGTATTTAGCTTGGAGGAAGGAAGGAGAAAAATTGGTATCATCAGCCTGGTTAGACCATATTTTGGCGAAATGTTCGACGATATCAATATGGGAGTCAAGTATGTTTGTCCCAGATCTGATCCTATTTAAAGAGCGAGGAATATATATGAGGAAGAATTGTCCATGTGGATTTGGGATATAATTGTGAGGAAATTAGAGAAATGTGTAGGATTACCGTCATTTAATAGAGTCAAGTTGGAGTTTGCCAGAAAGTCTTCCACAATTTTGCCCCTTGAGTTAGTATGAGGAGAGCCCCAGAGGAGGCTTCAAGATTTAAAGTCAGCAATAATCAGTAGGGGGGGGGGGGGGTTCAGAACCTAATTCAGAAGCCGGAAATGTTTGTTCAGGTGGGATATATAAGGATATCACTGATTATCTGTTTTAGTTCGATTATGACGGCGACAGCTGATATTGGAGAATTGATTTCAATAAATCTGTGAGGAAGAGATTTGTGGACTAGTAGTCCTGTTCCTTGTTTGGCGTTAGTATTAGTTGGTAGGTTATGAAAAAAGAAGCATATCGCTTGGGCGAGAAAGGTTTTGTAAGTTGTGAAGGTAGATGGATTTCTTGGAAAGATATCACGGAGGGATTGAGGTCATTTATCAATAACTTAAGTTCGTGATAGTTATTGAAATAACCATTTAAGTTCCATTGTAGGATTTTTAGTTCAGACTTTTGGGCAATATAATCTGAGGTATATTGTGAATAGTCAGGGGATGATAAGTTAGATGTTGGTAAGCTGTGGAGACTCCGCAGTCCAAGCTCGTAATTGGGCTTGCGCGAAATACGTGAACGAGCTTCGCAAAGATTAAAAAAAAACAAATGTTTTATGGACAACCATCCCGAACAAACTCTTTATTTTTACATTATCTCTTATAGCCTACGATTACAATGTACAATTTGTTTAGTCGTCAAAAAATGTGGGAAAACATGAATGTGGGAACAAAGAAAGAATTTATGATCAACAACAAAAGTTTTAAATTACTTAATATGAACGAAGGGATAGAGAACAACAAAAGTTTAGGATTACAATGTTAATGTTAATGTGGAAGTGTGGATACATAATATTGATGTGCATAAACTGGACACGTAACTTCTCCCCCCTTAGTGAAGCGACTGCCAGAGAACATGACTTCTCGAAGGAGCAATTGGGGTTTCCTTCGGGGTGACCTGGATGTCTTCTTCGGGTTGAGTGTTCTTGGGAGGCTGCTGACCTTTGCATCTAGGAAATGTCTTGGTGAATATCATGGCCATGATGATGATGGTTACTGCTATAATTGTCCATATGGATCCGATATTGTACTTGGAGTTGATGGTTAGGAGTTTGATTTTTTCGTTGTTCTGCATTTGGTCTAGATGAAGTGTTGCTAAGGTAAGGTGTTTAGTGATGACTGAAGAGTTGATCGGATTTCGGGTTGGTGGATGGATTATTACACTATCCCAGTAGACGTCTGCCCTTGGATCGTAAGTTATATTATTTATGGAGATGGAACAATTTTCAAAGTGTATTAAGGAATTGCCATATAATCTGTATTGGTTAACTCCGCATGTTGTTTCAACGGAAGTATTATAGGCACCAATTAACAGGATAAAGTTCGGTTCTGGTTGTTCTACCGAATTATATTCAAGTCCAACAGAGATGTTACAGTTTGCCGGTTGGTTATGGATGATATTAGGTACGCACTTGGGAAAGTTGATTTGCTTTTTGTCTTTGTTGTTGCAGAGGTAAGTTCCTTCTATTATGTTGCATCTCTCTCCAAAATACCGTGCGTCAGATTCATGAATAGCAAGGAAAGGGTAAGTGGATATAGAAAGTGTCTTGTTTATTGGGAGAGGGATCAGATGGAAAAAGGAGTAGTTTATTTGTGAGGTTACAGGTATTTCAATGCTAAATACAATATTTGAGTTGTTATAATAAGCTCGTAAATTTAGGAACTCGTAAATCTGTTCATCGGAAGAGAAGCTGATAGATTGTTCTTTTAGGCAAGCTTTAATTTCTTCTAATTCCGACATACTTAGTATTTGTTTTGAAATAATATGTAATCGGGCAAGGGTGACAGCCTCTGCAATATTTGTTAAGTGATTATATAAAATATCAATATTGAAATTAATTCTATTAATATACTGGAGGTGTTTTAAATTTTCTTGGTCCGTCTTAATCACGTTACCCATTTTATCATTATACAGATTCAGAAAAGTTTCTATTGTGGTTAGTTGTTGGTTAATGTGAAGGGTGATGTTGTCAAATCTTTCTATCATTTTTCGGTTAATACTTATTTGCTTGTTTGCTGCATTTTCTAAAAGGTTTTGATTCAAATCAATTTTTCCCAACTCTTGATTAATGTAGAGTGCATCGTTTGCATCCATGTTACCAGTTATTGCCTTAATGACTGTACCTAAACCATCTATTATACCTCTTCTTTTCCTATTGCTAGGCATGAGTGTTTGGAGTTTTTGTTCTAATTCTCTGAACTTAATCTGCACAATGTTAATCGTATCTATGTTGGTTTCGTCATTTCTTAATGCTTTGATAGTCGTACGGATTTTGTTAACGCTGTCCACGTAATTCCTTAAATTTACGATATGGATAAGTCTCTTATATGTTTCCACAATTCTGGCTTGTCCTAGTCGGAGTGGTAGTAATCCGAAATTGTCAGTTAGGTTGTGGATCTCCATTTTCCATCCGTCTATTATCGTCGGTATTGTCGTTATGAACCTGAAATTTGCGTGTCTTTTTAATTCTATTCTTGTGTAGTTTTTTGTTGTCGTTAGTGATAATAGTTAGTCTATTGTTAGTTTTTACTTTCTGTTTTTTGAATCTAGGTGACATTTTATTCCTTCTACATTCCTTTCGGTAGATAGTATTTCCTTCTTTTAATTCATCAGGTGGTTTTCTATTCTTATTGATTTTTTCAAAGTATTTGTCTTTTTTCTTGTCTAAGAGGTCTTTGATTGACTGGAACAGTTCTGCTTGAAATGCGTTTAATTTTTGTAAATAGTCGTGGGGACTGTCATAAGTTAATGTTTCGTTAAAGTCGTATGTGCGTCCATAAAAGAGTTCGTATGGTGTATCGTTTGTTGAGGAGTGGATTGCGTTATTGTAAGTTATAATGGTTTCATTGAGTATGTCGTCATGTGGTTTATCTTTATATTTATCGTGGATGATACGGTATATCTCGGTTAGAGTGGAATGCATCCTCTCAACGGGTGCGTTACTGGAAGACTGTTGGAAGGAGGTAATATGAAGGTTAATATTAAATTGGTTGCAGAAGTCTTTAAATATGTTCGCTGTGAATTCAGATCCCTGATCGCATACTATTTTTCGGGGGATGCCGTGTAGGCTTATGAAATGTTTAATTTGTTTTACTATGTTCAGGCTATTTCGAGAAGGCAGGGAATATGCGGCGCCGAATTTGGAAAATTTATCGATGATCGTTAGCACACTTGTGTGATTAATTGTATATACGTCTATGTGTATAATGTCAAGTGGTTTTATGGGTGTTTCGGTTTTTTCGAAGGCTATCTTGGGTGGTTGTCTGTCGTACTTCTGTGTCTGGCATGTAGAACAGTTGTTAATGGTCTGACTGATTTTTGTCTTCATGTGCGGAAAATAGTAATTCCGCTGTAAGTGTTGTAATGTTTCGATTATACGTCTGTGATTAGATTTCGTGTGATAGTCGAGGATAATCTGGTCTTGTTCGTCGTTCTCAGTTATGTCGGCCAAAATTTTTTTACATCTTACCAAACGGAAAGTCTTGCTTCTAGAGAAGTATCTAGAATAGATTTCTTGTATGAGTTTGAATGTATTATCATCTGCCATTATTGCGATAAGTCGATTGGGAGGAAGATATTCTTTAAATGTGTTAACTATGTCGGTTTCTGTGAAGGATTTTGCGGTAATGGTTCGCCTTTGTTTATTTCGGAATACTATTTTAAGTGTATTTTGGGGTGGACGATCTGAAATTTGGAAAATTACTTGCAAATTGAACTCATTTATGGGTTTCTCAGAGATATAGATACCATCGCCTAAGTTTTCGTCAGCGGAGTGGATTGTTGCAGCTGTTGTTTCTGTAATATTTAATTCTGTTTTGTCGGGTAATTTTAGCGTTGGAATTTAGAACACCTTTTTTGTATACGATTTCATAATCGTATTCTTCGAGTTTAAGTCTCCAGCGTACGAGTTTAGACTGTGGCTCCTTCAGGCTCATAAGCCATTGTAGAGGCTTATGGTCAGTGACTATTTTAAATTTATTACCGTAAAGGTAGGGACGGAAATAGTTGGTAGCCCAGACAATAGCTAGGAGTTCCTTTTCTATTGTCGAATAATTCAGCTCTGAAGTTGTTAAAGTCCTACTGGCAAAGCAGATCGGCTTGTCACTGCTGACAGGTCCTTGAGAAAGGACTGCACCTAGTGCGACGTTGCTTGCATCGGTGGTAAGCACAAATGGCTTAGAAAAGTCTGGGTACTGAAGAAGTGGGTCTGTTGATAGGATATCTTTGCAGAGTTCAAACGTCTTCCTATACTCGTCATTAAGGATTATTTCTGCTCCTTTTTTGAGACAACGAGTGAGTGGTTTAGTCAATTTCGCGAAGTCGGGAATGAATTTCCGATAATAACCCAAAAGTCCTAGGAATGACTTAATTTCGTTAGTTGTTTTTGGAATTGGGAATTCTTTGATGGTTCTTATTTTTTCCGGATTCGGTTTTACGCCATCTTTAGTTATCAAGTGTCCTAAGAATGCGGTTTCTTTTCGTAGGAATTCAGATTTACTTAGTTGCACTTTAAAGTTTGCTTCCCTCAACTTATCGAATATTTTCGTGAGGCTCTCTATGTGCTCCTGGAGTGACGTCGAATAGACGACTATATCGTCTAAGTAAACGAGACAACTTTTTCCAATAAATTCCCGCAGGACGTTATAAACTCGTAATGTCCACTTTCGACCGTAAAGGCCGTCTTTGAGATATCTCGAGGGTCCATTTCGATTTGGTGGAACCCACTTGCCAAATCGAGAGTTGTAAAATAATGACATTTGCCTAGTTTGTCTAGTATGTCATTAATATTAGGTAGAGGATATTTATCGTCTACCGTTTTGTCGTTAAGACGGCGATAGTCTATGACTATCCTCCATTTCTGTCTACCCGTGGAGTCCAGTTTTTTAGGAACAACCCAAACGGGAGAGCTCCATGGTGAGAAACTTGGTCTGATAATTCCTTGGTCAAGCATGTCTGCAATTTGACTTTGTACCTCTTGTTTGTGGATAAAGGGGTACCTATACGTCTTTGTGTAGATCGGTATATCGTCCGTAGTTTTAATTTGGTGTTTAATAACATTTGAAAATGTTAGTTTCTCTCCTTCTGAAAAGAAGATGTCTGAAAAATTTCGACAGAGTTTTGAAATAGCTTTTGTTTCTTCATTATTTAAATGTTCTGACCGAATCTCTTATGAGATATCAATTATTTTTACTCCGTCATAACTGTCAATTTGGGTATCCAGGTTGTTAACTTCTCTTATTTCGAAATCTGTTACGGGTTGTACTTTAAGTGGGTGCTGTAAGAACAGAATTTGGTCTGTCGGTGTATTATTCTGAACTTCTATTTCGGAATGCCAGTTTGCTGCAGAATAAATACCTCCAACGATATCTAAGTTTGGTGCGAGTTTTGTATTAGAGACAAGAATGTCACCGGTTTGGTGATCTACAGGAAGTTTTACAATAAATCTGGAATATGCAGGGATTCTAAATTTTTGCGACATAAAGTTAGGTTTGAATAAGAGCGGAATTTTTGTGTTTGATGTAACTAATGTTTTATTTGGTAAATCGATACTAGCATGAAGGATGTTAAGGGCATCCAGGCCTAACAGGCCGTCGAAATATCCATGAAACTTATAAATAAGAAATGTTAATTCACCAGTTTGTTTAAATTCACAAAATATTGGAAGTGTTACTTGTTTGTTTATACTATGTTTTTGTAATATTGTTGTAATAATTGTCGGTGCTGTTATTTGAATATCTTCAGCATGAATATACTCCGGGTTAATAAATGATGAAGATGCACCAGTGTCTATTAAGAATTTTAAATTTTTACCAAAAGGTGAAGAAATGTGTATGTATGGAAGTGAATGCCCGTGTTTATTTATATCTAAGTATATGGTACAGGTTCTGAGGCGGGACTGTGAAAATTTATGTCGTCAGTATCTTCGGGAGTATCTGCAAAAGGTATGTTTTGATGTTCATAAAATTGGTCAAGCTGAGGGTAATAATTTTGGTAAGGAGTGCTTTCGTCATTTGTGTGGTCATGTCCGTAGTCAGCCTTGTCTTGTATATAAGTTTGTCTGTCTATAGTTTGAGGGTTTGACATTTGTTCGACTCCAAACGAGTTCTGATCGGGTGTTATTTGATTGTTGACATTATGGACTTCTCTAATTTGGAAAGGGTTCTGTGTGTTTTGTCGGAAGTTATTGTGTTGTGGATGTGGTTTTTGTGTGGAGGGAGGTTTTCTCATGAGGGTGTGGGCTGAAGTGGTGTCCATGGGTTCTGGTTTAATCAGCTGTAAAGATCTTGGTTGTAGGGTTGAGCGGAGCTTGGGAATTGTCTGAAAGGAAGTGAGGAATTATTTTGATATGGGGGTCTAGTGATTGGGGAGGTGTATGTTGGCCTCCAATTTTGAAGTCCGGATCTATTTGTTTGCTGTTGGAATGGTTGTGTTGGGTAATAATTTCTGGATGGTGGCACTTGTCTTGGAGGAAAACTTTTGATTTGAGGATTTGAGCAACCTATGGGCTTGGGCAATGTCTTAGAATCATATTTAATGTAGGACATATTTTGTTCTTTGACGCAATAAGCGAATGCTTCCGCCAATGAAAGAGGTTTCATGGCTCGAATTGTAGAGCCTAAGGGTTCCTTTAAACCTGTTAAGAACACATTCAGACACATTTCATTATATAAATCTCCCTTTGCTTCAACAACATTAAGATCTTTGCTATGAATTCGAACGTGGTTTTTCATTACAGACAAGATTTCAATTACTTCGCTGTAAAATTGCTCGGTCGTTTTATTATTTTGGCGAAGGTTGTGTAGATCTCTAATGAGTGATGTCTCATTCCGCTTATCAGCGTAATGGAGAATGAGGTTTGTTTTGATTTGAGACCATTCCAGAGGGGTTCCGTACATATTGAGGACCTCATTTGCAGGGCCCTCAATTTTGTTGCGGATGGCTCGAAGAAGCAATTTCCCATAAGCAACATTTTCGATTGTAGTTACGATCAAAAGGATTTCTTCTACGTTCGTTATAAAATCGTAGAGTAGGCGGGGATTACCATTAAATTTTGGTAAGTCTTTAATGGCATCTGGAATGCGTAATGAATTGAATGCTTCATTTATTGTGGTATTCACCGAAGTGACAGAGAGATTTCCACTAGCCGTCGTCATTTCAACTAAATTACCAGTAGTTACTTCACTATTAATTTCAATATTATCACCGTCAATTTCAATATTATCAGTATAAGTTTCAATTCTTATGAATTCACTATTAGTATTAATTTGATTAATTTCACTATCAGTTTCTATTCGTGTATACGGATTATTCCTTATTTTCCTAGTTGATCTTCTTAAATTTTTAATTGTATTTTGCATTGATATATATGTATTTAGGATAAAGTTTTAAAATGGGATTTTCATAAATCTAACTCACAGTAAAATTATTGCCATATTCCTTGGCATGGTCAGCTTGTTCTTGTTGATTGCGATGTTCTTTAGACTTAGCACACACTCAGTTTTCCCGATATACTGTCGATTGATTAACCGCACTTGTGTCTGAGTTAAAAATGTCACTATTACCGATATACTTTCGATATTATTAGTTTGCCGACAAATTTAAGTAATCCTACCGACTGCGCCAAATACGTGAACGAGCTTCGCAAAGATTAAAAAAAAACAAATGTTTTATGGACAACCGTCCCGAACAAACTAACTAACTCTTTATTTTTACATTATCTCTTATAGCCTACGATTACAATGTACAATTTGTTTAGTCGTCAAAAAAATGTGGGAGAACATGAATGTGGGAACAAAGAAAGAATTTATGATCAACAACAAAAGTTTTAAATTACTTAATATGAACGAAGGGATAGAGAACAACAAAAGTTTAGGATTACAATGTTAATGTTAATGTGGAAGTGTGGATACATAATATTGATGTGCATAAACTGGACACGTAACTCCCGGTTCAGTTCCCGGATTGCAGAGTCGTGGATGGTGATGAGAGAGGGGTTATTGGAAGTCATCATCCTTGTTTTGCGTGAAATATTTATTATTGTTGATGAGCGATTAAGTGATAACAGAGATTGGTGAGTCCAAATCCGTAGCGAATTGGGTGTTAGCCGTAGGAGTTGGACTTTGGTTGAGAGGGGGTTTATTTAAGCGGTTAGAGTTTGCAGGGTTGTTGTTTTTGAGGGAATTTGAGATGTTAGATTTAATATTGTTTGTTGGGTTTGGAATGATCGAGATAGGTTGAGCATTGTTGGTGGTGTCGAATTATTGAAATTGTGATGATTGGCTTTGAGGAATTTTGGTTTTTCTTGTGCGGAGGGTGTGGGGTGTTTGTCAACAATGAAAGTGGATGACAAAGTTTGGAGGTTTTGTTGATTAAAAGTAGTGGCAGGTTGGATAGCTTGCTTAGTATTTGTGGTTATGGTTATGGCAGCGTTGGATGTTGTGGGTTGATTTGGTGTGGATTGGCCGGAGGTCTTGGTGTAAGGTTGAGAATAAGCTTGCTTAGCCTTTTCAGGAAATGAGAAAGTGATTGGGTTTTTTGGTTGGGGATTATGTTATGTTGATTATAAAGTCTCCTGGCTTCGGCCATGCTACATTTGTTGGTAGTTTTGATTCTCAATACTTCTTTATTTTGAATGTATTTCGGACACAATTTAGAAGAGTAGGGGTGATTATCAAGACAATTAGCGCACATCACACGCGCACGTTCGATAGGATCATGAGGTGGGAGGTTACAATTTTCGCACAGTTTACTTTTGGTGCACCGTTTGGTGGTATGTCCAAGTAGCTGGCAGTTCCTGCATCTCATCGGTGACGGGATATATTCTTTGACCTTGGTGGTGTAAAAACCTACTACAACTGATTGAGGTAAGAGATATAAATCAAACGTGAAAAGCATTAGGCCTGTCGGTTTTTGAATTCCGTCTATTTTCTTTGTGAATTTATAGACTTGGCTTACACCTTGAGATTTCATATTTGATATTATTTCCGCCTCGCTGAGGTTAGTAAGCCATGGAGCGTACACTATGCCTTTAGATGAATTGAGTTCTTTGTGTAGGGTAACTGACACTGGACACTGGTTTGCAATATTTGTTAGTTTAAGAAACTTTTCAGCTACTTTTTCAGATCTGGCAAGGATTAATAGACTACCGTCGCGGAGTGAGGATACACCGTCATATTCAGTACTTACTGCGTCAATGACTTTTTTTAATAAGAAGATACTCACACTCAGATTCAGTATTTTTTGCCGCTATGACAATCAACTTAGGGTTCCTAGTGTTCCTTGGTGTTGGTAGTTCGGGGTATTCTTGGGGGTTAGTGGGACGTTTATTTCTTTTTGCCCTGGGTTCAAATGACCAATCGTCGGACAAAAGGTCGAAATAATTCCCGGGCTTGTTATTGGACCCCGGTGGGCCCATGGTTTGTTAATCACAAAGAAAAGTTAAGAAATTAAATAAAAACACCACGCGAAAAAATTTGCAAAAGTTTGAGAGGTGCGAGGGAGATGACAATATTTTCCAATAGGGTTAAGTGACAGCGAAATACAGCCGAAAAGTAAGGTCTATACGCTACGAGAGTAAGATGACGACTGTTAATCTCAAAAATTAATTTAGCAATTAGTACTCAGTTTACATATTGCGGAATAAAATCAAAAGTTATCATTAATTAAGCAAGATTTTTGTTTTTTGTTCACTGATTATATATAAAAAAATCATCAATTCATTTCTATTAGGTTAGTATTCCATAACGCTGCGATGAAATAAATTAGAATATGCTTCAGAATCCGTTTTTAATAAACCGAAATAATTGAAGAGCCATTATAACGATTTCGTTATAAATGAATAGGAAAATTCCTTTCATTATAAAAATATAAGTGTTTTATCAAGTTGCCCCTATAATAGTTAACTCAAGTTCAACCATGCTTTTTTTTGCGAAATGTAAAAACTTACAGTCATATATTCATCCAAGCGATGCCTCCAGTTATCTGATCTGTCAATTAGGTTATTCCACAGTTCTGAGAGTTTGCCCACTTCTCGACGAATACTTCCAGTTAATTTTCTGTTTTGATCTTCGCCTGACATATACCAAGAATCCGAATTCCATGCTAGAAATAAGTATTATTATTATTATTATTATGCATTAAAGAAACAAGTAAATAACAAGTATCGACTAGGATAATAAAACTGAGTTTGATGTAAATAGATATATGGAGTTAATATATATTTTTTTATCAATGTTGATATTTTTGAAGAGCTTGTGCAAGCTGGGACTTAATAGTTTTGCACAGGTCGTAGCGGTTTTTGTACAAACACGAAGATGAGTCATTATGAGAGCAATATTGTTATCTTCGTAGAGATGGTAGAAAGGAGGTGGCTCTGAATTGAAGGTAGTGGCGTAATCTGAGTCTAATGTATATATTTAGTTTTTTTTAGAGATATGTTATTGGGGTAGATTGCTCTGTCGCCGTTAGGGTCGAGAATGGATGCCCAAGGGATTTTTCTTCTGTACTTCCAGTTTTCAAGTATAAAACTGAAAATATGTTTTTCATTGTATTGGAAGAAAGCTTTTAATGGCTCCTTTATAACTTATTTCGCCTTCCTTTTAGCTGCCTCATTGCTACTAATACCAACGTGTCCAGGAACCAAACAATTTTTAAAGTTTTGGAGTTCAGGATGAGATGGTTTCTTATTGTGTCTACTATTTCTGTAGGGTTGGAATTTTTTTTTTGTGGCTTCGAAAAAACGGAGCCGGCCTCGTCTACAACAGCAAATGAGGTGTAGTTGTCTGCTTTAGATGTATCTGTTTTTTTTTTCTGCCAAAGGATTTGTGTGTCTGAGATGTCGAGATAAAACCTTTTTTAGATATCATTAGTGGTTGAGTTTTTTTGATAGTAGCAAAGATCGGTGTTGATGGTGTGGTTTGGAAGGTTCCAGGGTGGTTGACTATACCTTGTACGGTTTTGAATAGCGATAGGAATGTTGAGGTTCGTAGCGAATGCAAGCGCTTGGCATAAGGTTGATTGCGTTTTCTGGTGTCTCTTGTTTTTCAGAATCCTCTTAACTGCTGGATGGATGGATGTTTTGTGTGTTTTCCATTTTTTAAGGCCCTTAGATCATCGATTCTGTCCGTTATATGGGGACCTGTTCCGGTTAATATATTAATGATGGGTGTTTTCCGTAAAGTTTTCAAACAGCTCCTGATGGCAGCGTGGTAAGGTGTTGTGATAAGTCCCAAAGATGATTTCATTTTCCGAAAATTGGTAAGCCATAGTAAATTTTAGATAATACTGTAGATTTTATTTATTTATAAGAGTTTTGATGTTAGCGAAGCTATTTTTTATTCTGGCAGTTAAACTTTTTCTGATATAAGAATAATGATTCTCAAAGTTAAATTTAGAGTCAAATACAATACCGAGAAATTTCAAAGAAATAACATTTTTTATAAAACAATCGTTTAAGTTGACTTGGATAAGTTCTGTACAATTGTGTTTTTTACATATGTAATAATTCAGATTTTGTACATGAAATTATTGAAACCGAGTAATTACCCCACTGCCCATGGGCATCTATAATGAATGAGAAAATATCACCCAGCTCTTAGGACAAAGCAAATCTTCTCGCGTCCCATTTTGCCGCCAGCTCAACACTTCAAGAACTTGCTTTGCCGCCTCCTGTACTCGAGCGCGTCAACTTTTCCATGGGACGGATCTATCTCCGCACTCGTACAGTAGCAATAGTACTCAAAGATCTTGACATCCATAAGTCCGCTGTTCCAGATGGTATTCCTCCCATTCTTCTGAAGAGGTGATCTTTCACGTTGGCAAAACCATTGCGTTAGCTTTTTCATCTGTCCTACTCTTCTGGTCTCTTCCCGAGTAGATGGAAAACAGCATTTGTCCAACCTGTCCCTAAAAAAGGCGAATCTTCTCCTCCCTCCGCCAAAAATGCTGCGAAATGTTTAGGTTTCCTGAAGCGGTGCAAGAAATACTTTACCCCATCTGATCTGGCTGCCATATATAAAGCGTAAATTCGCCCCAAACTGGAATACAACTCCCATTTATGAGCAGACGCTCCAAAGATCATCTTGAGCCTGCTTGGTAGAATTCAAAATCGAGCGATTGTCATAGGGGACAAAAATATTACAAAGTCAATTGACTCTCTTCACCACTGTCGTAACGTCTCCTGTCTATACATGTTTTATCGCTTCTACCATAAGCAGTGCTCTAGCGAATTAGCCAGCTGCATTCCACGCTCCTATCACTTTCACCGTAACCCTCGTCTCGCCAAGAATACTCATCAGTTCATCCTCAAGCCCAATTTCGGTCGTACAGTCAAGTATAGATACTCGTTTATTAGCCGCACAACACGAATGTGGAACGCTCTACCACGCTCGGTATTTCCCTCTCATTACAATCTGCAGAAATTCATCAGTACTTATCCCTATTTCCTCCCTGATCCGTTCCACTCGCGTTATGTACTAACATTTTAAGGGTAGTCATAGCCCCTCGTACGCGTGGGTTTAAAAAAAAAAAATCGTGGAGGTCTTTATTTTTAGAGAAAATAATTAGATCGACTGCATAGAGTGCTCAACTTTATGGAAACTGTCTATAATATAGCTGACTTCATTAAAACCACTGATAGTGGCATTCATTTGGGGATGCCGTTCATTAGTTTGTGCACGTCTGAATAGATATCGCAATACTTGATACGAAAATGTCTGTTGGATAGAAAGGGTATTATGTATTTATACATTTTTGGTCAAATTTTCCATTTTAATAGTTGATTCAGAACATGAGCCCCAATCCTATCAAAAGCTTTCTGAAAGTCAAGCCTGAGGACGGACGCATGATTTCGCTTAGACAGTGTTGACGAAACAAAATGGACGATATGGAGAAATGCATCTAGTGTAGATTTACCTTTTTTGAATTCTACTTGTCTATTGTCGACTAATCTTTCTTTATTAAGAAACCAGAATAAGCGATTTGTTATTATTTTGGCCAGAGCTTTTCCAGTGCATGGGAGGAGCGATATGGAACGATAACCAGAGGTTGTCGTGCGGTCCCCATTTGGCTTAGGCAGTGGTATGAATTTCGCGCTTTTCCAGAGGTGTGGAAGTATTCCTCTATTAAATGTGTTGTTGTAAAGACTAAGTCAGCGTATCTTTAAAGCCTGAGGGGAGTTTTTCAACATTTGTAAATTTGTCAAAACAGGACTTTTTTCATTTTTTACTGTTTTACGAAATTTCGCGTTTAGTTTACAGTAAAGAATAAGGTTAGAGTCGGTGAGAGATTTCTTGAAGTTGTACCAAGCTCGTTTCTAATTTGATTCATCATCATGATCCATATGATTATCAGGTATGTAGTATTTACTTTATGAAAGAAGTGTGTATGTTAAATTTGTTACAGTATATGAAGAGCTAGATGGTGTTTGAGATAAGTGGTTTGAGGTGGGTATTTGTCGTCGTAAGAGGTTATTGCGGAGTTATTTTGGAAAGAGATAACAGTAGCTATGTTTTGTGGAGCACGAGCCGGTATTGTTGGGGGCGTTTTTCGGAGCAGTTGGCGCATGATGTGCGTGTGCAGGGCGGGAGGCTGCAGGTTTCGAAGCTTTCTGAAGGAGTGCATCTGTTGGTGGTGTGGCCAAGAAGTTGGCATTTGCGACAGCGCATTGGGTTGGGGAATATTCCTCGATTTTAACATTATTCCAATTTAAATTAGCAGTTGAAGGGGGACGAAAGCGATCAAATGGGAAAAGAAATAGCCCTGTTTCACGTAGATTGTTGTCAGAATTTGCTTTTTAAATTTAAGCCTTGTGTTTCATTTCGTAAATTGTAACACCTTCTTGCACATTAATTAAGAAGGGAGCGTATGCTGTACCTTCGCAAGAATTGAGGTCGGAATGAAGCTTAACTGAGATCGGACAAAGGTTAGCAAGGGTTTTTTGCGAAAGAAATATTTTAGCTATTTATGAGGATTTAACAAGTAGAAGGAGGCTACCGTCGCGTAATCCCGTTATACTTTCGTAACCGGTGCTAAAGCCATCAATAGCCTTTTTAGGCAAGAGCACACTTATAGATGAGAGGCATTTTTTCATCACTTGAAGAGATCACTACGAATTTTGGGTCGGGAAGGGTTGCATTGCTTTATCGAGATCTGGATACGTGGAGTAATTTTTCTTTCTTTTTTCATCATTGGCCTCAGGCACAGATAGCAGCTCTCTATCCAGCAGCGCCAATCTTTTACCCGATAGCACGCGTGGTTCGGGGTCATGATTTAGCCGAAACCGCACTGATCGAACTATATCTAACTCTTTTTTGTAAACACGAGGATAGGGAGTAGAGTTAGAACCAAAAGATTGTAATAGATTATTGAGGATATAACGGGGATATATTTAAGCAGATAGGGTGAGCTTATATGAGAAACCACTTGTCGGCTTGAAAGTCAGACGGTTACTGTAAAAAAAAATAAGTACATTTAATAAGCCGTAGGTGATTGGATATTCTAAGTCTTTTACAACAAAATTACAGTTTGTACAAAATATTGGGATTTGTATTTACATATTAGTTTACAAATACATAAGTTGGTAACTATACGGTAATATAAAATTTACCTGACCCACTATATTACCTGAAAGTGACAATTCTTTAAACATAACTTTCTTATTCTTCAATATAGAATGACTAATGCACTGCGAAGTCCGTTCATATTCAATTCTCTGGGCTGACTTCGTCTAACTTAATGACCAATGAAACATTTGTATTGAGAGAGCAATCTGCAAAGGGTACCAGAAAACCGCAAAAAAGAAGACGACACGACGGAATGTTAAACGACTGCGGACAAAGCTTATCGATATCAAGTCTATAAGCGACCGCCTGGCTGTGATCCAATATAAGTAAACAATTTTAATGCGTGTTTCAAATGTACAGATGCCCCCACCGATGAAACTGGATAGTCTGAAAAAGAGAATTTCTACACGCACATGGTGTAGAAATCGACCCTGCGCTGTCTTATGCAAAGCACTTTTCAAACATTCGGAATGTGCGAACGTTCGGTGGAGCTAATGTTGCCTCCACTACTTTTCAATGGGAGCTCAATTAAGAGTCCAACCGTCCAATACTCGAAGTTGCATCATGCGATAATAAGGTGGTTCCCGTATTAAGGGTTGCTCGATGTGGCTTTTCCAATCACATCTTTTGTTGATGATGATTAACCTACCAAATCATAAGTAAAAATATGACGCAATATTAAACGGCTTGTAATAAATTGGAAATTTATGTTATTTGTGGTCCGACTTTCCACTATTTAAGTTGGTCAATTCCTGTATAAATGACAATTTTTCGAATGCTTTAACAAAGTAATATAGTTCATTTTACCTCGACGGGGTTTTTTATGAGCTCAATATTCGGGAATATATTTAGGTGAGTGTTAGAGTTATTGGGAACGGGGAGTTTTGTCGGAAACTGTATGCTTCACAGGTTCAATGTTTCGGGAAACTTTTATCTCGTAGATGTATGTCCAAGCGTCTGACAAGAACATAATCGGCATATGATCCTTAACTATTGTGTGTTCCTTAACTATTGAATTGTATCAATTTCAAAGCTGTTATGAAATCGAAACTTTATCAGAGCAACAGGATATCATGGTGTTCATGTATTAATTGTAACAACTTTTTAATTTATTTGCTTCGTTATTAAATTGCTTGATGTTTGCATATTGTAGTAACAAGGAAGGCACTGATTGGAGTCAATCTGACGATGCCCACTGTTGTAACTGCTTACTACACATCAACTATGCTTATTTTACCTCCTCGTGGTAGCCATCTGGCACTGGTTGGCGACAACGATATAGAACGAACACCCTCGATGACGTCAGCGATGATGTCATCATTTTAGGTAAGAATACACTGACATGTTCAGAGCTCAGGCCGAAAAGATTTAAAAGAAAAAGTCAGGTTTTTGGAAAAACGATCAGCGATCGCCTTGCAGTGATCCTTATCAAGACAACATTTCAACATCAGCATTATATGTGCACACAAGGAGGAGATTTATGACTTCCTTGACGGAACCTATGGAGTCTCTCCAGATTATGATGTTAAAATCATACTCGAAGACTTCAATGCCAAAATCAGTAAGGAAAACATCTTTGACGGCTTAGTCGGATTTTGCGGCAAATCGCAACACAGTGATAATAAGCACTAAGCAACAACCTGGCGCTCTTTAAACGTTCGAACTGCCAACAAAAGCGACCATGTGTTTATAGATGCGAGGCACAAATCCAAAATCTTCAACGTACAAACGTTCAAAGGGACAGACGTCGACTCTGATCATTTTCTTGTTGCAGTCGATTTCTGAGCACAACTATCCAACGAGAAGAAGCTGCGAACCGCTCAGAAAAATGTATTGAACGTTGGAAGCCTAAGCACTGGAGTAGCCAGAGACTACAGGGAGCGCCTTAGTCAATA
The DNA here is from genome assembly GCA_963555765.1 of Orthonevra nobilis. Taxonomy (NCBI): domain Eukaryota; kingdom Metazoa; phylum Arthropoda; class Insecta; order Diptera; family Syrphidae; genus Orthonevra; species Orthonevra nobilis. The sequence continues at coordinate 36,337,051 of OY743227.1, forward strand.
CAGAACCCATCTCCCCTCCCAGTTTGAGGAAGACTGAGGTTTGGCGAAAAAATGGGTTCAAAACTTCTAACTCGGAAGACTTAATCTCGAATAATCAGCGGAATTATTCTAGGCGGCTTGCTTTAAGGGCGTCCCTTTAAATCGACCTTGACCTATGAAGACATTCTTATTCCGCTCAATGAAGCTTTATAAGGCCAAATCTTTGCTTTCTACTGCATTAACAAAATTTATTTAACCTTACTTCACACAATATACTTAAACGAAATCCAGTTTAATAGTTTATGTTCTAAATGTCGTTTACCACGTAGCAACTCCCAGGGTACACAATTTATGCAACCCATAAATTTTCAATTTTCGAGTAATTTGCCCCAAATGAACATGCTTTTTAAATTTCTGAAAAATATTTTTTGAAGGATATTCACTTGAGAGCCACTGTCTTACTTAAATTTAATTTGTTTGTTCTCAAGTCTCAGCACTTCTGTTCAGCAATCTAATTTATTGACGTTGATTTTCTTTACTACGTGATCAATGAAAAACGACTCATCACTTTTTTCAACATTTTCACAAGCAATGTCACTGGTGATTCTTCGCTTTACATGCCGAAGCATGACGGTTAAGCTTCCCAGAGGAGTTCCTTTTTTTTACCATAAGCTGGACATTAACCTCTCACATGACTGTGGTTACAAAATTTGCATAAACCTCGAACTAATCCAGCATTAAATCAATCATGGCTTTTGCACACGTCTCTGTTCAGGCTGATTCGAGCTCTTAAATTTAATTTACTTCGCCCATCGTCTTCTGCATAACCTTACACTGCTCCATGATGGTTTCCACACTTCGACATGTTTCAGTGTTTCAATTGCATCTCTTACGTCAGATTTGTAATTTGTATTAGTTGCGACTGTATGTTGTGGCTCTTTATCCCAAACACAATTCTATCACGCAGCATATTATCTTTATCGTTAGTACGTGGATTCGCAAAATCTTTTTATCTTCCGCACTTAAATTGAATGTTTGGAATAATACGATGGCTTCTCGTCACGCACAACAAAGTCATCTGGCCACTTGAATTTCTGCTGCTTCTTTGTCCGTTTTCGTTGCTGTAGTACATGTGTCAAACAGAGTTGAAAATTTCTTCCAGCTTTCCTTAATGTTGGCATCCAAATTCAAATCCCGGTCTTGCTAAATCTATCCCAATTTTCTATTAAATTTATTTTCTTCTGTCATTACTTTTTTTTGTAAATAATAATATATGTTCAATTTTACTCATGTATATATCAATGAAAATTTCTATGACGACTATTTTAGTGGTCCGTTGAATAAATCTGTGAATTTTGTCAAGGTAAGTTTTAAAGGATGAAAGACTAAGTGATAGCAAATTAACAGAATATTTTTAAAATGCAAAAGTTCAGCACCTGCCGAAATTGTTCACCTTGTCTCGATGGGAGGGCTTAGATGGACTACCAAGCCCACACGAAAACAACCGGGAGGAGGTACTTAACTAAGTGACAGGACGGTGAACCGGATCGCAGCAAGAAAAGAGGGGGAGAAAAGGCGTCTGTCGTCGAAATACTGAGACTCTTCATCCAAACATTCGTGAGCGAAGAATTTCTCGATTTTACTGCAGTTACCGATCAAAGAATGAGTGTGAATGAAAGTAGCGATCCTTCACTGATGCGAAACTAAGTCTTTTCATGACAAACAAGTATTTAAAATGCTGCATGAAGATGAACAGGAACGAATACGAGATGCATAAATGCATGGAATAGGAGCACCGAATAACAAGATAGAAATTTTTATATAAGAAGCTATAATGCCCCCAGGATCTAATGAAGTAGCTATCGTTTTCCAAAACGCCGTTGGTAAGCCCCGACTTGAAATAGACTTTTTAGTTCACTGCAAAATTTATATAAATAACCCAAATCAAAGACAAACAAAGGATAAATGTTCAAGACGCAAATTTAGATCAAATGGTTTATGCATTCCTTTAAACCTACAGCTGAGAGCCCTTCCAAGTATGCGCAGATACACCGCCACAAACCCAAGAACAAGAGTTTCTCAAATGCAGTTTGAAAGACTTATGTTTCATTCGAATTCCAGGGCATGGACTGCAGTTGTTGTTCCAGGAGTTCCTTAAATCTTGCGTACAAGCTTTCAGGGTAGTTCAAGAAATCAGGCACACAATTACCAAGGTGCCATGACCATTGTTAAGAAAACTCTGACTTTTTTGTCACAATAACATGCAATCCGACTGCCAAACTGTTGCAAATAGACCTCATTTAGATGCCAGAGTTTTCAGCCTAAAATTAAAAGCACTGCTTCAAGATATATATACAAATAAAGTCCTTGGTATGCCAGTTGCTAAAGTTCTTGTGATTGAATTTCAAAAAAGATGTTGGTAAACATGCTAATTTTTTTTTTTTTTTAAATCGGAGCATAAACCTTACGACAACTCTGTTATCGATAGATAAGTTTTAGCTGCAATTCACGATAGTGAAAGATACCACAGATTGCACGTTATAAAGCACATGACATTTCTTTATTCAAAATGAGTAAGTGCATTTTTTTTTTTAATTGTACAAGTGCTCAAGTTATTGTTAACGAAGAAAGAGCAGAAGGAATTTTGGAAGGGATAGAAAGAAAGTATCATTGCACACTGGTTTTATTATTAAAGGTTCTAGTGCGGAGTAAAAATAGAGCGAGTTAACGCATTCCACATGCAGCCTGTAAAAGAATGTCTAAATTTCATAGTTTGCAATCGATGAAGGGCGGGTGTTGCGAGTGAATTGTTGAAGGGGCGTTAGGCAAATAGCTAATTTGACGGAGCATTGGCGGTAAAAGCGATAGAACAACGATAATCAAGAAACATTTCAATGATGCTCCAGCGAATGCATAGAATTTGGTGTGTTATCATCGTTGATAAGTTTCATCGCACACTTTTGTATTCTATCTAGTGGATGCAAGGAAGTTTTGAGTGCACCTTCCCAGATGTGGGCGTTGCACTCCATTTTAGGCCAAATAAAACCCTTATATTTTGTTGATAAGTCAGACAAGGTTAAGTATATCTTGTAACCGTTAAGGATAAATTGCATTTCACTGCATTCTTGGCAACATTGAATATGTGGTCATTCCAGCGTAGGACAAAATTGACGCACATACTGAGCATTGAAAGCTTTTCGGTTTCATCGACGCAAGTGCCATTCATGGACAATGGCTGGGCGCTAGGGTTTCGGTTTAATGATATAAGGCAGCATTGTGCTTTGGAAGCATTAAATTCAACTCCATTGGCATGTCCCCATTTAATTACGCTGCCAATATCAGAATGTAATGAGTTCAACATACGATGTTGATCGATGTCTACGTCCAAAAAGTAGGGGCGTGAATTAATAAACGCATGTGTGAAACTGAGGGTACTGTCACCTGCAAATGAATAAATTGGGTAAAATGTGATAGACAAGAAAAGAGACTCGGTGACAAATCTGAGCCTTGGAGAATACCAGCATTTATATGGTGAATTTCACATTTGGAACCGGCCAATACATCTTGTATTGTACGACTCGAAAGGTAGGTTCCTATCCATCGAAGAAGGGACTCACCGATCTCATATGCATAATTTCACTTTGTACAATTTAACTTCAAATTTGACATTTAGAAGTTTATTTAAACATACAAATTACTTTAAATATGTATCTCAATATTTTAAAAGAAGTGGATTTGGATATAAAATTTGAGACACATCATTCAATTGAAATTAAATGAATGATAAACTTTTTAAGTACACGTTTTCTTTAATATTTTTAACGTATTATATTTTTATATTAGTTAAATTTCTTCGTATTTCATTGATGAGGGCTGGTACCCTTTAACTGTGTTTTTCCGTTAACATTTTAGTCCCTTATTAATCCTGAATCCGAGTATGGTGGTCATCTTGAAGATCCGTTTAACGCTCAAGACTTTAAAATCTTCATTAGTAATAATACTTAAGGTTTTTTTCTGTAGGTTTTCCAATTATTTTTAATGTATCTGCTATACCTCCGCAAACTAAAATTCCATGCTGAAGATTCTATGAGAGTATAGTCACTTGATGATTAACTCGTCAGATAAACAAGCGAAAATATGGCACTCTTTACTTTTGAACGCTCATTTTTCAGAAGCTTGTCCCATCTGAGGGGGCAGTCGATTGTAACACCCAAGTATTTATAAACATACCCTCCTCAATGATTTAGTTCGTCGGCGTTTTATATACATTTATTATAAGTCAATAGTCATGACATCATCTCACTGCCCTAATGAAGTCTGTTTGAATTTGAATAATTGCGTCATTCAGAGATCCATGTCTCACCAAAATCGCAGTATTATCAGTAAAAGCGAAGAGAATATCGTTCTGAATAGACGCAGCTATTCATTGTTGTAAAAAATATACAAAAGAGGAATATGGAGTCGGTGTACTAAAGACATTTCTCGACTACTGATAAAATTTAGATTGGTCTATATTTTTCCACCTTGCTCCTTACATCACCTTTATAAATTAGGTGAACTAGGGTTCCTTTAGCAATTTTGAGACTTGACATTGAACTTATCCGCTATTTATAACTTTTGTTAGGATTTGCGCAAATATCGCAGAATGATTTCTTAGTTCGATAGCTCTTATGCCGTTTACACCTGGAGCTTTATTCGCATATAGATCACGTAGAACATGACAACATCCAATGTAGTTGCTTGACCCAATTGTGTTATCCAAAATTTTATTAACATGTCCGTATGACGAATAAGATTGTTAACGACGTTGTTTAGGATCCTATTAGCCTTATTTTCAGGAATTCCTTAATATTCCAGAAAAATATCATTACGGTCCGATTTGTTTCAATAACTGCGAAACCATTAGATCGGATGGAATGCTTACCCAGATCTGGTCGATAATTGTCAAGCTTCTTGTTTTAAGGTCAACGCGTGTCGGCAATTTCATTGTATTAATTAGACCATTTGAAGTCATAATCTCTGAGAGGTCGAAAACAATGGTACATTTTTCTTGAATATTAATATTGAAATCACACATCAAAACAATATAATATTCCGTTTTCTTTCGCGTTTAGTTTCGTACTCCCATACGAAGGCTCTAGAACTGAACTTCGTGTCTGAAGACTGCAGTTATTTATTGAAACTGCTTCCTATTAGAACGTATGCTGGTGCTGTGTTAATTTCTGATATACATAGCTATTCCTCCTACTCCATTTCTTCTCTGTTTGAGAATTCAACATTTATTATCATTTTCATTTTGCTTGATATTAATTTTTTCAATAAAAATTACATCAAGGGAATTTATAATTGGGCAAATGCTAGTTCCAGAAAGTATTACAGGTTACAAAAAACTTTAGTTTTACTTAAAATAAGTTATGAGGCAATAATGAAATGCTTATTTGGAGTACTGATTATCTTTTAAATGAACTCCGTTCATGCAAATCTCAACTTCATCAGAAATTGTTATAAATAACAATAAAGAGCGAGTAAGAGGCTCATTTTGTGCATAGTTAGCTTTATGAGAAGGAACATAAAACAATTCATTTCTGGGGCGCAAAGAACGTTCTAGAACATAATAGGATAAGAGAGAGAGAGCAAATTACTAATTCCAGTTTGGTGTTGAAAATAACACCCACATCTTTTACTTGGTTTACCCTAAGCAACGAATGATCGACGAATTTATTATTAAAGCTTTAAGAACTACGTGATCTGGAAGCACTAAAAATCTTGAATTTAGAGAAGTTAAGTTCGAGATGGTTGTATTTACACCAAATTAAAAACGATTCTATAGATTGTAGATCGCAGCAATCATGCGCGGACACAACAGCATGAAAACTTTTACATCATCAGCAAACAGAAGGTTATGACAGAACCATAGTACGGCAGGTAAATCATTTATAAACAAAATAAAAAGGGATGGGCCCAAATGATTTCCCTGAGGTAAACCGGAACATGCTTCTATGATGTCAGAAAAATATCTATCAATTTGCAATAGCAATCTATCTATCCACAGCAATTTGCACAATCTGCGACAACTTAATAAAGACTATGTCCAATTTAATTAACAAGTATTTTTTCCTCAATCACATTTATAATTCCACAGAGAGAAGCACTCAATAGTATGTATGGACTGATTCTATTTTTCGGTGCGACAAGTCATCAAGTCACCTCTGGACCTATTGCTACGAAAACAATATTGCAAGTCTGGCTGAAAAATGCGCAGCAAGCAGATTGGCTCTGTCTAGAGTATTATTGACGGGAGGGTCATTCGAGATGAGCGTCGGAATCGACGACGTGGTGGAATTCTTAATATTTCTTTGCGAAGGACCAAAATTATTTACTACCGGTGAGAAAACGAAGTATTTTTTGTCTTAATTTCTGTTCAAAGGAGTATTTCGCGCGTCTTAAAATAGCATTGCAGTCATTTCGGACTCGTTAAATTTTTTTTTCGGTTTTCCTCAGTACGGTTTGTCTTATAAGACCGAAATCTCAACACTCTGTCTGATAGTCTCGTTGCAGCTCGAGTCGAACCATATCTTTTGGCCTGACTTCATCCCAAGCTCACTTTGTTTTTGTAATTGGGTAAAATTGAGGCAATTAGGATTGTGTGTATTGAAATCTTCCACAACGGCAATTTCAGTATGAGGATAAAGGCATGCAATTCTTAAAATGGAGTTTGATAGCCCATCAAATTAGTAAAAAGTAGACGATCTATTCAGGTTTGGACTTCTATTAGTGGAGCAGTAATGAAATTGAATTACGGATTGGAACATTGGGCGTATTGTGGTTGACGCTGATAATTTCGCACACATATGGCGATACCGCGATTTGCGCACCAAACTATATCCAACTATATCCAGGTAGGTAAAAAGCAGAGTTTTCCCCAACTTGTGTTTCGCCAAATACCAAAACAGCTGGTCTCAATTAATGTATGCGAGAAAGAAATTCTTTTTAAGACCGCGGATGTTACAAATGTCGACTCTAAAATTCCAACACATTGCAACTCTCACACTCTTCGCTTCGCTTAGCAGAGTTATTACGTGAAAATCTGATTCCGAGTTTCCAAAACATCCGTCACCGGTGTTATGGCCATGTGATGAAGCGAATCAGTGACCCGGCTTTATGCTCACGTACAAATCCGCTTCGTGCGTGATGTATAATATTCTCGGTCGTTGCCTAGCTAAATGCAACCATCCAGCAACGACCAAGGGCACACACAAACGAAGAAGCGGAGTGGAAGAAACGGGGTGCGGTGTGCCCACATGTTGAGATTGTTTTTGTTTTTATGGCACTTTGTGCTCACAATACTGCATTGCACTTTTCTTTTTGTTATGATAATTGTTTTTTTTTAGTTTAATATTAAACATTTTTTGTTGTTTTTAAGAAACAAGAAAACGAGGATGACTCGATTGGGATCTGGTGGTATGCTCTTTGGAGATTAATCATCGAATAGAACTTCCGGCCATGTAAAATATTAGAAACGTCTTGCATAAATGGTATGGAGTATTGGTCAGGTTTTGTGATGGAGTTTAATACCCTGTAATCGCCAAGGTCTCGTATCACCGTTAGCCTTTCGCTCAAGATGAAGAGAACTGGCCCATTTTCGTTGGCGAACTGACAGACTCCGCTTTCCATTAAGAAGCGAAACTCATCGTGGACTGCTTTGAGTATAACGGTATCTAGCCTTCCAGCGCGAGTAAAAAGTGGTGGTCCAGAAGCGTCTATATGGTGAGCTGTCGTTGTACTGATACTTGGTTTGTTGGAGTTGAATCGAGTAAAAGGTATGCTTGACAAATGGGTTCTAAGTGTTAAATGTACTTATTCTTACTTCACTGCCTGCGATGATTGGTTCTCTCGGAGGTCGAACAGGAGTCCGAAATGCTTTATAAATTCGGCCAATGATTGGCCTTGATACTTCAACAACTTTCAGGTGTAAGCTTGTTGCAGTCTCAAAGTCAAACGTCAAAGGTTTTTCGCCGTATTCGCCGTTTGTAGTGATAGTTCAGCTGACTATGGAGATTTAACCGCCACGACAGTTTAAAGTCTCCAACTTCTATAGATTACGAACCTCACTTTGCAAGCTCTGAAACCTCTTGGTTGGATGCTTGCAAAATGTTATTGACCTGTTCGGTATATAACGATTTTAAAAACCGCATGGATTTAGGCTCCTTTCCGTCTTTTTTTAGGTTACCGTACTTGCAACTCGCGGGGAGAGGCTCAAGAAGAAGTATCTGATCTTCCGTTACCCAAAATTGCGCTGAAGGACATACTTTATTTGCCTGAAGTGAAGTGAAATGATGTTACTTATAAGGGACTATGTAAACTGAGTTTAATTTTCAACATACATGAAGTCATTACAAGTCATGACCCGTGTACCGTGTACATGTTGAATTGCCTTGAATATTACTTGACGGTTTCGAATACTTCTAAATTTGGATACCAGAAAACGTTTACTGCGGTAAAATAACCGTGCTTCTTCATAATCAAGTGTTGGTAATATAGGGTTCTAGGACTGCGAACCTATTTTTATCTGATATAATTAAGTTATCAAATAAATAGAGTTAAATACTTATTCAGTTTATGTGTTTGTGACATTGGTTAGACATTTCCACAACATATCCCCCTATTTCTTTATACTTTTTCTGTTTTTATTTTCCAAAATCCTAAAAAAAGACTATATTTAAGGACACTTTGTTGTATGAACATCGATAAAAAAAGGGGTTAGGTAAACAACGATTTTTCAACCTTCCAAATGAAAGTCCTTGCTTTACATTCTTTTTCTATAAAATTAAAAAATATACCTTCAAACACCAAACATGGAAACATGAAGATTCTATGCTAATTTACCTTCTGCTTCGGTGTTGTCCGAAACGGGTTCTTTACTCGAACAGAACTGACGGCCACTTAATAAATTACTCTCCACAATTGTCCTTTTGTCTTCCAGCTGACGACGGAAAGCTTTATGGTCATCCTTAAAACATACTCCATTATGTTAATCAAGATGTTAACAAACTTAATTAATAAATATAGCTAACCAATTGCTTTTGCAAGCTAGCAGCGTCACCGCACACAGGACTTATTCCAATATTAGACAACTCTGTTTCCTTTCTTATTACCCATTCGGTAAGCTCCCGTAAGGAAAGTAACAATGCGTTCCAGTGCTCCGAGTTTGATTCAATGCGATTTCTATAAACAAAATTGAAGTGTTAGAAAAATTATATAAAAGAACCTAGAATAATCAAATCCAGAATTTTATAGCAAGTTGTGATAAACATATTTGAAACGTGGAAGCAAAATGGATGAAGAGTGCAAACCTCATGTCTTGCCGGGCTTGCATTTACTTCTTAATAACATTTTCTTCCATCACTCTCACCTTATTGCTACGCATTTTGATTTCAAATTATTCCATCGTTGATTCAACTCATCTAAACGGCGCTGTAACATCACAGCATCTTCCTGTGATGCTAATGACCCAAGCAATTTTCTGCCCATTATCTCAAGGCTGTCATAGACCCCATGATGTGTTTCAATTTCTAACTGTAAGTCCTATAAGCAAATATTTTATTATTATTACTGAAATCAGTTTATATACATTTTGAAAATTACTATTATAATATAATATTATTATTTATTAGCACGTTATTCAAATTAAATAATAATATAACTTAAGAGCAGCTAGGTGCGAAGACTTTCGGATATATTGTTGACGTATTGGGATACATTTAGATAAAAATAAGTGACCAGAGACCTAGCTTAATATGTTTACACAACGATATAAGTTGTTTTGAAAAAATCATTGATTTCTGTTCTATTATTTGGATTAGGGTTTCACTTTTTCATATAGTGATGTTTCATTAAAAATGGACTATTTTATTTTCATAGCAGGTGTTGATATGTGCCGGATTATGCCCTAGTCTTAGTCGAACAAAGTTGGTTATAAGTTCTACTCATTAGAACCTTTTTACTGTATATTAAATCAAATCAAAATAAAAAATTACGAAATATCACAACGGGGGAGGGGGTGTAGTAATATATAAAGTGTATTTATTTTTTCGGGGCAAACGAGCGATACTCAACCGAAAAGCGGCGTTACGTCTATTTTTTTTTTTCGTCAAACGCGTACAAAATCGAAAGCGCTTTGTAGTGTGACCTTGATTATTTGACTAAATTATTAAATTACTCCAAAAAATGAAGGCTTCGGCAATTTGATTTATGACCAGCATTGCCCTAGCCTACAGAAGGAACATCAAATACTTTTGGAAAGGACATGTCAGCGGTGTGCTTTGTACTTCTGTACAAAGAAGAATGCTTAGCCACATGTGAATCCTTGTCACAAGCAACTGAATCAGAGCAATAATAGCATAGAGATGCAAAATGTTCGTCCTTCCCGCATCCTTACGCGACGGTCGAACGGTAAACCGAGAGAGATTCTCTGCGTAGTGCGCGAAAATGATGACGCCGAGTGGCTTGATGAAACCGATGTTGATCTTTTACAAAGTACTGTGCCAACAGCTGACTTGCAAGATGCTTATCTAGTTATTGGTGTTAAGAAAGTCTTGCTAATCCATGGTCCGAGTATACTGTACATTATATAATGTTCATGTATTAGTACAAAAAAGTTTTTTGCATTTCTTTCATTATTTTAATGTCAGTCAAAACAACCTGCAACCTCTCTGTATAGATGTAAACGTTATTATTGCAGGGGCAATAAAAAGGATCACGTGATTAATGGACGGCCCTTTGAGAATTACAGCCAATAAGCAGATCGCAAGAATTGCTGCAACAATAATTGAAATCCAAAACTGATGTTTTCTGATGGTTTTCCAATTTTCGTCATGTAGCCAATTGAGCGCTTCAATGGTTTCTTGGTGGTTTAGATTTGAGATATCCTTTATACGTATTCTTGGTAATTGGGATGAAGGTTTCATTTAAAAAATAAAATGGATCATGTGTCGATATTGTTGTGTTTTTAGTAGCAATTGATTTGCTACAATTCATTACTACTCTCGAAAAACAAGTTATTTAGATTTCTGATGAATTTGATGAGATTTCCAATCTGTCCATTGGATCGGGTAGAACTTTCATGTCGGAACCAAGCTTTTCAGCAAAACAGCATGCTCGTGGATGATTTTATCCATGCTTTCATGCGACAAAAATTCCAATAAATGGCTACGTTTGAGATTTGCATTTAGCTGTATTTTGTTTCGATCTCCCGCAATTGACAAGGAGCTATCAAATATGCGTTAGTCACGCATATGTTTATCTTATTCTCAGATAAATTTTTTTACCAGTTTTAGATGTTGTTGATCTCTTCTAAACCAGCATTAAGTCGTTTGGTGAAGCTGTTTATTTTTTAATTGACACAGAAGCAGTCGTTCACGCTTGCAATTTTCGACAACATAATCTTGGTGTTGGATTGATTTCCTTTTATTAGAGCTCTCTAATTTTTGTCAAAAGCTTCGATATCCTGGTAACTTCTTCGTCGAAAGCATTTCACGCATATATTTATAAAAGCCCTAACGGCTTCTGATTCATTGTTAAGTTTGCATGTTTTTAAGGGTCTCCCACGCGATCGAATTCTTTAGAGCCGATAACTCGGCTCAACGAAGATATTTTGCTGTCAGATTTCAGAGGATCGTCAAATCCTTAGAGAAACATTGTCGAGCAACCTTTATCAGCACCCTGTTGTTTTGTTTTGAAATCGCAAGCAATATGGGGTAATACGCTGAAGTTTTGTGAACTTAGAGGATTTGAGAAAAATATCATCTTTGCATGAAGGATTCCTGTTGTCCACTGACAAATAAGCGCGACTCTTTCGGACTTCTGCAGACTTGATTTTTACACTCGGAACTTCTTCTTATTCCCAAAACCTTGCAGCTTTTTGGATGCGGTCTTGATGTAATAACTAGCATATTAAGATACACTAAGACTTCCAGCAGCCGCACATTAGGTAAACAAGAAAAGGCTTGGTTCGATTGATTTACAGTGACCAAAGTTTAATGTACTATATACAAAAATAAGTGCTTTTTTAAACAGAAAAGTGCAGATGGCAAAAAGTACAAAGAGGTGCAAAATTACAGAAAACAAAATACAAATTGAGCTAACGTTAACAAAATATGCAAAATATATAATTGCCAATTTGCAATAAATTGATATTTTATATCTTTGTTGATGTGATCAACATTAGTCAATAGTGATTTTGGAATATCTGCAGGGCAGGCTGGGAGGGATCGTTCAGGGTTTATTCGTTAATATTGGGTGTTTCTTCCATTAAGTCAGTAGGTCTGTTGCGAAATTGCAGTTTGTTTTCTTTGACATATTCATACATGTATAAATAAAATGAATAATATCTGAATCAGCTTTTTCGTTTCCTTGAATCCAAATATGACCCGAAGTCCACATTATTTTCACTTTGCTGGCGTAGCTGATCATGTTCTGTATTATTCTCAGCATTTTTGATAGCTTTCATAACTGAAAGGCTATCAGTGCATATAACATGCTTTGCTCGCTTTTTTTAACACAAATTTAAATGCTTCCAACATTGCGAAAGCTTCTGCGGTAAAAATTGAATTCTATGCAGTGAGGGTTCCAAGTCGGAGCTTAAAGTTTTCAAATCGTTAAACTTGCTGAGTATATAAAGGTCGGCATATAGGTAATGGCTTAAGTTAGAGTGATTAGATAGAATTCGCCTAAACTCATCGCAGCCAATGATGATAAGCACTAAATTAGGGATGAAGTGAGCTCCTATCCTGTCGAAAGCTTTTTGGATATCCAATAGCATAATATCCGGGCCGTTTAAATCTGATTGCATCTGTTTTTTGATATAACCTAATTTATTATTTATAAGATACATGATAGTAGAATACAATGAAAGAGGGTTAACTTGTAAAATTTAGTCGGAACTATGTTTGGAGGACAATAGATGGGATAATAGAGCGATACCCATCTATATGTTGGAGGTTTTTGTTGTTCTTGGGTAAACGCAGGACCGATTATGTTTTCTAGCTTTCGGAGTAAATTCTTGGGTAAATTCTTTGTTGTACAGACCCAAAAGACCCGCTTTACACATTTCTGGGGTACTTCTGAGCATCGTACTGTCTTTACCTTTGGCGAACCATCAGGGTGGCTGGTGCTATTTGGTATAATTTGGGTACCATGAAGGATAGATATAGGCACAGGAGAGAGGTCACATTTGCCCAGAGTTTTTTTTAAAGAAAGAACGGAATTCTAAATATTCGATGTGAAGTGCATGAAACAGCAATTTTGTTAGCTCTACGGAAAGTTGCATTGGCTTTACGATACGCTATAAGATAAATATCATCAGGGTGTTTTTTAAATTGCTTCCAATAATTTTATTTGGTTGTACTTGATTCTGTACTCCAGTTTTTTGTACTGTAGTTTTTTTGGAATATTATTTGTTCAGGGATGGTAACGTTGGCATCCAAGCGAATGTCCGAAATGAATTCCGATCCACCCTGTCGGTTTTGTATTTGGGAAGAGGCCCTTTGTTAAGAAAAGAAGTTGAAAAGGAAATATCACTTACGACAGGGAAGTGGTCGCTGCCGTGCAGATTCTAGACTATAGACCACAATATTTTTGGCTCAAATTGGGGCGTTAAAATAAGATTTTTATTAAAATGTCCACAGCAATAAAGAAGAGAAGAAGAGCGAGGGGAAGCATTCATAAACTTTTACATTATAGCAATCAATTATTACAGTTGGTGGTGGATGGAAACGATCCGAAGTGCTGATGCGGTCCAAAGCCTCTTTCAGTAAAAAAAAACTAAATGAAGATAGTTACTTTTCGGTGTTTGGGTGGAAACCAAAATAAATTTAGGGTTATTAGAGCTGGAATGAGGGGGATCGATATATGGTGTAAACCAATAGGGGACAAGCATTTTGTTTTTTCTTTTTGCATTTCAGCAAGCGGATCCAAGTCCAGAGCGCCAAATCTATTTCCCGAACGAACACGTGGCTCCAAAGCTATCTTATATATAAAAAAAAACTACATTGAATTCGTACACTAACGATACAAATCAAAGTGATATGAGAGAGACAATATCAACTCAGGCTACAGAGATAGCCGTTTAGCACAAAAAACGAAACGCACGGCGCACATTTCATACTGTGGGAAAAACTAATTCAATTGATGACATCCAGTTTAGAGGAAAATTGGCTTATATATAACTCATTGAAGAAACACGTCGTTGCAAATTGCTAACATTAAGGTACCTGTTTTAACTTGACAGCCCATAGGTAACTGACTTAAGGCTGGCAACATTTTTTCCTTTTCCTAACACTTGCGGCGAAATTTTCCCGGCAACCCTGCTGCAATCTACACTAAAGTAAGGTTTTATAAAAAAAAACAGATATGGGTACAATGAGAAGATTGATACAAGATTCCTAGTGGATAAAGCTTTAGATACGCCTATATAGAGAAGATCAGCGACGAATTCTCTTGGCGACAATCTTTTCTAATATTTTCAATATTTTAGACGTGCATGGAAGTAGAGAAATTGGGCGGTTAATTGTACTTGAAATCGGAACTATCAAAGCTACTTTCCGGCTGTGGGGTGTGATTTCTGTTTTGATTATTTTGATGTTGTAATAACTCTGCAGAAATACTGCCAACAAGACTCTGACAGAAATTCTAATGTCCCCAATTGAAAACAACATTAAACAAGTGTATAAAATATTATAACTTATGATGCTAGATAAAACTATATAAAGACGTATATCCTATTTTTCTTATTTTCGCTGATAGCCCTGGTAGCTAGGCTTATTTATTTATTTGCATTGGATTTTAGTATATAAATAAATAAATAAAAAGTAATTCTTAATCAAGCTTCTTTGTGTGAATTTTTATGTATTAGTTTTTACATTTAACTTTGCGTAGGCAAGCTTCAAATTCGATAAACGGTTTACGATACGCTGAGCTGATGAGTTGGAACTTAACTTTACAATTACATAGTAAAGGCAATTATTTTTGTTGTTGTTGAATGCATTGAAAAAGGTGTCGGTTGAGTATTCCAACCATTTATGGCAAAAAATTAGCTAATTGGGAAGGATCGGAAACAGGCCCAACAGATTTTATGCCATGTTTTTGTATGGGAAGATTATGGGTTTATGCTTAATAAAAATTAGCGAAATCTCTTACTTCTGATTGTGAGGCCCATCCTCAACTTCGGTGCAGTAGTCTTGCGGAAGGCACTTGAGAACATATATGTATAATCTTACAAGAGTCACGAGGGTTCAAAAACTTGGTTGCTTGGAGGTTTGGAGGTGAGCCTCTAACCTTAACCTAGGGATACCACATATCGACTTTTGCAGAAGCTGCAGGGATGTCGAAGAAATAGAATCTGTACGTTATTTGCTCTGCGAACTTCCTGCACTAGCCACAACAGAACTCTTGGCAGCTACTTTGTTAATGGGTTGGACGAACTAGGTTATGCCGACCCCAGACTCCTTTAGAGATGCATTCTTTTATCTGGATGATTCAACGGTTAGCAAAACGTCTTAAGCCACATACATTGCTTTTTACATCGGAGGACCATCGATTCGAAACATTGGTACCAAGTATCTCATCGTGGTTTATAATCATCAGGGCTGCTGCTCTGATTTATCGCTTCATTGTACGATGACGGAATAACTCACAGATCGCAAACAAATTTTCTTCAGTCGCAGGTTATATACCAAGCAAAAAACAACTTGTAAAATGGTTTCACACTCGATTAATTTGTCGCCCTTTTTGGATAGCGAAAACATCCTTCGGGTCGGGGGCTGATATCGCATTCAACGTCAAACTTCCCATAATATTCGCCATGAATATTGGATCATTGGTTGTCGTAATATCGTTCGCTATGTGGCTCATAAATGCATTTGATGTTTTAAACAGCGAAAAGATACAATCACAGAACTCATGGAGTACCAACATGCACGGAGGATCAATCCAACAAGACGATTCACCCATAATGGCTGTGATTATGCCGGGCTAACTACACTGAAGGTTAGATCGGGTCAAAAATCTACCTTTCTATTCTAAAGGCTTAATCACACTATTGAGTGATATGACTAAAGGCTCATTACTCGCTGCCTAATATCTACTCCGACAACGTCACAAATTTTCGCGGTGATGCTCGGCAACTCTCAGACATGAACTCGTTCAATCGGGAAGCCGCAACGCTTTACCGACACAATCGTTTGCACGTGAAGTAACTGTGTAGCACCTTATACCTCCTGCAGCACCACATTTCGGCGGTTTGTGGGAGGCAGGTGTGAAGTCCGTTAAACAGCATCTGCGTCACCTAATCGTGACTGGCAAATAAACTTTATCAAATATTAAACCCTGCAACCATAGATCAAGGCTATTTTGAACTCGCGACCCCTCTCGGATTCAATTCAATTTATTTTTGTTTATACATGCAAGTCACTGGGGTCTTACTGGTTAAGTAAACATAATTTTATTTTCAATAAGAAGTATTGAAGATAAAGGGAAAGAAATGAAGAAGATGAAAGATGAAGATTAATGCATAAGCAGAAAGTGAAGATTAAGACAAGAAAATGGTGCCAATCAATTAGGGCTGACTAGAGAAGTGAAAAAATATGCGATCTTTATAACGTGTTAAGTTCCTGTTGTTTAATGTTTGCCGGCAAAGAGTTCCAAACAGCAATGCTATTGACAAAGAAAAGGCACGATAAGTTTAAGTATTTAAATGACGGTGCTATATTTTTAAAAGTTCTCGTAGACTGGCAAAAGTTGATTTTTCTAAGCAAATAAGCCGGCAACTTGTATGATAAAATATGAAATTTCGAGCTACGACATATGTCTGGTAGGCTGATATGTGGTCGTATCTTTGCAAACTATAAATCATACGTACTGAGTTATATCATAAATGCAACAAGGAGATTGTGCTCAGACACAAAGTTTAAGTTTTGGATAAATAACTTCTGCGTAAGAAATTATGAGGATTAGTTAAGTTTTGACTAATCGAAGCCAGGTTTCAAATGAAATAAAACTGTATTATAGTTGTCGGATTAAAAAAGGGGGAAAGTCATCCGTGCAATATTTCTTTTTTGATATTTCAATATCTTTCCTAGGCCAACTGTAAGACTATTTATTTTCGACCAACTTTTAATTTCATTCAAGTCTTCGTATATTCTAACTATTTAGCCTTCAATGAGAACAATAGGCCTTGTCATGATTATGACAGATTGCAATAATTTTTACCTGCACGCATTTTTTATCGGCCTCAGCACACCTTTAAATAATATTTTCCCAGCCAGTGGCAAGGCGTCGTATTGCTGTCTGACTTTTTTGTTTTCCTCTTTATTTTGTTGCAAATCAATGCATGTAAGTTTGTACAGTTAGCATAATTTTTGTATTTAAGACCTTAGAAATAAATAAATCGGCTGAGTTCATTTGGAAACAACAAACTACAAAGTTTTCTTATTTTGACTTGACCCCACCAATGGTAAGGGGTCAGAAATAAATATAATCATCATAACAGGCCTCGATAAGAATATCTGTATATCCTCCGCATAAAGGTGAAAGGAGGTAAATTGTTAATAAACAAACAAAAGAGAATGGGACTCAGTACCGATCCCAGGGTTTGAAAATGTTCCTCTCCTTTTTGGGTTCTATTGGATAAGCTTTTTATAAGGTTAATGGCACTATTACTAAAACCGAAATAAAATCCTAGGTTTTTTACACAAAATATTATGATTTACCCTGTCAAATGCCTTGGAGAAATCCAGCAAGTACAGAACTATATTTATATTTATCGCAATGGAGCAGCTATGCTTTGATCTAAAGCCAGATTGATTTTCACACAAAAGGTCTTTACTTTTAAGATGTAGACTTATTTGCTTCTCAATAACTTTTGACAAGTATGGTAGAATTCGAACTGGGCGGTAATCACTTGCCACTTATGGGTTTGAACTTTTTGCAACTGGAATAATTCTGCCTTCTTTCCATGGTAACGGAAAAATCTTGCTAAACTTGTGAGTTCATAATATGATTGGTTAAAATTATCATTTAGTGCATTTAGATCAAGTGCACAGTCAAGTTTTTCTTTTGTACCTCTTACTCGAAAATCTTTTAGATTAGACCAAAAATGTTTCGAGACTTCGAAGAGTAGAAATTCTTGTTTGCCAGACATGTAACTAAGGTAACCTGATTTCGTGCATGGCAAAATAGAGTCAATTTATCATAATTTTGATTTTTTTTTCATTTAAGATACTGCTAGCGGCTGCATTTGAACAATGCTTGCACTTCGGGAGTGAACCAAGGAAACTTTATGTTAAGTTATCGAACTGTATTAAGAGGGACATGTCTCTCAAACAGTTCAGTAATACAAAATTGCATACATATTCTGCCACTTGGATTTCGAACACCATACTGGTCACAACACGAATAAATAAATGTTGAGCTGGTTGAACACTTCCCTTTCTTCCTGGTTATTATGCACTTCGCTAATTGTTTGCATCGTTCGATTTTCAACTATCTTCAATATTTCTGTGATTGAGAACTTGAGGATAGATTACATTGTGTGGTCCGTCAAGTCGATCATTTGTTTCTCAAACAATATCCTTTATCATAACTTGTTTTACAAGAGAAAACATATTATTTTTTTTAAAGCTTTTGAACCAGCTGGGTTAGTTGTTGAGCACTATTAAATTACCATGTTTAATTTTATTTGATTCAACATATTAACTTTACATTACAGTATTATATGTTAAATGAATTAATGCAAAGACTAACATAAGTATCATAATAAGAAGAGGCAACAAACAAATGAATTTTCCAAGTGAAGAAATGAATTAATTTATAGTTAAAAAATATATTAAACAAATGTTTCTGCAAAATATGCAGTGGCAACACTTTAATCTTGACTTTTCAAAAATGTATAGCCCTGCAGTTTTCTTTCTTAAGCTTTCCACGTGTCTGAAAAATGATTGTTTTACAGTCATTTGTACTTTTTAAAGTTTGAAGTATTTATCTCTGCAATTACTAATGAAAGCTACTATTGAAAAACAAAATGTAAAACTTTTACCAGCATTTGCATTTAAAGAGCTTATATAATACTTTTTTGACACGCAGGTGCATGATTATAGCATAACATAACATAATTTTCGTTTGAGGCTGATAGCCAGAGTTTGTATATGATGCTTTAAATTCAAAAGTGCATGTTTCTAGAAATAAAAACGTTTTTGTTTCGAGAGAAGTATTCCACACATCTTCATACTTTGCATCTCTTATAGAATAAATTCTCTTTATAAGACCTATGCTTTTACATCTGCAAGACCGGCACATTCTTTCTTTGTCACATCTTAATACTTTACAGTAAGAATCACTGGGGCCGTTGTTTTAAGACTTTGACTGTCGTACGCTTCTAGGTTCACGAAAAAATAGTGGTTACTTCCGATTTTAAGTGAATTTTGCCATTTGCTGTAATTGTTGTAATTGGCTATAAGTAAGTTGGGTGTGCCCGATTCGAAGTCTCAAAAACCATTTGTTTATACTCGCTGTTGTGTTTGTTGGGTACAGCGGGGCTTCACCTGTTGCATTTATTTTGGAGTAATGGTGGATGTAGTGCGTCCAAGCTTCTTCCTTCTTCTGCAGCCAATATATGTCCAATTGTTTGAGAAAGTCTTTTTGGGTGGTGTGTGGTTCTGACGAAACGTTGCGAGCTGCGTTATCCGCTTGTTCATTACCTCGAATTCCCGAGTGTCCTGGTTATTTTATGTGATTTGCTGATGATGTTATCACTGATTTGGTTAATAATTGGAGAACAGTTGTTGATGTTCCGTATCGCATTTATTGTCGAAAGACTGCCAGTACAGACAAGCATGTTCTTATGTGTCGTTTTTGCAAATTCTGTTTCCTTGAGGATCTCAAGAGCTTCTGTAGAGAATACTATATAATATCTTTTCCGCATCTTTAATCATGGGAGATTTGTGAGATACGCAGATTTACGGGGCGAGGCGAGATGTTAAGATGTCTTAACGTGCCTCGATGGATTGAAAACCAGCGTCAGTAAGGATATTCAATATGGGTGTGGTACTGAAGGCAAGTAAACTAGATCCGACAGCTTCATGGAAAGAGGGGTTAATTAGATCCAGCGTTGAATTCGCAAATTTGCCATAGATTGCCAGTCCGTAGTCGATTTTTGTTAGCAGTATTGTTTTTGTTATGTGAATGCAAGTATTTAACGCTATCAGTACTGCTTATAAAACAAGCTTTGTAAGTGTCAGTGTTACTCATAGAGTAATACCCATCTTTCACAGTCATAACTAAGCGTGGTGTTAGTTGTTAGTAAACATAATTATACAATTATAGCCTAACACCATACACAAATACAGATAAAAAATAAATGAAAAAAGATAATTGAATAGTAACTTTAGATGACAAAAATAAAGCAAAATTGAAATTATGAAGCATGCATGTTAAGGATGGATACGTCCAAATAGTTTATGCTTGAGTGTCAGTTTACAAGAAACAATATCGAACATGTGACAGTTAGCATTAGCTTGTATTGACATTCGCGTTAGGGGTTTATTGCAGCCGTACGGTGGTATTTAGTGTCAAAAATGTAAGTTGCCCGGGAATTAAATGACTTAACACTAAAATTTACTAGGTAAAGAAGTGCTGATGAGTCAATATTACCGGCTATTAGCTGATGCAAAAACACAATATCACAGACTTCGCGACGTTTTTGCAAAGAATCAAGGCCGACAAGAAGAAGAAGGTCCTTATAAGGTGGAAGGCGAAGAGGATCAGTCCATGATAAAGGCCGAAGTGCGAAACAAACAAATTTGCGTTGTACGGACTCGATACGGTCAATATGTGTTAAGTAATACGGTGACCACATATTTGATGCGTAATCAAGCTGTTACCTGACAAATGTTTTGTACAGGGTACTTGTTATTAATGGACATTTAAATTCTTTATTCCACCGTTTTATGAAGCCGAGGAGGGATTTACTTTTGTTGACAATTTGCTCAATATGAATTGAGCGAATTGTACACCTAAGTCACTTGTCAGGTTAATTTTGACCAGCGCAGAAATAATTAAGGTGTACGCATAGGTCAGAGAATTAAGTTTTCTAGAAAAGGACATTTAGAACATTTAGAAATGTTTAATGATAGGCTAGTGTTGGAGCACCATTTTGCGAAAGAATTAAGGTCATCCTGCATAGCCCAGCAGTCTGAAAGATTGTTTATTCCGTTAAATATTTTTATGTCGTCGGCATAAATTAGAACTCTAGAGTTCTTGAGCACAATAAGAACATCGTTAATAGATATAATGAATAACAGAGGACATGGACAAGACACATTTAGCCTGGCAACTAGCTTTTTCCTTAAATCTAAACAATGTTTTTTAAATTAAATTAATAGTCAAATGACATGCTTAATTACTTAAGTTTATGTCAAAGCTATTACATCTCGTTTTTTTTACATATGTGTAAATGCTTACTTTTTCCTAGGGATATTTTAGATCCAGTTTTTGAAGATCCGTTAGGAAGGTTTTGAGAATCTATTGAGTGCGAATCATATCATTGCATTTTGAAAATACCAGCAGGTCGTCAGCGTATAGGACGTGATCGATATTTTTATTTTTTTTTTGAGAATTTCGCTTATCACTGATAGAGGCAAGCCCTGTGGTATACCATTGTATAGGTTATACACGTAAGGACGATAGGAAAAATTTTGTATGGGCAAATATTTTAGGGCCAATCTTCCATTCTAGAAGGTTGTTAAGGACTACATGGATACCAATACGATCGAAGGCTTACTCGAAGTTTTCGGAAGAAATTGCTGATGCAATGAATTCATCTATGTTTAAAATCAACTTGGTTCAGGTTAATCAGGTTGTTTTTTTTTATATACCAGAGGAGCTTTTTTGAGAAAATATTTTCTATTATTTTACCCGAACATGGTAGCAAGGAAATAGGTCGATAGCCATAAAGTATGGCGTCGTCAAGAACAAGGTTATATATATAGTTCCGAAATTCTTTGCTTCCCCACTGGTGGGGCATTTCTTAGCATAGGGTAGGAGATACGTCGAAACCTGGTGTTTTGCCTTTTACCGAACCCAGACAACTCTCTAGTTCTGGGGAATTTATCGGCTTCTCGATGTATTTTGCTGAAGAGCTTATGGGCAAATTGTAAGCATGGGTTGTGCTATTTAATGCGGTAAATTTGGCTTCAAGAAAGTTGGGGGAGTTTGATTGTTGATTTGATTTGCAAAGATTATATCGAATGCGGGCTATAGCTACCTGACAGGGCTTAAATATCGGCCCAAATTTTTTTACTGAGGGAATTTGGGTTTATGTTTGATGTGAATTTTTGGCAGCTATTAAACTGTGACACCTTAGCTTCCTTCCGAAACAGTACTTTGGCTTTACGGTTGCTTACTAGATTAACTTCGTTGGGGTGTTTTTTAAATAATTTCCAAAGTTTTTGTTTGTTTTTAAGAAGTGAGTCTTACTTTGAAGACCACCATGGAACCAATGATTTATGTGGGATGTTTTTATTTAAGGTAATTGATAAGTTGGCTGCAAAAGGAAATGCTTTAGTTATTGTAGCGGCCTCTTTGTTTATATTGAAGCTTTGTTGCTTATTATTTTAATATGTAGTTAAATTCTGTCGAAATGCATTCCAATCTGCACGGTCTGACATGAATTAAAGTGGGAGTATTTTTATGTGTGATGTATGACCGAGACAGATAATTGTCAGAATGGGGAAATTGTCACTGCCATGCAGTGTTTCACTAATGGACCAAGAAGCGTAATTTATAAGATGGGGTGATGAAATTGTCAGGTCAACATGTGTGAGTGAGTTGTGAGTTGAAAAGTGTGTTGGGCTATCGTCGATCAAAATCAACAGGTTCGAGTGTGTTAGGAAGTCCTCGATTTCATTACGAACATGTGAGCCCCAAAGTGGGTGCCAAGAGTTAAAATCACCGGTTAGTTAAATGGGTGTGTGGATTGCACTGACAATGTTGTGGAGGTCTGAGGAAATGAAAGGCTGGGAGGGGTGGATGGAGGGACTGCGACTGTGGAGATATTGGAATTTATTGGTACTTGTTTATGAGGGATACATTTATGAAGGTGTCCAACGTGAAAAGCATTAACCCTGTTGGACGTTGTTTCCCTTGACAAATTTGGTGAATTTGTAAATTTGTGTAACTTTCTCGTCTTTCATTTCCGATACGATGGCTTGTGTTTAAGCAAAAATGCGTATTGATGTTAGGGGTTTAGTTTCACTTTGGGCAGAGATTACCACAAATCTAGGGTTTTTTTCGGGTTATAATCCTAGGAAGTTCAGCGAATTCTTCAAGGGTATTTAATGTTTTGTTTCTTGTAGCACATGTTTGAGAGAGTGAAACTTCAGAAAGTAGTCTAAGAACATTTCCCGGTTTTATTTTTGGCCCTGAGGCCATGCTTAGAGAGGAAAGACACTATCATACGCGACAAAACAATAACCGTTTATTATTGTGAGTGAAAGACTGAAAGAGCAGAGATTTTTTTTTTATATCTTTAACGAATTAGACGAATGAATGTTCACAAGCACAAGGGAAAGCTTGTTCGCCAAAATTACAGCTCTCCGCTAATCTGATAATGTCGGACATATAATGGCCAAATGGATATTTTTTTTTTGGCAGTTTATAAAACAAATATCGTTCAAAAACTTCATAAGTCCGATGATAACATTACTTTATGACAAAATTTATAGATTTGTACTTTCATCGACTGTTAATTGAAATGTCTGAAACAGCTCTATAGCCGCATCATCGGCAGAACTCAAAAATCTAGCCTTTAGCACACCTCCTTCCCAATTTTTTCTTGTTCATGCACGAACATTTTTATTAATTAAGGTTCTGAAAAAATGTTTTTCAAATTACACTCAATAGCTTGTGACATGATCTTGTAAAACCCAGTTTCACTCTTATAATTCACACTACAAGATTTTGCAAATTATGTGTTTGTTAAGACATGATTTGTATGTTAAGACTTCCAATTCAAACAATCTGGTACATAAATTCAAATTCATATATACTTGTACAGCTGTTAAACGTCACTGTCTCGAGATTATAGCGGTCTACACAAAATTATAAGGCAACGGGGTTTCAATTCGACATCTCCCCTGCATTAGAATTTATTCAATGCTGCATTGAGAACATCCATCTAAAATTTTCGTAAGTTTTAAGTACGAAGAAGAATTAACAGTAAAGCTGAATGATTAGTTCTCGATTTGACAAGACCGGACTGCGATGACGTAATGAATAGAGATAACTTGGCGTACTATAAGTACTTCGCGTGCTCTTGGAGTTAAAAGTGATGCCCTGGATATCCGACCATCAACTAATAACCAGATGACAAAAACAGCTTCAGGCATTTCTTGTGATTATATAATTCTACCATCCATTTCGAAGACGTGTTGGTTAATTCGAAGTTGCTACAAGTAGATATATGCGACACATCACCTTATGGTCCTAAGTCGCAAGTTAGCCAAGTGGTCTGAAAAACCTGTTGCGTTCTATTGAAGAACACTGTCAAAGACAAAACTGAAGTTGCACAAATCGACTTATAAAGTAAATGGCCGGGTACAAAAATCGATCGTTCAAACAAACTGTACTCATATTGATCCCGTCTATATGAACTCTTCGCCAAAAGAGGAATTCTGGTTTGTGAAAATTATGCTTTCATTCGCCCTCCTTCGAGAATCAATCTGAAATATCCATTGTGCTCCTCAACCTGATATCGCCAACATGATGGCGTTGCGGCGCAGCTTTGTACAATGTCTAAAAATGAAGCTAAAATCGTCGTGAAGAGAGGCACATCATGCCAGCAAAACTGGAGCGAACAACCAAAAGCTGCTGCTCAAACCCAAGCGCGTGTGTGACCGCGTTTTTTTTTGTTATTGGTCGGTCTTTTGCCTAATCAAGCTGTGTCCATTTCCTACAACATCCGTCTTAACAATTCACAAGTTCACCGTCATTACAATACTGCATGTTCGATTACCTATTCCCCCGATAACAAGCCGGAAGCCAGCGTACTGCGAAAACTGATTCGATAATTGCTGGACAACAGAATCATTATCAATTGACCAAACTGCTATTCTGCACCTTGGACACCCCACAGGTTTGACAAATAGCCACCTTTTTATATAACGCATCTGAATTTAAAGGGGTGTTATGTTTTGGTAGCATTTCAATACAACGCAGCACATCTCCACTCCGCATTGATTACGTTCGAATAGAAGTTTTGAAGTATACGTTCATATTAAAAAGTGATTTAAAAAAACGATTACAGGGATTAGTTCTAATACATTTAAAGCATAAGCATTTTTAATACTCATATTCACGCCAATCAGTAGATTTATAAATCACTGTATCGGAACTTACCCTGAATGCCAATACGTTTCGATCCGTGTCTGATTCGATATTTTCCATTAATGATTCCGATTCGGAAAGAAATGCTAAAAACTGAAATTCTTTTATTTAAAAATATATGTTTTGAAAATAATTAGTATACCTGGTCCATTGTGTGATCAAATGATTGTAAACTGTGAATAGCCGCATGAAGTTGTTTTTCCCGATTAATAGCACCAGTCATCAAATTTGTATACCTTTCAATTATTGATTTTTGTAAATAAACTATTTTAAGGAGAAATATTTATCAAATATAAAAAACCAAATTCTGGGATTTGGAAAGAAATTGGATGGAATGCTTTTATTGCGTTAATAAGTTACCACTTTACTCAAAGGATGAATATATTGTTTAAAACTTGTAGACATTACTCCAACTCTCAAAAAATAGAATAGTGACTAAGCAAGTTTTCATATTCAAAAGCTTTTCAATTTTCTGAATTAAATAAAGAAGGGATGGATTCGTCTAACAGAACAAATTTAAAAGCCGCAAAATTAATAAACAAATCCGTATCAGAATTCGAGACCGACAAACATCACTTACAATTGTATTGGTTTGTTATTAACATTATTTTACAATAATTAATTACTAAATATTAATAGGCCTACCGGTTGAAAATGTCGTTATTGCAGACAACTTCATATCTATTAGTCTAAGGTGAATTCTGACCATGACAGCTGTCACATCAGAAACTTCATGTCATTGTCTAATAATTTATGTCTAGGTTATTGGTCATTAGTGAAAACACACAAGTTTTTGTAAAGCCGTAATATGTCTACATTCGTGCCATCAAAACAACATTTGCGGGAAGTTTTAATATGATTCTCTCATTTAAAGAAAAAAGCAACCGAAGCACATCAATTGCTTACCGAAGCTTACCCAGGCTATACTATAGACGTAAGAATGTGTCAGCGGTGGTTTAAGCGGTTCAAAGATGGTGATTTCGAAACCGAAGACAAAGAACGCCCCGGCCAGGTGAAAAAGTTTGAAGACCATGAATTGGAGGCATTGCTCGATCAAGCAAGAAGAACTTGCAAAATCACTTGGCGTCGCTCAGCAAACCATTTCCGATCGTTTGAAAGCAATGGGAATGATCCGAAAGGTAGGACATTGGGTGCCGTATGAATTGAAGCCACGAGACGTCGAACGCCGACTTTGCATGCCCGAAATGCTGCTTGAACGCCACAAAAAGAAGTCTTTTTTGCATCGAATCGTCACTGGTGATGAAAAATGGGTATATTACGATAATCCAAAACGTCGGGCAACGTATGGATACCCCGGACATGCCTCAACATCGACGGCCGTTCAGAATATTCATGGCCTGAAGGTTATGCTGTGCAATTGGTGGGACCAGAAGGGTGTTGTGTATTATGAGCTGCTAAAACCGATTGAAACAATCACAGGCGAGGCCTGCCGCCGACAATTGATGCGTTTGAGCCGAGCACTGAAGGAAAAACGGCCGGAAACGGTCGCAAGACACGATAAAGTTATTTTGCAACATGACAATGCTCGGCTACATGTTGCAAATGTCGTCAAAACTAACCTTGAAACGCTCAAATGGGATGTCCTACCCCAAACGCCGTATAGTCCAGACCTTGCGCCATCCGATTACTATCTCTTCTGATCGATGCAACATGGCCTGGCTGACCAGCACTTCCGTCATTTCGATGATGTTAAAAAAATGGATCGATTCGTGGATTGCGGCCAAACCGGTCGAATTTTTCAGAACGGGTATCCATGAATTGCCAGAAAAATGTGTGGCCAGCGATGGGCAATATTTTGAATATTGAATTTATATCTTTTTTTTTGCCTCAATAAATCATTTATTTTTTTTAAAAAATGACATTTTCAACCGGTAGTCCTATTAAGAATTTGTAATAGTATTCAAAACTTCTAGAACTGTATTATCCTTAGAGACTTTTAATCTTCAATTATATTATTTATTTCATGAAATGTATCTGTTATAATAATAACCATCATTTATTTTAAATCTTATTTTTACTTTTCATTATCTAGAGTATCAACACATTTTTTCTATGTATAATCTTTTATTATATTTTCTGGTTCTTCTTAATTAAAGAAATTCTTTCAGGTAAGTTGACTCCATGATTTCATTTTAATAAATACGAACAATAAATCACTTTTTTTGTTATACTACTATACTGTTAAACTATTAACTATAACAACTATATGCTTGTATATACTAAAGCATAAAACAACATTAAAATAATTTAAAAATATAAACAAAAATTCAACTTAAACCTACCTATGTGTAAATAAATTGTATATAAACCTTAAAACCTACGAAAATATAAACAATTGTACATACTAGTCCTACTTAAACTTAAGAAATTCTAAATTAATGTAAGCCGGTCAAGGTTTTTATTAAAAAAGAGCCTGCTGAAACGATGAGACTCCTCGGAACTACGTGTAGCTGCGCAGCCAGACTACTCTATATCAAAACTTTTGAATCGAGGTAGAGGAACGCCTCTGGAGGGATAAATACGTTACGGCGCTTTCTCTCGTGGTACAAATAGTTGGGGTAAAAAGCCAAGGAGGTCGAGTTGTTGATCGAAGTCATTGCCCGTGCAAAGTGCCTTCGGATAAGCTTTACTAGGAAATTATACACCCTGCACAGGTTTG
Organism: Orthonevra nobilis; assembly: GCA_963555765.1. Lineage (NCBI taxonomy): Eukaryota > Metazoa > Arthropoda > Insecta > Diptera > Syrphidae > Orthonevra > Orthonevra nobilis. Next base: position 36,365,144 of record OY743227.1, read on the forward strand.
CTCTATTGTAAGGGACCTCAATACGCTAAACATTTTTGGTATTACGACTTTGGAGTTCTATATAAACGAAGACATTAGACAGAGACATTACCTCTCAAAATCTCGGATCTTTACCATCGAACCTCACGGGACAGCCAAAATGATTGGTCTGACACGAGCCATGTAGCAGTTGAATTTTATATTGGCTGTTGTAAAAAAGTCTCATTCTCATGGCAAAAGTCGCTTGAAATCTGGTTACAACTATGTCTATATGTTAAGAATTTTCTTCAATTCTTTCTGATATCCTTATTCTGATTTCTGGTAGTTGATCTTCAACTTCCAGTCATCACAATAACGCTTTATCTTTTCAAAGTCGCAGTTCAAATTCAATCTGATGTCATACGAAGAGACACTAAAATATCAGTCGTGGTATCGAAAAATTGACCACGCCTTGTTGTAGACTTCTTAATTCAAAAATACCAAAAGAAATTTGCCATTTTCCACAACGAACCTTCTTGAGGTAAGTATGTTTAAAAGCATGTACAGAAGTGGTTTGCTAACACCATGACTATTGAACTTGTAAAAGAGCACTTTTTACCATACGGGGTGGAAGGCCTTCTCCAAGTCAACCAGACAAGCACCCGTGCTTGTTGTAGACCAGTTTAGACGTGGCGTGTATAATAGCATGCCCCGCTCTTAAACCAAATTGATTATCGGGTTTTATATGATATTTTTGTCCTCTATCCACTTGGTCAGGGCTCTATTGACTTCTTTTTCGAATACCTTTTACGCTTGTTGGAAAGAGAGTTTGGATTGGAGTTGTTTTTGCCGCGTTTGGGAATGGGCTGTTCAATTACTGTTTTTTAACGTGCCGTTATTGTTAAACAGTATGGTAGCAAAAATGTATAAAGCTTCAAAGGTGTCAAAGCCCAATGTTTGATATACCCTCGGTTCCTGTAGACTTTTTCTTCTTTAATGATGCGAAGCAATCTTCTTGAAGGTCTGCCTTGGAAATTAACCGAGTTTTCCCCTCTCATCAGCGACGGTGATATATGCCAAGCTATCGTCATTGAACTGGGTGAAACCTCGGTTCTCGGTGAAATTGTAGAATATGACGCGATTCGCCTAGTCGCGGTTCGGTCCTTTACTGTGGTTCTACAATCACAAAAGAGTTTTCATCATAGCGGCTTTTATCGGATCCTTTATTGCTCTTTGTATCAACAAATGTCATAGTAAGCAAATCAGCAATGCAAAATTCATCTTTTCCTTATGTTATTGTTTTCCTTCGTTCAAAATGTGTTCTATCTGGTTTGCGCTACTTTTTTGCTATAAATATCTTTAATTCCATCGTGAAAAATATAAAAATCTTTATACATAAAAATCAATTGTTGTTCGTTTACCACGCTTAAACTAGGGAACGGCTGGGCCGATTTAGCTAATGGTTTTGAGATGTTTGTCGTAGTCAAGGGAAGGTTTAAACAGTGAGAAAATATGATAATTTTGCAGTAAGATAGTTAAAACAACAATTTCATTTTCCCATATAAAAGTGGGTCATCTAGTTTATTAAGTTAAAAGTAACCAATAATTGCATTTACAAAAATAGTTGTAAATGAATAAATGTAAGATAAGATGAATATATTAAAATAGATGATAATATTATTATTGTGAATAACTTGAAACAACGATTCCTAAGAAGTTCTTGCGACGAAAGAAATTTTACAACTGCACAGCGCAGATTGATTTTAGAAAATACAGCAACAATGTGTAAAAGTTCATTTATGGAATTGTTGTACCTTCTACCAGATTCATGCCTTCCATAAAGGAAAGCATTTAATAAAATTGCATTTAACCAAACTTATAACATAAAAGAAATAAAGGAAATAATGTACCATAAGTACCATAAGCATTTACAATAATACTGCTTTGTTTCTTTATTTTTGTATTGTATTTATATTTAAGAAATATTTTAACATTATATTTATCAATAAGACTTAGAAGAGTCGTTTTCATGATCGTCGAGGTGTTACATGTAACCACGAGCCAAATGCAAAACAGCAACGGTTATCGAAAATATTTTAATAAATACATTTTTTGCCTCCGTTCGCATCGTCAGTGATCGAACGGAAATGAAGCGTCGATGACCGCCGTTCATGCATTTCTGCAATTTAGAATTAAGGTTTATAAGAAAAAATGTAAGTGAAAAGTGAAAGTGTTCTTTATTTAATTCTTTACATAATTCGCTCTTTGGTAACTAAACTTACTTGGAAAAGTTCCATAGCTTTTTTATTTGTTTTTGAATGATTGTTTATTTTACTACTTAACGCTTACAGTAGATTTGGACATTCAGGGCACATGTAATTACTATCATTATTATTATAAATTACAATTAATAATACAAGATCATAGAACTAGCTACCCGGGCTTTCGACTTGTAGCAGAGGTGTGGCCCATTCGTAGGCGGTCTTAACATTTTAAGATTTTTTTTTGTGGCAGATAGTGGGATGACATGGTATTTCCGCATTTATCTTTGCGTAATGGGAGTTATAATGATTCCATTCATTACGTTCCATAATGCTGTTATTTCTTTGCGAATGGCTTTGCTGCTTTGTGGGTCAAACATGAGTGGCTTGTTTGCTGCTGATTTAGCAGTTTCGTCTGCCATATCATTTCCCTTTATTCCCGCTATGGTACCCAGATTATTTTTTGTCTCTTGTAGTTTTTAATAAGATTATCCCGAATGGCTTCAATTATTAATATTTTGTATTGCATAGATTGTGGACAGACTGTCAGTGCACACCAGCATTTTTTTAATGCTTTTCTGTGGCTTATAGGATTGCAATAGCCTTCGCTAAGAAAATGACGAGCACTGACGTAGTAACCCTTTCACAAGAGTCAAACTGTTTTCATCCACCACTGCAAAGAAAGTGCAGATCTCAGATTTCGATCCGTCGTTGAAGATTGGAACCTAACCTTGTTTGCTTTCTTAAGCTTTTCTGATATGTCTTTATATTGGTTGACAACTAAGTAATTGCGGATTTCACTCATAGATGGCTTAAGTTAAATTTTTAGGTTTGCTGTCGTAATCGAAATGTCAAACACATTTTGTTGTTTGATAGTTGGTACTTCAACTGTCAATGAGTAAAAAAAATTTCTTGATCGGTTGTGTAGTTTTTGTTTGGCGTCTGTTGAAAAATGGAAAATCATAACGAACATTCACGTCACATTTTGCTATTTTTATTTCCGGAAGGAAAAAACGCATCGCAGGCTCACAAAACGAACTTTAAAAAACCGGCAGTGTCAAAATTGGGTTGACAAATTTCGTTCTGGTGATTTTTCACTCAAACATTAAAAACTATTTAGTCGTCCAGTTGAAGTTGATGACTACCAAATCAAAGCAATAATCGATTCGGATCGTCACAGTACAACACGTGAGATTGCAGAGCAGCTTCATGTATCACATACATGCATTGAAAATCGCTTAAAACAACTTTGCTATGCGTGATATATGGGTTTCTCGTGAATTTTCTGAAAGAAAATCATTTATCACAACGCATTAACATCTGCGATTTGTTAAAGAAACGTAATGAAAATGATCCATTGGTGATGAAAAATGGGTTGTTTACAACAATGTCAACCGGAAAAGATCGTGGAGAAAGCCATGTGAACCAGCTCAAACAACATCAAATGCTGATATTCATCAAAAGAAAGTTATGTTATCAGTTTGTTTGGATTACAAAGGAATTGTCTACTCTGAACTTTTACCAGCCAACCCAACGATCAATGAACAATGCAGTTGAAGAAAAGCGGCCCGAATTGACAAATCGAAAAGGTGTTGTATTTCTTCATGATAATACAAAGCCACTTACATCTTTTGTCACTCGGCAAAAATTAATGGAGCTTAGTTGGGATGTTTTGCCACATTCACCATATAATCCTGACCTTGCACCATCTGATTACTTTTTATTTCGATCTTTGCAAAACTCCTTTGTTGGTAGACATTTCAATAATAATGCTGATGTCAAATCGTACCTGGTTCAGTTTTTTGCTGATAAAACCCAGAAGTTTTATGAATGTGGAATTATGATGCTGCCTGAAAGATGGGAAAAGGTCATTTTTCAAAATGGTCGATACATTACAGAATAAAGTTATTTCGTTCCATGAAAAATATGTCTTTTATTTTCTAAAAAAAATCCGCAAAAACTTAGTTGCCAACCTGATGTATTGCTTTGTACACGTATCTGTCATCGACAAACTTTGAAAATAATTGGAATTCAGTTATGATGGAGGTCTCCTCTAATAGCCATGGTGGAAATGTTGTTGTCTTGTATGGGTGGCTGTCTGTGGGTCGATTGACAAAATGGAAACATGTTTTTTGAGTATAATGCGGATGCGATGAATTTTCCTATGTGCAACAATGCGTCAATGGTACTTTGGCCATGTTTATAAGCGACCTGTTTTTTGTCAATTAGGTTGTTGTTTCACATGTACCAGAGTAGTTATTGTGCAGGTAAAGAGGGATATGGATCGAAGTCCGCCAACTTCTGTGGGCTTTTTGCTTGGTTATAACCATTACAATTTTCCAATCTTGGGGGATTACTCCTGAGATAAGGATTCAATTGTACAGAGATTTAATATGTTTGTTCAGGCTTATTGAGGAGTTTTTTTTAACATGGGGACAGGAAAAAATGCTGAGTCAGTTGTTATAGAGTTTACTGACGGAACTCTTGGCTTGTTATTGGAAGAGAATCTTTCAAAACATTGGATGGGTTGGATTTGCGATAGGTTATTTGGTTTTTATCGGTTGGGTGCCTCTTAAAGATATACCATGCCTGTTGTTCAGCTCAAGCAAGCTTATTTAATTCCTTGTTCCACCAAGGAAGGTGGAACTAGGAATAGGTTTGCGGAATTACCATGTTCGCCGCGTAACGAATAACTCGAGTTATGATGGATGCTTCTCTATTGGAGGGCAATCTCGATGTTAAAAAGTTGTTATCCTTGACCTGAAATAGAGACCAATCTACCCTATCAGTGTGAAATTTTGGTAAGGATTTTGTATTTCTGCGTTATTTCCCAAAGTTAAGGGATGATTATAATGGACAATGGTCACTGCCATGAAATTCTTGCAGAATTTTGCAGCTGGCACTTGGATACAACTGTGTGGATCGAGGGATTTTGCCTCTTTCATTTGTGCAACTCGAACCCCAGAGGGGGCTCAATGCGTTGAAGTCGCCAGTAATGAGTAGCGGGGTTTTGATACCATTCGCCATGTCGTCGATATCCGTTGTGCAGTTGGTTTGATTGGGAGGGATATAAATAGACTATGTGTATAAGTCGGATATTTTTTCGGATGGGGTAGTTAGTATGTTTGTAATATTTTGGTTTTGGAATATGGAAGGCAGAATGTATCTAGTGAGGGATCAAAAGGTCGGAAGGTGTTAGTCAAATTCACAAATGGGTTGTGGGTCTCTTTTTAGCAGAAATGCATGGGTTAGATTTGTGTGACCTAGACGTTGCCGGATGTAGCTCTTGTTCATAAATGGTATTGTGGAGGAGTTTTATTGCACATCAATGGGGGTTGATGTTTTTGAAGCGATGATCGTTCTTTTGGCATTCTTCATTTAGTTTTTAGTAGAATTTTTGCGAAGCTAGTGTCGTTCGAAAAAGGCATAAAGCAATGCAATGGGGAATTTATTGCGTTTTCTTGCAACAACATCGGTGAATTAATTCCCAGGTATTCTTGTGTGACTGTGTATCGCTCTTATATCAATCTCTATTAATAGTTGTTAAAAGTTAGATGTAAGATTTTTATTGCAGTGGTTCTTGTCATCGGCGCATGTAATAAATTTACCCTTGGTTTGTTTCATTATTTCTAAGCACGATAGTATTTCTGCAGCAAAGACGCTTGTGCATGGTGGAAAAATCCCGTGTGCAAGAATTTCCTCATTTTCTTCAACTACGCTAAATCCGACTCCCTTGTCTGTATTTGAGCCGTCGGTACATAGGGGTTTCCACTTGCCCTTTTTAAGAAGTTGGGTGTTTATTCTGTATAGAGCTGTTAGAATATCACGCTGCTGTTGTTGTGTTTTTGAAGAGAGGAAGACTGACGATGAAACTTTTTTTTTTGAAGGAACCATGAGGATGCTTTGATTTTGTTGGTGCTATCGGTTTTATGTCAAAGTGTAGTCCTGACTCAATTTAGGGTTGGGAAAGCTCTTAAGCTTCTTTTCATTAAGGCATGGAACGGAGCTTTGATTTTGTTAAGTGTGCGCATTTCCCATATATTTGGAGTCCATGACTATGTAAAGATAATCAGAATGAAGGCAGTGGTGGATGTCTTTTTTTGTGTTGATATTCGGCTTAGGTCTTCGAAGGTAACTAGAGAGAGGTACCACAGGTTTATTAATGGAGTTTAATTAAGAGATAAGGTCGGTTTTCGTGATTTTTTGGTCTGGGGGAATGTATACGGAAACAAAAGTTATTGGGAATTTGATATTGAATAGTATTGCAACTAAAGAGAGATTTTTTTATGGATTATTATGTGGGGGATGCTTTTGTGGACTAGGAGAAACCACATCCTTGTTTGGCAGTCATGTTTTGTGGGAAATTATGGAAGTAGATTTCATATTGCTTAGGGATCTGGACTAAGAGTTGTATTTAAGGTGGGTTTCTTTATCATCATAATAACATTTCTTGATATCAATATATTTAAACATTAAATGTACAAGTTTTTTTCGGAAAAAGAATTATATGTTGTAGAGGAGATAGTTCTGAACAACTTTTGTTCTACGGCTTTTCATTTAACTCACCTGGGTGTGTGACATGTAATTCTAGGTAATGCGTCCCCAATTGAGTACATAACTCACAAAAAAATTCAAAAAGTGTACTTGTTTGGAATATTTTTTTTTATTTTATATGATTTGAGAAAAAAACGAAACTTTGATCAAAATTCATAAGCGGCACATGTCAGGTCGTGTGAAATTATATGAAACAGTTATTTTCACTGCTGAGGCAGATGAACTTGACATTTCTGGCAAACAACTTGTCAGACAAGTTATAATATCATATAACATGCAAGCGTTGATGACGGTCAAATCGCACATGTCGTTAAAAAGGCGGATTGTCCATTTGCGTAATTTGATGCGGTTGCGACTTTGACCCAAGCACGCGTCCATAAGATCGACGTCGACCATGTATTTATTGTAATCGTGTATGCCGTTGGGCACTCGACTGATTTCACTGATTTCGACTTTTTGTAGAAACGCTGAACAGCTGGAGCCGTTTTCGCTGCCGTTTCATCGGACGATAAATATGGTTTTATCATAAGAAGGCACATATTCAATGCTTTCAACACGTTTCAAGCCGCTGCCTGTTGGACCGAATACGAATTGCTTTATTGAACTAGATATACGAAATAATCGGTCATAAAAACCAAAAAAAAAAAAAAATCTAACGGTGTGGTCAATGCCATGATTTCAGATCTGAATGTATCCTTTCCGCGAGATCGAACCCAAATTTATTCAATTGCAAATTATATTTGTGCAATAATGGATTTGTGAATAGCACTGTCTTTATCCACCGTTACGGTTTCAAAAATCGTCGCATATAAAGCCCAGCGCGAAGGGTCGCCAACAATTAACGGCTCATCATCACCTAAACGTGATGAAAACATCAATCAAAACATGAATAAAGTTAATCAATAATAATGATTAACAATCGAAGTTAATTTTTACCTTCATTAGTAATCAATTCTAGCTACAACAGCGTTGCTAGCTACGTTTGGAACATCTGCTTTGTCAGCGGAAGCTGAAACATTCCGTGTCTTTTGACGACAAGGCACATCAAAGTCGTCACCATCATCGTCACGATTCATTCGTATTGCAGCTTCGAAGTCCAATTCTGGATCTACGTCACTATCGCCTGGAAAAATCGCCGACTTCACTATCAGGCCATGCTTGTTGATTCACGTATGCTGCCAACTCTTCTCTTTTGCGAAAATTGCTTTTACGCGGCATTCTAAATAACAAACCGAAAAAAAAAACAAAGCAAAAATAACGAAAACAAGCTTTTTTACATATACGCACACATAACATATTTTATGGCCTGAGTGTGACCAGCGTGCCATTTTGGGCACGAACCGAAAATCGAAAAAAAATATGTTACTATTTTTAATGTTTTATCTTGAACACTCACATCACTTTCTAGGCACATTACTAAGCACGGAAATAAATTTTTCTGCGTCGGATTCGACTGACCACTAATATGAAAATCGCAAATTCACACATTCAATTTTCACATGTTGGATCTGCTGTGAATCTCTCTGCAGTGTATTCTTATAGCTGACAATTACGACAGCGCATTGGGTAGTGGTATACTCGCTCACTTTAGCATTATAACATCCAATTGAGTGGTTGTTATTCCTGTTCTTCTTCATCAAGTCTTTTTTTCATAATTCATATACCTCTATTCCTCGTTGGGATTTCATTTCGGAAACAATCTCAGCTTCATCTACTCAATAAGGCAGGGGAAGTAGACAATTCCTTTAGAGGAATTTTACCGGTAGCGGAGGGTTATCGAGACTGGGCCGATAGCATCGATGCATTTTCTAAGCACAAATACACTCAGAGATTTAAGAGGGATATAGAATTGAGGAGCATCCGAGGGGGTGGTGGATCATTAGCAAGATCACTGAACCGATTTCCGGGTTTAAGTTTCGGCCTTTGGTCTATGTGATTTCTAAACCCAAAAATTGTTCACTCACACTTGCTTGCACGTTTCGAGGAGAGAGAGGGAAAAAGAAAAATTTGCAGTGCAGAACAGAGTAACTCTTTGTCACGTTCGCTTAGCGTATCGCATTTGAGGCGTTATATTTTACCGCACATTCCACTACACATGATAGAATCATCTCTTCTTGTTTGAATCTATTTGTATACTGAATGTATGAATAAGCGTCTTTTCGTACTAAAACTATTTATATGGTCTATTTTTATTTCGTTTTATAATAAATAAACGATTTATAAGAGGAATTAATCCTTTTAATCTGTCCTTTTCGGTTGAATGCAAAGCACTATTTAAAAGCATATACTTAAATCCATATGGACAATCTAAGCCAAATCGCGAAAAAATCTACTTAATCCGGAATCAAACCTGATGACGATGCACTCGGTTCACTGGCGACGAATCAGTCTAGCATTTAAACAAGATTGACTAACCTATAAGAAGAGTAGAATTTCCCGCCCGAGGAAGATCTTGCTCAGAAATAATTCGATTTTTAAGTTGGAAATCGTGACAACGCTGAGGTTGATTAACAGAATTTCGAAATTGCTGATTCAAAAGTAATTTTACAAATTTCAAGAGATATTTTAATCTTATACGATCCATGTTAGTTCATTCATCCTGAAATTGTCGGCATATTCGATTAAACTGAGTAAGCAAAAAAAGTGTCTTTATGTCACTGTATGCTGTTCTTATATTTATCTCTATTACTGACTCAAGTATCACGGTATAACGTTTCGCGATAGAAGTCACTCCTGATTTTTGAGGTTCTTGTTGTTGAGAATTTCAAAAGACCAGCGTTGGCTTGTATATTTCCACTGGGCGCAGCGTACAAAGTAACGCCCGTCAGGGTTTCTAAAATCAAATTTTGAAACCTCGGGTTGCATTACGAAGGTAAACGTGGAACAGTTGGCAAATGATTATAACGATAGCCTTAATTATCATTTTCATATTTTCTCACTCGCAGTGATTTTAAACATCAACTTTTCGTTCCGACTGCTTGGTTCTCTATTGATGTCTATCATTTTAACAGTATATTGCATATATTGCACTTCTACCTTTAGGTTGGTTCCATAAGTTCCACCCAGTTCCATAAGTGGAACACCGACTTTAATCGTTCCCATAGCTATCAAACTATTAGTAACGACATCTCTTGACATCTTGATAGAAGCTACTGACATTTAGCAATGTAGTTATACGAAAGATTTCGTTCATGTTTTTGTTATGGTACACTCAGTTTGAAATTAGCATTCAAGTGATACGTAAGTGATTTCTCTGAATTAAAAAAAAAGAAGTACAGTTATTGAACAGTTTTGACTCGAAAAATTACTGTGTGTTATAACGAAGTGTGTATTTTGCGTGATGAAGATATTGAGGGTTTCTTGAATATTCCTTCTGGAAGTGAAGATGAACAAGATTTTTTTGACGCTGAAAGTGATGATGACATCGAAAGAATTCAGTCCATCCAAAACTTTTTATCCGAGCCACTTAGCAACGTGGAAACTTGCTTATCTCCGCAGAGACATCAGTGTTCGTCTCCCGTTAACGAGGGTGTTACGAATATTGAAAATCGTCAGCCAGAAATATCAGACCCGCAGCCTAGTACATCAGGAATGACTTCAGGGACAACTACAGGTACCGTTACACAATCTCGACTACCTAGACGATCATCGACTATTAGTTACGCAATCGGTCATAGATCTAAAATCCCTGGCTCTGTGACTGACAACCAAAGAAAAAAGAGAAGATTTATTTGGAAGAAAACATCTTTTCAATCACCTCCTTTTACATTTTTTGGAAACAAAAATTTACAGTCACCAAGTATAGACTTTGAAACTCCCCTTAAATAATTTTTATGGTTTTTGATGATGAGTTACTTCAGCATATTGTAGAAGAAATGCATAAATTTAGTGTCCAAAAAAATCCTTCAAAGCCATTTACAATAACAACGAATGAATTGAAAAAGTTCAAAGGTGTCTGAGTGATTATGAGTTTAGCGCCTCTGCCAAATATTCGAATGTATTAGGCACGTGAATTGGGTATTCCTTTGATTATGGAGACAATGTCGCTTAATCATTTCGAAAAATCTGTCAGTTCCTACATTTCAACGATAACTCCACGCAATCGCCACCAGGTAGTCCAGGGTATGATCGACTGCATAAAATCAGGCCTATATTGGAAACATTAAAAAAAATGCCAAAGCGTGCCTAAAATAGAAGCACTATCAGTCGACGAGCAAATGTGCGCGACAAAAGCCTCTAATCTTCTACGACAATACCTTCCTAATAAGCAACACAAATGGGGCTATAATATGTTGGTACTTTGCGACGATCGTGGCTTTGCTTACGGAGAACGATCCCGAGCTAAGATATCCAAGTGAGCCAAACTTAGGAGCAAGTTTAAATATCGTTGTACGCTAGCTCGGTACCTACCAAAGAATCAAAATTATAAATTATTCTTTGATAATTATTACACGTCGCCAGAGTTGATTGCTTATTTGGCCAAACAGGGAATACAGTCGCTGGGAACTGTCAAAAAAGGTCGTTTAGGAAAAGACCTCAAAATACCTTCCATAAAAGACCTAAAAAAGGAAAAGGTTCAAAGAGGTTATTCTGAGCAATGTGTAGCAAATTGTGATAATACAGATATTGTCACCGTTATGTGATGCGATAATAAACCAGTCGTTTTTTCTTTTGTGCGTCAAGAGCCTATAGAAACAGCAAGAAGATACTGCAAGAAACAGAAAAGGTATATACAAGTGGATTGCTCCTAAATTATCAAAACATATAACAAGCATATGGGTGGTGTGGAACTCTTAGATTCGTTCCTAGAGAAATATAACATAAAAATTAGGACCAGAAAATGGTACTTGAGGCTATTTTATCATCTTCTTGATGTAACTCTTATCAATTGCTGGTTATTGTACAGAAGAGTCAGGGAGCAGCAGCATACGCCAACCCCAATTAAACAGAAGGACTTCAAATTTGAAGTAGGGAAAAGTATATGCATGTTTGGACTGTCGATAAACAAAAAGAGAGGTAGACCAATTTTATCTGATGAAATTGAAAATAAAAGGCAGAAACCAAATACATCAAGTCTATCTCCTCGTGATGTCAGACGTGATGGGTTTGCGCATTTTCCTGTTTGGGGTGAAAAAAGACAACGATGCAAATATCCTGGTTGCAAAGGAAAAACATTCATATCTTGCGATAAATTTTGCGTAGAACTTTGCCTTAATAAATATAATAATTGTTTTAGATCTTTTCATCAATAAAAAAAAAAAAATTATGATATTAGTAATATGATTTTGTTTATTATAAATCGCAATTTATAAAAAAGTAAAATATATATTAGTTATTTCATTACGTTTAAAATAATAAGTCACTAATTGAAAAAAAATCAAATAGGAAACTATTTCCAAAACAATACTCTTGTACTAGTTTAATACCAAAAAGTTTAGTTAAAGCTCAGTGCACCGTATGTGGAACTGAAATAAAAAATTTATTTTTCCGTAAAATATGGTTTTAATTTTATTTTTATAAGTTTTCCCTATCTTCTGATCACTAATTACAACCTATATATTTTTGTCGCGCCTAAAAAAAAATGAGTCTTGTAGGGTTAAAGTTCAAACATTGTTTAGTACGAATAGCTTGCAAGCTGACATTGATCCTTCACATTACACCCGTTCATAATCATTAGAGCCGCACTGAGCACTGAGGTATGAACCGAAATTTTTATTTCAATACATATTTTTTTTCATTTTTATTTTGCTTTTTTAATGCTCAATTCACTTTCCAGGAAGCAGGGTACCGGAACGGGGTCAAATTTGGATCATAACCCACAGGAAAATAAATCACAAACAGATAATAAAATCTCCGGGTCCAGGTGGCATTTGGCACCTCATGAAGCCAGGAAAATATTAAGGTACACCTTTAATCAATGCCTTAAAATAAGACATATTTCACTAGCTTGGAGGGAACTGACTCTTGTTTTTATACCAAAAGTTGGCGAACGAGGCCACACAATGACGAAAGATTATAGACCCATAAGTCTCTGGACGTTCGAGAAGCTTCTGGATATTCACCTCGCAAGTAAATGTAGTGACGGTCTACTATGCAATTCACAACATGCATATCCCAAGGGTAATTCAACGGAGACCGCTTTGCCCGAGATAACAGGGAAAATAGAAGATAGAATTCATCACAAAAAATTCGCTCTAATAGAATATTTAGATATTGAGGGAGCTTTTAATAATGTAACGAACCTAACAATAAAAAACTCTCTACATACAATGCAAATTGAGCAAGACATATCTAAATGGATATGATAGATGTTAGTAAGCAGGAACACCATTCCGCTATAGGACATATGTAGTTTCATTAGGAGGTTAGTCACTACAGGTTCTCCTCAGAGTGGGGTAATATCCCTGATACATACTATGGGCAATGGACATAGACCTCATACTTAAGAAACTTTAAGCTATGGGCAATGACGCTACTTCCTACGCAGACGATGTTGTATTACTAGTGCAGGGCAAATTTCCAAACACGTTAACTGAAATACTTGAACTGGTCTAACAACCCTAAGCAAATGGGCAGATACGAGTAAAAGTGGGCTCAACGTCAATCCAGCGAAAACGGATTTGTTTTTGTTCACTAGAAAACACAAAATACCTCTGTTCGAGTTGCCGAAAGAAGACGGGTGGAACTGGCCCTTTCGGACCACGCAAAATATTAAGGAATAATAATAAGGAAATCATATAAGGCCTTTTTAGTTGTAAAAGAACAGCAGGAAAATCTTTGGGACTCAAACCAGCAATGATACACTGGCTGAACCTAATGATAGTCGGACCCATACTTAAGTATGAGGCCCTTGTCTGGTAGAAAGCAACGCTCAAGTCAACGACATTGGAAAAATTATCAGCAATACAGAGGACAGCCAGTGTTGCCACAACTTGAGCGCAACGCACAACCCCAACGGCAGCACTGGATTCGTAAACGAGAGATTCCACATTGCCTTTTTTATATATTCATGGTGTGATTTTCAATTCGTCCAGACACAATTGCAATTTCAGAGCCTGAATTTCCCTGAGTCTTAACGAAAATGAAGGCGCAATGGCGATTTAAGAGGATGGATTTCTCGGAGTCTTTATTTCGTTTTGATGAAGCTTCTCAGTTTGTCCAAACGCTGCATCCTCGTATGAAACAAGGGTGATTGTTATTTATTTCACATTACATTTTCCTTCTTTTTAAGTAAGGTTAAAAATTTTCGGTTTTCACCGAAAAAGTTTTCGAGAATTAAACAAGAACCCACTCAAAATGGTGGATTTGCAGTTTTGACCGCCCTAGGCCACGTAGTACCAGTCACCATTTTCTCAGCTCCCAAGATATATGTCACTGTGTTAAAAGACAATAAAGAAGCTAACGCTCGTATCCTTATTTACTGTCTTGCAAACTTGATTCAGAAATTTAGTTATGTCGTAATAAAATAACGCATATATGTATATAGTTCATTACTAACATCTGTCCGTTAATACATTGTCTGTGTACAACATGCTGCATCATTCCTATTCTTATCGCAACCCAATATACTTCAGAGTTTGTCGTAGATATAAATAGTCCGCTTCTTTTTAAGCACAGTAAGACCGTTTAACTCTTGCTCTGTTACTGTTGTGCGTAAATAACTCGCCACTAACTAGAAAAACATCCTTCTCCAAAGCAGTTACTTGCGGCAGTACACACACATACGTGTAATTGGTCTGAAGACCTTAAACTCGTAGCCATCCCAACAAACTGACAGCACTCTTCCAATAATCTTTTTTTAAACTGCAGTGAGAATGCAAATAGAGACATTCTTCTAATGAAAAATTGTCTTCAATAATAAGTCAAGTTCGGTAAGATAATGTTTTGGCCCATTGTGATACCACGAGATGGGCATGGATTTCCGATCTGCCAATATTGGGGAAAGTTTGAGAGGAATTCCTTCTAGGGGGTTAAAGACGGGGTAGGTGAAGATAACCGGTTTTGAAAAAAAAATGGGAACCCAGATTCCTATACCTTGCTTTTGCTTTGGCTGGGCATTCGCTGAGCAGATGAAAAACGGTTTCCTACTCTTCCTCCCAGCGGCAGCCTCTGCAGAAGTCATTTGAATGCACGCCTAGCCTTTCGGGGTATTTGCGAATAAGATAGTGTCCCGTGAGGACAGATAGGAGGACGCTCAAGAAATTGTGACTCAAGTTAATTAACTTACTGGTTCTCTGTTTTTTAAGGAGGGGCTAAGTTTGTCTGGTAATGTTGCATGTTGGTTCATTTACCCATATTGTATTTGCAAGGTGGATGTTTTAAGGTTTAATGTTAAGTCTTGACCGTGGCTCAGGGGAATCGAAATATGTTGAAACCGCTTTCGCGGGGAACATTGCACCAGCACGTGCAAGTTCATCTGCCTTGCAGTTTCCGTGGATGTCCCTATGTCGCAGCACCCAGTAGAGGCAAACTGTGGATTAATCCTGTATCTCGTCAAGAGAAACCCGGTATTCGCTGATAAGCTAAAACATAGTATTTACACCAGCGAGGGGCTGATGGGTAAAATGAATATTTCCTTTGCAGAAATGCATTTCATAGCAGCCACCTGGTAAATCGCATTGATTTCGGCTTGGGATACACTGCAGTGATCTTGAATGCTGAAGATTTATAGGTTGAGATTGCTAAAAAAAACCAGTCCCGACTTTCTGATCCAGTTTTGACCTATCCGTTAACACTGCGATGGAGTCTTACATCCCACTCCTTACGGTGTCAGTTCTAATTCATCGTGAGATTTCATTGAACCTTACCGACACGTGCGGTGCAAATAGCGTGTATTCACGGAAATACCTGAACGTAAGCCCGTGTAGCCAGCGATCGTTTACAGCACATAATCTAATATTAATTTTGAGTCATTTCTTTTTATCATCAGTGTATTTTTTGCCACGATTGGCCGATAGTCCTTGGTTTGGACAAAGTATCTTGTTTGATTGAAAAAACACAAAACACTTGTTTAAATAATGAATTTAAGAAGTTATGTTATACAAGAGAGAGTAAAATGGGGCGATATCTATGGATCGATGCATATAGATATTTGGAAAAACTCAAGAGGGAGATTGTCTTAGAAACAATCGGCGCAGCTTTAAAAAAAAAACTGAAAAAACTACTAGCCCGCGAGATCAGACACTCTGGTTGGGATCGTGCACCAGATCATCAGCCAAGTTTAAGAGGATGAAAGCATACCCAAGGACTGGAATATCATTCTTATCCACCCTCCGAATAATTCCAAACATGCAAGGAATTTCGCAAAGAGATCCACTGTCATTTGACTTTTGACTAAGTCTAACCAGTTTCTGCGAAACGCAGATGACATTGACATCGTCGCTCGCTCACAGCGTGCCGTAGTGAATGCATTTCAGCGATGGAAGAACAAGCAAATCGGATTGATCTTAGGATCAATGAAGGCAAGACAACAAGAAATAGGATCCGTCGAACATCATCTCGGCCTGCTGAACGGTAAACACCTGAGCAAATAAAGTGATCCTTCGAAAGAAAAATTCTTTATTGGATACTTGGTTTTACTTGCGAGGAGGGCGAATGGAGGAGAAGTCATGACCGCGAACTCTACGAAATGTACAAAGATGAGGAGAGCTCTGTCTCTACGAAAAGTACAAGGATGAGCGGAGCTCTGTCTCTACGAAATGTACAAAGATGAGGGGAGCTCTGTCTCAGGCTCTGATTCTTTTAGGATCACTGGCCTCATTAGTGAAGTAAATCTTTGCATCACAAAATGTTTTAATTACTATTTAAGTGCGTGGCTCAGATTCGATGTATACTCCACGCCGTTAAAACGAAATCCTTTGTTGTGAATTCAAAACGTGATGTGAACAAGGAACATCTTATCCACTTTAGATAAGAAAGGATAAAGTAAGAAGTGACGAGTAAGATGGTGTGGAATCTGTCTTTTTTTAAATGATTGATTGTGTTGAGTAAGCGATTCGTATAAATAAGCAGGAAAGTCAGAATTTATACTTTAACCAAGATCACGTAAACAAAGTTGCGAACTGTTTCGGCATGCATCGGAAGCATCTCTTCAATATCAATTTCGTCGACTTAAGTTTTTAACACGTCCACAGCTAGCCGACTACTTCCGAGTTAAGTGACTCGATTATCCATGTTTGCAATACTGGATTTGATATACGGTAATTCATCATTCATTTTATTTAGAATTCTCAGATCTGATTAAAATAGCTTGGTTGCTAAGATGTTTACAATCAACTCACTATCTTCAGTTAGTTTCATCGAGTTTTCCATAGTTTTATTATTATCCAGTACTGCCTTTGTGTTAGTTCAGAGCACAGGGTAGCACGGGGGACACATTGTTCTGAGAATTTGCGCGGGTACTTATGACGACATAAGCATTTTTTAGTGGTATTACTTTTGAGGGAAAACTATTTTCAAATACACAAATGAAAAGTTAAAAATAAATGTGATTTCACAAAAATTTTTAAAATAAATTCTCAATATGTATTTGGGTTGGATTTAACTATTATTTTGATATAAAATGAAAGATCACCGTGGAGCAAAATCAAAACAAATCTGGTTAGCAGATGACATTTCTCTAAAACTGTTTCGCACTCATTATGGGTTACGGAAGGCTTATTAACAATGCAGTGGGCAGCTCACTTCTTAACTTGATATTTTTACTTCGTTGGGGAGAAGTCGAGACAGGCATATTTCAAGCTACTGACAATAATTTTACCTTTCAACGTTAAAATTTGCAACAAATTTCATATGTTTTTAATTTTTCGCGAGACCTATCTAAGGAAGGAAAACTTTTTTTTGACAAATCAACGCCTTTATGCACTTTTAAACTAGACTCTCTCTTGTGACCTTTGAGACCTTTTCAGGTGAAATCAAAATAATTAAGGGAAAGGGAAACTTTTTCATGAAAATTATCAACAAATAAACACTTAAAACAATTGTAAAAATATGTATGTATACCTCAAATTTAATGATTCTGTTACATTTTTTATTCCTGATGTGTCCTCAGTCGAAAAAAGAGCGATAAAATTTTGAGCCAACGTGTTTAGTAATTCAAGTTGGTTTCTATTTTGTTGAAGTTCAGCATGGAATGTCTGCAAATATACTGAATGTAAAAGCTTTTCCAAATCACACATTAATTTTACTTTTTGTTCTTTCTGTTGTGTTTCCAAAATGTCCACTGTTGTTGCTACGTCATCCATACGTTCGGCCCAGTGTTCCATGTTACATAACCATTTCTCTATTTCCAACCTTTTTGCTTCGTACCTAAGACAAAAACATTAAAAAGTATTTTTTTATCACAACAAAAAATTAATTATACCTTTGTGATTCACCGATCATATTTTTTAGATGTACGGATCGTTGCAAAACAGCCATTGTTATGTCATCCTGATGCGTATTAAGTTTAGTACCTGTAACAAAACATGCAAAAATAGTGTTAATATCATTGCCATTTTTTTTTTAATTTAGCAAACCGGGAAGTATAAGAAGCATCGTAGATTTCGTTATTTCAGTTATCAAACATTAAAACACTAAATACACGTTTGACATAATGAATAACAGACTTGCAAAAAAAAACTGAAGTAAGCCCGCAAACTCAGTTTGGGTTGCTTTAAAGAATAAAATTAATAAAACACAAGCTTGTCAATTATCTCATTAAATGTACTTATGGACTACTCAAATATTCGCAACGAATATTTTTGAAGCAATAACGTTTCGAACTTAAAATGAAACAGAATAAACATAAATTATAATATAATAAATTCAAATACGAGCATGCGTTGGCAACTGCCACACTTTAGGAAAACTTAAATAACAATCCGATTAAACAACAGATTGATTCCCGCACACAGTTTTGAATGCAAACTTTTTGTATAAGATAATACCTGCTATCGAAAGTGGTAAGTAACATAAGCATATCATCCACGGTGCAGGGCAGTTCAAACAACAAAATAAAGAAAACGTTGCCGAATTTGTCAGTATGAATTTCAGTTTACCTTGCTAAAGAAGCACCACAAACAGCATACTCAGCATTATGATATATTCCAACAAGTTCAAGACTCAATTTAATGAAAACGACACATTGTTATTCGCATATTTGTTCTTTATTTTTCAGTTTCAATTTTTATGTCTATGTAAGCAAACCTAAGTATATAGCAAATAGGGTAAGTTAAGGAAAAATAAAGACTCATTTGTTCAATAGTTGACAAAGGACTTATTTTTGAACTTCAAGTGAGTCTGCTCGAAGGACTGGTTGGCAATCTTGTTTAGTACAACAGATACTAGAATGAACTTGTACGCGTAAATAAAAGAAGGGATACGTTTTCTGTACCTAAGGCTAAGCAATCGTTTGGATAAAAGGTTCCAGTCGTTATCAGTTCTAACGACGGCGATTGTTTCGTTATTTCAAATAAGAACGGTTTCTGCGAAATAGAATTGCATAGAATCAATGTGAATGGCTCCATAGTAAAAAAAAACAGAAACAAAAAGTCCAACTATGTACTAGTGAATTGTATCTCGAAGACCTGTGTATAATTTCATCAAGATCGGTTGCGTACTTTTCAAAAAAATCTTGTCAAGCTTACCTGACGTTGAGCGCGCAACTTCTCAACGCTGTATGTAGACCAATATTGTAGAGATGAAGAATTCAATGAGAAAATGAAAGAATTGGTTATTTAAACCCGTGGAACCTATGTAACCACTGAAGCGGAAAATAAAATCAAACCGGAACAAATGTAATGTGCTCTGAGTTGTTATTCTTTATTAAATAATTTAGTGTGGCTACTTTATCGACTCATCTTGGTAGAACTTCGGGTAGGGAGCACAAAAAGAAGAAATATTTACATGCACATACATAAATTTCAAACCACTTAATTGAATAGTTGGAAAATTGCAAAAGATGGATGTGATTTTGTAAAATCTTGCATCTGAACGAAGATTACAAATTATAATATAAATTGTCACTAATTTATTCTTCTACAATCCTTCAGTACTGAACTGGGTATCTATTTACGTGCGGTTTGGGAAAAAAACCCAATAGTAAGCGACTCTGACTCCAACGGGAGGAGAAAGTGAAGGCATGTCACCCACGGTACTTAGATATAAAAACGCTGCCAAAGAAGTCTTCAAAGAAGCTTCTCCACCGTTGCACACAAGAGCAAAGAAGCCTCCGATGCAAATTCTTAATAACAAGAGAGCAAAACCAATATGCTCTATCACGTAGACTCCATCACCGCACCACCAAGACGAGTCGACGGCAAAAAAAAGATCTGTTTCAACCTATATATATGTATATAATATTCCCTTCAAAGGATAGCTATTCGAAGTGTCACATGCCCACCATAGTTTCAAATCGTACTTCGCTGGCTTTGATTGTATGTACTGCGAAAATTTAGTCTAACCACGGTACGAAAAAAGCTGTTCGTCTACAGTAATTTTTACTTTCGATGAATACAGTGACTGTAATTGTGCGTTATCATTGTCCAAATGTATCTGAAAGGCGCAGCTTTTTTAATAATTTGTTGATTTGCACGAGTTCTTTGGTCACCAAAGCGAATAAAACACTTGATACAGAAGAAACGATGCAGTGGTATCGTTGCTCTTCTAATTGTATCGCATTGGTTTTCCACCATTGCTTTGCGTGCTTAGCGTTGGATTGATGGACTCCAGCTGCCAACAAAAGTCAAAAATATGCATAGAATAAATTTTCAGTCACCGGGTTCCTAACTCAGGGTTTTTTTTTCTCTCAATTGAACTTAGCTTCTGCTTCTCGCATATTATATGTGATGAGATGCTTCCTCTCTCTACTATGAGCTCGAACGCGACTAGATGGAGGAGGCAATTTATGCATTTGCTACCATCACGAGCCATAAAATAGCCACCCATAGTTTCATCTTGTTCTTCTGGACGAACTGAACTAACTGGGGCATCCAATTCCTCCAACTCATCTTCCCCAACGCTGGAACCTTCAATAACAATTTCTTGCTCAATATCGGAAGCTTCGTCATCTGGAATAATGTCTTCATCGACAATTTCATCAACATCACCATCAAATATGTCAAATATTATATACACGGCGAGAGCAGTGATATAGATCCCTTGCCCTCATTCTAGAATAAAAGCACATATTTACACGAAAATATATTACAAAATGCACATGGCCAGAAATCGTAATTATGGCAATGGAATTATATAACTCACCGACTTAATCTGTCTCTGAAATCTGTTGACTTCAAAAAGAACAACAAAAATAAGTAGAAATAAGCCGAAACAATCAGATCATCTGAAATGGAACCATTAAGCTTAAAGCGCACTCAATATGACGAACTGCAGCAAACTGCGATAAAACAAAATGTGATAAACTGTTGATCATAACGCCCCAAATGTATAGTGGAATTGAATTACATAAAATAACAAACAAATGAAAACAATGTTTTTTTTTCATTGATTTCCATTACTAATCTATTACAAATTGGTTTGTTGAAGATATCATTAAGTATCACATCAGAAGATCAAATATTTCTATAAAATAAATCCACTAAAAGTAGTCAAAAGGTCTGGCCGGACCTTGTCGAAGACACAAGGATTGCAAACTTAGTTTGAGTTTTTTATGTAAACAGCTAAAAAAGGTAAGCTTCAAAACATATCTAATAAAAGGTCTAAGTGTTAGCTTCTCCCTACCCCATGCTTAATTTGTGAGTACATCCAGGTATGACACGGCTTGTTCTAGAAACAAAAGATCACTGCCTTTTAACGGTACACTTATCTACAGATATTGAGCCACAAAATCTGGAAAGAACATTGTCACTTTTGAAAACGTGAAAATTGAAAGAGCGACATTACTCAATGGCGTCAATGCCAAAGATACCGGTCAGAGCGAATAATAAACACTAGCAAGTGAGTGTCATATCCAGAAAGGCTATTTGATTTTTAATAAACTTGCAGATGAAATGCAAGAAAAAAAAAGGCACTAGCAAATGAAAGATGAAACCAAAAAATTAAATTGTTGGTAACTTTTGTAAAAAGGGAGTTTTATACGATAGTATTGTCGGTATCACAAATGACTCTTTTTCACGTTCTCAAAACGCAAGTTTACAGAACCAAGTACATAATCCCACCAAAGTGGTATACTATTCACACGTCGTGCCTAGAGTCAAAGAACTCAAGATAGTCCTCCTTTTCTGTCTAAAGAAATGCTGTGCATGAAATTTTGTTTGATGTTGTTTAATCTTTGTGTTTGCTGTGTTAATTTACCTCCAAATGTGGATCTTGATGTCGACACCAACTTCTTTCATAATATCAACTACGTTGCATCTTTATGTAAAGCTTCAGACCGGATTATTAGTGTTCGAGACTTCAAATTACTTGACATCGACTGGGGTTTTTTTTGCGACGAAGATGATTTACTATCTGATGGAAACAAACTTCATAAATCATGTGATATACTTTATGTAGATATATACCGTCTGGCACTGGCAATAAGCTTTGAACTTCCTTCTTATTCGGACGAAATACAAGACAATTGTTCCCATCAAATATGATTTCAATGGGACTTATTATGATATACTAATTAGAAATCTATCTGCTTTTGATTGGGATTAACTAATTTATTTTTTTACACAATTATGCGCAAAGGTTTGAAAAAAAATCTCTTTTCAGCTTATAAAGCTATCTCATAATTGAATAATTGAACACGGTGGATGTCTCCTGCCCTTACGACTAAAAAACCTAAAAGATTTGGAAAAGAAAGTTATCATATACAATACTCAGTTTATTAAGCATTATAAAAAAATTATTTCCACAAAAATCTCGAGGAGCCTATCAAAATATGGGCGTAAAACTAAACTGAAATGCTTAATTTTCCATCGGCTTTCTGGTGCTTTATGGTCAATGACCTATAAAGACAAGTCTACGGATGACAGCAACGTGGTATGTGATATGTTAGAAGAAACCTAAGTCTGATGTAAATAGCAACATGTAATTGACATGTAATTGGCAAACTGACGCTTTTAAAAAGTTTAAATGTAGTCTGGTCCTGATAACATACCGTCTTGCTTACTGAAGACTTGTTGTGATGAATAAGCTTGTTCTCTTTGTTATTTGTTCAGTTTGTCATTTAAAAAATTAAGTTTTCCAGACATATAAAAGTCATCATATAAAATCTTTATATTTAAATCTGGAACAAAACTTAGTATTTCTAACTATCAAGGTTTTGCAAAACTCTGCACAATACTGAAAATGCTTGAAGCCATACTGACGGCAGATCCAATGCATAAAACTGAACATTTGCTGTCAACATTTCAACACGACTTTTTAAAATGTAAGTCAACGCTCACAAAACTTCTGGAGTTTATATCCCATGTGTCTGCGCGTGTTAGTACTGACTTTTGATAGGCGTTCGACAATATTTATCACCGCTTGCTGTTTAAAAAAAGTTAACGTTTTGGTTGGTCTCCGCTATATGTACGTTGAATGCATTACGTCTTATGTGTCGTTAACTTTAAAAGTCTAACCTCCAGAGGGATAATGGCTACGTCGGGTGTTCCTCAAGAAGTCACCTTGGATCGTTGATGTTATTAATATAAATAGCCCACCATCTGTGGTAAAACAAAGAAGTAATATCGATCATGACGATGCAAAAATCTCTCTTTACAAAAATAATGGCGACCATTTGTAACTTCCAGCTGCCATAAATGAATTTCTGTCTTGGTGGAATATAAATCAACTATCACTAAATATTAAAGAAAGTAAAATCATGAGGTTCACAACAACCAAAAACTATCACCACTGTGGTGCTTTTTAATAATTTTAAACTGGACAGTGTTTCACTTTGTGGATTAAGGAGTTACTTTCGATTCAAATTCGGACTTGAACATTGATGCAATGATGAATAAAGCTAATGCCCGCTTAGGAATGATTTAAAGACGGTCCAAAGAATGTGAGGACTCCTATGTTACTAAATACATGTACGTCGGATAAGTTCGATCTATGTTGGAATATCAAAGTTTGGTCTCCGTACAATGAATGTTATATATCACGTCTAGAATCCAACGAAGAGCAATTTCTGATATTTGCACTTCGACATCTCTACTGGCAAAATTGTTAATTAACTGAAAAATTAATTGCAATTAATATAAGCCACAATTAATAATTAATTGCACTTTGCAATTATATTAATTGGATTAACCTATATTAATTGCAGTTTGCATTTTGTTTTATTAGGATTAACCTATATTTATTGCACTTCGCAATTAATTTATTTGGATAAGGCTATATTAATTGCAAAATTCAATAAACGCAATCACAATTAACTTTTTTCGAAGTGTTAATATAGAACAAATAAAACTTACAATTTATCTATCCTTGCAAATCACATGTCTGTATCATTTGTCCGTGTTCATAACGTTTGCCTAAATTTTTTTTTAGATGAAGTGGTAAAGCCGTTTTTTTATTATTATAAAAGAATAAGAAGAAGAATGAAAGATTATGTAGTGGTTTGAGAAAATCAGGTGTATTTTCAGGTGTAGGTTTCAAATCAGATTCGTGGGTGGAGCCCGAAACGGGACAGAGGATTTTGATATCGACCTATTAGCTTTCACCTTATTCGCAGGATTTTATTCGACATTAGTTTGGTATACGAGTTTTGAAAGTTTGGAAGATTTAACTTTACAGCAGAGCCATCTTCACAGAATCTACACTACCCACAATTTTGAAAACACGAATTAGGAATGAAGCCGACCAAAATGAATGAACAGAGAATGGGGGTTGGTTGATCTTTTTTTTTTCTCACAACGTTTTTTCCTTCCTTCATGCCATGCAGGTTGTCAGCAAGGAAAGATTTTAAAAAAGAAATAAACTCGTGGTAAATAATAGCCTCAACGACTTTTGGCAAACAAGACAGCTTAGCTATAGGTCTGTTATTTGTAACAACACCCCGACAGACGCACCGGAATTATGAAACCATTATTCAATAATTTTGGAAATACGGTAAGTTAATCGAGGACTGAAATATAAAAGCCTATGGAGCTGCAAGTGAGCGACAAAAGTACTATGAAATTATTGAAGGTATCCCAAAACAGAATCGTAGGTTGAATTGAAAGTGGAAAAGAAATTACATATATCAACTGACTTTTTTACTTGAATTATTCAAGTATGAAGTGCAGTTGGATAACCATCAGACTTTTTCGTCTCTTTGATGAATTTCCAAAACAATAGAAGGGATATACAAACTTTTTCAGTATAATTATCATTAGGCCGAATTGAAAGTAATTGAAATTCTATATAAATGGAATTGAACCGGTCATGGTCTATAGGTTTATAGGTATATTTACTTGAAAGTTAAATTTTTCGTTTTTAATTCTGTCTTTTACGTAGACTACCAGTCACCGACTAGGTTTCGTGCTTTACGCATCGTTGTCGATATTCAAACACTTAAGTGGGTGGTATTTCTTTTGCATTCGTATTCTGTTGAAACGCCCGATCGCATGGCCCTCGGGTCGCAAATGAAACCGGGCAACTGGTTTAGTGATCTTTCCAAAATTTCAATACCCGAACCGAGACCGAAAAGAAATCGTGCGTCATCCTTTTATCCGTTTGAAGAATTTTGAGAGCTTCCTAAGAAAGCCAACTCAAAGAACGCCAGAACGCCAGACGAAAATAAATCTCACACTTCTTTAAGTATTTTCGCTTTGCGAACAGTCATAGTCATGCAATTAGTACAGTGTACGAACAAATGTCCCAACTAAGATTTGGCAAAAGCTTTTTCTTGACGAAAAATAAAAAAAGAGGATAAATTTATTGCTTACAAAAATCTCTCCAACCTCTGCGCAGTCTCTAACAAACTGCATAATCAGTTAAATGTTTCAAAGGGAATAATATTTGCCCCATGCCTAATTGATGTCCCAGAGATAGAAATAATTTCAGAAATGAAGGACAACGACAGCATGTCTGAACCAAGCAAAAAAAAATATGATAACACTTGCAATTTCCTTCACGTAACTGCAGGTGAATCAAATCAAGAATGATAGTTCTCGTGCTTAAACCAATATATGAAACTATATTGCAATATTGCTATTAGCAAAAATAGGTAGCCTTTAGACATGGACGAAGTACTATTGACACTCTTCTTGAATCAGCATTGTCCACCAAAAATCACATATCTTTTCTTTCAATAGACTTCGAGAAGACTTTTGATAGGGTCAGAATACATGTCATACTTGTGAAACTCGCAAGATGAAGAATTAAACCGAAAATATTCAACTATGTAAAATCCTTCTTAACCAACCGGCAGTTTCGCGTTAGAATAAACGGCACATAATCTCATTAATGAAACTATTCAACGGACATGCCTTGCACGCCGATGACCTACTGCTGTTTTCTAATTGCAAGGATTTAACAGATGTATCTGGTACATTCTTCAATATACTCACTGCTTGGTGCAGTAGATCTGCCTCTAAGATATCGCTTGAAAAGTGTAAAATCCATAAATGCCATACGAATACTTGCTAACTAAAATCATTTCCATATTATGAATGTAAGATTAATTAGTATATTCGGGACAATTTTTGATTATAAGTTTAACTTTAAGCAACATTGTGTTAGTCTTAAGAAAACTTAGCTGCCGTTTTGAACATCATTATGGCTAGAGCTGCTCCTAGATCCTAAGTATTTGATCTAGGGGCAGCTCTAGCCATATCAACAGGTAAAAAGACTACCGGTTATCCATTTATGACAAATGTGCAGTCATCCTTAAAACTAATTGAGCCTGAATGCCTCTCGGCGATAAGAATCAGCGTTAGAGCCTTAAAATCGACTCCAATTATCAACATCGTTACTGAATTAGGCCTACCGTCAATCCAGCACAGATTGGAGTTGCTTTCATCGCTTACACTGCTTAAGTTGAATTTACCCGAATTGACGCTGATTACCGTTGATACCAAAAAAATACTTTCGAAAAAAAGGACACCTAAGCTTTTACAAGACGGTTCAACTAGCTAAACATCTGGACATACCAATATCATATCGGCAACTCATTCCGTCCACCTATCCACCATGGTTTCTCAGCAAGAAGACAAACACCTCGCTTAACAAATAACCCAAGTGCTCAACTCCCAATCAAGCTTATATCCAAAAATTCAAGGATATAATAGAAACCATGGAATAGCTTTTGCAGTCGTCGACAGAAATGGAAAAACTTTATCCAAAGGCCTCTTATCACAGTTCAACTCAGTTTTCTCAGCCGAGGCTATAGAAATTCTAAGAGCTTAGAGTCAAAAAACCGTAATTTGCACTAATAGCCTCTCAGCAATATCTGAAATATCAAAATTATTAATAACAAAACACCTAGCCAAGAAAAACAAAGGCACTCTTCTTCGGGTTCGAGGCCACTCGGGTATAAAAAGCAATGAAAGTGCGGATGCTTTTTGATAAAGGTGCGGTGCTCGAACGACTCCAAACCCAATGGGTTCATAATAAAAAAGACACAAAGAAATTATTCCATCATTTCTGGAACGCGAAAAAGAGCGAAGATTGGAGCAAATATAACTACCATTACACTTAAATGAACCCTCTAAGACAAACAGCAACCTACCACACAGAGTGCCCCTGGAAAATGATTAAGGCAGATATTCGACGGCGTTTGGACAAACTCTTATCAACTCGTCACCTCTTCACCAAAGACTGTCCGCCGGTCTGTCATCTATGTATGTACCCACAACATGACTCTTCCAATAAAACATATCGTTTCTGAATGTCCAAAAACTCAAGGAAAAGCTAAAGAGCTTTTGACAAATTCAAAATTTTGCAGATACCCTCAGTGTTCCTTCAAAATGCGTATAAACTGTTTACATGCTTTATTAACTGCCTAAGATAACACATATATAAATTATTACCAAACTACCTATTGTATAAACATTAAATAAACTAGTATACTAACTACTAAATTCTAAGATGACCCAATTAATCTATTTATGTAACATTTGTAACATTTGGTATAATATTAAATGGTGGATAAATTTTGGAATTTGGAAAAAGTGTGAAAATTCTGTTGTCATGGCGAAAACCAATTTGTTAAAATAGAACCATAATCTGGAGAAAATGTTGGCACCCGAAACTGCATGTGGAAGATTTGATACGAAGCGAAACCTGGGATCAATGATGCGCTTAAGACAAGACCCACTGGAACAGAGGCGAAGGATTTGATAGATGCAATAGCCTAAGAGAAAGAGGACCAAAGGGCGAGATCTGATTTAGTATTAACAAAAAATTCGTCAACGTAAAGAGGTAAGACGATGCATTCCTTCGCATGATATTTGGAAATGATTGCATCAAGTGCATCAATCACAAGGACCTGAAAGGAAGGCTTCTCTATTGAAACACCTGATTTTAAGTAAAGTGTGTGAGGGTGATATTCACGTCCACTTGTAAAAGTCCTGGTCTGCAGTAGACAAGTTAGGAGATATGAAGCTGTTATTGAAAATTTGCTTTCAATTATGTTATTATATACCTATATATTAAAAAATGCTCGGGTCACTATCGAGTCTAGAGATTAATTGTCTGAAATTAAAAAAATCAAAATCATAAAAGAGTACGAAGCTAGGAAGAGCAAAGATAGCGATCAAGGCGCTAATTTATTTGTTAAATCGAAATATCAATCAGTCTATACAGAAAAACTAACGTGTGCACCAAACCATAAACCAAGTTGGATCCCCTCTTCCTTTTCTCCTAAAGATTCTTTATCACTCAAAAACATATAGATGAGGTTTGTTTAGGTGAGTCTATTTCCAGTGAAATCAAACACGTCCAATAATTTTTGTTCTTCACTTTTTCATGGTATTTCTATTTTTGTTGCACAGCTTAGCAAACTAAATATCAATAGCAACGAAGAAATGTATCTACATGAGCAGAACTACGAAAGATTTCATAGTGCGTTCATTTCAATGCTCTACCAAACTACGAAGCTTGTACAAACTACGAAGTGACATGAATTCCCCAATTATTTTATCCAAAACTAACTATGACTCATCCTCTTAAAACCAACTTCCCAATCCGCTATTGGGAGCATTGAAAGCATTTGTAACAATTCCTAAAAAAACAGCGTAGCTGAAGCAGGCATTCCATCAATTGACCATCGCAGAGATCTTTTAACAGGACTAAGCGCACCAAAGATATGCCAGGCATACAGATCCTCAATAACAGAAGACGCCAGAACACCACCTCCAAACAAATTCACACACAATTGTTTGTTGAAATAACGAAAAAATGCAAACATGATGAATAGGACTTCCTGTTAACATATAGAACTCAGTTTAACTCTGGGAAAGGATTCGCGATGAAGCTGTGGACACTCATTTCATCACGAGACTGTAAAAAAAACTTTTCAGCTTATACCACTGAGCATTTCACAGTCCTTTAAGGAACAGAAATAGCAAATACAAGACATAATAATGACGAGATCTGCACACAAATCTATCAAGAAAATGAAATGGTTTAGAAAATTACTAACAGGCTTCGATGAGTAATTACTCCTACTTTCGGGCGTTAAATTGTGTTGCGATTTTAAGATCAATTTTATTTTTTAGCTTTATATGATTTTTATTATTTGCCATAGCGTGCATAATAGTTATTATTCTGCTAAAATGTCTGTATTATATGATTGGAAGATACAGCTTTGTCAGAAGGTTGGACTCACCCTTGGAATAGGGAACCTAAAAATATATGAAGTTCATAATCAATTAATGAAACCTCATTAGTTTGAATGTCCTTATGTTTCTTTTTTCCATCGTATTAACTCAATATTAGCCAAAGATCCAATAGGACTTTTATTTAAATGTTATATAAAAGTTTTAATTTCCAAAAATTAAAAATTATTTATCAGAATCGATTTATCATCTTTGTTTTTGTTTACAATTGTCCAAAGTGAGGTCAAGCGTCGAGACCAAAACCATCAAACAGTCTGGTTAAAGAGATAAGATACGGACAAGCTGGAACTCCATAGCTTTAAAGTTCAATCAGACAAGATGACTTCATAATTGTCTAAGGATGTTTCTGGTCAGTGTTGCAGACCTCATGCGTACAGACGGAAGTATGAACAAGGAAAAGTATAAGTAAAAATATAAATTGAAATTCCCATAACTCAAGAGCTCTGTTTGGGAGGGAACTTGCCGAACTTTTCAAAAACAGAGCCCAACATCAAACGAAAAACTAAGAGTAAATCCTTCAGGAAGCCTAGAGATCAACAGAAAACATGAAGAAGTTGGTCGATGTAATATCTCAATTGAAGTCGAAATTGGTGCAGATAAGGGCGGATTTGTTAACGAAAAAGATTTAGAATTGTCTTTTAGTATCAAAATCTTTATAAAAAAAAAAACATAGAAATATGTAATGAAAGTTAAACTATCATTTTTCTAACTGAACCATGTGTTTCCGCAAAATAACTGACAGGTGCTTTCGGTCTTTTTAAGCTAAAACCAGCAGAATAAAAAAAGCCTACAACCTTGTAGCATGAGCTTTTAGCAATACTGCTTGATTGCTTTACTGACCACTTTTTTGACTTTTCAATAGCACAGCACGTCAGGTATAACGATGAGGAACAAAATTATCTTTTTATATGTAAGGTTTTTGGATGGACAAGTCCAACAATATTTATATACACAAAAAGAGAACGTCACAAATTCCCGATTAATTTTTTTATACAAAGCGAGTTCCCTTTGGTTTAGAATAATTTTACAGCAAACATAATACTCAATATAAATTTTTCAGTAAAAATATTTCCCATCTCATAAAGCATTTCGCCTACAAAGGACAGTTTAGAGAAATCATACTAAAATTATTAAAAAAATTTGAAAAGAAAACAATAGGCAAACTATAATCATATTTATACTACAAATTAATCAAATTTCTATCTGTCCTCTAAACTTAATTTTCATGCAAGTATTGAAATTTTCACAAAACAATCTAAACATTTTTCTACTATGGGTCTATACTTTATCTTCTTGAATTTTTGACTATCAACATATCAATTAACAAAATTATGTCTTCTACATTAAATGAAAATCTGTCTACCCGGAGTTTCCGACATTCCTTGCTGCATTTTTGTTTCGTCATGTGATGAACGTCGCCGTGATCTGAATTCCTCGCGTGTAAGTCCATTTTGCACAACAAATTCATTTTCAGACATGGTTTGCCTTGTTTGAACTTGCTGTTGCAATAAACCGGTGGAATAGAGATTACCTCTTGTTTGCAGCACTTTTTGATTTCCATTGCTACCCCCCATTAGCTGCTGTCGGACATGCTCCCGAAATTCCTTATTTAATGGCATGGACACTTCAGTGGAATTCTCACTATTTATTTGATATTGTTGTTGTTTCCGGAACCGACTATATTGAACTTCGAGAGGTACATTACGATCTAAAGATCTCAAGTGATGTTCAACACTCCCTCGACTGTTCTGATCTATTTGCACAGGATCCGGCAGCGAGTTTTTTAAAATTTTGAAATCTTCTTTTAACCCCATCCCGTCTACTCTCATACTTTCATTAATTTTCGGCTGCTCGAAGTTTCGCTCCCAACAATGCATTTGATTCATTTGGTTTAGTGCACTTATTTTTCGATGGTTAACGCTTGTTCCAAGTTCTTGATCAATTGAGTAGTTTAAATTGGAACCGTTGCCTGGTGAATCTCTTGACCGCAAACTCATTTGTTCTTGCATAGCACGCTCCATGCTGCGAAGACCGCTCTCAATGCCACGAAGGGCATCTTCTGACCCATATTCTTCAGTGACTAAATTCTGCTTTTGCGTCGAGGCAGGCCCTTTTATTTTGTAAACTTTTATCTCGGAATTGAGTTGATTATTAGTGGCCGAAATTTCTCTGTCGAATGGGTTCGTGCTCTTTTCCATTGTGATATCAGGGAGTAACGACTTCGTATCTACATCCGAAGTAGGAGGTGGGAAAACTTTAGGTGTCGACATCGGTTTTTGAGGTAATGGTGGGGGAGCACGTTTATTTGTTGAATCTTTTGTTTCAAGCAATTCTTGTTTTACGACACTACGTTTCGGGGGGATTTCCGGTGGCTGTCTATAAGTATCACAACGTGCTGGTATTTCAGGAACATTTTGGTTTTTAAGCAATCGTTGTACACAATAGATAGACTGGGTTGAAAGTTCTGGAGTACACCGCGAATTATCCTCAGAACATTCAGAAGCTTCGCTGATGGATGTTTTATTTTGCAACATTGTGATTTTTTGTATAGTTTACAATGAAGATAACAGCGTATAAAGGTGCTTGGATTTTTTAACGCTTGTTTAATTTATAAAATTTGATTGCCTTTAAATATGTTAACTCTTGTTCTATTGATTAATTTTATGTCCGTGTTAAATTACGCATACGGAAATCAATTTTCACATTATTCTGACATATTAATCGCTTTGCTTTTGCGGTAAACTGGTCTGAATGCCTATGCCAGTGATTTCGCAAAGAAAAATTTTGTTTTTAGATCTGAACACTATAAAGACACAAATAATTTGTATTGAATACTTTTAATCAATCAAATACATATATTTTCCTCCTATTAAAGTGTAATGCAGTTGATCGTCAGCGTAGTAACTTTGCAGCAGTTAAATGATCCGGGATCAATAAACAATTTTTGGAATAATAAATCTGAATCCTGTTTTTAACCGAATTTTTGTTTATGAACATTTTAAGCATTTCCTAAGCCTTAAGGTGAATTATTTGCAAGCAATTTTACTTTCTTCCAACATATCCAATTACAATAAGTTCACTTCGGCAACTATGTTCATATTTTCGTTTGGAAAAACTTGATAATTTCACTACCGAAAGCCTTTAATGTTGACACCGTATATTGTCAGGATGCAAATCAGTCAGTGCAATACTTTTCTCACGCCAAGTTTTCAAAAATATTTGAAATAAATCTTTTATCGCCACAAATCAAGCTTTTTTATCACAACTAAAACTGTCAGTTAAAAAAAAAGCATCCGCACCCGTCTTTCAACGCATGAACATATACTTTCGTCGCGTTCGAAAATGAAAACATATTTCGCAGGTTCCAGACTAGACGGAACGATCCAAAACGAGACGGAACGTAAGAATGCGCACAATCTGCGCCTTTCTGTTCTTCCTCAGAGTTCGTTGAGCTGAGAGTTCGACAGTGGCAAGAAATTGGCCACGTTCAGAATTCTAGGGACTAAAATTTCAGTCAAAGCCTAGAATATTGAACGGGAAACTGACTGCAAATGCAGTTGACATTTCCATTTGGTAATTATTCAATTTTACTTTCAATTTTCACTTTCAATTCGTTCGTTCGTAAAATTGGCACCGAGAAAATATTTTCACAAACGAATTGATTGTTTATAACATTCTATTATAAAAGATAAAACGACTTAAATGGTCGACACAGAAGACGAAATTTTATGTGAGTTTAATTTTGTGCATATGTGCTAAGAAAGTGAACTCTTAATATATATGTGTAGGTCAGCTTTTATTTTGTTTTTAAACGATTTACAAACTGAATTAGGAATTTAACCAAATTCAGCGACTTAGAAATCGTAACACACTTAGAATTCAATTTTCTTCTTCGTTGTCAATAATCGCAGTTCACCAAGACATCGTGAAGTCCAACTGTTTCTTAAATAATTTTACGGCAAACCAGTTGACTTTTGATGTTTTGTCAGTCAACTGCAAAAGCAGTCAAATTTTTTTAACTGCAAATCCAGTCCACTGCCTCACCAAATGTCAACTAGTTTTGCAGTCAAATTTACGGGCTCTCGACCAATCAGAGCCGGTTGACTAGCTAGTGCCCAGAATTCTGAACGGGGCCATTATGTATTCCTTCTGTTGCAGAATATGGTGTGCGCTGTTAAATTCAGGCTTTCTGTGGAACAGCAGTAATCTCTCTTTTTCCTTTCTGCATTCTTCAATCTTTTCTCTGTTCTCCTATTCTTTCTTTTATATATTTCCATACTTTTTTTAATAAGTATAATTATATGTAGCCTTAAAAGCTGTTATAATTTTAAGTACTTTGAAGGATACATACCTACTGTACTACCCATATTAACTTGTAACTAATAAATTGACATTGAAATTCATTTGTTATACGTCGAAACGCACGAACTTACAAATTGAACTGCACGAAACTGTCTTTTGAACTGCAGCAAGATTTTTTTTAAATTGTCTTCAGCTTCTATGAGCATTAGCCCAATAACAATAATTGTTGTACAGACTATTTAATTATTAATAAGTAAATTTAGTCTTGCGTTCTGAATTAACTTCATTAATACATATGATGTTAAAAATTCTTTAATTGTTTAACTAACATAATTCAACTTTACATATACAATAGTATAGTATTCTGGACGGATGATGAAGATTGGTTACGTATTCTAAAATCATTTATGTTTCGCAACTGGTACGGCTGCGCCTCTCCGACCCGTGTGACTTCACTTGTTAAGTATCTAGGTGAAGCGCCATGCTTGATTTTGAAAACGGCAAATAATGTGCTGTACTATAACCATTTAAGCGTTTCCAACATAAAACTTATTAGGGTAAATCGATTGCATCTCAGGATGCTCCTCATTGCTTTGTTTGTAGCTTCTGGAGCTTTGGCCTTGATTGTGACACGAAAATAACGATTGAATCGAATACCGTTATAGCTGTCATGTCATCCATTTGTTTTCTGATCTAATGAAGAAACCTTTTTTCTCCAATTTCCTCGATATATAGTATATCATAGTATATATGTTCGTGCATATTTAGCTCTTTGTCAATAATCATACTCAAGTATTTTATACTGTTCACGTTTTCAATTTTTTTAACATTTATCACGATGTGTGTTTTGCTCTGAATATTTATTTCTATTCATTTAGTGTTATCCTCGTTCAGTTTTGACTTGTTTATCTTCAACCATATGATTAATCCCTGCATTCATCTACATCCTTTCCCTCGGCATAAATTAGTATATCATCGGCGTATAAAGAATTTTGTAATTCTTTTTTTTTTTTGAAGGCATATCGTTGAAGTAAAGAATAAATAAAAGTGCACCTAAAGTCGATCCTTGGGGCACTCTTTCTTTGACATCTATGAAATCGGACATGGTATTATTTACTTTAGCCCGTTGTTCCCTATTTGTCGAAAATTATCAAAACCATTTTTGCTCTTTACCTTGAATCCCGTACTTATACAATTTTGCCAAGAGTATTTCCTTATCAATTGTTTCGAACGCCTCTACATTCATAAATAGTATAATAAACCGCTGCCTCACACGAATGATTTTTGCTGTACCCGGATTGAAACATCGATAATCAATTGATATTACTTTTTCAGATATTCTACCATCTGCTGTTTTACCACCATTTTAATTATTTTCTCAATCATTCTTTATGTATTGATTGGTCGAAATTCTTCACTTTGTTAGTATTCGAAACCTTTTCTACAGACATAATGAAATTGGGAACTCACCCGTTGAGAGTGATATATTTACTATTTTATTTATAATTGTCAATTATAACTTACTTACATTTTCAAAGTCCAATTTTTTTTATGGTTTTAACAATTTTTTCTTAGTTCGTTTATCGTGAAATCTCGGAATTTGAATTTGTTTCAAGTTTTATTTATGTAATTCATGTGTTCGACCTTTTCAATCGATTTAACGATTTGTTCTACACTCTTTACAAAATAATACTTCATACCTTCGAAATATACATGTTTTATTTCATTTTGTTGCTTGTTTTGTTTGTATTTGTATTCCACATCTCTTTCTGTATATTTGCTTGCCTTAATCTGTTCCGCATATAACGATTTTTATTATTTCGAATGCTTACTCAATAGTGATTCCTTAGGCGTTTGTATTCATTCCAATTCTCATTGCACTTGTAGTAAAG
This sequence comes from Orthonevra nobilis, assembly GCA_963555765.1. NCBI lineage: Eukaryota > Metazoa > Arthropoda > Insecta > Diptera > Syrphidae > Orthonevra > Orthonevra nobilis. The sequence continues at coordinate 36,400,850 of OY743227.1, forward strand.
GGTTTTTCAACAGGGACGCTACAAAAGTAGAGCGACAGGGACAGCAAACGACGCCATATTTCTTGCCGCTCTTTTGACATTTCTCTTCAGTAAGGTTTGCCATTTCATGATAGAAAGATATACGAGCCAACAACGAGTCGAAATTATTAAAATTTTCTACCGAAATTCGAAGTAAGTGGCCTCAACGTTAAGAGCGCTACGTCCAATTTATGGTCGTCATCATCGTTCTAGCACATCAACAACTGAGCGTCTAGTGGAAAAATTTTATCCACAGGCGCAGTACAAAATGTTCCCGTGCCAGTGAGACAAAGAAGTGCCCGTAGTGTCGAGAATATTGCTGCCGCTGAGGCTTTAGTTGCAGAAACCCCAAATGTGTCTCCCACACTTTGTTCTCAAGCTTTGGGCACCTCTGTGACGTCGTTGTGGCCAATTTTGTGAAAAGGTCTTGGCCTACATCCTTACAAGATTAAATTGACGCAAGAACTGAAGCCGCTTGACTACCAGAAGCGTCGTATGTACGTGAATTGGGCTCATCTTCAGCGATAGGGCTCATTTCTGGCTGAATGGCTCCGTCAATAAACAAAATATGCGGTATTGGTCAGGCAGCAATCCACACGTATTCCATCAATGCATCCCGAAAAAATTACGGTTTGGTGTGGTTTATGGGCCGGCGGCGTCATTGGGCCGTACTTCTTCCGTGATGATCAAGACCAGCACGTTACTGTGAATGGGGATCGCTACCGTTCAATGATAATCAAATATTTTTGGCCCCAATTGGATGATACGGACTTGGAGGACATGTGGCTCTAACAGGACGGCGCCACAAGCCACACAGCGAATGTCACAATCAATTTACTGGAAACCAAGTTTGGAGAACGTGTTATCTCACGAAATGGTCCAGTCGCTTGGCCGCCTCGGTCGTGCGATTTGACGCCGTTAGACTATTTCCTGTGGGGCTATGTCAAGTCTATGGTCTATGCCAACAAACCAGCGACGATTGATGAGCTTCGTACGAATATCGAACGTCAGCAGCATCGGCCGATTTATGCTTGAAAACCGTCGAAAATTGGGTTCAGCGTCTGGACAAGCATGCCCGTGGTGGAATAAAGAATTTCATTGATATCCAAAACCTTTTTTACTTTATTTGTAGCGCTCTTATTGAAAAACGCTTTAATGACCATATTCATGCCTTTTAGTACTTTTTATCCTTCACGACCGTCAGTTCATTCGTATACCATCTATTTGTTCAGTTGTTCAGATTTATTTATTTAGGCATGTAAATTCCCTTGTGGTATTCCTAAGAATTTTAGCATTTTTTTTTTGGATTTTCATGAATACTAACTACCATGTTGTATGATATGTCGATACCTTGTACATTTTACCTAAGCATGAAAATGTGCTGACGTAACGTCTGGTCAGTGTTCCCTGAAAGTGTTGGTGCTTCACAGACTGTGGGAGTCATGACGATTTGTTTGTTCATGTTCTTACCATATGTTCATTCTGTCGGGCTAAGCTGAATTGTTACGCAAAGTCTGAAATTTTTAACTGGCTGCAGGCAATGGACGTGAGTCCTCTCGAATAGTTTGCCGGATTTTGATACGCCCAACTGCATTGGATATTATGATTGTAAATAATCCTCCAATAAGGCCGTATGTAATGTTGAGATGTTTGTGGTGTGTTTTTGTATCGTTCCTTTGTTTATTATCTTTTAGTAATCTTTTTCGGATTTAAGAATGACTCGAGGAACAATGTGTGGTTTTGAATTGTACTTCAGTTTATGCTCAAATAGGACTATTTGAGCATGAAACTTGGCTCGAGCGTCATTGTCCTAAATAGGACACTTGAGGACTTTACCTTGAGGTGATCGTTTTTTTCCTAGCACTAACCTCCTTTCCTCACTCTCGTGATTGTCCACCATGCCATTGTGAGTAAGCTCAGTAAAACACTCGATGACATTGCAGGGCGAAGGCAGGTTAGGGTCATCCACACTGCACAGCCTTCAGACAGGGTTTGCCGATGCTAAGAGGCAGTCAGCCCCAGGGACCTCTTATGAATACAAACACTCAAAACTTAAAACACTACTCAAACGAACAACTCAATACGGACAGGAGACAAACAAACGACTGACGTATAGAAGGACCAAGTTCGAGCCTTTTAGGTGGCCCGCTTAAAAAGACAAGAAAGTCGACAAGCGTAATGCTAAACCTGCATCAGGCGGGCAAGCGGCCGGAACACATATGTGTAAACCGACCCAGAATAACACACTGGCTCTTTACTGCAATAGTAAGACCAGTTATGACTTAAGGAGTCATAGTTTGGTGGCCGGCCCTAAGGACTTAACAAAATCTGATTAGAACAAGCGGAATACAAAGATCGGCATGCATTTGTATAACGGGCTCACTTAGATTGACGCTCTCAGCTTCGCTGAAAATCTTGCTGAATCTTCTTCCCATGGACATATATGGAAGCTTACTGCTACGCATTCAGCCATAAGACTGAGAGAATAAAACCAATGGGGAACAGCCCACATCAAAGGACACATTGACACATTTAAGAACTTCGAGTAAGCACAACACAACAATCCCCACAAGAGCTGAGTGGGACGAAGATAAATTATGCAACTTGGATTAAATGGAAATTGTGGGCAACAAAAGATCTGATGAACTAGCAAGAAAGGTGGCGAGTCTACCATTCGCACATAATCAGACCTCACTCCCATTGAAAGCAGTAAAAACTTTGATATTGAAAAACGCATCATCAGTCGAGCGAAAGCTAAAACTATCCTGGAACTAGATAGGAAGCAAATTAGCAAAGTAGTAGGCGTAATAACAGGTCATTGCCTAGTTGGCAATCAAGCCGGAATTCTTTAGAAGCTGTAGGGATGAGGAGGAGGAGTAGGAAAGTGTATAACACTATTCTTTTTTTATTTGTATTTATTTTATAATATATCATTCATCTATAATTTTTTTGTGAATGCGTGTTTAACTGTTTATTTATGTATGGTGTAAGGCTAACGCCACGCTATTCATAGGAGGGAGGTCCAACTTGGCTAGTGAATTCGAGAATCGGTCTGACAAAGATAATGTTCAGAGAATTCTAGAGAATTTTGCCTAGAGAAGAGTTTTTTTTCCTTATAATATTATCAATGTGCGAACGAAAATTGAGTTCTTTGTCCATAAGAGCACCGATATCACACATTGAATCGACTGAGGAAATAAGTATACCAATTAAAAACTACGTTCGGTGGGAGTATGGAAGGCATTTTTGGGAAAAAGTCATAGTTTTACATTTTACAGCGTTAAGCTCTAAGTGGTTTTTGGAGCACCAAAGATAGAACCCATTCAAATCATTCTGCAGAGTTAAGATCAGCATAAATAGTGTTCCCGAAAGGAAATGAAATGAAAGCGCACACTCAAACAATAATAATACAGAGCTGCTGTTTATTTATAGGAAAAGGATTGATTTACATCGATTGAATTCAAATATATTCAGAACTTACTGTAGTTTGCACCTCTTCTCATTGACTCCGAGTACGAATCGAACCCGGAAACAATATGGCTGATCATGAGAAGTGCCAACCTCAGCATTGAAGAGCTTCCAACATAGGCAAAAAGATAATGCCAATACAATTATTATAAAATCAAATGACAAATGAGTCTTCCACATCCCCATCCCCGTGAATTGGTCCGCTTATCTTAAAACAGGGCGGGATAGAACTCCTCCGCTTATCTTCACATCATCTCTTCTGACAATTCCATCCGCTCCCTTGTGTACACATTGCACTCTGGCTCGCTTCCACTCTCGCTTTGGAATATAAGGGTTTTCGCACCACTTGACCTTTCGTGTCGAAGGAGGTACTCGAGCACTCACCTCTTCCGATTCTCCACTGCTTCCTCAAACGGCAGATATTCTCCGATATACGCCGAGCCCAGCAAAAAACTTAGATCTGATGGCAGTCGAACACTTAAAAGAAACGCTTCGCTCCTTCATGGACACCGTTGAAGTTCCTCCCTTTGTCGCTACGTTTCCTTAACGGCACTCCTCTGTGGTTGACAAAGTTGCTTATGACCATGATACACGCAACCGTAGATAAATCAGCCGCTACATCCAAATGAATGGCTCTCACTGTCAAACAGATGAAATGTGAAAAGCAACGCTTCTCAGCACGGTGACCAATGGAGACAGCGAGTGGTTCAAAGTAGTCCAGCCCAGTGTACGAGAATAGTCTCACGTATGGCATGACTCGATCTTCCGGCAAGTTTACAGACCTTGCAAATGATGATGACTTTCCGCATTACTTGACGCAGGCCTATTTTGATGCATCATCTGGTTAAAATAGTGGGAAATCACGAGCGTTGTAAAAACGTGAGCAGACGGCTGTATTATAGGTCTTCTGGCGGCATAGGTCAAGCATGATGTGGCATAAATGCGTCCATTAACATCGAGAACGTCTTTGACTTCTGGAACTGGTAAATCACACTGAATCAGACTTATTGCAGCGCTAAAGCTTTGGCGTTGAGCTAGGCGGCAAAGTTTCTTCAAAGCGATGTTCAATTCGTCAGCTGTTACTGCATCAGATTCATAACGCTTGAAAAAGCGCTTTACCAAGGCATGGTTCTTATCGTCATTCTACGAGGCAAATACGGATCCAATCAATCAGGCAGGACCGTTCGGTTGAGGGCGACAAAATGCCCACCAATCATGGTTTTCATTTGTCTTGATCCCAATGCTGCGGCCGGAAGCAGTTAACGGCTTCAGTGGAGTGCATTGCGTTTTTGCGCAAACAAACGCGATTCCAACGACGTCCTCTTTGTTCGTTACTCCCAATATGCCACGGCTGCAAAAGCGTCCTCACTTCCATCGACGAAAACGTGGAGCTGGAGATCCTTGGTGGTGCCACATCGGAAATAATAGGGCGGTACTGCCATCTCAGTTGTAAACGCCATTTGTTCAATAAGGAGCAAATGTGTTCTGGCAGCTTCTCAACCCACAGCAAATTCCGTCGCCTAACTTCACGCAACATCAGCTTTGCGGCTACTTCTAAGGGATTTAAGAATTCTAGCGGATCTAACCCCGACATGCCGATGCTGAGCAGCTCTCGTTTTGTGGGACGTCGGCTTCCATCAATGACGTCCATGCACACTCGGTTGAATTGCAGCTTGTACTGGAATTCGTCCTTATCTGCCTGCCAAAACCTTCTCAGGTGAATTTTGCAGACTTGTTGATATTGACAACCTCAACATATGGCAGATACCATGTCCTAGGTCCCATGACGGTGGTTTCTGCTGGCTGCAGCTTACGTGCATAGCATTTGTTCACATAATCTTGCATTATTGTTCCTCTGTCTTCATATTGCGTTCTGCTCCTCTCTTCATGGCTTCTGCGCCATGAAGAAACTGGTTGTTAAGACGATATCATCAGCTTTCTACAACTAACCAACCTCGAACTTGCTGTTAATCCTCTTTATAGTAGTGTCGAGGATGCTTCTGCTACCGTATCCTCCTTGGACTCGACTGCAGGGAACGCTCTCACACATGTCGAAGTGGATATTTTCGCTCTTCAAACTTGCTCCAGAAATATGAAGGTCGACTGCATATGAGGGTGCTTGTTCTCCAGCAACCATCTCCTTTATAAGATCCACATCCAGAACCGAAATCGAGGATCCTTCATCGAAAAGTGCGCATGTGTTGATGGCTAAATAATAGCCTATACAACGTCACTGGCAATATACGAAACAATAACTTCTGGTCCTTATATATAGTATAATCTCCCTTGTAGCTAATACGCGATCGGCCGTTAAACATTGAGGAGTCACAGAGAAGAACGGGGGCAGCTTGTGAAGTCTTCTCTCGCGTCCATTTGTGACACAAACGCTCTTCTCGTGGCAGCTACGAGAAGAATGACCTTTCTTGAGGCAGTATCGCTTGACAATTAACCATCGTTGTTGCACCGTTCTTTGATGAGCTTTGTGCATTCACTGACTCCATTCGTTTTGCGATAGGCAGCTTGCAAACTTACTTTTTTAGCAGCGACGGGTTCGCAATATGCTGCTGGCCGTTGACGGATTGCAAGAACACGGCAAAATTCCTCACCTTTGTCGCAAACGGGACCAGTAAGCAATTTTGTTTTCGTTAATAGGTTGTATATCATGAGCTTTACACAGCTGGCTGTTGATAAACTGTTCCGGGCGACCAAAACGCAAGCGTGATTCGGCGGCGTTTGTCTTTACGAACGCGTTGTAGAACATTGCCAATCCTCTGGGTTCCCAGAGTACGTAGGAAGATCTTGTACCTTACTGGCATCAAGGTGTATACACTGTTCTCTGGCAACTGGCTTAGAAAATTACCTGAACTGGATGGCTGTGGCAATTGATAGCTTGGCCTTGGTGCGTGCATATGTGGAGGTGACATTTGCGTCCTTGTGTTCACGTACAAGCTCGATGGTGGTGCATACACTGCTATCTGCAGTGTGTACCTGGCTGGCAGCTGTCCATGCGGAGCTGGCTGCGGCACATGTGTGACAAACGGCGATGCATGCATCGTTGACGGCGGTTGTGTGATTAACTGTGACTGTCTAACGGGCTGATACAAAGGCAGTGACTGAATAGCCGATTTAAGCGTGTTACGCTGCGAGTCACTGTTCTTCAGTTGTACTTGCGAGACTATGAGTTGTCCTTCTAAGGCCTCGATCTGTTTCTGCAAGGAGAGGATTTGGTTCGCCTGTGTGGCGGCTATCTATATTAGCATAGGCAGCTATGGCGGCAGGCGTGGTGTACCCAGGAGTCCCACTCGAAATTGTAGAATTTTTCGCTGCATTTATACTACAGCCATCTCTGCGGTGTCAGCATTACTTACCGCTGTGAAAGTAGTTGACAGGTGTGCGGCTAAGCATGAAAACGAACGCTCAAACAGTAATATTTCAGAGCTGGTGTTTATATCTAGGAAAAGGAATGATTTACACAGATTGAATTTACATACTACTGTGTCCAAAAAATAAGGTGACATTGTACTTATTTTGAAAATTCTTTATTTATTCTTCCAAATCAATTTCATCCCCTTCAAAGTAATCCCCTCCCGATGCAATGCACTTATGCCAACGGATTTTCCAATCTTTGAAACACTGGTTGTAGTCACTTTCCGGGATGGCCTTCAGTTCCGTCTTCGCTGCGGCTTGAATCTCCTCTATCGTATCAAAACGGTGTTCCCGGAGCGGTCTTTTGAGCTTGTTGAACAGCCAAAAGTCGCACAGCGCCAGATCAGGTGAATACTATTTAATTCTATTTCTTTCATTCGAATCATCGCTTTCAATAATTATTATTCCATTATGTGCCGTTTCAATATTCGCGATCTTAAAATCTCCTGAATCTATATTTTTATTCAAGTCTTCCCTTGTTTTATTACAATTTTGCTTCCCTTTTGGTTTCACTATAAGTGGCAACTCTGTTCGCATTTTTGGCATCACTTTGTCTTGCATTCTGTCATTTTTCTTTCGAACATCTTCAGCAAATGACATTTGATTTCCAGCCACTATTTGTTTACGTTGATTATTATCCATGATTTTCTTGACTTCAGTACATACGTTGCTATTACTTTTTCTCACCTCATATGTTTTCGGTTTCCTTGGTGAATTTTTCAGCCAGTGTGCAGATATTTTTCATTTCTTCAATACTCCTCTCGCAAGTTTCTTGACTCTTCTTCATATCCTTCGACTTTCAACATATCTAGCTTCAATTGCTTCCAGCAACCTTTTAAGTTCACCTTCGTTTTGTCTCAGTGACGTCTCGAATTGTTCCTTGTACTGCTTTAAATAGCGTGTGTTTTTGGCTACACTCTCTTGCATTTCTTTTACCACCATACCTACGTTTTGAATATATAGTATACATTCTTCGCAGATAAATCTTACCATGTTATCAGCTTTAACATGACCTTGATTTTTGAGTGACTTTGGCGCGGTTTTTTTTGTCTCGGCTCTCCTTTGGCACGATATTCGCTCGATTGATCGGTTGTTTCGGGGTCGTAAGCATAGATCCAAGTCTCATCGCCAGTTATATTGCGTTTCATTACATCCTGGTAGTCGGAAGGCATTGTTTCACACACTTCAACGCGACGCTTTTTTTCCAAAAAAATCAATGTTTTCGGTACCAGTCGAGATTTGATGCGCTTGAGGCCCAAAGCATCCTTCAAAATGGTATTGACTGAGCTTTTCGATAAGCCAATTTCATCAGCAAGGTCTCTACTCGTTAATCGATGGTTCTTCAACACCAAATCTTTGATTTGTTGGACGTGAGCTTCATCGGTTGAGGTTGATGGTCGCCCAGAACGCTCTTCGTCTTCGACACGTTCACGGCCGGCTTGGAAATCACTATACCACTTGTAAACATTTTTTTTAGACATAGCCTCATCATCAAAGGCTTTCTGCACTATCCTCAACGTATCCGCAGCAGAAAATTGATTCCGCAAACAAAATTTAAAGCAAATTCTTTGCTCAATAAATTTCGACATCGCAAAAAACGAAAAACTCACTTTTAGCAGCTCACAAAACGACGCGTATCTCAAACACTATGAATATATTTAGACATGAAATTTCACATAGATGTCACTGAGAGTACTACCAACCTAAAAAGAAAGAAAAATTTCCAAATCCTTCGACGCGCGCAATTTAAATTCATATGTCACCTTATTTTTTGGACACAGTAGTATATGCAGAACTTACCGCGGTTTGCACCACTTCCCATTGGTTTCGAGAACGATTTGAACCCGAAAACAATATAGCTGATATAGAAGAAGTGCCAACCGCCAATACTAAGAGGTATTGCCAATACAATTATAATAATAGCCATCTAACAGATGGCACTCTCGGAAAAATAGAGAGATCAGAGTCAATTAACATGTGATATACATCGTTAAATGTTAGAATGAAGGTAATAGGACCATAATGACTACCTTCGGGGACTACAGAGGTAGGAATTATAGGGTTGGATAGAAGAGATCTTAAGCGGACCCTGTACTGATGTTGCTGGAGGTAAGACTTTATTCAGAAAATGAAGGATGCGGAAAAATCGAGCATCGACCTCAAAACCATTTTGTAAGGCTTTGCAGCTTGTGTGAAGTAAATTCCGTTAAATTAGTCGTTCTAGATCTGCCCTTAAAGAACCCATGCTGTTTTGCAGACAATGAATATATATAGATTCATATACAATACTATGCTTTCGAAAAGCTTGGTTATTGATGAAATCTTTGCAATGGGACGGTAGTTTGAGATGTCGTCCTTACGACCCTTTTTATGAAACGGTATAATAAAGGCGTCCTTCCAAATCTTTGGGAAGACAGATTGAGCAAGGAAAATTTTAAAAAGGGTAGTTAAGGGTTGGGATAACGAATTCACGCACTTTTTGAGAACGAAGGTGGGGTGGGCATCTGGTCCTGCGGAGAAATCGTCTTTCAGGCTATTTATATTTTCAATAACGTGGCTGCGAGAAATGCTCACATGGGCCAAGGACGTTTGAGGACAGTTATTCCGTAAGGAAAAATAATTCAGGTCAAGGGAAATTGCATGGTCTGTAAACGAGCGGTCAAAGAAGTTTGCGAACAGGTTGGCAATAATTTCAGGGTTGGTTACGTGTCAGAATTGTCAATCCGTCCTTTTCAGTCGAGTAAGAGCTTCATCTTTTGTGCTAAGGTTGTTAATGCCTCATCGATTGTAATTTGCCAAAACTAAGAAACCGCTAAAGTAATTTGACATCCGTAGGAGCTTTGTATTCCTTGACATCTGTATCATAAGTTTTGTCCGTGCTGGACAAACTGTTCCGTTGAAGATGGCATGCCCCAGGAATTCCACTTCACATTCGCTGTATGAGTCAATTGTGAATTTCCACGTTGGTATCGTCTATATATAATTAAAGTGCTTGAAAGTGCGAGGAAAATTTTTCAGGCCAATTGGTTTCACAAGCCACTCGTACTGTCCATCTGACGTAACTATAGGCATCTTTTCTAAGGAGTCATTCTTCAGAGCGATATTCCAGTAGCCCTATGCCATACCGTGGGTTGAAAAAATACATGAAGTTGAGCTGGTCGTTGCGAGCTTGAATGCGAGGTATAGGTGCCCTTTCATTGATGGTGTCTGCGACAATGCAAAGTCGACCAGTCCTATCTTTCTTAGGAGCAAGCGTATCCGTGGCGAAGAGCTGCCGAAAATCGCGCATTATCTCTTTATTTCTTGGACTGACTGGAGCAAGCGATGATGTTGCGAGACATGTATGTAGATGCTTTCCGATGGGTTAAATCAAGCTTAAGACCAAACAGATTACTTGTGCTGAGGCTTTCTAAAATGTAAGTGATGTCTCAATGGGCTGTTCAGTCAACTGTAAGACGGAGTGTAAGGTGGCCGTCGCTTTGCTGTTTACGTACGTTATAAATGATTGCAGAACTGGTCTTATGCTCAGTTGTTTGGCAAATGATGAGCTAATGACATCTTGATACTGCCGGAAACGATAATTGCATGAGTTGATAGGTTATTGATACGCGCCGTTATGTTTTTTAAAGGCAACCGTGCAAGAAGTTTTTCTAAATCGTGTTATTGTCGGTTTTCACATCTCCGTGCTGAGTGTTGTTGATCACTTTCCTTTCTTTGCTGTCTACTTCGTGGGCACACTCAATTCTAATGCCTCTGCGTTTCTCCTTCGCAAACAACAGGAAACCACGATTGCGTTTAGGCAATCTTTTTCTCGTGTTACTTGATCACGTTGGATCTCGGCAACCAACAGGAGAGGAACTAAAACAGAAAAGCTTGAACGTCAGGTATTTTGACATTCGCCGAAATCTTCTGTTGGAGCTAGCGCCCTCTTGTCGGTAGAGGGCATTACGTTGTCTCAATTTTCATTAGTGTCTCAATATAATATTGTGTTCTCATGAAATATTAATTTTTTATATTAAAATAAAATAGTAAAATAAAAACGAAGAAAGAAAGAAAAATAAAAAATATAAAAAAGACAAAACTATGCGTCCACTTGGATGAGACCGGGATGCCAGCGTAGTTTTTTTGGTATACCAGCCACGCAAGCTGATATCCCTGCGAAATTCTTTCAAATGTTGCATCATCGTGTCAATTTTATTTTTAACTGTATGAATTCTGTTATGTCAATGTTATTGACTTCAGATGGGCTTTTTTATACTTCCTTTCGAACTATTCACACCTTATATTTGTCTTCGAAATAAATGAATTCTTAGTTGTGGTAGTTTTAATGTGTTCCAGTTCTCCTTTGTTTAGGTATAGTAAGCATTTTCAGTATACAGGGTTCCTTAGATTGCAGGAAGCTCTCTTCAGCCTTTGTGTATTATATTACCTGTTATATGAGGTCTCGTAGGAAATATTAATCAATAAGTGCTATTTCGATCAAATTACACTCGTACAATGCGTTGTTCTTATGCTTTAACAGAGCTTTTTCACAGCTGCTGGCAGAAGCTTCCTCAGTGTTCATGGGATGCGATTTGGTGCAGAGAAAGTATTGAGGAACTGATTAAGACACAACCTTAATTGCAGTTAGGTAGTGGAAAAAATTGTGAAGATGTTTCTATAAGGTAACTTTTCTGTTGAACAATTTTAACAATTGAAACTCGGCAGTGTCGACAAGTGAAAGCCTCATTTCAAATACAACTGTCTCTTCCAATATTCGCCGCTTCACTGACACCATTTTGTACAAGTCCGTAGTTGAACCCTTAACAAGTTCATACTGTTTTAATTATTGGATATTTATCTTTGTATGACTTAATTCTTGAAGTATGTCGAGTAGAATTTCTTGAACTTTCTCAAAATTTGAAATCACTAGAATCATGTAGGAAGTCAACGAAACTATATTTCATTTGAGGTCATTAAGCTCCAGTTTGACCGTTTTTCCTTGATTCCATTTGCGGTCCTTGCTAAGTAAACATTCAAAGCTTGAAATTGTTGATTAATTTGGATTTCATTATGTTTGAGAAATTTTTTCCTTGTTTTCTCGTCAGTTCTATCAAGAGGTGCTTGACAATTTGATTGACATATTGAATTTGAGCTTCATTGAGATCTAGGTACGCGGGTTATGTTACACTTTCCCATATTGTAACTGTAGAGGAACTCGTTGTTATACTCTATTGTTTAACGTCTATAAGGGACTGTGTCAATCGTCGGTTTGTAGTATGTATAAGTAAGTAAGTAAAAGTGTATATGAGTATAAGTTGCCAAATTTTAGTATAGATAAATATTCCAGCGGCTGTTGGTAGATTGTATTTTGCCAATGTCCTCGAAGTTTATGCCAACTGCCTTATCTAAAATGCTGACTCGTCCCAGTGTTGTCAGTGATAAATGGAAGATTAATTCTGCCATTAATTCAACCTCAGTATGCGCAAGTTACAACGGCTAAATTTGTTGTCCTTAACATCAGGTGAAGTTGTGAGGGAGGCTTGAATTAGGAAATGACCAGGCGTAAACGCTACAAAGTCATTCGGGTCGCATGACATTGTGGTAAGATGCAGTGTGTTCAAGATTGCTTCTCTTTGTATGATTACTATTCTTTTTACGTATACGATGTCTCGCGGATATAGCGAAGTCTCTTTGCGGACCTAACAGCAGTTTCCCAAAGCCATCCAAAATGTGGCAAACGAGGTGGTATGTAATTCCAGTTAATCAAATTTTCCCAACACGTTGATTTGAAATTGTTGATAGTTCTTCGTTTCAAAAGCGCTTCGCACATACATCAATACTATGCTGCACACAATGATAATAATCTGGAATTTTTTTTTCGACCATATACCAAAAAAAAAACAAGTTCCACGGTGAAGTTCTTCCTCTGGCAGGGGTCCTCCTATTCTGAAAGATTTATGGTTTCTGCAATTGTTATTAAATTGAAAACAATATTCAATTACCTTCTGTAGAATAAAGAAAGAGTTATTATGATTGACAAGTTCTTTTAAGATGTTGACTTCACTAACATCGACCTCATCAATATTGAACAATATATTGACTTCTCCCCCAAGACTTGAATGTGATAAGGAAGTTGTACGATTGAACCAAATGGGAGATTAATATTTCCCTTTATGTAGCTGAATATGCGTGTTTGCTTGGATCTTCGACACCCTATTTGCATTGAATGCTTCCCATTTGCTAATACGATAGTGGAGTCGGTGTTATAGCTTGCTCTTAATAGTGACAGCAGCCTTGTCAACCGTGAAAGCAGCACTTTGAAGCTCCAATCGCGCTATTGGCGATGTTTTGAGGGCCCAATTCGCGATTTTGCGCACAGTAAATGGGAAAAGATATTTCCTTCGTTAACAATAGAACTTTAGTATACACAAGAACCAAATGTAATTTGACAACTATCCGAAAAGGCGTACAATTCAATTTCACTACAAGGTTGAGAAATATATCTTGGGATACTTAGCTCTTTTAGCTTGGTAAATCTTTTGTGGTAATGCAGTCATCTATATGCTCGCTCTTCGGGAAGTTGGTCATCCCAAGCAACGAAGAAATTCTACGGTTATTTTCATTTATTTTCTAAGTATCCAAAATGTCCTATGTTTTGTTTGCATTCATTGAACTGAACTAGCATATGTCAAACATGTCCGGTAAAAAAAAAACATTATTAAAAATTAAGTCATTCTCTTCTGTACCAGGAAGCATCGTGATGAGGTTTTAATTATTTAAAGCTCATTCTCTCTTCGAAATCTTTATCAACATAATTTCGCAAGAACATTTGGAGGCCCCGGCGAGATATTTGCTTTAAACACTTTCAGAAACACCTAATTCGTTAGTTTTACGTGCATTGTGGAATCACGCAAAATGTCAAGACGAACTTGAGTGAGGCACCAAGTCCACAAAAGAACCTTCTTCATCAAACTCTAACAAAATACAGGCACTTCAAAGGCTAGTCGTTCAGAATGCGAGCAACAATTGAAACGTATAGCAGAGTACCTGGCACGTCTACGAATGAATCCACTTTCTGGATTCATTCGTAGACGATGCGATGGACTCGGCATTCCATACATTTAACTCGAAGAAAAAGATTTCGACGAAGTTTCACAGCCCAACCTACGAAGAAATGTACTACCAAGCAGCTTCAGCACTCAAGGTTTTAATTGAAAAGAAATAGACAATCTACTGATTAAAACCACTGTCGCAGATCGGGATGAAAGGTGTGACTCAATTAAACTTCCAAAAATTGAACTTCGAGAGCTTTCAGGTGATGTAACTAGATGGATAGGTTGGTATGACGAATTTGTTTCTTTGGTTCATAACAATGAGAACATAACAAAATTTGCTAATTTGCGGCATTAAGTTTCCAAGCTTAACCGCACTGCCAGAGCTCCAAAAGCAGCTTTGTAAATTTTTGACAAAAATTATGATAGTTAATTTTGGACAAATTAAAAGAACGCTTTGAAAATGAAAAAATAATCGGGAAAGAACCTATAAAATTAATCTTTCATCATCCCAAAACTCTTAAGGCAAACGCCCCTTAGCTGCCAAACCAAAATGGATTAAGGAATATAAATCGACCTTTTGAGGGTTGGAATTACCTCATAGTTCACATCATAACTTCCAAGCTTGATCTAGAAACAGCACTTAAATGGAATGATGAATAACCTGTGAACAGATTACCAACCCTCGGAGATTTAATGTCATTTCTGAAGAAAGGATGTCAAATTATTAAAGGTAATGCAGTTTCACATTCATTAACATCGAATACAATTAAAAGCGATAGTGGTAGCTCAATCAAACATCATAAACAACCAAGTTCACTTCTGAGTGTAAAAAATGCATGCTATTTTTGTAGCATACAAGGATATTTTATTTACCGCTGTATTGCTTTTTTTAAATCTGCCTGTGCAGTACAATAATGTTACTTCACTTAAGATGTGTCCAAATTGCTTGACGATTAAAAATCACTCTGTATGACTGTCCGTCCAAAAGCTGTTGTCAAACATGTGGTAATAAGCACCACTCATTTACCAGGAACAAACAGCATCAAACACCTCTTCTACTTCTTCTTCAGCTCTTGGTAGTACCTCTTCAAACCAATTCATACTAAACCTAAAGTTTTCACCAAATAATGGGATTATTTCACATATAACTCTATCCGTCACAAAACATATCTATTCTCTTCGTAACATTTCAGGAGATAACAATATATTAGGAAGCGCAATTGTTTACGTCATTGGCAAATACAATCAACACATCCCAGGCCGTGTTTAACTGAATGGTGGTTCTCAGCTCTATATGAAATCCGAACGCATCGGTCGCTGCTGGGATGGGTTGTGGCTGGAAGATTGCTAACATCATCCGTATCAGACTGCATCAATCAATGCAACCTTTTACAAATTACTAATCTTTCTTATCATGAAAAATCACTTACTGATACGTTGAGGACTTTTTGAGAATTTGAACACTTTGAGTCATCAGATACAAAATTATCAAAGGAAGAAAGAGAGTGCGAATTTCATTTCTGTGCAAATGTCGCTCGCCTGGACGATATCAGGTGCGGCTGCCTTTCAAGAATACTCTACTCAATTTGGGAAGCTCACATGACATTGCCTTAAAAAGATTTCTGAGCCTTGAGAGAAAATTACAAAAAAAAAAACAACAGCTGAAAACACAATATACTCAATTAATGAATGAATTTATTCAACTCTCACGTATGGAATTAATAGAGCATTTCGACTTTCGACAACCACATTATATAATACCCCAGCATTGTGTTTCGAAAATGTCTAGTTCTATCCCAAGCTTCGTGTTGTTTTTGACGCTTCTTCAAAGACAAGTTAAGAGGCAAGGCTCTTCCTCCAAAGAGTCAAAGTCAATCTCTTGCACCTTTTATCGATAAAAGAGGGGTATTATGCCGACGCTTGACATTCACCCAATACTACTAATAAAGGACTACACATTTACATACGCTTTTTCTCGACATTTTCATATTATAAACCATCATGTCGGGACCTAAATTCTGTTGACCATTGCTAGTCAAGCCTTCTGGCCCATTCATGGGTAGGTAAGTTGTCGATCAATCTTTCGAAAGTGCATCCCCTGTTTTCGCGCAAAACCCATCAAACAAGAATTTCAAAAACATTTTAAGTACCTACTCGTCATTAGGCATTACATGGAAAACATTTCCCGCACGTCCGTCAAATCGACAAAGTTTCATTTCTTTGAATTTAATACTCTTATAGTTCGAATAGAGTCTGTTCTTAATTCCAGGCCGATCACACCTGAAAGTCCTAACACATGCGCATTTGATTATTAAAGCTCTTCACTCTCCCGCCGTGTTCGAAACCTTTATCAACATAATTTCGCAAAGGAAGAGTTTTCCAAAAACTATTACGGGCCCAAGTAACCCAAACGGATCAAACAACCTCGCGAGGTCGGCAAGATCGTTTTCATACGATCACCCAGTTTATTGGTTGCATCAAAATCAAACTTGAATTAAAATTGATCAGAGGAAGGAGGATGCCTTTAATCCTAGCATTCTAACATTCTTAGTTGGATGGTTGACAACAGCTTGCTACGCGCTCTCCGATAAGAACCGCATGTGACTTTTGACATTGGACCATCCGCTCCTGATCGATTGGCGACCTTTGGGATGTTTTTGCTTTTCTTGTTTTGCGGTCGGTATATGTTTAGTCATCGATCTTGCACTGAATTATTTTACCATCGGCAATTGACGAACTGGAAATATAGATAGCAGATAA
Source organism: Orthonevra nobilis (assembly GCA_963555765.1). Lineage (NCBI taxonomy): Eukaryota > Metazoa > Arthropoda > Insecta > Diptera > Syrphidae > Orthonevra > Orthonevra nobilis. The sequence goes on from OY743227.1 coordinate 36,417,559, forward strand.
AGTAAATAGGGAAGCGGATTTTGGTGGAACGACCAGGGACCTGCTTCGAAATGAACTAAAGGAGAGTGGGTTGCAGTAAAGCGGTACAAAAGATGAGCTTCTAGAAAGGCTACTCCATACAACAGATTCAGCTGGGCTTAACGAGAATCATCATCAGTCTAAAGGTGCTGGTGAAGCGGACGGACTCCTGTTCCTGCCAGAGGAATTGCACAGGTTACGGCAGAAAGATAAAGTTTCTCATAGCAATAAGAACAATATTGTTGACCATATCGGCGACGGCATCCACGTCGCTATTGAGGAAGCATAGTGACCAGTTAAAGTTCCTGAAGAAATCGTTAAGGCCGTCCCAATTAGCTTTCCCGTATTCCCAAACTACTCTTATAGGAACTGGTTCTTTAACTGTTGGGTTTTGGTACGAGAAGTAGGCCGATATGACACAGTGGTCCGACGAGCCTAGAGGCGACAATACGCCAAAGGTGTATTTATCAGGGTGGGAGGTGAGAAACAAATCGAGTGTGTTGGCGGCATAACCGTCAATGTCTGAAACCCGTATGGGCTCGTTTAAAAGCTGGGTTATATTATTTACCGCAGCGAAGATCTCGACTTACCTTCCTTCGGGTGTTGACTATCCAGAATGTCGAAGCTAACCAGAATTGTGTATATTGAAATCGCCCGTAATAAGGATACGAGGATAACGGGAAACAATTCTTAAGATGGAGTCAGACAGCGCATCAAACTCATTGAAGGTAGAATTGCTGTCTAAATTGGGGCTTCTATAAATTAAACAGTAGTGAATAATTTGCCTACGAACGGTGAGCTTTAACCACATAAAATTAAATTCCGGATTGGAACAGCTACCTTATTGTGGTAAGATTTAGAAAAAACATCTCTACGGATATAAGTGGCGAGACCGCGATGAAAAAAGAATAATGAAACTAAGCTTTAACCAGGAAGATTCAAATCCGAAAATTCGGACTCTGGACTTACTTAAAGCTGGCCCGTATTTACAGACGTGGGCGTATATAGCAAAGAAATTCGATCGTAAGCCGCGAATGATACACACGTCTACTCGAAATTTCTCACTCATTACAAAAATAAAAAAATAAAAAAAAACAAACACAAACGCTACTAAGCTTAGCTGTGACGTGTAGGCTTTGCTGGATTCCCACGACAAAATTGTTGTAAGTGTTATGTCCATACAACAAAGTGCAGCGAGAACCCAACGACACCGATCAGTTACACAGCCCGCTATACATTAGATGTTAGTTGGGCATGGTCACTGCTGTGCTTTGTATTTACATACACAGCACAAGCAGAGACCATGGGCAACCAGCAGGCTCGGGTAAAAGAAAGCAAAAAAAATGAAACAAAAGAAATTGGAGCAGAGAATGTGAAAGGAGGAGGATGGCGATTTAATTTTTTTTTTGTTTTTCGTTATTTTGCTGTTTTATTATTTGGAATTTAGTTTTGTATTGTGTTTGTTTGCGTGAATTTAACTATTTATGTGTGTCTGATTTTGTTTAGTTTTCTTTTTTATTAATATTTTGTGTTTTGTTGTGTTTAAGATGAATTGGATTGGCTCATAATTTCTTATCATCAATAGGAGTCATATGACCGCGAGATTTATATTCTGTTATGAATTGGATGTACGGTGATCTAAATTCATTGGCTTTGTCTTATCTTCTTTCCAATGCCAAGCACCGTATTTAAGCCATTTAGAATGATTCCTCTAATGACACCGCTGGATCCTCTTTAAATGGCAGCCTTACTACACGCCTATAATACGCATATAATTTTGTATTTGTCATAAATTGTGCCTCGCAATCGTGTTTATCATTATTCATGATCTTAACAGGAGCATCATGATGTCGTACAAGTCTATCTTTTACTTCCAACCGCAATCTCCCAATCTGGTCTTGCGCAGCATTGGAAGAAAATTGGATATTTCGAGATCTTCAGGCACGAGTAAATTAGAGAATATATCTGCTTCTAGTAGCATGTCTATATGCGGGAGGTAGCTGCCAAAGTGATGAATCTTATTCGTAAGTAGTTGGTATTCGCTGATTTAAGGCATGATGCTTGCCTCTTTTATTAACTTATGTTGGAGGTCATTGAATCCATTGTCACGTTCGTGATGGATTCGCCTTCATATTTATTGCTCCCAATATTTGATTATTGGTCTTTTCTTCCGTTTAGTCTACAGCTAACACGCAGAGACAAACGAGACTTCCAACACGAGCTGATACTGAATGTTGCATTCCCACCATAAATATAGTGCACATGCCGATTGGCTGTGCTGATTTGGAACACGCGCCGGATGCAGTGCATGAGTTCGCGACATTCACAAGTTGCGGTAAGGAGATATCGTGCCATTATGGAAAACCTTGCGACGGGAGAGTCAATCTAGAATCAGACCCGGATTAGTTAAGATGCTTGTAATTTAAAGTAGAAAGACGACTTCGAGCTCTAAGTACGTGTTTTTTATTTCGTAAGGCGGGCAAATCTGCCGCCCGCGTTTTTTTTTATTATACAAGGATTATAAATCCTTAACTTCTTGTCTTCATTTTTTATCACAATCATTTTACTTCTTCCATTGACAGTTATTTTCTGGTATTCCGTTGTGGAATCTAAAAATTTAACTCACTGTTGTCCCTTGAATTCCCTTGTATGTAAACAAATTTTGCTTTTGAATAATTTGTTTTTAGCTTTTGCGTTTACGACACGCACTAAACCATCGTCTTCAGTATGTTTGTCGATTACTTTTCCATCTCGTTGGAAGAACTTCTTCATCTTTTATCAAAACAATGTTGTTCACTACCAGATTTTCATTCATTTTTGCCGTTGTTCTATCGTTAGGTGATCTAAACTCATTTTTCTCCAGAACTGTTCTGGCAACCGCTTTAAAAGTTGCCATCGCGGCAGCAGGCTCTGTGTTTCGTCGAGTGTGTGTTTCTGGAAATATCAACGGAGCCTTTCGCGTGAGGAAGTGCCCTGTGTTAAAAAGTTTGAGTTATCGGGATCCATATATATTGGGCAGAGTAGTCTTGTGTTTAGGCAAGCTCCGATTTGGTTTAGTATTGAAGATATCTTCTCCTTTATCAGTTTGTTTTGCTCGATGGTTCGTCTGAGATGTTATTAATCGACTTCACTCCAGTTTCACAAAGGCCACCGAAATTCGGTGAAACTGGTGGTAAAAAATGTCGTTTAGTATGGTTTGATGTTAATGCCTCGCAAATCTTGTTATTTTGCTTCCTGGCTTCCCTTGCGTTTAGCTGAAGAGCCTTTTTTGCAGCATAAAATTTGTAACATTATCACTATGGAGATGTGCTGCATGAGTTGGGCTGCCTTTTTTTCTACTTTATATTTTTCTACTATATGTGCATTCACTGTAAGGTCGCTCCCAACCTCTAAGTCGATCACCTTCAATATTTTTGGCTTTAATATAAATGCGAAAGAACATAGCCTCCGTGCATTCTCCCTTCGCTGTTTAATACTCTCAGCCAAACATTGAAAGTTTCAGCTCCGGCCCTGAAAAGCATTGATCGTTCTCGTCCGAAAAATAAGGCAAAGAGTTCACCAATAATAATAAAATTCAATGCAGCCTATGAAAATAATTTCAACTTTAACTCAATTATATATTTTTTTAAACAAACCAAACGCCAGCTAAATCTGTATTACATTGGAATTGTGACCGAAGGTCACGTTCATTTACATGAATCCCTTACTAGAAAAAATCATCTGTTGCTTCGGTATGCACTTGTATTAAAAAAACAAAAAAAGATCGCATCAGTGTACACGTCGCGTGGACTTGTGTACGAAAGGCGCCATGCAATGGACAAAGCTGTTGTTGTAAATAGTATTGACAACTTAGAAGAAATCACCAACGCAAGTGGAAGCTCTGAAGGCGTTGCAGTCGACACAATCGATCAGAGACCTAAAAACATCAGTAGCATCAGTCGTTCTCAAACTGGCAGCAATAATGATAAAAATCAATAAAATTAGAAAACTCACCTGTATGTTTGTCAAATTTCCAATGAAAACTTTTGATTTCTTTTTGTTGGAAGCTTTGGCATCACCAAGACAACAACCGGACACATCCCAAGGCCCACTGTCCAAAATGGGAAACTATACAGATGTTCACATATCAAAAATGTATATGTCAGAAAGGTATATAAGACGCATGGCTTATCAGAATAAATTCTTCTTGAATTTATAACGTGTTGCGTTTTTTTTTGTACTGTTGCACAATAGCTCCATTTTTTTTGCGTTTCATTCAATGTCTAGAACCACTGTTTGAGACTAAGCAACGAACAAGTACCTTATATTATTTGTCGGGTTCATTCTATAATAATACATTTTTTCTTATCATTTGAACTTCAAACTTATATTTTTTGTTCTTCTAATTTATTTTAACTTTAACTGCTACTACTTGCTTTTTAAATATTCGTATATCCTAAACACAAAAAAATGTAATTTGTATACAGAAAACATTGAGACTCGCTGTACGCGCATCAATTAATATTTTATTATTCTTCATTGTAACATTATCATCCGATGCTCTTGCGGCGAATCTCAATAATTATGCAGCAGCTCCCACTGGACCACTCACGCACTTGTCGAACTGATTTTGATTGCGTGTTATCTCTCGCAATTGATACGCTCTTTATACGTTTTGCTTTAATCGATTTTCGTTCGCTCTGCAGTTGCAGTGAGATGTCTTTTACCATGCATGCGTGGGTGGCCTGATGATAGCTGCTGTGTGAAGGTCTCGGTCACTTGGATCTTGATCGCTGCAATAACTACACCTTTGGAACCCGGACCTAAGTATCATCTAAGTATAAGAATTCACGTTGTACAGTTCTTTTTTCCAATTAAATTGTTCTTGGCAAATTCATCGATCGTTCCTTTTAATTCATTCACTTCGGTTCAAGGGCAATTTATTTCGCTACAGTCCATCTTATTCAAAAACATTTGGTCCTTCGAGCCGGATTTTACAAAAAATTAAATTAAAAATAAGAAAAACAAAAAAATCATGAAAAACTGCTCGTGCGTGTACGTGGTATTCGTTAATACAGACTGGCATCGAAATTCGGAAAAAATCGCGTTCGTGATTTAATGCATCTAGGCGGGAATACGCAATCTGTTTGTTTTGTGATATAGACGATTTTAGAACTTTTCCTGCGTGGCAGATAAACTTAGCAATCATAGGACACGTGTCTATAATTAACTAAGGATATTCTGTGAATCGGTGAAGAAGCATTTCACTTTGTTTTTTTTTCCGTTTTCTACATTATTCGATTGCATTGTATACTACAATGAATGCCATCAAGCAAAAACGCGGTAATGCGAAAGCATGTTTAACACGTGCGGTGGATTTCATTGCATCCATCGAAGAATCGACTACAAATGAAATGCTAGAAATAAGATTAAGCAGAGTCGTTGAAGCGTGGTCAGAATTTTCGTCGCTGCACAATGAACTTCTTCAAAATTTAGTAGCAGACGATGAGCTAGGGGAATGTCAAAGTGAGTTCGGTCAGTACGAAGAAAAATATTTTGTGGCACATTCTGGCTTGAAAAAAGCTATTCGCTATAGACAATCCACCATTCAAGCTGAAGCGGATGATTCCGCATTAAGAACACTGGAAAATCAGCAGACAACGTTTTTGAAAAAGCTTGATTCTTCGGGTAGCACATGTGCATTTGTAAATTTGTCTCCCATTGGGGTGCCGCCATTTTCGGGCAATTACAAAGGTTGGCCTTCGTTTAAAGATTTGTTCTTGGGTTCTGTAGATAGTAAACTAAATATAACTCCAACGCAAAAATTTCTCTATCTAAAGTCTTTTTTACGTGAAGATGCGGCCAATTTGATAAAACATATGGCGATTTCAGATGAAAATTACATCGAAGCATAGGATAGATTAGAAAAACGCTATGATCGGGTCAATTTAATCATCCAATCGTTTGTGCAAACATTTCTTTCACTTCCTACAATGAGCGGGTCGAACGTGCAAACTCTCAGAAAGATAACAGATGGTGCGGACGAAGTAATTCGTGGGCTTAACGCGTTAGACAGGAATGCTAGGGATCCCTGGTTAATCCACATCTTGATATTGAAACTTGACAGTGATACAAAGCTTGCTTGGGCTGAAAAAATCGGGTCTCGTGATGATAGTTCGATTGCGGATCTTCTAACTTTTCTTGAACGGCGATGTGATGCGCTCGAATCGTGTCAAACTCTTAATAGGTCGGTCACCTCCCGTGGAAAACAATCGGTTCAGATTCGAGCGCATGTAGCGAAGGCCTCAGATAGCAGTACGCAGTGTTCCATGTGCCAAGGTAACCATTTCCTGTCCCAGTGTAATCAGTTTCTTACCTAAGACATTGTTACTCGTAGAAATTTCGTTAATACACAATCCTTGTGTTTCAATTGTCTTCGGATTGGTCATTACTCAAATAAATGCCGGTCATTGTTTCGTTGTCGCGTTTGTAAATCTCGCCACCACTCCCTCGTTCATCAAGACATCGTCAAAAATAATGTCTCTTCATTACCTTCGCGATTTTCGAGTCCTACCGCAGCAGTGCCTCCGCCATTGCCTTCGTCATCATCTGCTTCGCACCAACCTGATCATTCGGTGATCCCTTCCACATCTGCTGCATATTCCCCATTGATTAGTAATCATTCGCTTGAGTTTCAAAAACAAACCATCCTCCCAGCCATTCTCGCGAAACTTCAAGATAGTCGTGGGCGGTTTCTCGACTGTCGAGTCCTTTTAGACACAGGATCACAGTCTTCATTCATTGCTGAATCGTGCGTGCAAAGGTTGGGTCTTCCAAGAAAGCACTCTCGCATCCCTATCATGGGACTATCATCATCATAAGGAAGCAGGTTTCACAATGGGTCGCGTTTCTATACAACTCTTCTCTCGCTACAATTCCACCCATTTATCGGTCGATGCTTTCGTGCTTGGTAAATTGACATCGAATTCGCCATGAAAATCCTTCGATGCGTCGGCATGGAATCACATTCAGAAGTTAGAACTAGCGGATCCTTACTTCAACGAATCTAGTTCAATTGATGTTCTCCTGGGAGCCGACAAGGTTTGGAATATCTTCGGTTGAGAACAAATTCGTGGACTCGATGGGAGTCCTATAGCATTCAACACATCATTTGGTTGGGTAATTTCAGGAGAATTGTCTGACCCAAATACCAACGGCCGGAAGGTATCCTCGTTTCATTCCACTCTCGACGTAGACGATCTCTTGCAGCGATTCTGGGAGATAGAAGAGGTCTCCCCTGTTAAAGCAAATGAAAACTTTGACGATCCAGCTGAAAAACATTTTCAAAAAACAGTTTCGCGTTCTCCCGACGGAAAATACACCGTTCCGCTTCCATTCAAAACTCCCTCCCCAAGTTTCGGAGATACTCGGAGATATTCGGTAAACCCGAATTACATGAACTTTATTCAAATTTTTTGCAAGAATATCTCGAACTTGGGCACATGCAACTCATTCCTCGCGAAAAAATAAACTTCAATTCGACAAAACAGTTTTACCTACCTCATCATGCGGTACTGAAAGCAGAAAGTACTTCGACAAAGCTTCGAGTTGTTTTCGATGGTTCGGTGAAAGATTCGAAAGGGCAGTCCTTGAATAGCCAACTTTTAATAGGCCCACCTATTCAGCGGGACTTGGTAGGTGTTTGTTTACGTTTTCGTCAACATCGGTTTGTGTTCACGGCCGATATTGTTAAGATGTTTCGTCAAATATGGGTTTGCGAAAAGGACATTGATTATCAAAGGATTGTTTGGCGTCAGAATCCTCGCGAATCTATTCAACATTATTGGCTAAGAACTGTCACGTGTGGCACTGCCTCGGCTCCGTTTTTGTCGGTTCGTGTATTGCAGCAACTCGCGGAAGACTATCGTTTGACTTATCCGAATGCATCGAGAATATTGCTTAACGACGTCTACATGGACGATATAATGACCGGTACAAATTCAATCGAAACGTTACTCGAATTTCAGGCAGAACTCGTTGAGCTGTTGTCGGTTGCTCGTCTCCAGCTTCGAAAATGGAGCTCTAACTGTTGGGCGCTTCTCGTAAACCAAAAGGCCGAAGACTGTGAATATTCCTATATTGATCCCGAACATTCTCCATCGCTCATAAAGGTATTTGGAATGTTCTGGAATCCGGTTGCTGACGTGTTCTCCTATCGAATCGCTAAATCTAACCCGCGCTCCACGATAACCAGACGAAATTTGCTCTCCGAAATTGCGCGTATCTTTGACTCTCTTGGGCTTCTTGCACCATCGGTCGTGCTGTTCAAAATGATGTTCCAGAAGCTCTGGGCTGCCGAACTAAAATTGGGCTGGGATAATTTACTACCCCTTGCCATCTCGGAAGAGTGGCTACTGTATCGAAAAGAGCTTTCGTTTTTTGATCGAATCAAGGTTCCACGAAATATGTTCCCATCCGAAAAGACTTTAGAGCTGCACGGTTTTTCTGACGCTTCATCGCTCGCTTATGCTGCTGTCGTTTACGCACGCACTATATCTGCAACTGGTGACATTACTATTACCATCGTCGCGGCAAAAACGAAAGTAGCCCCACTTAAACCGGTCTCCATTCCACGTCTCGAGCTCTGTGGTGCATTATTGCTAAGTCGGTTATTTGCGCTAGTGAAAAAACCGGTAAATACCAATTTCGCAAGAACATTCGCGTGGTGCGACTCCGAGATAGTGTTACATTGGCTTTCCTCACCACCGCGTTGCTGGACCACCTTCGTAGCCAATCGAACGGCAGCCATTCTCGAAACTTTACCGCGATATTCCTGGCGTGATGTCCCATCGGAATCGAACCCTGCAGATTGCGCGTCGCGTGTTGTCCTGCCTTCCAATCTCTGCACTCACAGTCTTTGGTGGACCGGTCCATCATGGCTTCCCTTAGCTGACGAACATTGGCCAACATCTAAACTTTCGCCAAATCTGTCGGAAAGTGAATTGGTGATACTGGAAGAGAAGCCAATCACCCGCCAGGTGTTTGTCACTTCTTTTGACGGTCATATCTTCCATGATTTTATAAGGGTTTCTTCATGGTATCGGTTGCTTCGAATCGTTTCTCATTGCCTACGGCTATCCTCAGAGTGTCGAATCCCCCTCTCTGCTCGAATTCATCGAGGTTTGAACTACGCAGAAATTTACGCTGCTAGGAAAGCTATTCTTAAATTCGTACAATTGTATCATTTCGAAGGTGAAATTAACCAGCTACGGACAAAAAATCAACTGCCTTCAAATTCAAAACTATTAAGGTATTCCGCATTTCAGGACAACGATGGATTATTACGAGTTGGTGGACGTATAAAACATGCTATCGAATCGTTTAATATAAAACATCCCATAATTCTCCCTAAAACTAACCGTATTTCTACCCTCATTATAACAGACATACATAAACAGTATTTACATCCTGGAGTTTCCGAAACATTTGCATTCGTCCGACAGCAGTACTGGATTTTGGGTAGCAGAAATATAATTCGTCAGGTCATTCACAGATGCAAATCGTGATTCATGCAACGAAGTCGTACAGCACAGCAGATCATGGGTGATTTACCTTCGCCTTGCATTCAACCAAGCCGACCATTTTCGAACACTGGGTGTGACTACGCCGGTCCTTTAACCATCAAACTATCCCGATGTCGTAAGCCGAAAATGTCTAAAGCCTATATTGCTCTCTTTGTGTGCATGTCTACAAAGTCCATTCACTTGGAGCTGGTGAGTGACCTCACCACCGAAGCTTTCCTCGCTGCCTTACGTAGATTTCCATCTCGCCGGGGAAAGTGTAGCAATATCTATAGCGATAACAGGACGAACTTCAAGGGAGCCCGCCGCTGCATGACAGAAATGCACAAACTTGTATTGGATCAAACTCACAACGATAAAATTGCTGCTGCGCTCTCCAAGGACGGTATTGCTTGGCACTTTATCCCGCCATCAGCGCCGCACTTTGGTGGTTTGTGGGAAGCTGGCGTCAAGTCAGTGAAACTGCACTTACTATATTAACATTTGAAGAATTATATACTGTCCTTACTCAAATAGAAGCTGTTTTGAATTCTCGTCCTCTATGTTCAATGTCCGATACTGATCTTAATCCATTAACTCCCGCCCACTTTCTCATAGGTGAACCACTCACAGCCGTTCCCGAGCCGAGTCAACTAAGCATCCCTCTTAATCGCTTGTCACATTGGAATCTGATCCAGAATATGACCCAAGGATTCTGGAAGAGGTGGCATACAGAGTACCTGACGACATTACAGGAGCACCCTAAATGGCAACACCGCACAAATAACTTGAAGCCAGGAGATTTGGTCGTCATCAAAGAACCCCATCTTCCGCCTACCAAATGGTTACTTGGCCGTATCGAAGGTGTAACGACCGGAGCAGATCATCAAGTCCGAGTCGCCACTGTGAGAACTGCATCAGGAACAATGGATCGTCCGATTGCCAAGCTGCCCTCCTACCTGTGTCCTGAAACTCGTTCCAGGGGGGGCGGAATGTTTGAGACTAAGCAACGAACAAGTATCTTATATTATTTGTCGGGTTCATTCTATAATAATACATTTTTTCTTATCATTTGAACTTCAAACTTATATTTATGGTTCTTCTAATTTCTATTAACTTTAACTGCTACTACTTGCTTTTTAAATATTCGTATATCCTAAACACAAAAAAATGTAATTTGTATACAGAAAACATTGAGACTCGCTGTACGCGCATCAATTAATATTTTATTATTCTTCATTGTAACATTATCATCCGATGCTCTTGCGGCGAATCTCAATAATTATGCAGCAGCTCCCACTGGACCACTCACGCACTTGTCGAACTTATTTTGATTGCGTGTTATCTCTCGCAACTGATACGCTCTTTATACGTTTTGCTTTAATCGATTTTCGTTCGCTCTGCAGTTGCAGTGAGATGTCTTTTACCATGCAAGTTATCTATCAAATTCCTTTCCCATAGAATTGATTAGTTCAGCGAATGCTAGCTAATATCAAATATACCTTTTTACCTTGCACCCAAACTTCCCAGAATCCAATTTGTTCAAACATAGCATTATTTTCTGCACCCAAAACTTCCCACAGTCCAAATTGATATTCTCCGATTGCTTCATAATTCTTTCGACCGCGTTATTCTTTAGCTTTAAGCCAATGAACTTGTTTTAGCTACGTAAGTAATTTTAAGCTATAAAAAAGAGGTCAAATAAAATAAAGTTGTACAGTTGCTCAAACGAATTGAAAGTTGTTTTTTTTAGTCGAACTTGGTCCCAACGCGATAACTTGCATGCGTGGGTGGCCTGATGATAGCTGCTGTGTGAAGGTCTCGGTCACTTGGATCTTGATCGCTGCAACAACCACACCTTTGGAACCCGGACCTAAGTATCATCTAAATATAAAAATTCACATTGTACAATTCTTTTTTCCAATTAAATTGTTCTTGGCAATTCATCGATCGTTCCTTTTAATACATTCACTTCGGTTCAAGGGCAATTTATTTCGCTACAGTCCATCTAATTCATAATCGGCGAAATCGGCAACATTTGGTCCTTCGAAGCCGTTTAATAAAAACTAAAAAAAAAAACATGTATATATAAAAGGTTAAGTTTAAGTTTGAGTGCCACTATATTTCTGTGCCGCCAGACACGTATGCAACCAGACACGTGTGCCACCAGACATTTGTGCAACCTCTAACTATATTGCACCACCATTGAACTTGAACAATGGAGAATTTCGCGCCACCTTACATTCTGTGCCAGCGGATAACATAATTTTACGGCGAAGACCGGAAACTGCACATCGCAGGAATCAACGTTCGAGGGATCTATATTAGTATGTTACATATATTCGTCGTCCAAATCATCATTTGTGGAAGTGGAAAATAAGAAAGCGCCTTAAACCACAAGTAAGCGCCCTTTAAATCTTACTTATATATTTATATATTAAATTCATACGTGAATATATAAAAATATAAATACGAACACAAGAAAAATTAAAGATAAAAATATAACCACGGCAAACATAGTTAAAATGAAGGTCAGCACGTTAGCAAATACGTTAAGGCAGTTAGAAAAGGATATAATAAATCTAGACAGGTCTAGCCAGGCGTACTCCAAATTATTTGTCCGGCCGACTGTCCATGCTGGAAAAGGCAATGGAGGCGGCTGATCGGCAATATGAAAAGGTGCTTTCTTTCTTAGGTCAGGAGGAACAGCAGCAGGAAGCGGAAGCAGAGTCGATATATGACAAAATTAGAGAGGGTTATTTTGACTACAGCAGCGAACTTCTTGATGCCATCGACAAGGCACAAGCATCCAAAGCAGAACTGAATGAAAAACCGCAAGACATAAAAGAGGCTGTGCCAACAACGTCCCCTTCAGCGGAAGTAAGGCTCCCTAGAATCAATCTTCCGGTTTTCTCTGGCAGCTACGTGAGCCTATAAGGGAATTCTTTATTACATCGTCCGAAGTTGTACACAGCTCAGCGAATTTGAAGGTTCCCATTGAGCACTGGGATGTAGTGCTAATATTTATACTTTTGCGAAAATTACCTGATAAAACACAGCATCTATGGGAAGAGAAGTTAGGTTCCAAGGCATTGCCAACATTTGCTGAATTTACTCAATTTTTCGAAACCAGGTTTCGTACTTTAGAGGCAGTTAACCAACAACAAGTACAGATTTCGCCGAAAACCATCAAGCTTGCAGGGCATCGCAACGTTCTTCATACCACAACAAATACAGCAAAGTACTCTTGTCAAATTTGCAGCAAGGGGGCACATGCCATTAGAATGTTTAGGAGGTTTTTCAAATTGAGTAATACTCCAGCTGCGGGATGCATAAGCTCATTTGCGGCATCTACCAACCCACACTTTGGACACAACAGGTTGGGAACACATAACTAGTTTGACGCTGGCAGATTCGAATTTTGATCAATCAATCAAGGTGGATCTGTTGCTCGGAAGTGATGTCTTGGCCGAGATTCTGTTGTCAGAACAGGTCAAACCAGCAGACACAAATCTACCCATAGCTCAAAAGATCAAACTAGGATGGATTCTGTTTGGTATAGCCCCTATTACACCCAAGCGAATCAACAGCTTTTTCCAAACCTGTAAGATCGAGACATTACTCCGTAAGTTCTGGGAACTGGAAGAAGTTCCTCATCAACCCTACTGCACGTCAGAAGACATCGAGTGTGAGAAACACTTCGTAAAAAATGTTCGACGTTTGACTAATGGCCGGTTTGAAGTTGCACTCCCATTCATGGGAAACGTTTATCCTCTACTTGGATGACCCAAAGAAAGGGCTCATAGCCGGATTCAGAGTCTGGAAAGAAGACTGGAAGTTAATTCGAATTTGAAACAACGGTATACAGATTGTCTAACGGAATATCTAACACTTGGCCACATGGAAGAAGTCGACGATGTCTCTCTTATAGATCGCTACTCGTACTATCTGCCACATCATGCAGTCATTAAGGAAGGAAGCTCGACTACAAAGCTCCATGATGCGTCATTCAAGACACCCGACGGGATCTCATTGAACGACCAGCTGATGATAGGACCGGCTCTTAAACACAACACCACGGACATCGTTCTCAGATGGGGACTTTCGGTACACGTTCACGGCATCATTCAAGTGATTGTTGTTGTGGGGTATACACGAACTTGGATTTTGGTCTTGCTTTTTTGTTCTAATTCGAAATGTCATGCAAAGTTTGCAAAAAAAAGTGGATAGATCGGAAGTTAAAGTTAAATGGTCTGATTGTCAAACATTTCTTCACGCTTCATGTGCAAAATTGGAGGCAAGTGATCTGGAATATATGAAGGAAAATAGCAAACATTATCGCTGCACCAGCTGTACGATTCACCGCCGTGGATCTCTTTCGGGTAACTCAGTCCCATCTTGTTCCCGTTTATCATCTAAATATATTCCGAAACTACGGGAACCTACATCACCAACGGAGAACGTTTCGAATGACACTGAAGTCACATCAGCACCGACTTTGGAGAAAATTTGGAGAGTCATATTGGAGATGAAGGAACTGCAGAAACACCAAATAGACAAAAATAAATATACGAAGAAAGAATTTTTTCGTTGGAGAGCACCGTAAATCGGCTAGAACAACAACTACTAGCTAACACAATCTAAGTGTTCAACGTTCCTCACAGATACAACATCTCTGACACCGATATTGCTCTCAAAGTTCTGCGTGAAGGTTTGCATGTTGATGTTAACGAAGGAGACATTGACTTCTGTCATATGAAAAAAATAACAACAAAACCTGTGAGCGGCTCAACGAAGAAAATCAATATTCTCAGAGTGAAACTTGCCTCACGCTCCTGCACGCTCCGTATATTGAAGGCGAATAAGGAGAACAAAACAGAACTGAAGACACCAATTATCAACAAGAACGCTGTGCCGCAGAGGATGTATGTCAATGAAAGCAGATCTTATTACACACGTCAACTGGTGAAGGCTGCAACTGAAATTAAAAAGACCAAAGGTTACAAATATTTATGGACGAGGAATGGATCGGTTTTTATGCGAATGGAAGAAGGTGATAAATTGATTAAAATAAATAGTATTTGTGATATGAATCACATTAACGTAAATAGTTCTAATCCCTCTTCTCATCGCATAAACAACACCTCTTCCTCGCCTGTCAATGACCGTGATGTTTTTTGTTTACATCAAAATATAAGAAGTTTAAGGAAAAATTTTTATTCTCTGTTAGCACACATCGAGTCTCTATCTAATTTACCCACAATTGTTGTCGTAAGTGAGATTTGGATTTATCATAATGAACTAGATTTGTATAATATACCCGGTTTTTCACTTTTTGCTAAATGTAATGACTCTTACGCAGCTGGTGGTGTTGCAGTGTATGTCAGAAGTGGTTTTATGTGTGATTGTTCAGTAATTAATGTTCCTAGTGCGGACATAGTAAACTTATCTCTTACTTATGATAACGAAAAGTATTAGATACTGTGCCTATACAGATTGCATGAATTTTGTAAGGATGTCTTTATTGAATTATTAAGTCGAATTTTAAGCAAAATTAAAACCAAGAATAGTGGTAGGCGATTTAAATATAGACATTTTAAATAAGTTTGATAAAGATTCTGAAAACTATTTGCTCTTAATGTCTACATTTGGTCTCAGGAGATTTATTAACGATGCAACTCGTATATTTAATACTACGAAGACTTGTATTGACCATATATTCATGCGGTTGCACAATAAAAACAAGAGTTTGTTCTATTGTAGTGTTGATGACTGCAGAACTACTGATCATCATATGCTAGTTGTAAGCACTAATGAGGCCACTAACTCCATGAATACTCAGAGCCAACAGCATCAAATTCTTCGTACAAATTACACTTCGCTCAATAACCGTCTTAAATATGAATTCTGGAAATCTGTCTATTCCGAAGAAGACGTCTCAGTTACTTATAACGTATTTATCTCCATCTTAAAAAAACATAAAGATAGCTGCTCCTCTGTGTCTTCACATATTTATGGAAATAGGAAGTATAAGCCTATAAATCCGTGGATGACTTTTAATCTGCTACAAAAAATTAAAAAAAGAGGAAATTTTCATTTAAATGTAGAAAATATCAGAATAACTTAAGGCTAAAGAAATATTATAACAGTTTATGTAAAAACGTTGATAAAGAAATAATTGATTCGCGCAATAATTATTATGCGTAAAAGATGCTAAATGCGAGAGGAAATAGCAAGGAAGAATGGAGAATTGTTGATGAAATATTAGGCAAAAATCGTGAGTCGAAAACGATAGATATTTTGGAAGTCAATGAAATTACTCTACTTGAATCTGGTACTATAGCTTATACATTTAATGAGTACTTCACTCTCTCTGATAACTTAAGAGGTTATACCTCTTTTTAAAAAAGGAGATCACAGAAATATAAATAATTATCGTCCCATCTCTCTACTTCCGACCTTTCCAAACTATTTGAGAAACTTCTGAAAGCTCGCATGATTTCTTTTTTGGAATATCAACAATTTTTCTCTAACAATTAGTATGGTTTTAGATCAAAGAAATCCACTGAAGATGCGATTCTAATGTTGTGTTCTAGTTTGTATGAGGGCTTTAATTATTCCAAACCTACTATGGCCCTGTTCATCGATATGTCTAAGGCCTTTGATTTAGTAGATCATAGTTTGCTCTTAGATAAATTGTATGCATCAGGTTTTAGACGAGCCGTTCTTGAATGGTTTCGTTCTTAACTACAAGATAGAAACCAAAAAGTGAAAATAAATGGGGTTTTCAGTGATTCTCTCACAATTGAGAATGGTGTCCCTCAGGGGTAAGTCCTTGGTCCCTTGTTGTTTTTAATTTTTATCAATTCACTTTTTCAGCAATCATTTAATGGCCAACCAACTACTTTTGCAGATGATATAGCCTTGTCGTATCAGGAAGTGAATTCCTTTTAATGTGTTTTATGGATGAATTAAGATGTCCATATGTTAAGGCAGTGGTTTGCTTTGCACAAGCTAGTGGTCAGTGATAAAACCAAATAATAGTATAACAGGCGTTTTGTAGATTTTATTATTTTTTTATTTATATTATTTCTTTATTTATATATATAATATAAAATGCAAAATTTTTAATTTAACTGGGCAGACAAGACCGGAGATGCGGTGCTTGTGCTTACCGTCGAACTTCTGTCCTCGAACGTCAGGTTGACCTCCTTTTATACTCCGAGTAGAGGTTTTGCGATCATCACTTCTAGGAATTGTTGGCTGTTGACGGGGGATTTCCCTTCCTATGGGTTTTCGGTGTTGCCACTTTAATATGGTTGTTATAGTCTCCCCTTTTGTATCTGAAACAAGAATAAATTGTGAGGATACAACAAATTTACTTCACCACAAGTCTTCGTGGTCGTCCTCGTCGTCGAATTGGTACGAGAGGTTTTTCTGCATCTTGTGGGTTAGTACATCTGGTTAGAGCGGAAGTATGGAATACACCAAAAACTTCATTCGGTTTGGCGGGATTAGCTATTTCATAGCTGTTGGAGCCCTTATTGGTGAGTATAATGTACGGTCCATCGCGTCTAGGAGCTAGTTTTGATGAAAAGCGGTTACTAGCTTTGCTGTGGATTTTGGTATCAACCCAAACATGATCTCCTGGAGAGTAAATTGGATCAGGATGACGTTTTATATCAGCATACATTTTCCGGCGGTCTTGTTCTATCTCATTAACTTCACGGACAATTTTGAGAGCATCTGCCACTTTGCTCAAGTACGGTGTAGTGCCGGGCATGAAGTTTTCGGATTGGACAATGCTACGAAAGTTGCGTGGAACATCTTCGGGAGCGCGAAGTCCTCTCCCAAAGTTAAGGAAAGCTGCACTATATCCTGTGTTTTGGCATCTGACAGTATTCATGGCGAATCTAATGAATGGAAGCTTCTCAGGCCAGCTGAAATGTTCATTTCCAACTAAGATGGCAAGCTGTGTTTTAAGATCGGGGTTTTTTCGTTCTACAGGATTTGCTTGTGGACGATAAACGGGAATAAGGCATTGGGTGATTCCCAGACAGTGAGTTATGTGTTGCATAACGGCACTTGTAAATTGTGTTCCATTGTCGCTTAATAGTCTTCTTGGGAGACCAAATCGTAGGAAGACTTCGTTGATGAGTGTCTTGCCACATGTAGACGCTGTTGCCTCTTTCTGGGCAAACAATTCAACCCAACGTGTCGTAGCATCTTCTACAGTGAAGATTCATTTCATATCCTCATTAGAGGGAGTAAGTGGGCCGAAGAGGTCAATGGCAAGAGCTTCGAATCGTTGGTTCTGTACTGGAATTTGTAGAAGTCCAGAAGGTTTTAGGTTTGTTATCTTATATCGTTGACGTTTAGTACAATCCTTGACGTATTGTGTAATGTCTCTTCGCATGCATGGCCAAAAGTAGCGAGTTGAGGATTCGTTGAAGAGTCCGTTCAGACCCATAGTGTCCTGCAGTAGGTTCATCATGGTAAGAGCACATTATCTGCTGTCGTTCATTTTTCGGGAGAACAAGCTGAGCCTCTTCGTGGTCATCATCTTGATTATACCGGTAAAGTACGCCGTCATGAAGCATGTAACCTCGCGAAGTCCAGCATGTGAACCGTTCTATAATAAAAGACTCCAGATCGTCACCTATTTTCTTAGGATCAGGGTCTTAAATTTGGCTTTCACGCATTTCCTTTACACTTCGATGAGGAAAATCGATAGATACGACACTACTTTCTAAAGTTGATATGTCTTCAGTAACTGGGGGACGGGACAGCATGTCAGCCAGGATGTTAGCTTTCCCCGGTGTGTACTGGACTTTGATGTCGTATGGTTGTAGCTGCAGACACCATCTTGAAAGCAGTCCAGTCTATATAGCTTTGAAACTTACGTATAGCCCAAACGACAGCTAAAGCTTCTCTTCCCGTCGTGTTGTAGTTTCTTTCAGCTGAGGATAGAAGTTCTACTGGTCTTTCGTCTGGGCCCTCCCCTTGTAGTAAAGCTGCACCAATTGCGTAACCACTGGCATCGGTTCATATGGTGAATGGCTTTGTTTGATCTGCTTGCCTGAGGATTGGAGCGGTCACGAGACGATTTTTGAGCTCTTCGAATGCATTTTGTCTGGAATAAATCTTCTAAACCAGGAGCATGTTTGAATAAATGAAATCATTTCCTTCAAGTTTCTTGAAACGTTGCGATCTTGTATTGCTGATATCTTATCAGGATCTGGGCTTATCCCCTCTTTTGTTAAGATGTGCCCCAAAAACTTAACTTCAGTTTTACAGAAGCAACTCTTTTTGCGGTTAATTCTAAGGTTATGCTGGTTAAGAACATTGAAAACATGTCTGACGTCTTTCAAGTGTTCTTCACAAGATAACGATAATGTCAGCAAGTCATCCAGAAAGGCAAGGAGACGCACATTGGGTAGTTTTGTTTTGATCCTATCTATCACCCGCTGGAAAGTGGATGGTGCACCAAACACCAAATGGAGTAATAAAAGCCATCTTATATTTGTCTTCTTCATTTTGATTTGCCAGTACCCTGAGCGAAGGTCAATGGTTGACATTGCTTCGGCATTCTTTGCAGCGTGGAGCAGGTCGTCCAAACGTGGTAGAGGGTAGATGTCGGGTTTGGTACCTGAGCTTAATTTTCGGTAGTCTATACAAACTCGTATACCCCCATCTTTCTTGGGGACCACTACGATCGGTGAAGCCCAAGGAGATTCGCATTCCTCCATTATATTGATTTTGAACATCTGGCTCACTTCATCCTGTATTACTTTTTTCTTTTGCTCCGAAAGTCTGTAGGGTGGCACTGCAATACGTTCATGATTGCCTGTTAAGATGTTTTGTTCAACAGTAATAGCTGGTTTACTAGACATCTCGAACAACTCATTGTGCTGGAGTAGAAGTGTGTTAAGTTCTTTCCTTTTCATTTCTTCTATGTGTGGAGTTTTGGTATCTTTAAGCGTTATATTTTCGGCACTGATTGCCTCGAGAAAGACAAAATCTGGATCGTAAGTTGATAGTTCAAGGCGAGACAGTGTAGTGTCTTGGGATTGCGTCTTCAAAGATTCTATTTATAGAATCTGGGGAATAATCCTGTTGGCTGGAAAAAAGTTTTCCAGGAGACTGGTGTTGATTGCGTGACGACTAGTTGGATATGTCACGAAATGGCGTATTTTGAATTGGGCTTATGGCTCTTGGAATCGGAGAACATTTGCCTAATAGCTCAGGTGGTGTGATTGACTCAAGACTACAGTTTTCTTTCTCACCAAGTGGAGTCAATAGTGACGGTGCTAAACTTATTGACGATTTCGTCTCGGTTTGGTAAAAATCGTATTTCTTTGCTGGAGCATCGGCAAAGTATCACATATGTTGAGGTAGATTCATGACCATTTTAGCATCCTCTACAAAGCCAATTCCAAGAAGCGTTCTGTTGTCAGTGGAACTTTCTATAACCACGAGTTTGGTTGATATGAGCCGTCCCTCTAGTTTGACCATAGCATTGGTTACTAAAACTTCTTGTAGCCGTTTGATCCCGTCAGCCAGTATAATTTGAGCCTGATACGCTGTGAACCGGTAGCCAAGGGTAATTAGCTTTTTGTATAGCTGGTAGCTAACTATGCTCATCCTGGCACCAGTGTCAATAAATGCAACTCCATTCTGTCCACTTATTTATATCCTTACTGAAGGCTGTTGACGGAGTGGTGGTAAAACTTTTTTGGGGAAAGAGTCCACTGAACAAAAGCTTATATTTGTCGGCTCTTTTATCTGGTTACAGTTGGGACATTGACTTCTAACGTACCCTGGTTTACCACAGCCATAGCAATTAAGAACAGCGTGAGAGTTATTGCGTTTATCTCGGCCTTTACTTTCTGATTGCTTTGTTGCGTCCTTTTCCTTCCTTCTGCATTCTTCCGTGGCATGCCCAAAATTGGAGCAATACGCGCATTTAACCCCTCTTTGACTCAGTTTTTTCTCGTCAGTTTTCTTTTGCAACGTCTCTTCTTTGATTTCTTCTAGATTCGTCTCGACTTTACATGCAAGACAAAGAAGGCTTGATTTTACGTTGTCCCTTTCTATTTTATTGCGTATTTTCCTACTCAGTTGGCCAAAAACCATGTTTATATGTTGCGCTCCGATGAGAGCATTTTTATCTGACATATTTGTCACTTCCTTGTAGATAGTGGCGCTCGCTATAAATGTGTCTACCTTTAACTTTGAACGCTCGCCATTGTAACGAGCTGTGCAATTAGCAAAATTTCCATTTGGAGCCATCTGTACTGAGCTAGATATCAACGCACGCAGCTGCTCGTCCGATATCTGTATAATGCTCATTTTGTTTCCCTGTATCCGTACGCTTTTTCTAGCCGTAATGGATGAGACAGAGGTATGCAGATATTATGAAAATTATTTTTTCTGAACTTTCGACCAGTCGAGGTGCGAAAGTTTTCTTTTACTTTATTATTGACCTTAAAGGTGTAAGTATAATGATTTATGTACTATATCGACCGTATGGTGCAATATATACTTTTTTTTCGACCCAGTGGTGCGGAATTATTATTAAAGTTGATTCGGGCCTTTAGTTCGGCGTCAGTTATAAAAGTCGTTTTGTAAATTTTATTATAACTTTATTTATATTATTTCTTTATTTATATATATAATATAAAATGCAAATTTTTTAATTTAACTGGGCAGACAAGACCGGAGATGCGGTGCTTGTGCTTACCGTTGAACTTCTGTACTCGAAATATTTCACTTTTTCACCAGGTATAAACCAAACAAATGCTTCAATTACACTGTTTGTCGATATTTTTTACGATATTTTTTTTTATTGAACATAATATTTACAATTGTTCTTAAACCTAATTTACAATGTTTTTCTTAAAAAAACTGCTGGCTCAACAAAAGGGGCCCAGCGAAATACATTGGTTTTTCTTAAAATAAATACATTTGTGAAAAAAAAAATTAAAAATTGTTGATGGTTGAACCTCGGGTTGTTCAAATCCGGGTGATGTTGATTTCTTGAGTATTGTTATGCGGCCTCATCCGCGGTGGTGGATAGTGTCTACTTCATCGTAGAACGCTGCTGGTCCTTCTTCGACGTCGAGAGGGAAGAGGGCCTCTTGCAATATCGCCATTGCATTGAGGTATTTGTGCTCCTCTGGTGTTTCTTCATTGGCCATGCTGCTGATGTTGTTGTTGTCGTGGGTCCTTGCTGCCTCGAGGAATTTTTTGAAGATCCGCGGCATGTAGACGCTTAGCGGAGTTATCCGGGCAGCCGCATAGAGCTCGCTGTTCTTCACGTGTCTCATGGTGTCTTTGTCCAGGTGCAGTCCAGTGCATACACGGAGAATCTTCCGTTCGAATGCTTCTAGTTTCAGCATGTACGTTTTTGATGCGGTGAACCATACCGGGAACCCGTAAGTGATTACGGGTCGGATGAGTTGCTTGTACAATAGTAGCTTGGTCCGTTGGCTGAGTCCGTTTTGTTTCCGCATTAGTGGATGGATCCGGTGGAATGCAAAGTTGGCTTTCTTCAGAATGGACTTGACATGTCCGTTAAATTTCATCCGCTCATGGAATAGTATTCCAAGGTAGCGGGCATTAAGGGACGTCTTTATGATGGTGCCATTCTGTAGTCCAATTTTGATTCCTCGACAGTTGGCGGCTGATCGCCTTGTTGTTCGTCTGGCTGTTGCTATCGGCCTCCTGATGCAGAGCAGCTCACTTTTGCTGGGGTTTATTCGTATACCCCATTTGCTGTAATACTCGTAGAGGCGGCGGATGTGTGCCTCTACTCTCCTTGCGGCGATGGTTGGTGACATCGAGCTGGCGTATGTCAGCGAGTCATCGGCATACAAGCAGCACTTGGTGGTATTGTCCAGCGGTGGTTGGTCGCATGTCATGATGTTGAACAGCTTCGGGCCAACTTTGGATCCTTGGGCTACGCTGGCTTCCATTATTTTTAGGCTGGACCGCTCCTGGTTCACTTGGACGTAGAATTTCCTGTGGATGAGAAAGGAGTAAATGATTTTTATAAGTGACGAAGGAAAGTTGAATATTGTTAATTTGTGGACGAGTCCTTGAATCCAAACTGTGTCGAATGCTTTCTGGATATCTAGGAAGCATGCCACAGTGACTTGGTGGTTATTCAAGGCTCTCGTCACATCATGATGAAAAATCATGAGAGGATGCAAAGTTGAATGTTTTTCCCGGAATCCAAATTGGATGTCCGGGATCGTCCTGTTGGCGGTGCAGAAGCGATTCAGCTTTCGAACGATAAGTTCTTCCAGCACTTTGCTTATTGATGAAAGGAGGGAAATCGGTCGATACCCGTCGACATTCCCTCTGCTTTCTTTCTTGGGGATTGCAACAATTTTAGCTATTTTCCATTTCGAGGGAAAATAGCTATTATTGATGCAATTGTTCAGCAACACCGTTAGGAGGGTGAACATTGCCTGAGGAAGCTTTTTCAGGACGAAGCTGGGGATTTTGTCGGGTCCGGTCGATTTTTTGGAGTGACCGCTCATTATGATCTCCTCGATTTCTCCAGGCGTGCTGAATTCTTCCGTGTTGCTGGTGGGGTCTTCCGCTGTGTTGGCCTCGTTGAAGATTGTTATTGTTGCTGATTCCTCTGCCATCGCTACCGACCGTTGAACCTCTTCGATGAACGCTGTGTCGTTGGGGGGGTGTGGTTTGAAGCTTCCTTCGAAGTGGCTTGCAAAGGCTTCTGCCTTTTCAGCAGGTGTTGATGCCTCGCCTTGTGGAGTGCTGATTATTTGGGGCATCTTCACTCCCTTCCCAATAATTTTGTTGATGTTCCTGAATGTATCAGGTCCTGGCTTGATGGCTTGAAGTTTGCTCTTCAGTTTGGTGTTGTTGTAATGCTGCACGGCGTTGTGGAACATTATATTTGTGCAGTTTAGCTCGCTGCGCAGACTTTGGTATTCCGCGTTTTCCGTGTTCCATTCCCGGCGGAGAACTCGTTGGAGTCGCTTCCTGATCCGCTGCCTATGGTGGTAAACATTCTGGATGTAGACAGGTAAGTTAGCGAACCTGTCCTTCGAAGTTTGTGGTCGCTTTTGGTTGTCCAGCGCTGTGTTGATTGCAGATTCGAAGTCATCTATGGCAGCGTCTATCTCCGTGTTCGTCAAGTTCCGTGTCCTTGCACATGGAATTAGTAATCCTTCGGTGTCCCTCTGGAATCGCTCGACGTCAAGGTGGTTGAGATTGATGTAGTGTCCTTCGGGGCGCTGCTGGGTGAAGATCGGCTGGCTAATTTTAACTGTGAGCTGCACCACTTCGTGGTCTGAGTCGCTGGGGATGATTTTGCATGTGTAGTTCTGCAGTTCGGGGAGAACATGGACAAGGTTGGTCGTCGCTATAAAGAAGTCCAGATAGGACGATGACCTTGTATATGTTGGCCTTGGTTGCGAGATGACGGCCAGTGACTGCTGTGCTGACGTCTCCTCGAGCCAATCTACAATGGCATTCCCTTGAAGAGTGGTGGTGGCGTCTCCCCAGAGTGGGTGTCTGGCATTGAAGTCTCCTCCCATCAGCCCGTACGTGTGTTGCTGAAGCACGCTGTTCAGCTTGTTGAGGTCTGCTTTCATATCAGCGTAGCTGGCGGTGCACCTGTTGTAGGTGCTGATAACCATCAGTGATTCTCCGGGAGCGATCTTAATGATGACTGCTGTTGCTTCAAAGGTCTTCAGATTGTTGATGGTGGTCTGCGAAGCTTCGATGTTTTCTCTGATAAATGCTGCTGTTCCTCTCTTTCCATCGGTTTTGTCCGTCCTGAATGTTTGATAATTCCTGAAATAGACTGAATTGCGTTGTGTTAGTAAAGTCTCACTAACAAGAGCAATATCAGGTCTGTTTTTTTTAAGGAACAGATCAAATGCTGTCCTTTTGGGGATGCTGTACAACGAGTTGACGTTGTACGCTATTATGCGGAGTCTATTTAGACTAGGCATAGCTGAAAGATAAATGTGGCCAGAGCCACGGCTTTATTTTCCTCGCTAAGTTGCGAGTAGTTGGACGGGACTGCTTGCCGAGCTTTAGCCATCACCGACAGTACGTCACTTTTAAATACCCGGCTGATTTCACCGGCTAGGTTAACACCCTCATGTTGCTGCTGCTGTTCCTGGGGGGTAGTCTTCTTGCCCTCGATCTTCCTGGTTGGGGCTGGCCTGGTCGGGGCTGGTAAGGGGAGAGGCGCAGCTTGCCGGGCAATAGAGGCAAAGCTCATGCTCGGCTTCGTGAGTTTGCACGCTGATTGTGTGGCAAACTCTCGCTGCGCTTTTTTGAAGGTGGCGCTTTTTTCTTTTTCCGCCAGCTTCTCCTTATACTTAGGGCATCCCTTGTAGCTTGCGGGGTGTCCTGTTGTCTTGCAGTTGGCGCAATACACATCCGGACCTGAGGAGTCCTTCCTTTGGCATTCTCCGGGCTGGTGTTGCTTGTCGCACTTGACGCAGACATACGCCATCCCGCAATTTGTTGCCACGTGTCCGAACTTCTGGCAGTTTTTGCATTGGGCTATTTGTTTTGGTTTAAGTTTCTCCCAATGCACCTTTTGGTTCAGCAGTAGCTTATGCTGATAGATCGCGGTAATTTCAGCGTCTTTGGCTGCTTCTACCACAAAGGCGTTGAAACTTTTCCCGTTATTCCTCAGGGATTTGAATGCCTTAACATTGATGACAGGAATGCCTTCGGCTTTCAGCTCGTCGTGCACTTCGTTGGTGGTGTAGGAGAAGTGCACTCCTTTCAACAGTAGAAGATTTTTCCTGTCTTCCTTTGGAGTGTATGTGTGGCACTCAATTTTCCTGGTCCTCAGGAATTCTTTGATTGACTCGAAGCCGTCCTTTGTTTTGGTGTGGATTGTTGTTTTGGTGGTGCTGGTATTTTGAAGGGTGAACTGGATGTTCATCCCTCTAGCGAATCTGCTTATCTCAGCGACGTTAGCTGAGAAGCAGATAATTGGTGGCATTCCAGTTTTTGGTGGGGTTGAGGTTGCCTGTTCCGTTGTTCCTTTTGATGTTTTCAGCTTCTTGGGTTTATTTACCGTCGTCCATGTGGTTGTTGAGGGGCCGGGCATCGATGGTTCCATATTTGCAGATGGTTGATTAGGTATTGCAGCGGTGGGTGCATCCGCTGTCTTTGTCCTCTTCTGGGTTTTCTTTTGCGTCTTCTTGGCTCGCTTCCCTCCTTGGGCTTGAGCCGAGCTGCTGCTGTCCTCAGATCCAGCGTTGTTGTCCTTTTCGGCCTTCTCCATGTCGCTGAGGAATTCCTCGTCGCTGGAGAGGCTTACGTTTTTTTGCTGTTGCGTTTCGGTGGAGACATCCTTAAGGACCTCTCCGACAATGGTTTGGAATGATGGACCCAGATTGTTTCTAATATCCCGCAGCAGTTGGGCCAGTGCTTCAACAGCGGCGTGGGCATTAAAATTCTTGGCCATCTTTTGAAATTTAAAAAAATTATTCAGCAAGTAATATTTTCAAAAAAACGTTACTTGCTGGTTTGTCTATAAAATTATTATTAATTATTAATAAAGTAAGATTATTTTTTAATTTTTTAATTATTTTCGTGTTTTGAAAAAAACAGACAGAAAAAATTGAAATAATTGAAATAATAATCCTTATTTGAATTAATATGTCTTCACAGTCTGATGTCCGTATGTCTGACCACACTGACTCACGACACGACACTGACTGACACTGATTCTGTACTCGAAAGTCCGGAGGACCTCCTTTTATACTCCGAGTAAAGCTTGTGCGATCATCACTTCTGGGAAGTGTTGGCTGTTTGGTTGATTTTCTGTTTGGAGATGGGAGATTTCCCTTCCTGGGTTTTCTGTGTTGCTACTTTAATATGTATGTTATAATAGGCAATAATCAGTTTTATCTTAACATGGTATTTCACTCACATGATTGCAAAAGGTTTGGTTTACTCGTTCATAGTTGTGGTCTGGCAAACTTTAACGATACTCTTCCTTGTTCAGATAAGTGTTTTAAAATTGAATCTGTTAGTGAATACAAATATTTGGGTGTTTTAATTGATTCAAACTTAAATTGGAAAGCACATATGCAAGCTACGAAATCTATTATGATGCAGGTAATACCAAAATTGTATCTCTTAAAACCATCCTGATCTAAGCAATTGCTAACTGTGATATATTATGCACTGGCTAACTCAAAACTGCAATATGGTATTATAAGTTGGGGAGGGGTTTATGATAACACTTTTAATCCCTTATTTAAAACTCAAAAATTTATAGTTAGATTAATTTGCAGTAAAAGTCGCTTAACTCAGTGTTGGCCACTGTTCAAAGACTAACATATTCTTCCTTAAAGACATCTGTATATTTTCAAAGTTCTTAGAGAATTTTTCAAGCGCAGTGTTTACATTCTGAACAGGACGTCTAATTATTATATTTTACATGTTAATAATCAAGCCTTAGTAAATGTTCCTGTCGCACATAAAACCAAATTTGCTCACTTTTTTACTGTTGCTGCTGCTAGATGCTTTAATTAACTACCTATTGTGATAAGACAAAGTAATAATTTGTATACATTTTTAAAAAAGTAGAGGGTTGGGTATTCAATATTGACTATTTGAACATTGTGAATGTCCTTCGATGTGTGAATTGAAATTTAAATATAATATAACTACTTGTATTTTTTAAACATTATACAGTCTAAATAGTTGGCTTTGAATTTTACTATGGAATATGTAAATATATCCTTCACCCTCCTATTATGTAGAACTTACTCCACATCATTTTGCATTGTATAAATTTTATAAATCATTCAACACTTACTTTCATAGTTATAGAATGATCATCTTCCTTCTGAACTTTAATCTTGTAATGAACTTTGTTAAAATTATATATTAAGTTGGAATGAATAAGAATGAAAATGAAAAAAAAAAAAATAAAATTGAGAAGATATCTCGACATATTAGAGTACCGGGACGTGATGTTAACTACCAGCTTATCCTTTGGCGTAAACAACCAGCTGATATCCTGAAGACATGTCGCTTGACATGTCTGTTTAACAGCACGACATTAAACAAACATATAGATGTAGCTCTAGCCAGAGCCAAAGCCACTTTTGCTAGAACATACATCAATGCAGGTTGTTTGCCTTAGTGGCTCCACTACTTCGACTGTAAAAGTTTGATACAGAGTAGTTCGGTGATGCCACTTATCTTCCAGATCGCCTGTTCAGATGTAGACAGGCGACTCGATTACAATCCAGACATCGCACACAGTTCCAAAGATTGTTCCCGATTCAGTCGTTCACAGACCTTTGAGGGAACAACAAGTGTTTTGACTTCTATAGTGAAACGAGTGTGAGTTTATTTTCAAGTGTCGAATTTGCTATTGTGCCGATAAATAACCAGCCGGTGCAGTAGTTGTATCGCGGACTAAAGCGCCCGTCCCTATCGGCTTCAGCTGAAAGGCTGCTGACTGGAGCTGGGGAACGGGCGCCAACAACAACAACAACGGCAGCAGCAGCAACAACAACAACAACAGCAGCAACAATATCAGCAGCAATACTTAAAGTCGCAGCGGAACAGCAGGCGACGACAACAACTGACGAATTCCCGTATGTCTCCGACGGTGGCGAAGGCCGCTACACTGGAGACAGTAACAGTTTCATGTCTCTGGCGGCCTCGGAGACCGACGACGAGGATGACGAAATTTGCCAACTTGAAGCATTGCTTAAGGCCGTGAAGGCAAAACAGTTGGCACGGCGCGCCAAAGAACGCCAAGAACAACTGCAGCTGACAAATAGCAGCCAAAATACGGCACCACAGCAACAACAACAAACACAGCTGCCTAAGCAGCAACTATAACAACCAAAGCTGGCAAAGCAGCAGCACCAAAAAGAGTTGCCAAAGCAGCAACAACAATCGGAGCTGCCGATGCAGCAAAAACAGCAGCAGCAAAAACAGCAGCAGCTAAATCAGCAACAGCAAAAACAACAGCAGCAGCAAAAACAGCAGCAGCAAAAACAACAGCAGCAGCAGAAACAGCAGCAGCAGCAGAAACAACAGCAGCAGCAGCAGACGACAGCGAGGCCGAAGGTGCCTCCAATCAATACATTCAAGATGGAGCTGAAGGACACCATCAAAATATGTAAGTCGGCCATAGGCGATAATTTCATTATTAAACGACTAAGTAAAGACAGGCATGCTATCCACTGCTTCACAGTGGAGCACCATAAGTTAATTAAACAATTATTAGAGAAAACGACGACGGAGTTCTTCTCATTCACTCCCAGAAGCGAGCGTTTGCAGACAATGCTCCTTCGTGGTTTAGATTCGTCCACCGATCCCGAGGAGCTCCTTCAGGAGCTTCAAGCGAAGGAATGTGACGATCTTAAGTTCGTCAGTGTTAAGCCTTTCACTACAGCAAAGGCCCGAAGGGAGAACCGGAAATTACCGTTCTTCCTGGTCCAGCTGACTCCCAACAGCAAAATAGATAGTCTGAGGAAAATTAAAGTCCTAGACTACCAATGCATTAGTTGGGAAAAATTAAATCGCAGCGATAACATTTTACAATGTGTTCGTTGTCAGAGGTTCGGGCACGCCGCTGCGAACTGTCAAATGCAGTTTCGGTGCGTTAAGTGTGCATTGAACCACAAGGCAGAGGAATGTCCGCTAGGGAAAGATAGGGTTGCTGATAGCACGACTCTCAAGTGTATTCTATGTGGTAACTCGGGACACACCGCTAACTATCGGGGTTGTCCTAAGTACCAGTATGCTAGGAAAATAAACCTGGCTCGTCAACAGAAGGTAGAGGTGAAGCGCCCACCTGTTCCTAAAACTCCAGCCGTAACTCCCAATGTGACCTATGCCCAAATGGCGGCCGGTCAGAGGAGTACGGTACAACAAGCACCAAAGGTTGCTCCTCAGGCCTCACGACCTGGAGCACCTAGTGGTGATGCTGATCTGCTGGCTATTTTGCTTTCTATTCAGGGGCAAATTAGTCAGCTGCAACAGCAAATTCAGGAACAGGCGACACGCGTAGACCGTATCTACACTTTGTTGCCGAGTCTAACGCGCCTCCAGTCGTAATGTGTTCGCTGGTGGAGAAACCCTTAAAGATCCTTTCAGTGAATGTAAATTCGCTAATAAATATCGAACGAAGAGCTGTACTCTTCAAGTTGTTAGAAGACCAAAGTCCCGATGTTCTTCTGGTTAGCGAAACTAAGCTCTCTCAGAGGCACAAGTTGAGGCACAGTCAGTATCATATCATAAGAAGAGACAGACCCAACTCCAATGGAGCTGGTGGCGTCGCTATCTTTATTAGGAAAAATCTGCGTTTTAAGGTTATGTACAGCGGTGAAGTGCGTAGATTCCAGGTGCTAGAGGCTTGCATCATATGCATCCCCCTCCGTAGTGGGAAGAGGATGTATATGATCGCAGCCTATGCAACTGAAGCTACTCAACAAACCTCTTTTATCTCAGAGCTCGAGACACTTTTTCAATACTTACGTCTGGGTTCGGAGGAGAATTATTATCTCATGGCCGGAGATCTAAACGCCAAACATAGTAATTGGAGAAATCAATCACCAAACACTAGAGGGAACCTACTATTCAATTGGTGGGGTCAGAATAGTGTCGAGTATCGACTCGATTTAAAAGCGACGGATAGTCCGTCTTATCCCAGATCAGGCTCTTACATAGATCTTATGCTGTTTGACGAACGGATACAGCTGGCTGACATGGACCGACGAACAATAAACTGTCTTCACACATTCGTGTACGACAGTGACTATTGCGGATTTAGTGCCGTAGTAACAATTCCCAACGAAATTGCGGAACTGGAGGAGTATGTTCAAACGCATTCTTACAATTACAGTAGGACGCGGTGGACACGCTTCTCCCGAACGATGACAAGAGCACTCTCTTCGAACTCGCTCAACCCACCATCCAATAGGAATTTGTCGAACGAAGAGATCGACACTTACCTCAAATGGATGGACGACACAATAAAACAAACAATGGACAGAACAATTCCTAAGTACCAACTGACTGACAATGTCAATATATACCGCAATGCTACGATCGACGCTCTACACCGACAAAAGAGTAGGCTACTGACGAGACTTAAACACCTGTACAGACGTTTCACCGACCCACAAAACTCGGAGGTTAGGACACTGAAATCACAGTTAAAAAACCTACAGCAATTAATTCAGCAAAATTACCGTGCTGCAATTAATTCGCATTGGAATAACAAAATCCGGGCTGTTAAAGCTAGCAATCCTAGTATGTTCCCGGAAATTAATAAAATCTTTCGAAGAAAAAATCAGAATGAGCTTCCGTGTCTTAAGCTCCCCCGAACTACAGACAACGAACAAGTACTTGTAACAGCAGGCATAGATCCAATAGAAGCGATCGAAGATGACAACTTTTTTGTGATCGAAGATCCTCAGGAGAAAGTTGAAGTAATAGGTGCGGCGTTTCAGGATGTGTATAAGGTGAATGTTAGCACTCGCCCGAACCATATCTTGGAAAATCGTGTCCTATTGCACAACTTCTACTTGCGATATGACATTGAACACTGGCGATCGGAGAACACTGGTTTCACCAGGTTCAATGACGAGAATTTGGCAAATGATGTCATCGCCAATGAAGGGATTCACCCTCCATTCATATCAAAGGAAGATCTCCTGGTCATTTTCGGTTCACTGAGAAGTAAGAAATCTGTGGGAATCGACGAAATACCAAACATTGTTCTCAAACACCTTCCTCTAGAAGCGGTAAACATTTACACCACCCTGTTTAACAATTTGCTGAATAATGCACATTATCCAGCTCATTGGAAGACAGCGGTGGTGCAACCAATTCCTAAACGGAACAAAGACACATCCAATCCGGCAAATCTCCGGTCGATAAGTCTCCTTCCCAATATAAGCAAAGTGTTTGAAAAGGTAATCAATAGAGCCCTGACCGAGTGGGTTGAGGAGAAAAATATTATTCCGGATAACCAATTTGGTTTCAGAGCGGGGCATGATTGTATACATGCCGCGTCTAAACTGGTATCGGATATCCAATGGAACAAAGGTAAGAAACAATGCACGGGTGCCTTGTTGATTGACTTGGAAAAGGCCTTTGACACTGTATGGTTGCAGGGGCTCTTTTTCAAGCTTGACCAGCTCGGCATAAGCAAACCGCTGCTGTACATAATTTTAGATATGCTCACCAGCAGACAGTTTATTGTGAAAAATGGCAGTGTGGTGTCTGCTGGGTCTTTTGAAATTAAAAACGGTCTACAACAGGGTGTAGTTATTTCGCCGATATTATTTACGATCTTCACAAGTGATCTTGTATGATCTCTCCGCCAATCCATAGCGTACGCAGATGACTTGATCGCGTACAGGTCAAGTCCGAAGATCGAGGTCATTGTAAGTCTTTTGCAACGTGACTTCGAAAAAGTTCAGGGATATTGCGATGATTGGAAGTTGAAAATCAATTTTCAAAAGTGCGAGACCATTCTGTTTAGGACTCCGTTGTCTGGGGCTTCTAGAAATACTAGAAAGAAGTGGCGAATGTTCTCTATTGTTGGACAAAACGGACAGCCATTAGCAAATCGAAGTGTTGTCAGATACCTTGGGATCTGGCTAGATCAATATCTGTATTTTA
Organism: Orthonevra nobilis; assembly: GCA_963555765.1. NCBI lineage: Eukaryota > Metazoa > Arthropoda > Insecta > Diptera > Syrphidae > Orthonevra > Orthonevra nobilis. Next base: position 36,449,790 of record OY743227.1, read on the forward strand.
ACAAACATATAGATGCTGCTCTGGCCAGAGCCAAAGCGGCCTTTGCCTTGACAAAGAGGCTGTTTCACAGCAGTCAACTCGATGCCAAGGTAAAGGTGATCTGCTACACGGCCCTTATTCGGCCTGTCCTTGCCTATGGCTGTCCCGTTTGGTTTAACGTGGGAACAAGCTTAATGGAAAAGATACGGGTTTTCGAGAGACGATGTCTTAGGGCTTGTCTCCATTTATATAGAACTCCAGAGTCTGAGTACAAAAAATTCTATAGTAATGAGGTCCTGTACAACGGGGCCAACCTGATCAGAGTGGACAACTTTCTGATTAAACTTATTCGAAGTCACATTGCAAGAGCAATGACTTCGACCAACAACTTGATCTCCGGGGCTTTTTACCCCAATGATATGCACCATGAGACAGTGCGCCTCAACGGCCTTATTCCCCCTGAAGCTTTTCTCTATTTAGATAGAAAAGGTCTGGTCCAGAATAGATTAGCGGTGCCGTTAATCTTCCACGTTGGTCGAAAAGCTGTGGACGGGCGAGTCACTTACGAACAAGACGTCGCAAGTAGCTCACCGGAGACCCTCAGGTTCAGTAGGGCGGTATCAGACCGCGACAGAGCTGACGTCGTAAGTCAACATCGATACTTTTGGTGGCTGGGCGAAGAATGAACTTCGTCGTCGTTATGTACCTTGTGTGCCCTTATGGCAAATATAGCATGTCGTGTCAGCCGTGGCCGGCTTATTTATGTTTAATGTAGTTTAAGTAGTTTTAATATTATTGTTAGTTAGGTTAAGATTTTATTTTTTAGATTAGTTTGTAGGTTAGTATTTAAGTCTAGTTTTAATTTAAACATAAAAATTTCATATACTAAGTTTTTGCAATTAATCTTTTTTTTCTTAGTCTTATTATTAGTTTCTTAAATTTAAATAACGTAAATATTAGTTCGTCGAAAGACATAGGTTTAATTGTTAATTTTAGCTTAGAGCGCCCGTATAGGGCCAGTAAGTTAGTCTATACATAGTTAAGTTAATTAAGCTAGTTTTAAGCATTTTTCTGTCTAGCATGTAAGGTTATTAAATGAATAAATAAAAATGCATTAAAATTGAAATTGAATTGAATTGTATCGCGGACTCCTTGATCCGCACGCTCGAGTTCAAATCCCAGTCGGGAAAAATAAAGTATAATTTTTTTAAAGACAATTAAAAATCACTTATATCAAGAAAATAAAAGTGTTTAAAGATGAGTGGGCGACAACAGTCCCCACTCGAGCAACGGGGTGTAACGGAGAAGGCATCGCCTGACCCGAAAGCACCGCTGTCTTCGTCAGCATCGAAGACAGGGAAGCGACGGAGGAGGGTTTTCAAGCCAACTCCTAATCTTGTCAAGCGTCCGTCCTTTTCGGTTTCATCAGAGAAGCTGCCGGAGGGAACCGGGGACCGGGTGCTACCAGAAACGTCGGCTACTGCGATAGCGGCAGCAGCTATGAAAGCAGCATTATCAGCTGCAAAAGCAGCAACAACGGGCGATTATGACGATTTCCCGTATATCTCCGACGGCGGGGAGTGCCGCTACACAGGAGATAGCAACTCCTTCATCACTTTGGCGGCATCTGAAACCGATGACGGAGATGATGAAATTTGCCAATTCGAGGCATTGCTTAGGGCCGTAAAGGCAAAACAAATAGCGCGCGCGAAAAAGAGCAACAGGCAGCAACCGAAGGCACTAACAAAAATGTGCAAGAACAACAAGTGCTGGGAAAACCCAACAATCTGATTTGCCTACCATCACCCAACAACAAAAGGTGAATAAGCAGCAGCAACAATCAAAGCTGCCTAAGCAGCAATAAAATCAAGAGATGCCAAAGCAGCAAAAACAACAACAGCAGACACAGCAGCAGAAACAGCAGCAAACGACAGCCAGGCCAAAGGTGCCCCCTATAAATACGTATAAACTGGAGCTTAAGGACACTATCAAAATATGTAAGTCGGCCATAGGCGAAAATTTTATCATTAAAAGATTGAGTAGAGATAGGCATGCTATCCACTGCTTCACAGTGGAGCATCATAAAAAAGTTAAAGAATTATTAGAAAAAACAACGACTGAGTTCTACTCGTTCACCCCCAAAAGCGAGAGGTTGCAAACAATGCTCCTTCGAGGTATCGATCTGTCCACCGATCCTGTGGAACTCCTTCAGGAGATTAAAGCGAAGGAATGCGACGATCTTTAGTTAGTAGGGGTCAAACCATTCACTACAGCAAAGGCCAGAAGGGAGAATCGGAAATTACCGTTCTTCCTGGTTCAGCTTACTCTCAACATCAAGTTAGATAGTCTACGGAAAATTAAAGTCCTAGATTATCAACGCATAAGGTGCGTTAAATGCGCCATGAACCACAAAGCGGAGGAACGTCCGCTAAGAAAGGATAGGATTGTTGATGCCACGACTCTCAAGTGCATTCTCTGTGGTAACTCGGGACACACCGCAAATTATCAGGGTACCAGTATGCTAGGAAGATAAACCTGGCTCGTCAACAGATGGTGGAGATTAAGCGCCCACCTGTTCCCAAAACACCAGCCGTAACTCCCAATGTGACCTACGCCCAAATGGCGGCCGGTCAGAGGAGTACGTTACAACAAGCACCAAAGGTTGCTCCTCAGGCCTCACGACCTGGAGCACCTAGTGGTGATGCTGATCTTCTGGTTATTTTGCTCTCTATACAGGGGCAAATTAGTCAGTTGCAACAGCAAATTCAGGAACAGGCGAGACGCGTAGATCGTATCTACACTCTGCTGCCGAGTCTAACGCGCCTCCAGTCGTAATGTGTTCGCTGGTGGAGAAACCCTTAAAAATCCTTTCAGTGAATATATTCCCTAATAAATATCGAACGAAGAGCTGTACTCTTTCTCAAAGGCACAAACTGAGGCAAAGTCAGTATAATATAATAAGAAGAGACAGACCCGACTCCAACGCAGCTGGTGGCTATCTTCATTAGAAAAAAACTGCGTTATAAGGTTGTGTACAGCGGTGAAGTGTGTAGATTCCAGGTGCTAGAGGCTTGCATCATATGCATCCCCCTCCGTAGTGGGAGAGGCTGCATATGATCGCAGCCTATGCAACTGAAGCTACTCAACAAACCTGTTTTATCTCAGAGCTCGAGAAACTTTTTCAATACTTACGTCGGGGTTCGCAGGAGAATTATTATCTCATGGCCGGAGATCTTAACGCCAAAAATAGCAATTGGAGAAATCATTCACCAAACACTAGAGGGAACCTACTATTCAAGTGGTGGGGTCAGAATAGTGTCGAGTATCGACTGGATTTAAAAGCGACGGATAGTCTGTCTTATCCCAGATCAGGATCCTATATAGATCTTAGGCTGTATGACGAACGGATACAGCTGGCTGACATGGACCGACGAACAATAAACTGTCTTCACACATTCGTGTACGACAGTGACTATTGCGGATTTAGTGCCGTAATAACGATTCCTAACGAAATTGCGGAGTTGGAGGAGTATGTTTAAATGCATTCTTACAATTAAAGTAGGACGCGGTGGACACACTTCTCTCGAACGATAACAAGAGCACTCTCTTCGAACTCGCTCAAGCCACCATTGAATAGGAATTTGTCGAACGAGGAGATCGGCACTTACCTCAAACGGATGGACGACACAATAAAACAATTCCCAAGCACGAACTAACTGACAATGTTAACATTTACCGCAACGCTACGATCGACGCTCTTCACCGACAAAAGAGTAGGCCACTGACAAGGCTCAAACTACTGTACAGACGTTTTACTGACCCACAAAACTCGAAGGTTAGGACACTGAAGTCACAAATTAAAAACCACAGCAATTAATTCAGCAGAATTACCGGGCTTCAATTAATTCGCATTGGAATAACAAAATTTGGGCTGTTAAAGCTAGCAACCCTAGTATGTTCCCGAAAATTAATAAATTCTTTCGAAGGAAAAATCAAAAAGAGCTTCCGTGTCTTAAGCTCCCCCGAAGATGACAACTTTTTTGTGATCGAAAATCCTCAGGAGAAAGTTGAAGCAATAGGTGCGGCGTTTCAGGATGTGTATATGGTGAATGCTAGCACTCGCCCGAACCACGTCTTGGAAAATCGCGTCCTAGTACAAAAATGATACTGGCGATCGGAGAACATTGGTTTTGCCATGTTCAATGACGATAATTTGGCAAATGATGTCATCGCCGACGAAGGGACACATCCCCCATACATATCTAAGGAAGATCTTCTGGTTGGTTTCGGTTCACTGAGAAGTAAGAAATCTGTGGGAATCGACGAAATACCAAACATTGTCCTTAAACACCTTCCTCTAGAAGCGGTTAACATTTTCACTACCCTGTTTAACAATTTGCTGAATAATGCACATTATCCAGGTGGAGCAGCCCATTTCTAAACGGAATAAACCCACATCCAATCCGGCAAATCTGCGGTCGATAAGTCTCCTTCCCAACATCAGCAAAGTGTTTGAAAAAGTGATCAATAGAGCCCTGACCGAGTGGGTTGAGGACAAAAATATTATTCCGGATAACCAATTCGGTTTCAGAGCGGGGCATGATTGCATACACGCCGCGTCTAAACTGTTATCGGATATCCAATGGAACAAAGGTAAGAAACAATGCACGGGTGCCTTGTTGATTGACTTGGAAAAGGCCTTTGACACTGTATGGTTGCAGGGGCTCTTTTTCAAATTAGACCAGCTCGGCATAAGCAAACCGCTGCTGTACATAATCTTAGATATGCTCACCAGCAGGCAGTTTAATGTGAAAAATGGCAGTGTGACGTCTGCTGGGACTTTTGAAATTAACAACGGTCTACAACAGGGTGCAGTAATTTCGCCGATTTTATTTACGATCTTCACAAGTGATCTTGTAGGATCTCTCCGCCACTCCATAGCGTACGCAATTGATTTGATCGCGTACAGGTCAAGTCCGATGATCGAGGTTATTGTAAGTCTTTTGCAATGTGACTTCGAAATATTCAGGAATATTGCGACGATTGGAAGTTGACGATCAACCTCCAAAAGTGCGAGACCATTCTGTTCAGGACTCCGTTGTCTAGGGCCTCCAGAAATACTAGAAAGAAGTGGCAAATGCTCTCAATCGTTGGACAAAACGGGCAGCCACTGGCGAATCGAAGTGTTGTCAGATACCTTGGGATCTGGCTAGATCAGTATCTATATTTTAACAAACATATAGATACTGCTCTGGCCAGAGCCAAAGCGGCCTTTGCCTTGACAAAGAGACTGTTTCACAGCTGTCAACTCGATGCCAAGGTAAAGGTGATCTGCTACACGGCCCTCATTCCGCCTGTCCTTGCCTATGGATGTCCCGTTTGGTTCAACGTCGGAACAAGCTTAATGGAAAAGATTCGGGTTTTCGAGAGACGATATCTTCGGGCTTGTCTCCACTTATATTGAACTCCAGAGTCTGAGTACAAAAGATTCTACAGTAATGAGGTCCTGTACAACGGGGCCAACCTGATCAGGGTGGATAACTTTCTGATAAAGCTTATTCGAAGTCACATTACAAGAGCAATGACTTTGACCAACAACTTGATCTCCGGGGCTTTCTACCCCAATGATATACACCATGAGACTGTGCGCTTCAACGGCCTGATTCCCCCTGAAACGTTTCTGTATTTAGATAGAAAAGGTCTGGTCCAGGGTAGATTAGCGGTGCCGTTAATCTTCCACGTGGCCCGCAAAGCTGTAGACGGGCAAGTCAACTACAACCAAGACGTCGCAATTAGCTCAACGGAGACTCTTAGGCTCAGTAGGGCGGTATCAGACCGCGACAGAGCAGACGTCGTATGGCAATGTCGTCACTATTGGTGGTTAAACGAAGAGTAGAAGTCTGTCGTATGTGTAATTTTTAACTTGAGGGCCCTTATGGCAAATTGGATAGCATGTCATATTAGCCTTGGCCGGCTTATATATTTTTAAGGTAGTGTAAGTAGTTATTAATTTATTGTTATTTAGTTTTTAATCTTATTTTAAGTAAGGTTAAGATTTTAGGTTTTAATTTAGTTTATAGTTAGTATTTAGGTCTAGTTTAAGGAAAACATAAAAAAAAGTTCCGGTCACTAAGTATTTTAAGAAAAATAAATATTTTCTTAGTTATTAAATAATGTAATTTAAATATAAAATCAAAAATAATAATTAAAGTCGAAAGACAATGATAAATTATTAGGTTTAGCTTAGAGCGCCCGCATAGGGCCAGTAAGTTAGTTATAAATAGTTAAGTTAATTAAGCTAGCTTTAAGCGTTATTGTCTAGCATGTAAGTAAAATGAATTTAAGAAATAAAAATGCATTGAATTGAAATTGAATTGATTGTTTCCGATTCAGCAAGGTGGTATAAGCCCACGATGTGGTAAATCGCAAAAGCATCACCTATTGTTTTGGTGGCTATAAGAAAACTTATAGGGAAGTGTGTGTCGACATCCTTCAAAGTCATGTCACCTTATTGATAAGAGACCACCACTTTTTATTTTTTAATTCGCTTCTGAAAGTTTAGCTTTTCTTAGCGAAAGTAGGATTACATAATATGTATGTACACTAAAATATACTAGACATATTCCGTATACTTTGAGATGTATACGTATTTTATTTAAACATAGAATTTAAAACGTCTGACCACTAAGTTTCTTTTCGTTTTACGCAAACATATCACTGTCCAAACGTTCGCTCGATCGAGTTCGTTTCTCTTGATACCTAAAACTCACTCAATGATAATTAACTCTTTCTCGCAAGGAACACGTTTCGAAATTTTTTGGCAATAGATTCCACACAATCTAGCATCATATTGTAATATCGTTTACATTTTGGCCGTCGCTTGTATATTCTTTGGGTGCGAAATCGCTGCACATTTCTCGGAAGTTTTAATATTAAGGTCACTATGGCGGAACTATCAATGGATGAACTAAAACAAATGCATTCTTCAATAAAAGGAAGCATAACGAGAATAAAAAACAGTATCAAGGATGATTTGTCACCTACAGAATTAGTATTTCGCTTAGGAAAAGTAGTATCGTATTTCAAACAAATTTTATCGCATCAAATACAAATTGAGCGTTTAACACCCACGGAAACTGCAAGAGGAGAGCTGAAGATCTCTACATTTCGACAAAATCTAAAATATTAGCTGCGTTCAACAATCTGTGGAACATTTACAAAAATTAAGCTTAATTAAGTGGGAAGTATTCAGAATTTAAGAATTGATTAACTCATATACTAAACTCGTCGACAATGATTATAGCCTCTCAATTATCGAAAAATTCAATTACATACTTACTTGCCTAAGTGGTCAAGCGCTTGGCTCAATTAAAGCTTTTCAAGGCACCCAAGATAATCATCTTAAGGCACAAGCTTGGCTCAAAGGTCGTTACGATAACAATTGTCTAATATTTTTGGAAAATATATGACAACTCTTTGAATTACCAAAAGTTTCAAAGCCATCTGCATCACGATTACGGAGTTTAGTTGACAACATCTCTCCATTGTTCGGTTCGTTACTATTGATCGGAACCCATGTAGATATATGTAATGCTATAATTTTTTATATCACGATGTCGGAAGTCGACGAAGAAACTCAAGCCAAGTGGGATGAGCAGTGCGACTTCAACACACTTCTCTGGGTTTGAATAAACGGTGTCAGTATCTTGAAGCACGCGATGGCCAACAGCTTCACTCAGACCATACCGGAAAATGCACAAATAAAAAACATTACTTGAACAACGTCCACAAACTTCTTTAACATAAATGCAAAGATTGTGCGCATTCTGTAAAGATACCACCCATCTGATTAGCAGTTGTTCCAGATTTAGCAGACTCTCAGTTCCAGATCGATTCCCCAATGTAAAGAAACTAGCTCTATGTTTGAACTGTTTAGATGCAGGACATGTAAGTTATCACACCATAGTTTACTGTCATCGAATCAAGCAACAGCCTGAGCTGATCGGGGAAGATATTTAATAATAGTTCTGCAGTTGCCCATTCTGCATTGGAAAAGGAACCCTATTTTAGTTGTGGAAGTTTTCAATTAGAGCATGTGTTATTGGACTCCAGCTCACAGGTAAACTTCGCTTCGCTAACAGTCTATATTTGCAAAGGCAAAGGAGAAACATGAATATAATTGGAATCGTATCAAGCGAAACCAAGATAAAGTTCTGCACTCAAACTAGTTTTCGTTCCAGGCTCAATAATTTCGAGCTTACCTTGGAGTTTCTTTTTACCCTTACCATTACAGGATACCAAACTGAAACAAAATTTGGAGTCATTGGAGTCATTGGATCATTTGCAGATGAGCAATTTATTCAGCCATCGCCGATCGATTTACTGCTGGAACCTGAAACTTTCTTTGAATTGCTTCTGGCAGGTCAAATTAGGCTCGGACCAGAACTGCCCTCTCTGCAAAAAAGCGGTGGATGGACGAAAATCGAAGTGAAAATCTTTTGGAAAACTGTTGAAGAACTGCCTAGTGGAAGAATAATGATTCAACTTCCCTTTATACAATATCCTGAGTGCTTACGAAATTCATGCAATATAGGTTTGAAGCAATTTTTATCATTGGAACGCAGGCTTGCTAAAGATCCTCCTCTCAAATTAGAATATTATATATATAATATATAATTAGAATATGTTTCCTGCAGGAATATAGAAATCTTGAACATATGTCGTTAGTAGAGAATCACAACTTAAATGAATCTGATTACTTCCTCCCATTTCAAGTAGTTCTTAAGAGAGGTAGCATCTCAGATATATTAAGAGTAGTATTTGATGCCTCCTGCCGAACTTCATCACAGATATCTCTCAATAAAATTCTTATGGCTGGTCCGACTATTCAGGATGATTTGTTTCTCATTTTGCTGAGATTTCGGATGCATAAATTCGCGTTTGCTGCGGATATGTATAGGCAGATACTAATACGTCCCTCGCTTTTAGACACCAATAGATATTGTGGAATGAAGCTGAAAAATCACTCATACAAATCTTCAGGCAGAATACGGTTACCCACGGTACAACTTCGGCGCCATTTCTGGTAATCCGCTCGCTCACTTATCTTGCTGATAAACTTTCAAATAAAAAACTAGGATTCAAGATATAGTACTTCGCTCTGATTTTTATGTTGCTGACTTGCTGACTGGAGCCGAACTGCAAAAGAAGTTGGCTACAATCTTAAGTTCAGCAGGTCTAGAACTTTCAAAGTGGCATAGTAATGTGTTGAGTGTTCAGCAAAAGAACATCAAAGATATAACGGTAACAGACTCAAATCTTACGAGTACTTTGGGGATCACTTGGGATTCTGATATCGACATTTTTCGATTACTTCAAAACTAAAAGAATATACTCCGATTGTACTAGATCTTTATTGTCAGTATCGTCTGCTTTTTTCGATCCAATGGGCTTACTTAGTCCGATAATCATTACTGCGAAAATCCTGCTTCAAAAGGTCTGGATTGAAAAATTAGACTGGGATACGCCAGTTCCCCAAAATATTGGGAAAAATTTATATTCCATGAAAATATTTCGGTTCCACGATTCGTGCTGTCATGGGTATTGCGACGCCTCTTTGTAATCTTATGGATGTTGCATATATACCAGGGTTACGGATGTTTCAGGGTCTGTAGTTATCAAGTCTAGAGAAGCACCTGCGAGAAAGAAGCAATTTCCTCGACTCGAAGTTTGTGGTGCTCACCTTCTCCTCAATTTGCGGCGGAAGATTGAACCTATCTTCAATAGATCGTTTTCAAACCTGGACCTTCAAAGCTTACAACTTTAATCGGAAATCGAATTGCAGAAATTCAGGAACATATGCATGGTACCGTTTGGAGACATGTATCTACATACACAGGAAACCCTGCTGATATTGTGTCAAGTCAAGCTATACGATTCAGGGGCTTCGGAGTTCGATATGGTTTTGTGATCCATCGTTATTATTCAAAGAGCCTTAAAATTACATGTAAATTAATAACTATCGTCGGAACTCCTCTTGTTAGAAAAAATAAAAAAAGTAAAAAAACATCCAGAAGATGCTGTAATATTTAATTGGTAAGCTTGTCTTTTTGATTAAATAATGGTCTTTATTGTACAAAGGTTTCAACTGCAGTGTGTTCAATGATAGATACATTGATTGAATATGTAGCAACAGCGAAAATAGTAAGAGCTAGGATAATACAAGAGTAGTACAGGAGACCTATACTGCAAGAGTAAAGGTGTTTGTACATTATAGGCTCTTAATGATGATTTAACATTTTATTACATTATTACACGCTTTCTCTTTATTTTTTATTTTTTTTTGGATTAAATTATGTGATTAACAAAACTTAAAAATTAAATTTCGATCCTTCGGTTAGGCGGAACACTTATGCGTCCACTTCTTGTGATGTAAGGACTTACTGCTTTATTTTCAGGACTATTTAACCTCAATGGTTCTGCCAGTATAAGATTGTCAGCATCACACAAAACTTCAGCATCAAATTTCTGCAAAATATTATTGGTTAACGATGTATGCATAAAAGATTCATTAGCATTTTACAATCCTGCATCTAATCGTTCTGGATGGGGTGGTGCTGATAATTTTTTGAAGTATTTAAGCTATCTCAAACACATTTTTTTACATAATCTTCATAAAGTATTTCACTTGGATTAAATTAATTAGTTTTTGTTTTCGCAATGAACCGTCTATTTCGTGTAAAATAATTTTTATAATTATCCTTAATTATACGATCTTCCATTAATATTCTCCACTATAATTCCATAATTCCGATCATGAGATTTTTTTTTTAAAATAACCTTATCTCCTATCTCGAATACAGGTAAGTTTCTTGCATTTCTATCAAAAATTTCTTTCTTGCATTTCTCCAGTGTGTTCGATGATAGATACAGTGATGGAATATGTAGCAACAGCGGAAATATTGTATGATAATACAAGAGTATTACAGAACACCTACACTGCAATGGTGAAGGTGGTTGTACATTATAGGCTCTTTTACAATCTTAATGGTAATCTTACATTTTATTACATTATTACAGATATCTCTTGGATATCTTAAGTAAAAATAACTGCTACAGAAGGACGGCACGTATTTTAGATGAAAAATCGTTATGAAAAAAAAAATTGTAACCGATGGAATTGGAAATCGCTCTTTTGAAAATTGTATGGATTATACAAAATCATTCGTTTGATAAAGATATTGACCTGATTCGTCGTGGAAGGAGCTATGAAATGTTTGAATCCACTCATCGAGGAGTTTTATAGAATCGAATTGTGAAGAGTAGGTGGTCGACTAAAAAATGCGAACATTCAGGTACAGCAGAAGCATCCGTTACTTCTTCCAAAGAAGTCGCATTTCGTCGTATCAATGGTTATTCATTCATATTCATGCGGGGCCCAAGACTTAGTTCAAATTAATTCGTCAAAGATACTAGATTGTCAATGCAAGAGACATCGCTAGAAAAGCTGTAAGAACTAGGATACACTGTACTAGATTCAGTCCGAAATTACTGCAGCAGGTTATGGGTGATCTACCCGCTAATAGATTGATTCCGTCTCGACCTTTCTCTCGTTGTGAGGTAGATTTTTGTGAACCAATTTATACATTTTATCGGATACGTGGCAAGGTCCACCTTGAGCCTGTATCAGATTTGACTGCAGAAGCATTCATTGCTGCATTTAAGCGTATGGTTGGTCGTCGAGGTCTGCCGTATGAAATCTTTTCTGATTACGCTTCAAATTTTGTGGGGGCTGATTCAAAACTCAGATAATTCCGGTCTACGTTGTTTCAACCAAAGTCTCAAGAAATCATCAACCAATTTCGTACTAATGACAGAATGAATTTTCGTTTTATCTGACCTATGACTCCACATTTCGGTGGGCTTTGGAAGGCTGCCGTCAAGGTTGAAACGTTCAGCTATCTTTTGAAGAGCTATTGACGGCGCTAGTCGAAATCTAGGCAGTAATGAACTCTCGGCCCATATCATCGCTTTCAACAGATCCCAACGACTTCGAAGCTTGGACTCCTGGTTACCTTCTAATCGGAGCAGCGTTGTAAGCCATTCCAGAAGCACCAGATGACGTATCGGAAATCAGCTTTTTGCAACGCTGGCGTCCCTGTGAAAACGCGCTTTTGGAAGCGTTCGTCAGATGTATATGTTAGCGAATTACAACAACGGTCGAAGTGGTCAAAATATCAACAAAATTGGGAGGTCGAAAATGGCTGCTTGGAAGAGTCGTCAAAACTATTCCTGGTAAAGACGTCAAAGTGAGAGTTGCTGGCATCCAGACAACGAAAATCACTATAAGGCGTTCAATTCGAAAGCTCGCTATTCTTCCAGCTTGAAAGGGACCTTTCATGTGGGCGGAATGTTGAGGAACTTCAGTAACATCATACTTCATCAATTTATTACTAAATTTATGAATTCTTTCATCTTTCGCTTTGAAAAAACTATGTACTAAAATTATTTCTTATTTTTGAAATTGCCGCCTAAGGCTCTTGAACAGCCATATTTAATTGTAATTTCTTTCATTAAATTTTAAACCAATTATATATTATAAAAAGCATTAAAAGCTAAGCCTTTAACCGCTCGTAGTGTTGCTTCCTGTCTTACTGATCGCGATCACATGAACTAGGTGAAATCCCGAAAAATCCCAAACAACTCACAATTCTCTTCTTGTCGTTTATTCGATTTTCGGTGTAACTTTTCCTACCACTTAAAGTAAATTATTTTACCAAGCGGTCGAATAAGCTGATCGTTCAAACTAGATACTGCATTTAAATCCAGTTTCAAAGTATACATACAGCGTAAATTTTGAAAATTCTGGCTTGCGAGTTAGATATTATGAAGCTAGCTCAGGGGGAAAATATCTGATTATGTCCTTAACGGCCTCCCGACCCGTGAAGAGTCCCTGCCTGAGACATGACAGCTGCCGTCGAGATGCGATTTTAATGCAACCGAAATAAGTTATTCGGTATAGATGGTGCGTGCGTGTGTTTTTTCTCTGATAAATATGGTTATTAAAGTACAATATTTACGTGTTAGTGTTCTTACCGCAGTTTTCCTTCTTTCCTTGTTGACGACTAAGTTGTGAATGCCCCTAGCTTATTGGAAGAAGAAGAACTCTATACATAAATAATAATTGGCATCCTCAGTGGATCGACTCCGATTCACCATTCTCTGGATCAAGTACGGCAAGCTTCGATGCGGGGCATCGTATTATTCCTTTAAGGGGTGCGGACATCTGCTTTTCGAACATCCGTCGACTCCCGGATAGACTCTCTCCACTCGGCTATGACGACTCCACAGCATTTTTTTGCAATCTGACGTTGAATTGAACACTAAATCTTCTTTAGCTTAAGCCTTCGACTTTGGCATCAAGCTCTACGGGTGATTGTGTGCAGGTATTAGCCGATCCATCATTTCTAGAATCGGTCCCGCAGCTGCCGTGTTACCTGAGGGCACAGAGTTGCTTTAGTCCCCCATTCGCACTCGGTGTCCGCGCAGTATTCGCCGAGCTGAGTAGGAAATGATTGTGTGTTACTGGTTCGTCTTCATCGGTTAGTGAGCTGGCAAGAGTTGACTACGTTCTCAGCCTCTGTTATTAGGCACTGCAGGATATGTTTACGTGGGGATATCTTTTTCAGAGCGTGGTACAGCGCCCTTTTTACGCATTGTACTAAGCGTTCCCATATGCCTCTGATTGGACGATCAGCTAAATATTAACTCGATACCCCGCGAGAACAGCTCGTTCTGAACCTGCTCACAGTCGAATGCTTCCAAAAATCTTTCCATTTCTTGCTGGACGCCTACGAAATTCTCAAAGATGCATGCATCCGGAGACAAAAGGTCTAATGCCAAGTGGATAGCACTTACGGTTAGGCATGTGAAGAGTGGCATCCACCGCTTCTCTGTACTATGGTCATAGTGAGCGGGCCGAAATAGTCTAAGCTGGTGTATGAAAATGGGCGCACAAAGGGTGTAAGGCTTTGTTCATGTAGCGGGCCCATCAGTGGCGTGATCGGAGCAGCTTTGGCGATTCTCCATAAGCGGCAGTTGGCGATGGCTTTACATAAGGCTTTGCGAATGCATGGAATCTAGTACTTTCGTTCACTACGGCGAAGTGCGGAAGATACCAAGTTTTTTGATTAGTCATAGCGGCTTTTGCTGGCTGCAGTTTCTGAGCGTAATTATTCTCCATATCTGATTTGATGATCGAACAGTAGCAGGCAGCAAATTCTTCACCTTTTCTCATTTTACGCTTCATCCCAACTAACCTCTTCACTGCCATGCTTTAACTTTCTGGTAGCGCAACCTTATCGTTTCTCCACAGCAGAGCCCCTGCTCAAAAAATTTAAATATGCGACGTCTTTCTTAACTAAATTGTACAAGGGTTGAGCCTTGACCCTGGACGAATCTTCGAAAGTATGAACATAAGCCTAGGAAGCTATGGACTGCCTTAACGTTCCGAAGAACTACAAAATCACTAACTCCTTCAATTCCTTTTTGGTTGATACCTTCTTCAGAAACCGAATACCCCACATACCGAATGTGCGATTACAAGAACTGACGTTTGTCCAGCACCATTTCCAATTTATTCTTAAGCAATCTGTCAGAAACGTCTTTCATTATTTTAAAGTGCTCCTCTATTGTCTGCGCATCTATGATTATATCGTTTATGTTAATCATAAGCTGCCTTGCCCTTACGAAATCTTCGAACTCTCGGTTGACATAACGCTGGAACTCTGATGGCGCATATCTAAGTCCAAATGCCATCTCCAGATATTCATATTGTCCCTTCGATGTCACAAAGGACATATATTAGATTGATTCCTCATTTTTTTTATATTATAATGTACTATATATATGTTTTTTTTTTAGAATATACACTTCAGATCCAACAACGTGAGTATTTTGTTATTCACTAAACCATCCAAAAGATAATCTTTTAAAGGAATCAGGTAGTTATTCTTAGTGTTATCTGATGTAGGACTCTTTAGACCACGCATAACCTCATATCGCCTGTTTAATTTTTTACAAATATTTACTACAAGTGATTAGTACTCCTATCTACTAGTTCTTAATACACCTTTTTCTAATAACTCTATTAAAATGAATTGAACCCATTTCTTTGGTAATATGACATCTTCCTAGGAGCGCAATGGGAGGGTTTGCCGCTTTTTAATACCAATTTATTAGATACTTAAATATCTAATGTTATCATTACTTACCTACCGAAAACACACAGCGTCGTTGTTGAAGAAGCTGATGTGTACTCTCCTTTATTTTTGTATCAAATCCTACCACTTCTCAACTCCAGGGGGTGTCGATGTAAATGTCAATGTGGGGAACCACGAAGCCATCTACCAACGAGAAGAACATACACTACCTTCTAAACATACAATTTCTTCTCGCACATCGCAACCAACCTAACGTCGTACTGTTGATGTTCAAGTAGCTGACACACTTCTGACAGCTGCCGACAAGCACTTCCATTTCTGCTTTGAGCGCAACAACATCTTCCGCTCCGGTTCACAACAAAGTTATTTTTATAATATTGAATTTTGAATCAAGTAATAAAAATACAAAGTAATTACGCGTGATTTAATTATTTGATATACTTTATACTATATGTGGGATAACTATACCCACATCAAACTCACCAGCTGCGCCATCACGGTTATCTGCTCATAGCGTTGTGTATTCGTGAATGCAACGCTTCTGTTATAAAAAAAAAATCCACAGTCTTAAGCTTTTAAGTTATATTGAATTAGTTTTCCATTTATATATAATCTAAGGGTGAACAAGAGAATGTCCACAGACAGGAAAGGAGCTCGAGAAAGAGGAGCTACGAGTCAAAGATTTCCTTTCTTCGACAGAACAAGTAATGGCCGCATTGACAAATACATTATTAGAGCAAAAAGCATTGCTTAAACCAGGTTTGCAATCTATTGTTGATTGGGCATTCCGATCACCAGATGAATTGAATCCGAGTTCTCTTTATGAAAAATTCACTTCCTTTTTCGGATCCTCGTCTCCTTCTGATAAGAACTCTGAGTTGGCACTTCAAGTAGTCTGTGGCAAGAGGGCATAATGTATTGAAGTTCGTAGAGAAAGGTTAGTAAGCGAAGTAGCCAATGAGAACGTTCAGGCTGCGCTAAGACTTCACGGTTGAACTTTGGATAGTGTGGTCTAGCGAAAAAGTGCTCCAGTTAAATCGTATAGAAATCGTTAAAAATAAATTGAATTTTTCTACGGTTTGTTAGTCAGTGCATTGGTTGTTCAAACTAGAATAAATTAATGTTACTGATTATCCTAAAGTCATTTAATTTGAACATAATTAGATCTTTTAATGTTCTATAATGGATGAAAAAAATTGTACAAAGTGCAGATTACCGATTCGTGGAGAAACGGGAATGAGATGCGCGGGTGTATGTGGAAAAGCTTATCACAGTGCAGCGAAGAGCAGTGGGATAGACGCATACTCGAGTGCATGTCTATCAAATACAATGATAATGTTTATATGTGACGACTGCGTTCAATACATTCACAATGTTGACTTAGTTCTCAAAGAGATGGATGATTCAGTAAAAAAAAAATAGTTTGTTTTTAAAAGAGTATAAACTTGAATTTGAAAGTAGCCTAAAGAAAAATGAAATTAAAACATTGCTTGAATCAATAGAAGTAAGATATGAACAGAGATTAGAATCGATGAGAATGGCTCAGGAGTCTTGTGAGAAAAGTGTAGCTGAATTGAAGAAGTTGAATAAGTGCAGTGAGAAAGTGTGTGTAAATGTAAATAAAGTGAATGACAATTTAGAAAATGTCAAAGAAAATATTGATACCCAATTAAAAAATAATGCGACATCAATAGGGAAGGCAGTTAGCGAAATATGCGAACAATTTAAAGAATATAAAAACACAAAAAACTGCAGTTTGAATGGTGTTTCTTTTGCGGAATTATTTAAAAAAAAAATGAACCACCAGTTATTGTGAAACCAAAAAAACCACAGGAAAATAAATTAACAGCAAGCAAAATAAAGGAAGATATACCCCCGTCATCATTGTTGGCAAAAGTAAACAGTATGCTGAATAAAAAAGATGGGGTTGTTGTCACAAATTGTGATGATGTTGAATCCAGGGAGGTCATTGAGAAAGAAGAAAAAGTTAAACTAGGAAGTGATTATGATGTTTTACTGCCCAAACTTAAAAACCCATGTTTGATAATATGCGGTATAAATAGTTCCTGGGAGAATGCAAAATTCGAGGAAGCTTAAAGAAAGCAAAATAAAATAAAAGGTGCAATTAAATGTAGGAAATTCTTCAGTGCAGTGAATAAAAATAAGAACAACGCCAATATTTATAAAGCAATTGTTGAAGTTGAGACTGAGGACTATAAAGAAATTATTGCTAAGAAGAGTCTAAATATTGGCTGGGATCGATGTTTTGTTTACGAATATGTACCAATAAAGCGCTGCTTCAGTTGGGGTTTCAACCATAAAGCTAGAAATTGTACAAGGAAAGAAGTTTGTGTAAAATGTGCTGAACATCACGAAACAAAGAACTGTGATAAAAATGCTTCGAAATGTATTAACTGTGATATGGCCAATAAAAAACTAAGTCTTAAATTAGATATTAATCATGACTGTAGAAGTTATTTGTGTGAAGTGTTTAAAAAGAAAATCGAAACACAAAAAGGAAGAATTGCATATTAGCAATCAATATGCTATCTTAACATTTATGGACTAAAAAAGAATTTTGATGAACTCAAAAATATAATTATTAATGAAGATTTAGATATTATAGCACTATCAGAAACACACTTAAAGGAAGATGTTCCTAACAGTGAAATTCAAATTGAAGATTATAACATATTAAGGTGTAACTCTGATAGTTCAAAAACGGGTGGTGTGGTGCTTTACATAAAAAATCAGATTCAAATTTCCAACTATAGTGCAATAGTGAAAGAAAAAGGGATTTGGTGGCTGAAATGTGAACTGTGTATTTGTAATTATAACCTTTTACTTAAAGTTTTATACAGGTCTCCGAGCTTATCAGACCGAGTTTTTTGTGATAAATTTTCCGAAGTATTGGAGGAAATAAAACGGAATAAAACGGAAACTTATAGGAAAAAACTGTATAAGATTATATCTGACAATTCCTTCTATCAAGTGATAAAAGAGCAGACGAGGATAACAAAAACATCAAGAACTATTATAGATTATGCGGTTACTAACAATAAAATGCTTGAAGCTAAAGTTAATAATTAACTGAAAATAAGTGACCACGAAACAATTATAATAAAAATGTATATAAGAAAATACACAAAACGCATTCCGTAAAAAATTAAAATATTTCAATATAACATGAATTCGTTTAGGCGAGAACTTTTAAATAGTAACATTATTTCAGTGATTGACATAAATGACTTTGAGCTAGCATCAAACTTATTTGTAAATAAACTTAGCAGCATTGTGGAAAAATTTACAAAGAAAATTCTTAAAAAGTATAGTGAAAATTCGTGGTTTAGGAAACACTTACAGAATTTAAAAAAAAAAATAAAATAATCATGAGGACAAAAGCCATTCTTACCAATTCCAATGAAGACTGGAGGGCTTACACCAATGCCAGAAACTACTATAAGAGACAAATTGTGCTTTGTAAACGGAAACATTTAGAAGAAAAAATCGACAATGCTTCCAATCAAAAAGAAATGTGGCGTAACTTAAAAAAATATGCTTTGAAAAAAGAAGTTTCAAAAAAAACAAGTGTACAGTTTGGTAATGAAGTCGTTTCGGAGAATGAAGTTATTGCTAACAAATTCAATGATTTTTTTGTAAAAAGTGTTGTTGAAATTAATGGGGTTATTCCGAATATGCCCTTCAATAACAGGATAACTGATTCAGGTCTGAACTTTAAATTCAATGATGTTTCTTTGAATGATATCCGTTGTGTGATAGGACAACTAAAAAACAAAAAAGATTGTACTTCGTTATGTCCGACAATATACGTAGACAGTTTCGAAATTTTTGGTCCGGTATTACAGGAAATTATTAACGTATTCTCTGAAAAAGGTGTCTTCCCGAGTTCCTGGAAAGAATCGACAGTGTATCCGATAGAAAAAATAATCAATACAAAAAATGTGATGAATTTCGTCCGGTTAACAGTATGCCATTGTATGAAAAAATTATAGAAAAAATTACGTGTAAACAACTTGAACAATATTTCGAAAACAATAATATAATAATTGAGTCCCAATCAGGCTTTCGAAAGCAACATTCGTGTGAAAGTGCTTGTAACCTAGTCGTAACAAGCTGGAAACAGAGTGTATTCGAAAAAAAATATGTGTATAGCGTATTTATTGACTTGAAACGAGCGTTCGAAACAATCGATCGGTCTATTTTGTTGCTAAAACTTGAAAAATACGGAGTAAGTAACGTCGAACTTAACTGGTTTAGAACGTTTCTATCGAATAGAACTCAAAAAGTATTTGTTAATGGTCATTATTCGAATCCGAAGCTTGTTGAACTGGGAGTGCCACAAGGGTCTGTGTTGGGAACATTGCTGTTCATCATCTATATTAATGACATGGTGCATGTTATAAAATACTGTGAAATCGCATTATTTGCTGATGATGCGTTGATGTACATCGCTGGAGAAAATATAGATGAATGCCACAAGAAAATACAGGAAGATCTCGACAGTATTTATATGTGGTTGTGTCAAAATAAGCTTAAACTCAATGCAAGCAAAACTAAATGTATGATTTTGTCCAACAACGTAGATAATAGCTTTTGCTCAAATTTAATAATTGAAAACCAGGTCATAGAAAGGGTTAAAAAAATAAAATACTTGGGCATAATCATAGATGACAAGCTGACTTTTGAAGAACATATCGAATAAATATGTAAAAAAATTTCTAAAAAAATTGGTTTTCTCAAGAGTGCGAAGAGATTTAACTATACTAACAGCAGTTCGCATTTATAACGCAATTGCAAAACCGCATTTTGAGTATTGTTCAACAATTTTATTTTTATGTAATGAACGTTCTATCGAGAGGCTTCAATTGTTACAGAATAAAGCCATGAGATGTATATTAAAATGTAATAGATATACTCGCATAAAATGTATGTTAGAAGCTTTGAAGTGGCTAACAGTGAAACAAAGAATTATAATGAATATGTTACTATTTGTCTTTAAGATTATAAATAACTTTATGCCAAATTACTTGAAAAGATATGTTGTGTATGTTCATGAAATACAACCATATTGTTTAAGAAACAGAAGTGATCTAAGGCTGCCAAATTGTTTAACAAACAGAGCTCAGAGTTCCCTGATTTATAAAGGTTTTAAAATGTTTAATGAATTACCTAGTAATGTTAAAAATGAAACAAATATTAAACAATTTAAAAAAGGGATAATTGCTTATGTTAAATTGAAATATTGATTAATGTAACTATAGTGACGTTTAGTAATAATTGTAATACTGAGTAATGTATATATTGTTATATGTGATAATTGTAACTTTAAAGCCATCTATTGCGCTAATAAAAAATATATATATCTATCTCTCTAAGAGGTGTTCATCCTAGTGCTGAAAACTTATTCGATAAAAAAGAGTTGTCCGCTTTAATACAGTCGTTGGGTGGAGTACAGTCCTGGCTTAGTGTTTCGACTCAGGCTAAAGACAAGAAAGATTTTACTCCAAGAGCAGTTCAGGCTGTTGGTTGAAGGAATGCAGATTTAGTTCTCGGAAGAATTACAAGCATAGCCATAGAGACAATAGGGCGAATAACTCAAACAAGGACCAGGGTAGAAAACTTAATCCTCCCTTTCGCTCTAAAAAACACGAAAGAGACAATAAATGATACAAGAAAAACCTTCAAGGGGGGCAGTTACGAGCTTACAGGGTAAGCTGGGAGAATCTGGGCGCAAACTCATTTATTTTAAAAACTATTTCAGGAGCAAGAATAACATTTTGCAAAAAAACTGATATAGTCTTCCCATCAAAAAACAAACAAACAAAAAAAGATTAAAGATTCTAGAACCCCCTTTGAAATCTGGTCCCAGTTTTCTGTCGAAAATGTTTTTAATAAAGCAGTCGGAGGGAGGCCTTCGTCCTATTTTCGACTTGCGAGCCCTAAATTCATATGTGAGGGTAAGAACTTTCAAACTAATTTCTCACTCCACAATTCCAGAGTTTTTGCATCCAAGAGACTGGATGATAAAATTAGACATTTCTCAAGCCTATTTTCATGTGCCGATAGCGGAAGGTCATCGGCGTATCTTAAGACTCGTATACTGCGGAGAGCTCTTAGAGCTGAGCTTGACTGCCATTTGGCCTTGCTTCGGCCCCAAGACTGTTTTCGGCACTCACTTGCTGGATTACAGAAATTCTGCGCAAAAATGGCATTCGTGTGTTGG
Organism: Orthonevra nobilis; assembly: GCA_963555765.1. NCBI lineage: Eukaryota > Metazoa > Arthropoda > Insecta > Diptera > Syrphidae > Orthonevra > Orthonevra nobilis. The sequence continues at coordinate 36,471,234 of OY743227.1, forward strand.
TTTATCTGGACGACTTCCTTTTAGCGAGTCAGGACCGCAAGAAACTAGAAAGACAGGTTGCGGAAACCGTTCGAATTCTAGAGAAATTAGGGTGGAAGATAAATTACGGGAAATCAGTCTTGGTTCCAAGCCAACATTTGGAGTACCTTGTGGTGTTGTGGAACACTTTCAGAAATATTATATCCCTTCCGGCCAAAAAAGGTGGAGAAAATTCGATTTTCCCTTCAGGCAATGTCTCAGTTAGGCTCTTGCACTCTGCACCGGATGCAGCAGGTGCTAGTCCAGTTAAATTTCGCCAGTTTCGTTGTACCCAGAGGCCAACTTCATTCACGTTACCTTCAGATTTTTTCGAGGCAGTACAACAAACGTCCGAGAAAAAAGCTCATCATCCCACGGTGGCTCTGGAGGAAATAGATTGGTGGCTCGGAGCATTAACGAGAGTCGAGAGTCTACACAAAAAAGAAGTGACGCATTTTCTAGCAACGGATGCTTCAGACATAGGATGGGGTGCTCATTTGAACGAAACGGTTTTGTCAGATCAATGGTCCAAGGTTCAGGAAAAGTGGCACTGCAATTTAAAAGAGATGTACGCCGTGTTGATGGCGATAAAAAAGCAGGCATCCGTTTTGAAAGATGCACACATCCTTCTCCAGTCAGACAACCGAACTTTGGTCGCATACATAAGAAAGGAGGGAGGTACAAGATCATTAAACTAACTAGGTCTGACATATCATCTTCTTCCTCAGGTCGATCGGCACAACATAATAATATCCGCTTTTTATCTTCCGGGAAGGTACAACGGAATAGCCGACAGATTGTCAAGAGGTCGCCCTATACCGGAGTGGCATCTTCTGCCCCAAGCAACTGCGGAAGTATTCGAAAAGTGGGGAAGGCCAGAAATAGACCTTTTTGCTTCAAAGGAAACAGCAGTTCTCGACAACTATGTATCGATAGAGTGCAGAGATTAAGCAGCAATCATTGCCTGGGTTGGATCTTTACACCGCTCAACATAATGCCAAGAGTCCTGACTCACTTGAACAGATGTCGGGGAAAGTATTTAATTGTGGCATCAGAATGGGACCAAGTCTTCTGGATGTCCGACCTCAAAGCTCGGGCACTGGAGCCCCCTTTAGTAACACAGAACCTGCGGAAGGTACTGATAGACATGACAACGGGCCGACCCCCTCCACAGGTAGAACATTTAATCCAATCCTGAAAGTATGGAAAGTTGGGGCTGTGGTGGCCAGATAGTAAATTAGTCTGCAGAAGAAAAGAATTTATTAAAAAAGGGATGGAGAGATTCAACACTTAAAACCTATTCTCCTGCGGTCAAGAAGTGGCTTCTTTGGTGCGAAAGAAATAGAATCAATCCCAGGTCTCCTAGGGATTCCTGCTTAGCGAGATATTTGGCCAATCTTTTCTTAAAGGACCAGTATGCTCCTAGAACAATACTTACTCACAAGTCTGCTATATCAACATATTGTGATCCAGATTTGGCCGCTAATCTAGCGACAAATTTTTTTGTGAGACGTATTTTAAAAGCTATTTGCTCTTCTCAGCCAGCCACTGAGAGGCTACGTATATGGGATCCAAGGAAGGTGTTTGAGTGGTTAGCAGAAAGAGAGACTGGAAAAGATACTTTATATGAAGTCTCGAGACGAGCAGCATTATACTGCTTTTTGCATCAGGTAGAAGAATTCATGACCTTACGCTTTTAAAGATATCAAGCAATCATTACAAAGAAGAGGACGGGAAGATAATTTTTCATCCTTCTTTTGGGTCCAAGACTAACTCAGCCAAGCATAGCAGTCTAGATGGCAGTTGAGTCGTCATGAGAACAAGAGAGTCTGTCCAGTTTTCTGGATAAAACAGTTGATCAGATTTTCAGAAGCAAGGAGAGCTCTGGAAAGCAACTTGGATAGCTTGTTCATAACTTTAAATGGATCAGTGAAGCCGGCATCAAGATCAGTAATTGGAAATTGGGTCCGAAGCATTTTGAAAGATGCGGGGGTTGGAGCAACACAGGGAAGTGTTAGAGCAGCCGTTGCATCATTGGGTTGGCTTGAGAAGCAGCCAGTTGATGACATCTTAGCGAGAAGCAACTGGAGAGCTGAAAGTACATTCCGAAAGTATTACTGCAGAGAGATTATTTCTAATAAGAATTTGAGTTCACCTTTTCTTTTTAAAAATTTCAAACCAATATAATTATGAAATTCATAATTATCTTTAGTCTCGTAGACTTTTAATTTAATATAATTTTAATTGAATGATTTCCTTTATTTAAAATAAAAAAAAAAGTAAAGAAAAAGAGGATATACCTTTGTATATAAAAATAAGAATGCAGCATTCATCATAGCGTTGTGGGCAAACACCAGCAGATAATAGACAGGTTTTCAACAACGACGCTTTGTGTTTTCGGTAGGTAAATAGTATGACGGTTTTACACTTAAATAAAACCGATATTATTTGCCGTCAAAACACACAGAGTCGTGGCAAGTTCCTTGCTGGTGAAGACACTATGAGCGGATAACCGCGATGGCGCAGCTGGTGAGTTTGACATGTACATCGACTCCCCCCGGAGTTGATTGTGTGCAACGTTAAATGGTAGGATTTGATACAAAAATAAAGGCGAGTACACATCAGCTTCTTCAACAACGACGCTGTGTGTTTTGACGGTAAATAATATCGGTTTTATTTAAGTGTAAAACCGTCATATTATTACAATGTGAACAATCCTCTGCCAAGGCTGGCTCATTTCAGGACAAATGTTGCAAGCTCCCGGTGGTGGAATAAGCAGCGTCATCAAATCAATCGGCCACGAGTATGTCTATTCTTTATTGTTCGCGTTAATTTACTGATGCTTTTGTTTACTCTTTATTCTTCGCGTTCATCCACGGATGCTTTTGTTCATTCTTTAATTCTATTAGAGACCGGATGGGACTCGTATAGCGAATTTTATATGTGACAGTTTTCATTGAAACCATTAGTTTATTAGAATTCGTGGTTAAGACTCAGCAGAACACCTCCCCAATTAATATAAACAATAATGAACGTAGTAAGAATATTATTGTTTCAAAATATAGGTAGCTTTTATAAAATTTTCTTGAAATTAGCCCTTTTAATTGAACTCTAGAAAGTTGGTCACTTTTATTACGATCGACCTTTTCTCGTTCACAATTTCAAAACAAAATTACAATAAGGATTACTACGATAGTACCACCAATCCCTATCATCATACGTGTGATTGCTTTAAGGTTTCTTAAAATAAAGTTCTGCTGATAGCTTAAATTTTAAATTTTTTAAATCTTTAATGTTTATATTAGGCATATTAAGATCTCCTTTTTTAATATTTTTCATTTTGACATTTATACAACAATCTTCTTATACAAATCTGGATATGTCCTTACTTATAATAAAAAATGTTTTCTTGTTTTTTACTTTCAATTGTTTCAAATGTCCAATTAAGATCGAGTTTCAATATACCTATTCCATTTTCTCACCTTAATATTTACAATCGTATTTTGTGTCTTAATTTTAAGCAACTAAATATTCGTGTCCTCGAATTGTTTGACATGATTTGTTTTAAATTTCAATTATATCTTTTTCGATTCATGAATATATATTTAATATTATTATAATAATTTTATTAAAGTGTAAATAAATTACCAAATTAATATGTGCCCTAGTAGGCTAGCTGCCAGGGCTTTCTGTTAGGTAGTATACATGTGTTAAGTTAAATAGAGTTATCGAGATTAAGAGCGGGTATGATGTTAAATACTTGATTAATATGATCTAAATTGACTGTTGAAAGGAGATGTGTGACTATGATCGGATATGCATTTGCAGGTTGAAAGGACTTTTTTGCAGGAAAGAAGGTGAGACATTGTGAGAGTGGGGTTTTTCCTCGCAAAGATGACACAGCGCAGGTGATTCCTTGTTGAATAGGTGTTTGTGAGTGATGTATGAGTGACCCAGTCTAAGTCGGATGTATATCTTTGGTTTCTTTTGAGAGACATTGTTGGGGTAGATAGGTCTGATGCCATTGGGGTTAAAGTTTTTGTAAATGTGGTTGTAATTTGTCCAATCGTTTTTTCTTTTGTATTTCCTTTTATCGTCTTTTTTGTTGTATGCATAGAACATTTTTAAGAGTTCATTTATCGCTGACCTGGCAGCCGTGTCAGCTGCCTCGTTGCCTCTGATCCCGGTGTGTCCACGAATCCAAACAATTTTTAATGTTTCACTGTTTGTTATAAGAAGATCGCATATTGTTTCGATAATTCCGATGGAGTTCGAGATGTTTTTTGCAGCAGATATTGTAGATAGACTGTCAGAGTATATGATAGTCTTTTTTTTGTTTGAATATTTTATTGCTTTGAATATAGGGAATGCCTCTGCGGTGAAAATGGATGAAAAATTTGGTAATAGACCCTTTGAGAGAACTCAGCCGTTTTCATCGACCACTGCAAATGATGTGTGGGTGTCTGTTTTGGATGCATTAGTAAAAAGAAGGTTTCAACGTTGGGATTTGTATCTGTCTGCGATGCTTAGAAATAAAGCCTTGCAGACGTTGTCATTGGTTGTAGATTTGGCATAGTTAATATATTTAATTCACAGTCATTGCTCGATATGCTATTTTTGTGAATAAAATCAGATAAAATAATTTTCGTTTTCTAAAAAATTTCCATTATTTCGTTTGTCAAAGAATATTCATCTTTATTTTGTTTTATAATAAAATAATTATTCCTTAATTTTAGTACTTACATGGCACTTTTTATCTTATGTGGAATATTTAGTATCTCATTTATGTAGGATAACTATGTTAAATGAAACACTTTCCCTTTTACATTTAATTCACACCGTTTTATTATTTTATTTCATAGGGACTGGACGGCCACTTTAAAACCACAAAATAAGTTATCAACTTTAAGGTCAACCATGCACTAGGACTTGCGAAGTTATCCGTTCGTTGCCTATCAATGTCTTTTCCCTAGGTCTTGTTCGTTGTTTAGTGTAATGATTTTTTGTAGAAGTTTTTCCTCAAGGTTATAAATAGGATCTATTTCTTTCATAATTTTGTTATATGAGTCGTTAGGCGGAGTGAACAAAAGATAATTTTTTATATCACTTTCTTTTAATATTTGAATGAATTTTACGGGTTCGATACTGATAGTATAAATGATGTTATCTTTTTAAAGAATATTCCTTGCAAAATTTCATTTATTTACAATTTTTTCTAAATTAGTTGCTACTTTAACAGATATATGTCTAATTTCGAAAGAGGCATCTTTTAATGTCTGCATGTGTTTATTGAGACCATCCAATTTTTTAATTTCCTCCTGTTGACTTTTATGTGTGTATTCTAAATTTTCGTTGAAAATTCTGATTGCTCCCTTATTTTATCGAAACTCCTCTGGAGCAGTTCACTTGTGTTCTCCAAATACTCCTTGACTGTTCCGTTATTTCCGTTTTGACTCCTCAATTATATCAATTCGTCTGTTAATGTACTCCTGCTGATATCAAAGCATCGCAGGTTAAATGGGCTTACCTTAGACTTGACACTTCCCTGATTGACATCTATACCAAATCAAAACTCCCGTCATCGTAAAGACGGTGCCCACCATCTGCAGGGCGTAACTTTTGGCACCTTGGCTGTATCTTCTACCGATTTTTTTAATTAAAAAGGTTTAAACGGTGATTCTAAGTATGGTGACTGTCGTCCAGTAACCGGTTCTTTGGAGTTAGCCTGTACCGGTTCTCTGCCCTCTTGGATACAGGTTGGATTGTGCCAGTCTGACAGCTATGAAGTTCGTTATCCGTGCCTTATCATGGTTACGCCTTGTTCACGACGCATTATATGGCTGGGTTGGCTTCCTGTTGAGTAATATAATTGGGAAAGCGATAATTATATGTTCTGCTTCGAAAACGTATCCCTCAAGAAGGATCCTGCTTCACCCGTTTCTTTAACTGTTTCAGTTTTCATTACCTTATCTCGAGCTGTGCTAAATTACTATCTGTTATTGAATCTGACACAGAAGACGATGGTTTAGTCACTTGCATTTATGATGCTCATTGATATTCTCTTTTTGTTTCATCACCGTTCTCTGTTTTTCCATACATTTTATATCAGCTTCTACTGTCTTCTCAGTTCTTCTAGTAGTTTGTGATCAAACTGTGTGTCTTTTGACCTTGCCTCGCGTTGGTCAAATTTTCTTTAGTTTCTTCTCTTAATTTTTCTTTGATTAATTTAACACTAGTAGTTGGCAACTTGACGAAAAAAAATTATTAGCATCTTCACTATCTAATGTACCGAAAAGGATTTTTAAATTTAAACCTACAAAGTTAAGTAATCCACGTTTAATTCGTTTTTCTATTCCTAATAACTGATAAACATTTATTTATTTATTCTAGGTTGTCGATTTTTAAGTCTTCCTTAAAAATTCAACATAATCGGCAATTTCACTAACACAATCATCATCAATGTTGGCAATATAGTTTTGTATCATATTGTTTTTCATTTAAATCAATGTTAACAAGAGTCGTAATCTTTCCTTGAGTTTGAACTACTTTGCCGATAGATTTAAAATATACACCCTTATTGTGAGTGTCAATCAGCGATCGTCACGATCATTGTCGATTGCGTCGATTGATTTTAGCTTTGGCATTGTGTAACTCAATCGATGAATGAATAGATTATTGTGAATGAAAGTTTTGATATTGTGAATTATCATACTTTGACAGTTGTGTTTGGATATTGTTTTCATTATTATTTGCAAAAATGAGTTCTTTTGATGTGTGGTTTAGCGATTCAGAAGAAGAAAGTGAAAATTACAAAGTCTTAGCCAGAAATAGTCAAGCAGCCATCAAAGCTATTATTTCCCATATATGGGTTCCCGGCCACAGTGCCATCCCAGGCAATGAGAAGGCCGATGAACTTGCTAGAAAGGGATCTGCCCTTCAGCGCTCGCTTGCAGGTGAGGTTTTCATCTCACTACAAGCAGTTAAGTTAATATATCCTCATACTTCCTTGAAGTAGCAAATCTAAGATGGGTCAGACTTACGAACTGTGCAACATCAAGGAAAATATGGCCGGAATACAAACAATCAAAAACAAAAGATCTCCTTCGACGAGCCCGTCATGATATTGCTAGATTAGTGGCGGTCTGCACAGGACACTGGCCGATTGGAGATCATGCCATTAAGCTAAGTATCCCACACAACGCACATTGTCACAGCTGCAAAAACACAGCTGAGAGGGAGACCCTAACACACTTCTTTTGCGACTGTCCGGCTCTTGCTAGAGCCAGACAACGGGCGCTTGGTAGACCCTTCTTCAGCTCAATTAATGAGATTTCTGCTAAGGATATTAAGGAACTAATGTCCTTCTTAAATACCTCGGGCTGGATTTAGAGATATCTCAAATACACCAATATAACATCATAAATAAGGTAACAGAGCTGTGGTATTAAAACGGCACTTAGTGCTAATTAGGTTCTCACTGAACCACCACTTTTACCTACCTACCTAGCCAGAAAAAGGAGAGAACCGAGAGATGCGTTAAATCCTTTAGAGTTGGAAGCAAATGTGTAAGTGTTGTTTATTTTGCAAAATGTATCTCACGTCGATACCAATTTACAATTTGTCCTTACAGATTTTTGAACTGTTTCCGCTTATCTAAAGAGGCATTTAGAGATCTTTTAATGGAAATAGAACCGAAGTTAAAGCGTGGTGTAAGGAACACCTCTATTCCAAACATTGTAAAACGTGCTGCCACGTCGTACCAGACCAGTGTGGGTAATGAGTATTGCGTTGGACTGGCACAATCCACCATGTCATTAGTATTCACAGAAGTGTTTTATGTGATGGAAACTTACATTTGTCTAAAATGGGTCAAATTTAATTATTCCGAAAATGAATCACGACGGGCAAAAATATATTTCTTTCAAAAAAGTGGGATTCCAGGCATAATAGGATGCATTGATGGTACCCACATTAAAATTGCATTTCCAAAAAAGGAACTACAGCATGCGTATTACAACAGAAAAGGCTTTCATAGCATAAATGCTATGATAGTAAGTTTAGTAAGTTAGCATGAATATATATTTATTTTCTTTTTACTTATCTTTCATAAGTTTGTGATGATATGATGACAATTCGGTACATAAATGCAAGATATCCCGGATCGGCACATGATTCGCATGTGTTCCATATGTCCAGCTTAAAGACAGCGCTGGAAGAAACGTATCGCAATGGGGAAAGGAATACATAGTTATAAGGTACTACGAGCAAGTGTTTATTAGGCACACATCAGACTAATTTCAAATAATTTTAGGAGATGCTGGATATGCTCCGAAACCATTTCTAATAACTCCATATAGAAAACCAGATGAGCTATCGCACACACTTTCCTCTAGTTGGCTAAACGTGTGCAATTTATTTGGACCACCGCCTGTTGCTCTCATCTCTAGTTTATTTTGAGAATTCTTCTTTTTTATTTTGAATTTGAAATCCGTCCACACCTAAAATTAATTAATTAATATTTCATTCATTACAAATTTTATTTTTCTCTTACTTTTACTCATTTGTCCCATGTTGGCACGGGAGGTCCATAGCAATTTAGTTCTAGAGCTATCTTCTCCCATCGCTTCTTCGCTTGGGCTTTAGTGGAAATTCCCTTTGCGATATCAGGATTTGCTTCCATAAAATTGACTAAATGTTCCAATTGTTTTTTATTTGTTACCAGCTCCGCCCTGAAATTTAATTCATATTTGCTATTTTCTTCAATATAAGTATTGTTTATGATTAAAATTACTTACATTTCGGAAATAAAAAAAACCATTCCAAAGCATCGACCAGGAGTTTGTGATCGACTACAGCCGGCTGTCAAATCGACAAATATCGTTCACAATCAAAATACACAATACAAAAATGAACAATCGATGATCGACTATCGACAGAAGTCGTTTATCGATCAACGATTGTCATTTGCAATAGGGGCCATATTCTGTTTGATTAAATATTGTTTCGTTTCAAGGCTAAAGCTGGTGCATCTGTTCAAAATCTATTAGAAAATATTTGATTTTAAGTTTTATAATGTTTTAATTTCTCGTATTGTATCTCATGGGTTTACTGTTTCTCGTAACAATAACTGTGTTATATAATACTTTATTGATTTTACTAGGTGCTAGAAATCTTTCCCTGGATTTATATCCCTTCCATCATTTCAACTAACTCTTAATCATTTATTTTAAATTCCTTTTGTTTTCTTCGAAGCTTGTTATAATTTCCCTCCTTTGTGTAAGATCTAATACCTAAGAGATTTCGTTCAGCTTCTGATTCCATTTTGATAAATTTTCAGTTGTAATTCCTGATAATATTCCATGAAAGTTCTGAACTTTAGATTGCCAAATTCACTAGGTATATTAGCTTTTCCTCTGAAGTACATATTAAACGGTGAAGATCCTGTACCGTTGTATTTACAAGTATTGCGAAAAAAAGCGGAGGATCTAAGTAGTTTAGAATATTCTAGTTTTGACTTATCCCTTATAACTAACTTTAGGTATTCTCCTAGTCTTACATGAGATATTCCCGCTGAATCATTTGATTGTGGGAAGGCATAACTGATTTTAAGTAATTTATCTTGAATATTTAAGTAACTCTAACATAAGCACATTTACAAATTCTGCTCTGTTAGGACACATACATTCATCAATTAAGGCTCTTGCAACGGTTTGCTTTTTTTATTCTCGGTAGGGATATATTTAATAAATTTACTTATCGTCTTATCATATTGTTTTGTAAGGCAATAAATTGTTTTCCATATAAATTCTTGTTGAGTGCATTGCGACGTTTTCCGAACTATGCTCTGCTGAAGAAACTATTTTCATTGGATTTTTATCTAGATGTCTATTAATTTTCTGCATAAAGTCCTGTTGAGTGCATTGCAACGTTTTCCAAACTATGCTCTGCTGAAGAAACTATTTTCATTGGATTTTTATCTGGATGTCTATTAATTTTCTGCTTCTAACATTAATCACGTTTTCATATATAGTCGATTTCATCTTTACTCAAATTCGCCCAAGAGAATTCTACCAATTGTGTCTTTCTGCCCACCATGTCCTCCTTTCAATCCATCGTGGTATTTCTTTATAAATGTCTGTTGCTCTTCGAAGTCGCTTATGATCTTAATATTCATTTCAACATCAGAATCGGCATCTTCGTCTTGAATTTCATTTTTCATAGTAATCACTGTTTTATTAATAGTGTTGGGTTCAACCCAACAATTATACTATATTCATTGTTTTCTCAATTCAATTCAATTATAACATCAATATTTATATCATATTACCGATCACCTGCACGCGCAGTTTTCATTTTATTTCCTCTTTATGTGTTATTCGTATCATTTTGTCAAATGAGCCGTTCTTTTAGTATGTAAGAAGTGCAATCAAATCATTAGATAAGAGAATTGTTGAAGAAGCGGACGTTTTTGTGCTGGGTGAAGAGTTGGAGCAGGAGCAGTAGCAGGCGATGAGACACTTTTCGAAAGACAGTTTCATTTCATTTCATTTATTGATATCATATAAACTCTGTACATAAGTAAGTTACAATCAACTTTTGATTTTGCACAGGTAATAAAAGCATAAATACAAATTAAACAATATTAAAGATACATAGATATAAATATTAATATTAATATTAAGATATTAAGTAAAAAAAAAAATAGAATAGAATGGATAAATTAATTAATTCAATTCAATTAGATAATAATAATTAAGAGTTGATTTGTTGGGCAATAAGTCATGATCATGTTAAGTGCTACTGCTGAAATACTTAAATAATTCTTTCTTAAACCGATTCTCTGTGTTCACCTTTCTTAAATTTGGAGGGAGTTGATTCCATAGGTGAATTGCATGAATAAAGAATTGCCGCCTACTAACTAAATATCTGTGTCTGGGTGTTATTAATTTTAATGTCCTTTGGGATCGTACAAATTTTAGTTTAGAAAATAAATAGTTTGGTGTTTTGCTGTTGATGATTTTAAATAACGCAAGCACGGTGCGGAATTTCAACAATGCATTTAAAGAGCAACCAATGATACGTTTCACATAGGCAGAAATATGATCATAGCGACGCAGACTAAATATGTACCTGGCACAGTTGTTAAAGGCAACATTTAGTTTTCTTGCTGAATCAAAGTCTAAGTTGGAAAAGACTTCACATCCATATAAGATAATGGGCAGGACATATGCCTTTATTAACTTCAATTTAACTTCATTAGGTAGGTACCGTCTAGTTGGACTTAAACCACGGAGAATACCATATATTTTAGAGACAATATGGTTGATATGAGTGTTCCAATTAAGATATTCATTAAAGTAAACACCTAGATTTTTGAATTTGCTTACGGAATCGATGGCAGTGTTGTTGATTCGAAGAAGTGAAGAAGGGCTATCTACCGGACTTTGGTTAATAGTCAGAACTTTGGTTTTAGAAGAGTTAAGGTTTAAACAATTTTGTTGCGACCAGAGGTAAATAGCGTTCAGATCATTGTTCAAATCATTAATGGCAGACAATTCTTCAGATTTCTGGAATCGTTTCAAAAGCTGCACATCATCTGCATAAATATGGTGCTCACAAGTTTTAAAACAATCAGCGATATCATTAATAAAAAGTATGAATAGGAGTGGACCAAGAACAGAGCCTTGGGGAACACCCAATAAGACAGGTAAACTCGTAGAACTTTTACCTCCACAGAAGACAGCCTGCGTACGGTTATGAAGGTAAGATGCCATAAGCTGACAGGCAGTGCTCTCAAAAGCAAATTGAGTTTTAAGTTTATACAAAAAAATCTTGTGGTTAACTGAGTCAAATGCTTTTGAGAAGTCCAGAAAAACAGCAAGAGACAACAAACCCATATCAAAACCAGAACGTATATCATCACTTACTGTCAACAAGGCCGTTATACAATTATGTTTCCTTCTGAAGCCTGATTGGAAGTTCGTTATAAGCTTCTGGTCTTCGAGATAGGCTTTCATTTGTTTGCTTACTATTTTTTCGAAGCTTTACTCAGAAATGGAAGAATTGTAATGGGCCTGAATTCAGTGTTATTTGGCGAAGATGATTTAGGGACTGGCACAATTTTTCCGTTCTTCCAATCATTAGGAAATACACTAGTTGTGATAATGGTGTTATATATGTGTGTGATGTGCTTGCATATGACAGGTATAAGAATTTTTATTAATGTCGGGTGTACGCCATCCAAACCTACTGCTTTTGAGCGAATAGATAGGATAGCTTCTGCCACACGATGTTCATCGACACATTGCAGTGAGAAGGTCCGCGTTGATTTTGAGGCATTGCGTCCAAAAACTGAGAGGTCAGCCTGGTTCATTTGTGGGCAGGAGGTAACAAATTTTCTATTAAGGTCATTCACATCAATATTATCTAAAGTAGGTTGACTGTGGGAAGTTATACCAACATTGCGAATTGTTTTCCAAAATGAAGCACTCGACTGATTAGTATGAAATTTAGCTTCATAAAAAATCCTTTTGTTTTTGCGTATTAAGGAGATTACTGTATTGCGCATTCTCTTGAAGTCATTATACATATTGGGACATCTGTATCGACGCCATTTGTAATAAAGGGAATCACGTTCTTTAATTTTATTTTTTATTTGTGAGGTGAACCAGGGCAAATCAACATTGTTGATTTTTTTAGTTTTTAGGGGTACATGTTTATTAAACAAAAAATCTATATGTTTATTAAGAACGGAAACCTGAACATTAACATCGGATGTACAATAGATAGTTGACCAATTTAAGTTTTGACAGTCATTGAAAAGGGACAATACATTTACTGACGGAAAGTGACGATATTGTTGAAGCAGACTTGCCCCACTAAAGGGGAAAACATTCAGATAAAGGACAATTAAATCATGGTGTGAGAGACCAGGGCAGACAATTTGATCATAGTGGGCTATAAGCTCAGTATGGGATACTAGAAAAACATCAAGAAGTGAGGGTGTTTTATTTGGAAAAAAGTGTGTGGGATTTATGGAATTAGCGAAATGGAAACCTAGTGAATCAATCATGTCGGTAAAACGCTTGTTTTTGTTAACTAAGGTATCCATATTAAGGTCACCACAAACGACGATTTTTGGATAACGTGGACCCAATTCCTCAAGAATACTTCTTACATGACTGTAGCACGCTACATCTGGTGCCATATAGAAAGCACCCACCAAAATATTAGCAGCATTAACCGATATTTCCACAAAAACGAACTCTGCTACATCATTTTCAGTTGATCGCTTAACCACCCTGCATTGGAATTCATTTTTTATGTATAATGCCACGCCACCACCCTCTTTATTCCTTAGTCGATCGGCACGAAACATTCTATAACCACTAATTTTAAAGATATCAGAACTTATATTCGGCTTTGCCCAAGTTTCAGAAACACCAACAATGTCCATGCAACCATCTCCAAAAAGATAACGCATTTCATCAATTTTATGACTAATACTTTGTGAATTAACGTGACAGATTTTAATACCTTCTTTACCCTTTGACATAATATTCAGGAGCATCCTCGATTTACCCATGCAACCCCCCAATGAATTGATGCAACTCCCCACATCATGAGAATTTAACACCAATATGGTAGGAAAAAAAATTAAACATATAGCGAACACAGAGAAAACGGTCATAAATAATAAAAATATTCAAAAAAAGTGATATCAGCATATCATGACGATGACTTTTGACAGACAAGAAATTTAGCATAAGAAAAAAAGAATGAAGAAATAAAGAGAATGTAAAAAAGTTTATAGAAAAGAGATAGAAATTTAAAGAGATTGTAGAGCTGTTTAATAGTTTGTAGTTGCTTTGTTTACAGTGGATCATTGTTTATTCTTTTCAGCTGCTCCAAGTCTTCGGCTCTGGTGATAAGAAGGGGATTCCCACTTATCGTTCGCACATGCACTTGTCCGTTGCCGGTATGCACAGAGGAGATGACGTTCGCTTTTTTCAGTTTCAGAGCGTTCCGATGTAGGAGGTAATTCTTCTTCGTCAGGCTCTCATTGATATATATTCTCTGATCCGATTCCATGCCAATATCACGGAGTGTCAGCCCAGTTCTCTTTTGCTTATACCTTGCTAAGCAGCTTCTAAGCAGAGTATTTTTATCGTGGGCATCAGAGAATTTCATAACGATGGTACCATCATACGAAGAAAGTTTGCCACTTTGGTTAGCGGGTTTTACTCGGAAAATTCTCTTTGTAGATGGAGTTTCGATGTTCACTGCAGCACATATTTTTGTTAAGATGTGATGAAGGTTTTCATTTTCAGTAGCTGGAATTCCTACCAACACAGCATCACCACTTATTTGTTTACGCTCAAGAGCGTCAACACGGGACTCAAGTTCATTGTGGCGGTTTTGTAATTCATTTATCTTCCCAAGAATATTTAGCTCGATCTCATTCACTTTGTGGAGAATACGCTCCTCAATAAGAGCCAGTTGAGAGATTTTGCGGTTTATTTCGTCTGCGAAAAGAGCAAAACGTCTTTCGATACGGTTCCATAGTTCAGTTGGATTGAGAGCGTTTGTATTTGGTGGAGTTTTAATCAGCTGAGACTGTTGAGCAGTTTTATTGCGCGTACCGGATGACATTTCACTCAATCGGTTAAAACGTATAGTTTTCTTTTACAAATTTAAAACAAAGAAATATCTATAAAAATGAATGTAACACTTCAAAGTTTTATCAGCAATGGAAAGCGAGTGTTTGGAAAAATTGTCTGTATATAGCTTGATTATTTATATTGCGGATTACCAAGTGGAATTATTAAAAGACTCAGAGCAAAACTTTACACTACTGTTCACTATTCAACATAATCACAGTGCATCCCAAAAAACCCAGCGTTTCAAAGAAGAACTTTTGGAGAGAATAGAAGCCATTTGGAAGGAATTTTACGAAACTCACGAAAGGCTCAAACCTAATGCCAATCTCGATACCCCATATATGGCGTTGAATACCTACAAAAAGAGTACATCAAGCTAAGGAAGTTGCTACAAAATATTAAGCCAGAAGAAACACCAGCAAGTACATCAAAATCGACTAAAGCTACGGACAATGTGATTAAATGTTAAAATAGCAGCAATTGTGAGTAACATAGAAGAGTTTGAAGATATCTTTCATCAATATTTCAAGGAAATAAACCATAACGAGCAAAAGATATTATTCATGACAGCTGCATCGGACGAAGAATTGTAGTCACCCTATGTTAAAATTAAGAGAACGGAGTAAAGAAAGAAAGACATAAACAATTGCCACCTAAAAATTCCGCCTCTTAAAATTCCAAAGTTCAAGGGCAACTATCTGGATTGGCGTAGATTCCATGAACAATAAGCCAACATTGAATGAAACAGAGAAGATGGACATCAAACACAATAAAGACAATCCATGATGCAACAAAAGAAGGAATGGCAGCCATCAAAAACATGGGTTTCAACACTTAATCATGGGATCCAATAATAATTCATTTAATATCAATCGAACTATACGCAGAGAGCAGAAATTTATATGGACAAGGGCTTGACCAGGCTAACAAAATGCCCTCCCTCCGGATATTATACGATTTCTTGGCGAGAAGATATAAGGCCTTGGAGGTTCTTGCTTCCTCTAAGAAAAGTCATTCCAAAGCTGGAGATAACACGAAGCGAATAGCACGAAACGTGTACGTCGCAACAAAACAAAATTTTGTTTTTGCAAAAAAGATAAGCTTATTTGGCGTCATCAAGAAAAAAGGGGACAAGTAAAAAAACAGAGGGTGTTTTTAAAAAACAAGTGGAAGCATTGGTTCTGCCAAAATTAACGAAACTGCTACCAACAACAGCAATCAAACTGGACACAGTCATCAATCTCAAGAATCTCAAATTAGCTTATCCAAGCTTTGAACTTCTCGACTAATCTCGAGTAATCGACATAATTGGTACCGACATATACGGTGATCTCATCAAAATCATCTGTTGCGAAATAACTTGAAAGGTTTTGGGAAATAGAGGAATAACCAATTCGAAAACAGGAAACAAAGTCATCAAGAATGTGAACGAATCTCTCAAGGAACACACTTGCGTAGTGAACATGGAAGGTATGTGATAAAATTACCATACGAAAAGAAAACGATGTAATCTTCAAAATAAAGCGAATCAAGATCAAAAACAATAGCAAGGTTACGTCAATTGGAATCAAGGTTTACTACAGACATTCAAGTTAAGGCAAGATTACTGTAAGGTCAAGGACGAAGTTCTAAA
The DNA here is from genome assembly GCA_963555765.1 of Orthonevra nobilis. Lineage (NCBI taxonomy): Eukaryota > Metazoa > Arthropoda > Insecta > Diptera > Syrphidae > Orthonevra > Orthonevra nobilis. The sequence continues at coordinate 36,487,545 of OY743227.1, forward strand.
ACCAGGACATATGGTTGAAGTAACTCACACCAGCAAACAAAACGACGTGTAGTGCTCGATGCATCGGCCAAAATATCTTTTAGCATTAGTTTAAACCACTTAATGTTAGTGGGCCTCAGGCTTCAAGAGGATGTCACAACCATAATAATGCGTTGGGGGAGGTACGACTTTACTGCAGACATCGAGAATATATACCGACATATATTAATCAACAGGGAAGATCGGGACTAACAACGCTTATTATGGCGCAGCTCAACAAGCCAGCCTATAAAGGAATACAAAATGACAACAGTAACGTATGGCACAGTTTCAGTACCATAATTAGCAGTAAGGACCTTACAGCTTCTAGCTAACCATGCACAACACAACTATCCTATTGCATCCGGCATTGTTAAAAATTATTAATTCGTCGACGATGTGATGTCCGGGGATGATACTTTACATGAATGTCATATTGCTCAATCACAATTAACAAGAATGCTCGCCGAAGCTGGAATCAACCTGCGGAAATGGGCAACAAACAACAGTACAATGTTGGACAATATACCGCTGTAGTTTTCTCCAGGATTTTAATACAGCATGAAACCCCCAACATCACGACAATTTCACCAAGCTATTGGTGGTATCACATTGCAACTCATGAAAATTCAGCTGATCTCTCTTTTTTTAGCTGTGCTACACCCAGTCAATAAGCTTTGATTTATGCTGGTATGGACCTAAATGGTTAACCGATTCTTCAAAACAACTCATCATTCTCCCAAGTGCGACGAATCGTGCGACTTGGCTTCTTCAATTTTTACACCATTGCCGATGTACCAAAAAATAAGCTGGATTACAAAGGCGCTACGGTGGAAGTTTCACAGTAAAGGAGCTTGGCCGCAGCCTCCCGACGCTGGTTCGTCTTTTCCAACAAAAATATTTTACTCGAATATACGGGCGCTAATTTAAACTGGAGCTGTCTTGCATTGAAGTCGACTGATACGGGTAGCTCCCTTTTTATACCACAACGAAGTACTCCGATCTGCGTTCTGCATTCGATGATACTTCCAAAAGATCATCATTTCACTAATTTTATCATCGACAATGGGCATTTGAATACCCTTCACTGTGGAGCTCAACTCGAAGCAGCTTTTCTTCGATAAATGTTTTGGATTCTCAGCGCGAGGAGAAAATTAAAGACTTGCATTACTTGACTTGCAAGGAAAGGCCATAAGTAACACAACAGCTGATGGGTAGCTTGCCTGCAGCCAGAGTAAACCCATCTTTTCGATCATTTCTTGACACCGGTATCAATTACACTGGGGCATTAGCGCATAAAGCATTACGGTATTGACCAAGGCCTTATATCGGGAGGCGGTTACAGGGATGACCGCGGATCAATTTTTGTGTACTCTTTACCGTTATTTTCGGTAGAAGATGTTTGTTTCATGATATTTATAGTCACCGCGGCACAATCGGGGCAAACACTTTAAGGTTTACTTAATCTTTCCGAAAGAAGCTTTAAAGGGCATTAAATGGCACTTCAATCCACACCACTCTCCCAATGGTGTTTTATGGGAGGCCAATGCAAAAATATCAACTCAATCCTTTTATTAATGGGACGCCGCTCACCTATGAAGATTTGTCAACGGTTTTTGTGAGAATAGAAGCTTGTCTCAATTCCAGGCCATTGTGGCCACACACTTCGGACTCCAATGACTTAAATGTGCTTACTCCGGGACATTTTCTTTTGGCGACTCACTCTAATCACCATATGAAACAGCCTCAAAGATATGCAAATTACATACGGAATTTTTTTTTGTTATTCTATTTTTAAAACAAAAATAAACATAAAATTTCTTTCTTTTGAAGACTTGCAACTTAGAAGAAAAGCCTTCATAAATTTTTCTAACTACCAACATGGACTACTACGAATTTGCTGCCACGGTTTTAGGGGAGATGGCATTTTCAAGTTCAAACCTTACTGAGAGATCCCAAAAGACATCAACACCACCATACACACAAAAAAATCGGAACGTAGAGACCCAAAGTCAGTCGTTTATCAGCATCATATCGAGCGGCATCAACTCTTAAACAACTATTGCATTACTCAAACCCTGAAATCGGTATTAAGTATTGGAGACTCTGAAGACTCTATCAAGGATGAGTTATATGACTTCCTGGACAAAACGACCATATACTAAAATATGCGAGTCAAGCATTTATATCCTGAACGTACAAACGTTCAAAGGGCAAACTTCGACTCTGACCATTTTCTTCAAATTCAGAGCTCTTCTTTCCAACAAGAAGCTGCGCATACACCATCCATAAACGCCAACTATTTGTGGAACAAGTACCACGACACCATCAAGCGTGTAGCCGATACAACCATGAGATACCAGCCGACACCTAAAAAGAGCCCTTTGTATGATGATAAATGAGTACGACGGACAACGCTGGCAGAACATTCACACGTGCAAGCGCAAAACAAGGACAACGAAGGAAGATTACCGAACCTGAAGAAGAGAGGAAAAGAAAATTCTGCGTTAAAAGAAAAGGGCCTACGCAGACTCCAAGCTCAAGGAAATCGAAGAGTTCCACGAGGGGAACAACACCTTCGAAATAGTGAAGGAATCCTTATCACCAAAGCAGTAGCATTTCCAGCAGCTGCTTAAAGGTTTGGCTAAGCTATCAAAAAGCTCTGACTTTCTTTTTAAGTGTTTTTAAGTTTAAATATTATTTTACTCAAATTATTATTTTCCAGTACTCTGTTAAGCCATGGAACTCACTCCCCCCTAATATCAAAATAACGAACAATAGGAACAGCTTCGAAAAGGAACTACGTCGCTATTTTAATAATTTAATAATATATACTTTTCATATTTTGTTTTTATACAATTTTATATTTTACTTATTTATTTCATTTATAATATTTTATTTTTATTCTTGATACGTATGTTGGGTACGTTCAATTCTTTGTAAAATTTTGTTTTTAAAACACCGCTTGATCTTATAACTTTTAATGAAATAACTTTAGCATTTATCTTAAAGACAGTTTTAAAAGCTATTTAGTCGAATTGCAATTAATACAAATACTAAATACTTTGGTAAGTCAAGCACCAAATTAACAAGCAATTCCATATCCATGCCCGAAGACTGCACAATTAGCTGTATGTGTCTAGTCTTCAAAAATCCTTGCCTTGAAATGCAAATCCCTGCTTAATGTCGCATATAAGATCCTATCCAACATACTATGGGAACATATGATGCCTTACCGCAAAATTCACCAACACTTCATCGAATTCAAATCAGCATCTGATAGCATTCATCGTGTAAAACTCTACAAAGTGATGGCCGACTTCGAGATCGCGGTAAAATAAATCCAGCTGTGCCGCGTCAGGCTGGAAAACACACGGTGCAATGCTTAATTTTGAAACAGTTCCTCTGAACTATTCCTAACATGTGCCGGATTTCGGCAGATGCTCTATCATGAGAATTCTTCGATCTGGGCTGGAACAGAAAGTGCGCAGAGTAGGTGTAAACACGCAAACACAACAAATCTGTCGAGCTAATGGGATTTGCAGACGACGTCGGTCGTTCCCAGCGCACCGTTCTAGAGCCTATTACTGCAATTGGAGAACAGGCGAACCGGGTTGGACTTCCAGGAGGACAAAACCAAGCCAAGTTTTCAACAAACAAAGAAATATCTGACCACCACATGGGCTAAAACGTCGCTATTGGCAACAGTAATTTTGAGGTTGAGGAGTTTACCTACCTCGGAGTAAATATCAACTCAATGAATGACAGCTGAGTGGAGATTCTGCGAACATTCAACCAACGAAACTGCTGCAAATTCGGTTTTGCGAATCAAATGGTAGACAAAATATGTGCTCTTCCAAACTTAGATCCTGCCAGTTCTGTAATATGGAGCCGAGTGCTGGATGATAAACATTAGAAAAATTTAAAATACGACGACTATACCGGCTTGGCCACATCGAGCGAAAGAACAATAATGCTCCAGCACAGAGCATCTTCGAATCACAGTCAACAGGTTCGAGCCCACAAGGGAGGATTAAATGATCGGGGATACCACAGCACATGATCTAGGTAACTGGAAGCAGCGTGGACAAGATCGACGACAGTAAGGCACTGCAGTGCCAGACCGAGAATCTTCACGGATCGGGAGTACGTTAAGTAAAGCAGAACTTATACACCGATAATATCTTAGTTTGTATTGGCGACTGCACGTTTTTTAATCGAGTGAGGTGTGTGATTTTATTTTAACAGCAAATTATGAGGTGATAAAGCCGTCCCTTTGCATTTTGCCGACTCGATCTCTGCTTTTCCTTTCGAGTCTTATTTTTATTCATAGTTCGTTTTCATCGAATGTATGAGAGTAACGGAATAGAAAGCGACATGATGGCTATCTAGGTTTTCATTGATCCTTTTATGAATCTAAGGCAGAAGAGACGGTATAAACAAAGTTAGTGACTCGATTTATAGCACATCGATATCTTTATAAGTAAGGTACGCGTAAGCTTTTAACCATACAGTCACAAATTAAATTAAGAGGGATATTATAAAACAATTTTTTGTCATAATAACCGTGAAAAGTAACCTTTCGTTTTTATTAATAAACTCAGAAATTGATCTAGTTTTCATTTAACTTTTTTTTATAGAAATAAAACGTTATCGATCCCTGGAGGTTTTCAGCTTTACCTTTAGCTGTTTCTAAAGCAAAAGTGTGTTTATGCTTATGAAAGGATAATAGTTTCGCCAACAGATATTTGTTAAATAATTAACTTCAAAGCATTAAAAGCAATAAATCATGAAATGCATTTTTCGTCAGTAAATATTTTTGTTCAGAGACCAATTTAATTCAGGAACAACTACACTGTCTTCGGATTGGAAACCGGAAAAAATGGTTAAATTATTTAACTTGGAAGACCGCAAATTTCACATGAGGTGAGATCCGAACGATTTATAAATGTACAATGATTGCATGTCCAAGAGGTCGGTTCAGAAGTTTCTCCATTTGTATTTTCTGGGGAGGCAGAATCACCACTGCGAAAACGGAAAAAGAAAATAAAATCGTAAAAACATTAACATATGGTTATTATACCTTGGTCCATCCGAACTAGCTGCAATAATAGACTCCAGTAGTTTCCAAACGTCTTTTTGTTTAAACGCATTTGCCAGTTCCCGATTTTTATATCGCACAGCTTCGAATATATCATTCATGTTTGCTTTCATTGGTAACATATCCATTTTAAACAAGTAGATAAGCAAATGGAAATCAGAAATTGCGTCCAAAAAATTATCTTCATTCCAATGTGATAAATATGTACTAAGTGCATTGAAGTCTTGTAAATGCCCATCCAAAAAACGGTGTTCGATAGGAAATGGTTCGTTTTTCTGACACTGATTAAAAGTGTATTGTGGCTGCAAGGGAGTTGAAGCCGGAACGTCAACCAAAAGATACTCAACCGGTAATGGTCGGGCTAAACGTTGAACTTCATTGCCATACTGGTCCTTTTCCTGAAAAAAAAAACAAGATTATTAATTCATTAATTTTATCTCTTAAGAAAAATTTGAATTAAAGTTCATAGGCAAACAATGGTGTTTTTCCAGACAACTTGAACCAAAACTCCTTACTCCAAGGACAAGAACCATGCACAAACGCGGATAGTAGGAAACATGGTTAAAAAAAATTGCAGAGTACATGTATCCCTTTAGGAAAGCAGGCAAAGCTCAGGCTTAAGTCCACTAAGGACCGATAGCCTGATAAGTTAGAATATAATGTAATTATGCATGTGTTTAAAAGTTACCGTTCAACTGACAATTACTGCAGTTCATTCTTAGTTCAACGGTCGTAGTGGATAAAAATGGTTCTGAATGCAATAATCCACTGACGATACCGTTGGTTGTGGTATTTGTTTTGAAGTGCATTATTTGAAATATTTTAGTAACCTGATCTACCCATGAAATCTCTAGTTCGGAATAGTTGACTCTCAGAAAACTTTACTATACAGAAAAGTTTACCAAATTTTAGCTACCATACATTACCTTTAAAGATTGACTTTTTGTCAGCTTTTAAGAGCGTTATTCTTTTTTACTTGCATTCGTTTTTTTTGCCCATCAAATTTAAATAAACGATGTACAATACATAATTCAGCTGCCGGATAATTCTTCGTTTCCATGGCAGCAGACTTTTAGATTACCGCTGACTTTTTCTTACGTGCTTGACAATGGTGTGCAATTGTGCGAATGGTTCTCAAATCAGCGTGCTAGAAATTGTACTGTTACCGATATTTAAAGCCAGAGCTAAGTTTGTATTCGAAAAAGTGTATCCGGAAAAAGGTATTAATTCATTCAATGCGAGCGATCGAATTCGTAATTTTACAGTGTGTGGTTAAATTCTTTCGAGCGAAACATCGCAAATCACACCATTTATAAGAAAATTGGAAAGAATGATTAGTGAACTTGGACTAAGCAATGCTCAAATATATAAGTGTACAATGCGGATGAATCAGGTTTATTTGTATTATCGCTTAATATCACAAAAAAAACTTACGTTGCCGCAACTGAATACAGCACCTAGCCGAAAAAGCCCAAAAGAGCGAATCACATTTATGCAGTGCGCAAACGCTGATGGTTCACACAAAGTTAGCCCAATGGCCATTGGCAAATCTGCGAATCCACCCTGTTTTAAAGGCTTCAAAAATCCGGTTATTTTTGAAGGATGACATCAAAGCTGTTTTATGACTGGTTTAATGATTCATTCGTAAATGAGGTAAACAGGACTTGTGTCAGTTTTACAAATTCAAAACATCTGATTTTCAACCGAAAAAAAATTAAATGTCGAAAGCAATTTTATTGATTGACAATTGTACCGTGCACAAACCAATCGAAAACTTTTTCGTGATCGAAGATCCTCAGTAGAAAATTGCATGTCATGTCAGCCTGGGCGACTTATGTACTATATATACTTATGTTTAAGGGAACATAAGTAGTTACGAAGTAGTTTTTAGTGTTATTTAAAGTTTGGTTAAGTATTTTTTCGAGGTTTGAGTTTAGTTTTTAGTTAAGTATTAACGTGTAGTTTAAGATAACAAAAAAGTCCATGTTGGCACTTAGGTTTTTTGTTAGTTTTAAACAATTAATATTTTCTTAGTTTTTCAATTGTAAAGCTTAGAGAGGGCCAGTAAGTAAGTTTATAAATAGTTAAAGTTAATAAAGCTAGTTTAAAGCGTTTTTGTATCGTATTATTTTTTTTTTTAATTTGGTCACTCTCAAGAGAAGATGAATACTCTTATAATACATTTATGATACAGCGAGTAGGAGAGTTAAGAGAAAAACGAAAGATTATGTAGTGGTTTGAGAAACTCAGATATGTTTTGTTTCAATTCCACGAGTGGAGCCGGAAATGGGACGGAGGATTAGATATAGCCTTATAAGCTTTGGCTCAGTTCGCAGAATTCTATTCGACATTAGTTTGATATATGTATGTATGTGCAAAGTTTGGAAGATTAAGCTCAACACCCTGCTGTCACTGATATGCCTTCACAGCAGATTAATCTACAGAAAGTAAAAATAATAAATAATCATAATAAAAGTTGAAATAATCAGTAAGACTACTATCGCTGTGTGACCAATCCAATGATAGCACAATTAATTCTATCTTACTGGCAAATGGTCACTGGACTAGGAATTGAAACTTGGATGTATCAAATGAAGAAATTGAAAAGCTGGCGCTCGGTCAACTGCACCACCTTTTATTGAAAGTAAAATGAATTATGAAATAAAAAAGAAATTGCAAGTGGCACCGTTGTGGGCGCTTTTGGTTATAAGTTCATATTTTTTTTTTTTTTTTTTTTATTTTATTTGAGGTTTAATTCCGGGACTTTTTGGTTCTCTTTTTTTTATATGTAGTTTAGGTAACTAGGTGTGTTGATAGAGGGGATAATTTAAATGTGTTAAATTTTGAATTTTAACGGCGTGATTTAAATTGACGGTAAGCGGTACCTTCCTAAGCGGTTGAGTTTCGAGTTTCTCAAACACGGCTTTCGCGTCTTTCGACATTTTAATCTTCTTTAAAAAAGAATATTTCATATCGTAATAACACTTTTCTTTTCTTTTCTTTTCGGTTCTAAATATATGTATTGGCAAACATTGTACGGTGTTTTTTTTTTATTTCTTGATTTTTTTTTCAGATTGTTATTAATTCAGATTTAGAAACTAAGCTTTTGGGTTCATTAAACGATTTCAATTTCAAATTTATGGATATCAACTTATTTCATCATATCTTCATCAAAAATCTTTGGCAGTCTGTCACTGACATAAAAACTAAAAAGTTTTTCTCAATGTCGTTTGATAAAATGAAACAGTTCTATCATTGATGGAGATTTATAGCAGAAACATGTAAAAAACGCACGCGCTGAGAACATTTCAAATATAAAAAGCCATATTGAGCTTTGGTAGTTATAAAATGAAACAAAAAGTGTTGTAAGAGAGTAGCTTTTCATTTTAACAATGGGGTTATACACAACCTTCAAACATTACTGTGAACTTTTTATTTCATTTACATTAGTAGAACCATGAAAAACAAAAGATACTGAGGAGAAATTAGCAGCCACGTTTTGTTTTCTACAAGTAAAGAAACTACTCGTGAAGTTGAAAACCATAGATTGAGAACACAGGAAAAAGAAACAAACCAGAAGAAATTTATCGAGTTTGATTTTAATCGATTGCTAGGACAAATAATATCATAAAACAAGTCTACAGGTTCAACTGACAATAAACGTATTCGCTAACAAATACTGTTCCATTCCGAAAGTAATTTTATATTGTTCGTTTGTAAAAAAGAGCTTAATTTGATATCTCTGGGTTTTCAGAAATCGCTCATTCCCTTTTCGCGATATTTATTTAGCTTTTGTGAAACAAGTGTTCCTTATTTCATTTTTTTCTTGTAGTTTATGATATCTCATATTCATTTTGACATAAAAAAATCATTGATGGCATACATCAAACCATGGAATGAACTCACTGCATTTATTTCCGTTATAAATGTTAATTTAAAGAAGTGAACGATTGATTAATATGTCGCGATTTGTAAATTATTAACGACTCATTTAAGTGAAAAGTAAAGAAATTGAATAAATTTTTTCATTGCTTCGAGATGAAGCTTAATAGAAGAAATATGTTTCAAAATATCATTTATTATGTGTCTAATAATAATCAAAGAAAAGCAAACCAAAGAAAAGTCGCAGAAGTTGGGCAATAAAAAGCAAATTAATGATGCACTACTGTGATGTTACGTAAAACAAGAAATGGTTCTACTAAATTATTTTGTTTGATAGTCAACACCAGCTGTATTTAGTGTAGTAAAATAAAAACCAACAACAATCCCAAAGGTAAAAGCTATATTTAAGAAAACTAATACTTCCATTTGCACATCAATATCACACAAAAACAATTCTCAAGGTCATATATATGTGTGTATGCTTTCCATGTCATTAAAAAAAAAAAAAAACAATGATGTTACAGGTTTGTTGTTATTAATAAAAGTTTTTGTCAGAGAGTATTAATTATAATAAAATAAAATTACGATTCTTATCACTTTTGTTAGATCATATTTTCTCAGTACTCAATAACATCTAAATGTATAAAAATTTGGCTTACAAGGATCCTTTTATTTCTTGAAATCAAATATGAGAAGATGGAGCTATAAGTATTGCTGGTGAAATGAATCGTGTTTATTAAAATTATCTATCAATTTTAAAAGACACGAGAGACAGTTATTATTGTTTCATTTAAGCAAATCATATTTTAAAGATTAAACTAAGAGCTTAATGTGAGCTAAACCTTGGCGTATAACACATGTACATTAGAGCTTTGAGAATTAATTGAACGAAGATGTTTGATTCATTCACACATATATACATTGATAATCACAATTTATTTTTCACTTTTTTGCGATGTATACCTGTTGGACATTTTTTACCCTGAAATAACAACTACACTCGAAAAAGTACAGAGTTTTCCATAAATTTACAGACGGAAAAGATTATAAATAGTTGCGTTACTCCATTGAGTAAACAAATATTACATTCACATCATGATTGTAGGATTTTCGCAAAAAATTTAAAACATATGACATTAACGCATGACGCTGGAAAATAGCAGAGAATGAAAGAATGAAGGTTCGTTCTATTCGACTATGCTTCATCCTCGATCTTCAAGGCTTTTAAAAATCTCGGATTTACTTGGCGTACTAAGGGGGTTTCTCAGGGCTATTAGGTCCATTGATCTTCTGTCTAACATAAACGAAATTACAGGTGTTGCTAAAAGTTACTCTATCAGCCTATGTATATGCAGATGATGCTCACCTTAAATATAGCTGCCAAGGGCAAATCGATGAATGTATCATACGCATTAATGACAACTTCCAAAAAATCTATAATTGGGGAAAATCCAATACTGAAAAATCAAAATGTATTGCTAGCAAGAGAAATCGCTAGTTCTGTCCCACTTTCCCCCAAGTCTTCTCAGTATTGCTCCGATAGAATTTGTTAACACTGTTAACTATCTCGGTATCTTTTCAAGTCGAAATTTAACTTGCGATGACAACATATGTTGGAAAAATATGTGGCGCTCTCCGTTACATTTAAGGACTGGGTAGATTCGTGTGATTACGTGTTTCGTTTTTTTAAGAAAAATATACTGTATGACTTTTGCCAACTTGTAGAAGAACAGAACGCTAAATTTGATGTTTAATATTCTCATTACATTAACTCAGGTTACACTAATAGTGCATCCTTGAACTTTCATTTTTGCCTTCGTTTTTCAACTATAAATTTTATTGTTTATTAACTTAAATGTTAAATCCATAGTTATATTTGTCTTCTTATGTATACCCTACATCTGTATGTATCTATGGATTTCCTGTAATTATGAATTATATATATATAAATTAAAACAAGATTCAAATAAAGCGTGAGGAGGTTTCTATAAATGAATATGTATTGTTTTTTTTTTCCACAAGACAAAAAGTTGAATCTTGATGGTCCCTGCGGTAATGTCTTTTACTTTTCGTATTTATAAGTGGACAATGTCATTGAGTTTCCATCTGGAAGTTTTTGTAATGGGTCCGTTTTTCGGAATTCAAAATGTTGACATTTTTCCAGTTTTGGAGCTCCCCACTGTCGGATATCATTGTTTTTAGAAGTATGATTGTGTTTGTGTACGAACGTTCGTATGGAATTTTTCGACTTGCAAAACTGTTTTGATTCGAAGTGCAGGTGATAATTAATATCTTTAGTCCCAGTATCGTCATCACTAGTGTATATTTAATCAAATTGGAGATGAAAGTAGACCTACAAAGTTGCAGTGTGGGATCAGATATGCACTACATTTACTCAAAGACGATTGAAGATACCAACCTACGAGAGTTAAGTCAAACAAAAATGCCGAAAATTCTCGTTAAGATCAGCAACTGTTTCACAAACTATTTGATAAACGTGAGAAGTTTCAAGATTAGTGCTCACATTTATATATGATAATAATGAAACTATGAAATTGTTTCATCAATAAATGGGAAGTTCTTGCTGTGGGCAGGTAGAATCACACTCAAACAAAATACAATGTCACGGTGTGGTGAATTATCTCCAACAATTGCACAATCGAATGAAGTTTCATGCTATTTATTAATTGAAAGAAAATAGGTACATACTTTTATATTTCTGGAAAAGATATTTCCAAAGCCAAAAGTCTTTTACAAACTCTAGTGAACACGGTGCATCTCAGGGATTACTTAAAGTATTTGAGGTATTTAAACAGGTTTGCTTTATTTCTTCAATTTTATAGTTTTTTTTATTGCATTACTTTCATCATGGTAACTTGTTCGCGTTTAAATTAGAAAAATGTTCTATAGGTATATAATTGAGAGCATGTGTTCTAAAAAAAATATTACGACTGATGCAAAGAAACAGTATCGACTCGGGTCGAAGAAGGATGATTTCATAATGACGAACTTATAAGTCAAGCGTGACTACATTTGATTCAAGGCGACTGTAAGACCGTTTTTTCCCCGGATTTTATTTTATGATTATCGAAAACTGGTTACAACTGGACCGATTTAGAAGTAAGTGACTTCGCATAATTCCTATCGAGAGAGCTTTATTGGAGTTTGTTCGAACGTATATCAAGAATTATAGTTAGGTCATGGAAGAGCACTAGTTCTACCCCGTTTAAGGACTTAAGCTTCGAAAATAATGTTTAATCATAATTTGAGTTTGAGAATTATTTAATATTTTTGTTTGATTAATTGTTTAAAATTTTTCCTTTAAATAATTTTCTTGTATTGTTAATTTGTTCATTCATTGTTCTTAAGTCAATAATTTCTGTGAGTCACTGTCCACACACATCACACCATACTCAAATGACTTGCATTCAACCAATCCACGCAAAGTGAAGATCGTACGATCTTCAAAAGACAATGCATTTAAAATGCAAGATAAGAATGCACAAAAAATTGTGTTAGCAATGGAATGTGTGTGTGTGCGTGGATAGTGACTGGTTTTTGGTTTATTCTTTGGATTATCTCGTTCACTTGGATTCTGGACACAGAGGCAATCACACCTTTTTTTGTAAGCAATAAAATTATACATTTTCTTTTTTTTCGAACCAGCAGTGTTTTTTTCTTCGTACGATTATAGAAACATCCATTAACCTTTCGTCGGTTTCTAATAATCACCTAATCCCAAACATCAAGGTTATTGTAAGCCGCTTGGGACTTGAATTCCGTAAGATACGAGTATAACGACTGGAACCTGAAGATTACTCACCCAATGTGTGAAACACTACCGCTGTTATTGGCATTCAGTGTTACAAGGATTCTGTTCAACGGGGCCAATCTTATTCGCATGAATAACATCTAGTCTCATTACAAGAGCAATGACGTTGGACAATTATCTTATTTCCGAAGTTTTTAGCTACATGTTTTATCTTACAGAGCGACTAAATAGTTCTTCTTCCGCCAAAGTTTTATAGAGGTTCTAATAGAGCATAAATAATTGGTATCGTTAATATTCCACGCGTTTTGGATAAATGTTTGAAAAAGATGTCACAGTGAGCTCAATGGACTATGTTCCTTAAAGAAGATGGTTTCAGGCCAAGAAGATTTGCAAAGACAAAGGTTAAGGGAGAAAAACCAAATACAAATCCCCGGCTCATTTTACATAAATGGCGTGTCTTGATGCTAAGCACTTCCCCTTTTTTGTATGTTATTACAGTTTATTTATAACCAGTTTGCAAAAGACTGCTGACTCAGAAACTAGTGCAAAGGATTGGTTAGATAACCGAAAATAACACAAACCTTTCATGCAAAAGTTTTTGGAAGGATTGCAGTTAATAAACTGAAGGTTTAACATCAGTCGATTGAACAATCTTATGCAAATAATGGCCGAATGGGGCCTTGTAGCTGACCATCTATCTTTGCAAAGGCTGTTCGGTTCTGGTCAAAGCAACATTTGAACGTTTGTTTATATACAGATACTGACCTTGCCAGACCAAGGGTATCTGACTATGCTCTGACTCGCCAATGGCTGGCTTTATTGTTCGACGGTCGAGAACTATCGCCAATTCTTTCTGGTATCCCTCAAGGCATTGTTTCACACTTCTGGATATGAATTTGCATTCAGTGCAATAACGTTGAATCTTCTCATATTCCAAAAGGCTTACAGTGCTCTCAACCGTTTAACCTAACCTGTACGCCATAGTGTGATGAAAAGAGCTTACAAAAGCACACGAGAAATTACTAAATAAAATCGGTGAAGGAACAACACTTTGATGCAGATCATTGCAAACTTAAAAATCGAATGTAAGGTTGTTGCGTTATCAACGGATTCCCCCTGGTCAAAGGGACTGGCACCCGTGCTTGGTTCTTGTTTCTGTTCTTTTGAATTTCCGACACTCTAAACCTATTTAGTCAATGTTTTTTTCAATTTTTTTAAAAATATTACTAATAGTTGTACGGTGACATAGCGGTTAGAGATTCGCTGAATTGGTTTTAGCTTTTTTTGGAATATGAATTTTTAAGCAAATTATTAAATAGGATCGTATAAATGTCTACGACCTATTCAATGGGGTATTTAAGGACAATGTTTGATAAACCGTTTATTGCTTAGAGAATTGAAAATTACTTGCACGTTAAAGTAAATAAGTTACGATCTCTTCTATTGAAGTGTATTTTATTATCGTATGAAATATTTATAAAAAGCCCATAAAATCATGCAAATCTTTTCTTGAGAATTCGGATAGCTATTTTCCTTACAGGTATCGCATCTTTTTAACGACGAAAATGCTCTGGTAAAAAAACCAAACCAAAAGCAATACACAAAATCCGGTACAAAATGTTTTTCTTAACTCTTTGCTTTTTTGAAATCATTTGACAATTTCATAATAATCGCTGTAAAAAACTATCACAAAAATAAGAACCATTTCGACAAAAATATTACTTTCGTATTCAGCAAACAAAATTTACCTAAATCCCATGCCACAGAATCAGTATTCCGCCTGTGTTATTTGAATTGTGAAACGTTTAGCTTTGTTTGATTTTTTTTTTGTTTTGCTTTTTTAAGTCAAACAATAAAACTTATTTAATGCAACAAAGATCAATGCAGCAATAACATATTTCATTTGCATCAATTGAAAAAGGAAAATGTGCGTGAGTTAAAATTCTAACAGTGCATAAACTTATTTGCCAAAATTAAGTCTGAATAGGTGAACAAATTTTATGATGGACATAATTACATATGGTACAATCGTCCGATTGTACAATAAGAGAATGCTTGGGTTTCCATCAAGAATGAGTGATCTGAGTTTGACGTTTTAATGGGATTTTTGCACGAAGATCAAAGGTTTCCAAAGCAATAATAATGTTACTCGTGTTAATTTTGATCAGTAGCTACTAAAAGTACTGGCGAAGTACGAATAGGCTGCGCTTTGTATCTCGCCCCACAGTTTTCTGTTTAGAAAGAGTTTCATTAACCAATCTTTTATTAAAAGTGTACAAAATTATCGTCTTAATTCGAACCATTTTAAATTTCTTAACCAAAGTGCAATATCGGGTCACTGTGCGATAAATAAGTGATTTAGCAATTTATTTTTTTTTCTCTTTCAAACCATTTTGTTTGCTCTATTATCGAATACATCATCTACACACAATGTAGAACACCAGAGCAAAATCGAATCAAACTAATACAAAAGGAGCTTCGTGAACACCCACACATGAAAATTATCCGGCTCTCAAACAATCCACAGTATTCACCGTGAGAATACTTAACGACCGGCTAAAGAAATACACTGATCTAATTCTGGCATCACGAACGAAATGTCAAACTTGCGTAGAGTTTCTTAAAAAAATCAGGAAATCAGGAATTTCGGTCTCTTTGTACTCAGATTGATGCCTTGGAGCGGAAAGACGTTGCTTCAGATGCGGTTGTGTTTGGCATCCCCATCAAACACATCTGCCATACCATTCACAAAACTTAGGATGTTTCTTCCATTCCAGTGCTGAAAAGTATTTTAGTGCCAAACGTTACAATAACAAAAGCAATCTACAGTTCTACAATCGACTGCAAACCACAAAAAACACGCAAAAACCACTACCATACATACTTTAGAAAACATGATGAGATGCTTCTCCTTAACCTGCATTTATGGCATTATCCAAACCCGTCAACCTGATAACCTTTTCAATAAGTTACGTTTTCCTGTATTTCGTTTCGCCAAGATTCAATTGCTTGACATCAGCGCACAATTTTTCGTTACGCGTGGGTTAATAAGCTACTTAATAAAATTTAACCATTGAAGAATGTTGGGGCTGGACAAATAAAGGTCAATTAGAAATAAGTCGATAGAAAACAGAAATAAAGATATCGAACAAGTTATCATTATAAAGATGTTGAGAAGTGCACTAATATAACAACTAAACTGTGTATAGCATCTTCCAATGAGATATTGAAATACCCGCTATGGGCTCCGTGAATTGGGAACGTTTTGAACGTACGCAATCGAGCACCATGCCCGTGATTGTTACACATTTAATGGTCAAAAATGTCACTGAATGCAATTCATAATCGAAGTTTTGAAACAAAACCTTATGAGGTCATGCATGTTATGATTTCTTGGGGTCCACCAACAGAACAAATGTTCATCTTCCATCGAAATCGTTTCTGTTAAAATTTAGCTTAACTCTTCCTGGATATGCTCAGAAAATAAGTTTTACGTTGTTCAAGGGAGAGATTCTACGAACTCGTCAAAGAGTTAATATTAATCAACTTTGTAATGCGAAAGCCTATCTAGATATGTTTGAAAGACATAAACTAACCTTCAGGCATATCGAGGGCTTTTCTTATGCTTGAGGTTCGCTTTTGTGGATAAATATTTAAAAAAGAAATACACAATCATCTTTACAATTTTTCTCCTAATGTTGTATTGCTCAGGTGACAATTTACCCAAATAAACTATCTTCAATTACACAAAGAATTTTCCTCACAACAAGAACGAAAACTGTCCAACTTATTTTAATGAATGCTTTTGTGACATATAAAATAGAGGAAACACTAATATGATGGTCTCTAGAAGATTGAATAGCAAATCTAAACATTTAATAATTTATTCTTTTTATTAAGATGATTTGCTCTTTCAGATAAGTTTTGCAAACAAATTGGGACACTGGTCTATTTTGTTTTTTCTTTTTATCTGGATCTAACTAGTAATTGTTTTTCTTTTTAAATCTAGGACAGACTTGTCAATGTCGTTAAAAAATTTAACAAGTACAAAAAAAGTTTGAATTATATCTTCGCGCTAAATGCCCCTGATTTAAAACATTGTATGCGAATCAGCCTCTTATAAATAACAGCACAAACTCTCCTTTGTTGGCGTGTTACTTTAGTTTCCAAGAGACTCTTGCTAACTTTTCTGTTATATAGTATTTTTGGCAAGGGTTTCGCAGAACTTCAACAAAAATTTCCATGGAAATCGCTTAAATATTAATTTCCATAAGTCGAACGCATCTTATACGGATGAGAAGCTCGTCTTTATCGCACAAAACAAAAATAAATATGTTTTTGCTATCCAACTAGCTTGTTATTTTTATGATAAACTAATTTTTCAATAAAAATATGAGTTCTTGTTGAATTTAATATACAAGAAAAGAAAAATTACGTTTGATTAATAACTGATCACATTTATTAGGTGCAACTTAGTTCTCACCGTTAGTCAGTATATGGCTCCAGCAGAAAGAACTGGTCGATTTTGACATTTCCCAAGCGTCATGAACCAAGCTAAGACATTTAGTCAACACATTTTTTTGACACATTAGTGATTTTGTTTTGAACTTAAAATGGATTATATAGTCACGTCAAATGTTCTCCAATCAAGAAATTAAATCAAAAGATGCAAATCTAGTTTCATGAAGGAACAATACCATCAATTGCGCTCAGGAACACTTAGAACTAAAACCTACTAGCATGTTCTTAGACATCACTTACCAACGCTTGATCAGTCCTAAACGAAGGACGATCGAATCTATGTTGCTTAAACTCTTGTTTTGGGTTGAAGGAAGCTCCGAGATCTACAAAATTAAACGATCTTTCCAAGTTGATACACTTAATAAAGTGTTATTCAAATCATAGCCCTTGGCTTTAGCGAAGGCCATGACATGACGATTAATCATGTAAGATGCGCGATGATTGTTATTTCACAACAAGATTATATAGTTCTTTGAAGTCGTTTACAGCGGCCTTGAAATTAAATTAAATTTTTATATCGTCGGCATTGAGACGATAATCAAAAGATTTTGTCATAATAAAAGTAAGGAAGAGGTACGCGCGATATAATGTGAGCAGCTCTAGATGTGATATGTTTAAACTTAACATATCGAAAAATATTAAGATTTACAATGAATAAAGATAAAGGACAAAACGAACCGAAATAGTGTATTTTTAAAAGCAGGATTTAACATTACTGTCACTCTTTAACAGTTTCTATCAGTGTTCATATAAGTATCAGTCTTGCAACATAACAATAGAACCGATTTTATTACTTTTATTTGCATTGGAAAATTGCTTACACGTTATACCTACGTAATAGAGGTAAAAGTATCAAATTAGTTATTTTGAAACCATATTTATAACGAACCATATTCTTTCCTATAGTTTCGGAATATTTTGGCAGCTTTATGTTAAATTCTAGTGATATGTCTTGAAAGTTCCAGATTTCTGAAGAAATATGCCATGAGCAACATCCGATAAGACGATCGAAATCAAGTTGATTTAAACTTTAAATAATTTATTAATATTGAATAAAGGACGAATATACTCAATAATTTAATTTATTATTATTATTATTATTATTATTTATTAACATAAAATTACAAAATTACATGTTAACAATTAAGAGCACTAGCAACCAAAGCTTTCCACTCAAATTAAAACTAATGTGTGTACTTAGATAACTAATTTGTTGGTATTAAGGTAATTTTCGATCTTTAATATATTTTCTATGGTAATAGTATTTAAAAATGAAAAGATATTTTTATTACTGGGCAAGATGGAATTGATTTTTTGAGAGGTACTGCATGTTGAAAGACCAAGTAGGTGTGAAATATCGAGAATGTTGTTACACGCTGGACACTGTGGTGGATTCTCTTTTCTTAGGATGTGCTGGTGTGTTAAGGTTGTATGACCTAGCCGAAGTCTAATGAAGTTGGAAACTGCTGTTTTTGATAGGTCTGGTGGGTAGATGGGAGTGCTCCGATCAGTGTTTATTTTGGAATAATGATTTACGTAGCGGCTCCAGCTGAGAATTTTGTTCTTGTTAATAGTTTGGTCAACGTAATTCTGAAGGTCTTTTTTAGAAAATGTGTTGAATGTAAACACGGGTGATTTATTGCAAGACTTTGCAGCTTTGTCAGCGTGTTCGTTGCCTAAGATCCCAATATGGCTAGGCACCCACATTAATTTAAGTCAAGATAAGTTCTGCATGACGACAAAGTTTCACAGGAATACATGAACCATGTCCAGATTGCTTCCAATTGTGGGTGGCTATCTATCACATCCATGCAAAGAAAACGTGGTACAAATAATATCCTATTACGGGTATAATTGAAGCCATTGGCCAAAGAGAAAAGCATTCGCTATTTAGTTTTAGATCCTCAAACATTTTGATAAAGCTGAAGTTCTTTTTTGTTGCGATGCTGCATTTATCTTTGGCCTGACTTCTATCCAACGCTGCCAAAAAGAATAAACGATAGAACGTCGCGCCCAAAAGATTGCAAAAACTGCATATAATAGACATCCATGTTGCGATTTCCATCAATGAAAGAGAATGAACAATCACGATTAGTATTGATTTTAATTTGTCTATTATCATCTGAAGCTAAGAAAAGAGCAAGAGGTTAGCTAGGCAAGTTGGATTATATGATCCAGCAATTTGAACGGAAATATTGCCTTAATTTCATGGTCAAGTGGTAAATTATTGGTGTCAGGCCTTTTCTTTTCCATTGGATAAGGAATAAGGAATTAAATAAGGAATGTTGAAGGAGCTTTTAACGAAGCCATTTTGGAAGAATACGCTAAATCGGATGTAGATGATTGTAGATGAGATAAAACCAAAAAAAATGCGTATGACGTATGTTCGAAAAAGGTGAACTTTAACTTTGGCTGACGAGCTTTAATCATACTTTTTAAATTTGTTTTTCTTACCAAGTGCTCTGAAGCGATATACGAGTTAAATAACCAGTGGATATTTTATTTTAATTATCGAGGTATTGAGGTTCAAATTGGAAGGACTACGTTGTTAGCATGTCTTTAGCGGTTGTGTCTGCAAATTTGTTCTGCATGATCTGGACGTTTGTTTTATCAAATAATTTTTCCCATCAGTAACGGAAATGATAATTTATGGCTATTGTCATTCAGTGAATGCGAACAAGCACAAGTCAAACAAATAAGAACTGTTTGAAAAATGCAATCATTCCATTTTCTCAAAATTGTGGGAGGACCCTGGTTTAAACAAAAATGTCAGTGCGGTTCAAACAAATAACACCGCTTTCGAAGTTTGAAAAGCGTTAGATGTCAAAACTTAAAGGATTGACTTTATTTGGATATGTTTTCAACTTGAGCATATTTTTAGCACATTCATATATAGTTCAACTTCTAAAAAATTACTTCTAAAAAATTACTTATCTCTTAATGTTTTTACCTACGTGCCATCTCATTTCTATTTCAATTTTTTTTATTTTGTCCTGTTTTTGTTTAAAAATGTGCGTTTGCATTTATGTATAGTATGTATTATTATTATTATTATTCAAGACTTGCATCATGTGGGATAAGGTTAATTCAATGAATGAATAGCGGATTAATGGACACTCAAGCAATATGTATGCAGAATATGGGGGATTTACTATGCAGGATGCTAGATGCTAGAGTGTATCCTGTATTAGTTTTCTTATTTTGACTCCATGTCCTTACAAGCCTGTGGTCTGCGATTAGAAGATCCTCTTTACTGGAGCATTATTGTCCATTCACTCGATGAATGAATGAGTGTTTTCGTCGTAATGAGGTTATTAACGTTGGAACGGAAACCATTGCGTTCGTTTTCTTCTCTCACTTTACCGTATTTTTTATAATTTTATTATTATGAATTAATTTTTCTTTTCCTCAAAATTTTATTCTTTAATAGAGATATAAACTGTGAATTACAATTCAGTCCATGGTATTGTAATATATTGAAACTACGACGACCTTTGAACGCACTAGATTAAAAGTTTGATTTGCACAACGGCTCTTTAAATGTGTCGGGAAGCGAACCCTCATCAAATTGTTATTTATATTTTTGTTTTCGTATTGAAAACATTCAGGCAGTTAAAGTTGGATATTATACACCGTTGAGTTTAAACGGTGTAATTTTGTTTATTATGTAAGAAAACTCGAATTAGTGCTTTGTTGTGTCTATTTATGTTGTGGCTTGTGCTTGTCGATTAAATATTCGTCTATGGTCCCTTGAATCAAAAATTTTGTGTAATTAGAAAATATATCGACCAACGTAGTAGGGGTCTTACATAAATGATAATAATTTTTTCCTGAAATTCTTGACCCCTTGACATTCAGTTTAAAAAAAGTGAAAGATCGCGGGTACCATCTGTTATCACCCATCTTACATAAGTGATATAACAGCGGCACATTTCTTCTCAGTTGAATGTTTGATGCATCATTGGTACATCTAATGTATCATTACCGAGACGTTTATTTCTAACCTTAATAATTTGCTTTTTATTTTGTAATTATATTTTATATTTTCATTGTTCTTTGATTGCATATATCTACCTTGAAGAGCTAAGAATGCAGTTTACCTCCTGTGCTTACGAAATCGGCACATTATGATTGAAATTTATGGAATTTGCTACGCGGGATACAAATATATAGCAAATTATGGAAAAATGTATACACGAGCGATAAGAAAACTGAGCACTCAAACAAAAACAAGACAAACGAAATATTCCATCACTACTTACATATTTAGTTCACAAATTGTTTTCCGTTATTAAACCTTTTTCATTTCTTTTCAGATGGAATTTATTGTATCACCTGAGCTAGAAGAACTTGTCTCATGCAGTTGCTGCCATGTACGTTTTAATGACACTGACTTGGTGCCAAAACTTCTGACTTGCCGGCATTATTTTTGTTTAAAATGTATAAATTCAATATTGCAAGAGGGCAACGAAATTTATTGTGTACACTGTTGGAAACGAACAGAACTCCCGACCACTGATAAGAACTTTTCAAATCTACCAACCTACAGTGCAATTTTGTCACTCGCACATAATTTAAATTTGTTAAGCGTTAAATCCAAACCACGTAGTAAGCAAAGGTCTTCATCATCAACTTCGTCAGTAAATTCCAACAATGGAGCGAATATTCGTAGTGGCAGTGGTAATATCGCTAATTCTATTTCAAATTCGAATTGTAGTGGAAATAATGCCAATGTGATTACAAACTCTGAAACAGTTATTGCACACGCTTACAGTGATAAAATTAATAAAGGCGAAAACTGTATGACACATGCAATGCCTAACACTTTGTGGTGTATTCAATGTAATATTTTAGTATGCCGAGCATGCGCTGCCTCAGACGACCACACAAATCACATAATTAAAACTCACGTCGATGCGAGAGAAATAATTCAAATTGATATTTCAAAAGAACTTTTTTCCATGCAGCAAACTCTAAACGACATTCAAAATTTAGTTCTGAAACAAAGAGAGTTTTTGCTTAAAATTTTAGAGTCTTGTACAGCTCTAAAGACGCAAATCGAAACGGAATTAATCAACCATATACCGACACTAGAGATATCTGAAATGCGCGAAAGTTTATGTAAAGCTAAACTTTGTTTAGATATGTTAGATAAACAATCCCCTGCTGACGCTCTTAAGCTGTTCACAACTCTGAACTTAGAGAAGCAACGCTTAAGTAGCAGGTATCAGGAAATGTTTCTTCAATGTAAGTTGGATGACTTAATCAGGAATTATGGAATGGTTTTTGATTTTGATCTAATAAAACAAGCACTTACTCGGCTTCATAGTTGTGTAATAAACGGAAGTGATTTGGATGAGTTCACCAGTCTCAATGGAGTTGTCACGCATCAAAACCCTATATTGTTGTTGGCAAATTATTGCATTTCGCAATTGTACTCTCGCCAGGTCTTGGCGATGAAACATCAACATTTGCTGTTGAGTAACAATAGCAATGGACATTTGCAATCTCAACCTAATTCAAGCAACCGTTCTTATAATCAACAACAACAGTCTATTGCCGCATCGCATATTCTCCCAAGCAATCAACTATCGCCGCCCGACGATATCGTAAAAGTTGAAACTTATGCTGATAAAACCAGTCCTCCCAGTTCGAATCAACAACAATGTCATCCAATCAATGCAACAACCAGCCAAGGAGTCGCAAACCATCAAACCGAAAATTCTAAATATAGTGGGGGAAGTGCGTATTGTCCAGGAGCAACAGCCAGTGTAGTTCAAATCCCTCCACTTCCACCAAACGCGTACATATCCAACGATTTTAATTGTCTAAGTGTTCCAGCAGTAATAATGATGCAGCACATGCAACATGAACAAAGTTCCAATCCAGTACTTAAAACGACTTCACAGAAACATGCAAATGTTGCTGCAAATTTGTTATGTAACCCTAGTGTACATGTCTATCCCATCTATTATTTTAATATGGACTTAAATGGTCAAACAATCGGTCGAATATTAATTGAGGTTCGTAATGACGTAGCACCTAAAATGGCAAAGAATTTCGGAGCATTAGCTACCCATGAACTTGGATTTGGATACAAGGGATGCCAAATATTTCAATGCTGGGAGAATGAAAGCATTATCACTGGTGATTTTGAACTTAACAACGGTCGTGGAGGACGTTCAGTATTTGAGGACAATTTTTTCATGCCGGATGATACAAAAATTTTAGCTATTCGCGGTTCAGTCGGTATGCGCCGCAGTCAAAAACGACATGACAACATGGGCTTGGTTGGTTCCCAATTTCGTGTTATATTACGAGAAATGCGGGGATTTACTGGTATTTTCGCATTTGTAATTGACGGATTAGAATTAGTTGAAAAAATCAGTCAAGTTGGAGATTCTACTGGTAAACCGCAAAGTAGTGTTGTGATTCTTAGCTGTGGAAAATACCAGTAAAATAAAGCATGTTATTGAAAAAATAATGGGTATTTTAACGTTCATTTTATAAAAAAAACAGTAACAGATCTCTAACTGAACTAAAAAATGTCACTCAATGTTTTGATTTCAACGATTAAAGTTTCAAACTCTTGCTTTAAAATATCCTTGACGTTTATGAAAATCAAAAATTTCAAAACTAACTTTTTTGTTGAAAGTGGAAAATAAAATCATTCCTTCAGCATTTTAGCAGCTCCTGATCGACGTCATATGTCATATTTAAGAAGAATTTATAAAGGATTTTTGTCTATATGAACGACCCTTGTTTATTAACAAAAAAAATTGGAAATCGACATTAAAAATCATATCTTGGATCAAATTAATTAATTGCCACTTTCAAAAAATATTCTTTCCTTGGAAACTTTTCTTTATAAACCAAAATGTTGTAATAAATGATAAGTCGAATCATGTCAGCAACAAATACATTTTTCAGCAGTGAAGAGGAACAAATAAATTTGTGCACAACAACGAACGGTTTAATGCTTACAGCTCAATAATTAAATGTGTTTTTCTTAACAAATACTTGTGCACGAATAAAACTTTTCTCCTTTATCAGAACGAATAGTATTCCTAAGCGGAGGTAACCACTCAATATTTTTTCAACATTATCTTTGGATAACTTAAATCTACATTCATTATAAATCATTACTGGTATAATGTAACCAAAGGAACATTTTTTGTTTTCACTCCACTTGCGTGTGCTCTGTGCGAAGCTGGACGTTAAAATTGATAATAATGGCAGTATCCTTTTAAATACCTAATGTGGGGTTCAAATTCGAAGGTAATTTTTTACCATTCCAGCCCTTGGCGGCGAGAGAGGAAATATCGTTGTGTGTGTGACGAACGAATTTTGTTTTTTTCTTTGATATTGATTTGATTCTATGTTTCTATCATTTTCGTGGTCATGTCAGTCCGAAACCAATGATTAATTTCTCACTTTGCGGTACTTTAAGTAATTTCTCAATAATCTGCAAATATTAAATCATATATACAAGCATTTCTTAATGCGTAGTATTTAGTTAATTCATAATATTGTTTTGTTATTTATAACCACGTTCATATTAGCATATTCAATTTAATTATATTCAACATTCAGTCGGTTTTGTAGTTCAAATACGAGTTTTTGAGATAAGATTAGTTATCTGATTTTACATTATTGATAAATGGTTTCAATATTTTTTTATATGCTGACCACAGCAAAGAACGACAGAGATTCATGAGGATTAGTTAAGGGATTTGTAACTCAATGAGAATAGTTCTTTCCAATTTTTGTATAACATGATTTTGCAATAAGAAGTTAAATTTTCCGCTACTGGAAAAAGCATCGTTTCCTTACTGGAGCTCGTTTCTATATTTTAGCTCGGAAAATCCACATTTAGTCATGAAGAAGAAGAAGATTTGTTTTCGAGGACGGAAATATTAGTTATGTTGAAGTTAATGAAAAACGCTAACGAAGCGCTATAACTTAAAAAATTTTGGCTAATGCCCGTAAATTAAGGTAAGACAAGAAAATCAACCACAAGTCATCCGAGACAGTCACTTGACTTAAACAAGACTCTTTTCATCTGAAATATGTTGGAATTACCTATGCTCCATTCTGTTTAAACTATGTAAGCAAAAGTCGGCCACTAACCTTTGAGTCTAAAAAAAAAAACTGAACTTACGTTATTCAGCCTTTAATGCTGAAAAGCAAGAAGCAAAAGGATATCGGCGAAAGACTTCCCTAAAGCCACTAGTATTGCAAGCGAAGTGAGCGCTTGAAATCGAGTTAGAAGGATTTACGAAATGACTTTGATATAACTTAATGAGGAATTTATTGGCCGTAATAAGATTAGCCCAGCTGTCTCTTATCCTCTTCAACGAACTTGGTTCTAAGTCCAACCAGAAAGAATACCCGTAAGCTAATTTATTTTCGGCGTTGTAACAAAAAAATCATTCACAAAAATATCATTTGTATATCAAGTTTTCGAGGAGGCTCTTATTCGTGCTCCTTATCTTTAATGAGTTTGGTAGGAAAGCCATGTTCTGAATTTTTTGGTTTTACTATGTAACCTATTTTTCAAAGTGGGTCTTGGCATACTGTTTCTAATTTGAACCTTGTGTATTGACATTTAAGTCTAACTTGTTTTCGTTTTCTTAGCTTGAATAAAAAATAGTTTAACATTTAAAAACAAAGAAAGCCATTTAACTTATGAAACTTACTAACGGCTTTCACACAGTACTCGAATCTGATAGCTATGATTTTTAAAAGCATTCAATAACGAACCCTCTGGGCTCAGCACTGAAAATTCCACATACAACAAGTCAGGAGCGAGCCCCATTTTAGTTTGCAAATTACAAAGAAAAGCAAAATTAAGTTTTTGAGATAACAAATTACAATGCTCAATAATTTTAAGTATAACTGATGGCTCCATATTTGATCCGAATGATTTTTATCTCAAATACGCTTCTCAGGCAGGAAGGCTCACCGAGGTTGATAGCAACGAAATAATGGCACTTATCTAATCCACTAGATCCACGTCACGCAAAATGTAAATACAGAAACTTTGAACATTCATCATACAAAAATTCATAACTGCGGGAAGAAGCAGTGATACCGTAACCAACTCAATATATGTATATCTTCGATATGCTCATTTAACGTGAGCGAAAACAAATCAAACGAGATCGAACTTAAAACTTTATCAGGGAAATTTTATGCTGCCAGTCTGATGTGATTTTAAATATTTCGTGTGTATCCGCTCGTACCATGAAACTAAACAACCAATTCGTCAGTTTAACCGACTCTATTATCCAGAAACATCCAGAGATTGTTTATTATAAAGAAGTTGTGTTCCATCACACACAAGTTTAACCAACCGCAATATTTTTATTTTTATTGCATGTTTTACAATGTGTTACTTATCGTAAATTTAGTTCAATATTATAATAAAATATAAAACGAATATTCTAGACATGCATTGAAATCAGCTAGTTAAATTAGAATACTTGTAGTATTATGCTTATGTAGATTGAGATCATAATATATTTTTAACACTATCTATTATATATACGTATATAAGCATAAGCAGAATACATATTTCCTTTAAATTTATGATTTTTTTTTATAAAATTACTTAATCATTAAGGATTGGTTTTTCTTTATACTGAAAACCGACTGAAGGGTGCGGATTCCTGGCAAATCTTGATGTTGTCAATTTATTTCCTTATAAGATAAAGAATATCCATCCAATCATCAAAATGATGAAAATGATGATTTTCATAAACATAAAATACTATATATATACTATATACGCTTCTTATTAGGAAGAATTAAGCATTATATGTAGTAAACTACCCGGATGTATGATATTTTGTGTATGATATTATAATATAATGAGTTGTTTAGAAAGTTATGTGAGAAATTCATAACTTATATTTTGGTGGTGCATGCTCTGCAACAGATACTATTGTGATGTTCTGTGGCACGTTCTCGTTGAAGTGAATGAGTCCAAACAAATTTAACACACTATTTAAAAGTTTGCGTAGGTCGAAACAATATATGTTTGTATATATATATATAAATATTTCTGCAACTTAATTCAAAATAAGACTTATCTCGAACTTTTTCGTACTAAATTGACTTTATTGAACTAACTGCTTCGGTGTCGCACGTACATAACATTATAACTATAAATGTAATATAATAACTTAATTACTAAGAAAAGACCTGAATGACATTTTAGTAATTTCTGACACACATTGGGAATGGCCCCTTCCAGCACGCCGTAGCGCAAATCAGCTACGCGAGAAATGTAGTGGGAAGGCAGCTCTTCGCGTAGTTTCCTGATAAATCTGACGTAATTTTTCCTGTCGCTCGAAATGCGTTGCAGAGAAATTTCCCCATAGCGGAGCAGTGGTACAGTTCAGCAAAGGCGTACAGGAAAAGGTCCAATATTCGTGCTTGTTGCTTGTACTGAATTGTTTGTTTTTGCCGAACATACTCATATAAAACGTGATGAGTGTCGTTATTTTCAAAATAAATGCAAGAAGGCATGAGGAAACCTAAAATATATGCACACGCAGAAGTTGACGTGGCCTTTTTTTTATTTTCAACAACAAGCACGTTAAACAAACAAATTTGAAAGCTTAACAAATTTAATTTCTATTAAATGGTAAAGTTGACAAAGCCTGTTTTCGTTAATTCATTGAATAATGTTAATCTTGTAAAGATTCAAGGAACCAAGAGTTAAAGAATTATCAACTTGATCTGTAATTGTAGCTATTTGTGAACGCATGAATTTAAAAGAGGACGGGTTCATTATTATATCTGCATGACTAATTAAAATTGCAAACAAAAATAAGAAAAAAAACCAAGGAATAAACATAAATATGAGCTATTCGCAGAAAAAAAAAATCTATAAATGAACAAAAATAACAGCAGGAAAATCTATCCATGTTTTAATGATAAGCAATCATTTAGTTTTCAGAAACATTAAACACACTTTTGAGTGTATGAGCTAAATTTAAGTTAACATACACAATTAGTTTACATATATTGTAATATATTTTAATCTTTTTAATTCTAAACAATGAATGGTAATAACTGTGATTTAATTTGATTTTATGTTACGATTATTTATGGGAGAAAGAAAATGTTTAAATTTTAAAAATAAAAAAAAATCTACCGTGTACCTGTTAATAATTGAATATTGTGTAATGTTGGCCAAATAAAAATTCAAAAACCATTAATGTTTTGGACTTTCTGTAAATACTCTTAAATCATTTATTCTTACGTGTTATGCACTTTTTTCTTCACTAAGATATTGAAAACAGCATTAAAGACGTATATGATCGGCTATACACTGTTAACTAGACAATATATATATCCCAAGTATACAAAGCCAAATCATAGTAAACGAAATGGAGTATATATTTGGTGGAACTTTTTATACTTACATATATTGGTTTCTACGAAAAGTGTAGATGTGAAAAGAAAAGATCCTACGCAGCCTTCTAGCTCAGGGAATTCGAAGAGTCCTGCGATATAAACAACACCCATATGTTTTATTGGAAAACCAAGCTTGAAGCCCGAAAAGAATTCTCAAACAGTGAAGGAAACCTATTTCCCGGAGCATAGGCAATAGATGTATTTAAGCAGCATTTCCAGCAGTTGTTTAATTGGCATCAGGTAAAGAGAGCGATAGGGCAAGAAGAGAACCCGCATCCAGGCAATACAGAACCCATCCCCCCTCCGAGTTTGGAAGAGGTTAGCTCAGCTATCAAAATGCTGAAGAAAATCGAGGCCGCCGGTTCTGATGGCCTAGCAGCGGAGCTTTTCAAGCATGGTAGCGATACTTTGGTAGATTGCGTGCACGATTAAGCCATGACCGATGACAAGAATATCAGCCTTATATGCCTTATTTTCAAGAAAGGCGATTCTATGTCCAGTAAGAACCCTGCTTTCTATCGCATATATCGCATATAGGATCTTATACAACGTGTGAACGTTTGAAGTCTTTCTGCAATCCACTCATCTTCGCGTACCAGTGTGACTTCCGGCCCGACAGATTGACGTTCGACCAAATATTCTCATTTAGCCTGGACCCACGAATTTCAAGTTCAGTCTTTTCTACCTTCACCGACTACAAAGCCATATATGATAACATTCATCATCTTGAACTATACAAGCCGATGGCCGAATCTGGGATGCTGGCAAAATAAGTCCAGCTGTGCCGCGTGACGCTGTGCAATTTGGAAACAGTTCCTTTGAGCTATTCCAAACATGCGCCGGATCTCGGCAAGGAGATGCGCTATCAGCGCACTTCTTTAATCTCATGCTAGAGCAGATTTTACGCATGGCAGGTGTTAACACAGAAGGCACTATATTCAAAAAATCTGTCCAGCTGCTGGTATAAGAAGACGATATCAACATTGATGATTACTACCAGTGTGCCGTCATATAGGCTTTTACGGCAAAAGGAGAATCAGCGAAACGAGTTGGCCTTGAAGTGAAAGAGGACAAAACCAAGTACATATAGGGCCAAAGCGGCACTGTTGGCAATAGTAATTTCGAGGTGCTTAAGGAGTTTATTTACTTCATAGATAAATATCAATCCTACGAATGACACCGAAGTATGGACCTAGGAGGCCGCTGATACTTTGGTTTGGCGAAATGGGTTCAAAACTCTTGACTCGGAAAACGAAATGTATGCTCTATGAAACTCTGAAATTGCCAGTTCTGCTATATGGAACCGTGTGCTGAACAATAAACAGGAAGGCAGAGAAGATTCAGGCACTTTCAAGAGAAAAATTCATATTCGACCAAGCGATCGCGGATTCCAGATCGCTTGGTCTGTAGACCGTTAAAAAGGTATATTTTTTTGTTTTGAATTTTTCATTGCTTAGTAATCAATACATAATACACATTTGGTTGTATATCGTGATTGAATGACTTCCTTAGAAAACTTGTTCATTCCTCGCTCCTCAAAATCACAAAATAAATTACATTGGAAAATTTACAGAAATATAACAAAGGAATAGTAATAGGATTAAAAACAACAATTACTTATTTTCTTTTGTTATAGCTTGGTACTTGAAGCAGTAGATAACGAGCTCTTTTTCTCATACTTATTTCGTGTTCAATCGAAATTTGAAGACGATTATCTGAATAATATTCCAACGCCGCAGCCAATTTAAAGATTTTTTCCACGATAAACCTTGAATTCGCAGTCGCTTTGCCCTCTTTTTTGTAGTTTTATACGTATTGCAGAATTTTGTAGATTTTCTATCTAAATCCTTGTCGCGCTACCCCAGTTCAAGTAACCATGCCGAAACTTCGACTCCACGAGTGAATAGTATAACTGTTGTAGCACGTGCATATTGGAATATCTCTGGTACACTACTCCAAAATTTGACCTCTGTAGGTCCAATCTTATTTTTTTTAATTTGAATGTGCCATCTGAACTTGATGTCGATGTTTAAACCAAGATATTTATATTCTTTGAGGACCTCAATATTATGCACCTTTGCTTTGGTACCCTTCTCATTTTCGAATTTAATACGCAATTTTTGGATTAACTCAAACAATGTGACGAACAATGATTGCGGTGTCGTCTTCGTACACAAATATACTACTCTTTCTCAACACAAGTAGAAACTAATTCGCGTATAGGATAAATAGTGTTGGCCCCAATATTGAGCCTTGCGGCATTCTTAAGTTGACGAACTTTTCCTGGCTAAATTTATCATCAACTTTTGGTTTAAATCTTCTGTTTCTAAGACAGTCCTGAAGCCAGCTAGCTAGCCACCCCCTTATTCGAAATCGGTGCAGTACATCCATAAGCTTATTGTGGTTAAGCGTGTCAAACACTTGCAGGTTATAGAACAAGAAGACTGTGACTTTTGTTAAGAGTTTGATTAATTATGTTTGGAAATTCTCGAAGTTACTAATTCGTACTTTTAAGTTTTGTGAACCCATATTGGTTTTGGTTGATTATTTTGTTTTTCTCGGGGAAATTTGTCGACTGTCGGCAAAATGAAGTTTGATCTGTATTTGTTTCTCCTTCATATATAGGTCGTTGTATAGCTATTTTAAGAAGACCGAGGATTTTGTTCTGTCGTAAACTAAGGGGTATAATCTTCGTTATTATCGGTTTAAAAACATTGGCATTTGTTTAAGGTCCGTAGCCCTTATGCCATCTAGACCTTCTTACAGCTGCCGAGCACTCCGTCCCTGATGTTAACAACAATTTCGATGATATTCGCTTATTTTGTTTTTGAGCGCTGAAATCATCCCTTAAAAACTTCGAGAGTAGCGGCAAGTCTGAAATTCCCAGGAAAATTCATACTTGCATCAATTCCCATTTTGTAAATTAATTTTGTTAAGCAGATACAAAAATGCACATACAAAATTATATAAAATTGCTCTGTGACGAATTCATCCTCAGATGGCCTAATTCTTCCCATAACATGCATTTCTCCCTGGCATTTCTCGAGAATGTCTGTCTGATATCTAAGGTCTTTGTTTACTTCTTTTTTGTGTGTAGTTATAGTGGCTTTCAAAAATATTTCCTGGATTTTTTTTCTGTGAATTTATCGTATAAAGCATTAACATCTGCCCGGTACTCGGGAGTACAAACTTTGCCGAGGACTGACTAAAATTTTATTAATTAATGTGGTTGATCCCTTCTTCAGATCAACTTGAGTGTATTCCTTTACTACGTTTGTTAAGCCCTTCGACGCTAACATTTCTAATAAGTCGAGCACATACCCTTTTTTTTAATCGAATGTATTTATGTTAATATCTCCCATGGCGGATGCCGTTTCCTTTCCTTAGGGATTCAATGTTGTTACCAAATTCATCTTTGTATTTTTCGTTCTCAACAAAATCAACGAAGACATCCCAATGCAACGAGATTTGACCCCATATCATCATCATTTCAACTCACTGCACGAAAGAAATACCGTCTTGCAAGCCGTTCCTCTTGTTTGCAAAAATCACAGACAACTTTGTTTCCAAGATGTAGACATCAAAGCTGAAAACAACAACAAAATTAACATGTTCGGCAGTCTCACAAGGAAAAACCCTTCGCTGTATCAACCAGCTATGCGTCTCAGACGCACTAAGGAGCTGTTTAATGTATACACACGTTTTGGCTCCGTATACGTGAAAGAAAGTGCCGATGCAGAATCGATGATGTGCTGGATGTTATTGCTACAAGGTGCCAGACAAATAAGAAGACGAAATGATACTGCGCACTGTTGATTGTGCTGATTGTGTTGATTGAACAACAATATTTGTTGAATCTTAATTTTCTTACGTTATTTTGACCGTTTTATTTTTATTTCATTTTATCTTTTCTATTTTTGTTATATTTTATAAATATTGGAGTGGATAACAATTATAGTGGCAGTAATGGCGCAATGCGGCCATGGTAAGAGTTTTATGTAATTGCATGACGGTTTTAAAGTCTGTCATTTAAGTTCACTTTCACGTTGTTGTTGTTTCAATTTCATCAAGCCTATAAACGCTTGCGTAATAGCGTTGCGCGAGAGATAAGAACTGCTTAAATGCAGTTTTATTTCGAGCGTTTAAACTCTGCTACAGGAGGTCGCAAAACTTGTAACATAATTCGTGAACTTGGAATCAGCGAACAAAAGTTAGATTATTCTAGCGATGTCAATCGAAATAGCCTAAATAGGAAGTTTTAATCTGCGTATTCAAGACTCAATGCTGGTCCTTATTCCTCGCTCATCGAATCTGGCCTGTAGTTTTCAATAGAATTCTTACTTGGAATAATCACATTTACATTATAGTTGGGAAAACTTTTGGTGTCCTTCGAAATGTATTGAGTACCCAAAAATGTCCTTCAAAAACGAGATTGCTGGTAGGCAAAGTTACGTCGGAGACTTCGCTTCCATTTAATTCTTTAAATCGCACCTCCTTTTTGTTATTATCATTATTTCGCATGCACTATTGCCGGACAAGCGCAGAATGCATGATCAACATTTGCGATCGACGCGCTTGCCAAAATATACATATGACACCTTAATATCAAAACATATTCCTTTCCTACAGGTAGAAATCTTTCTACACCAGAAAAGCATGTCAACATTTTTCCGATTATAAATCCATGCAGACTAGTTCATTTCGAAGTTCATTTATGCAGTGAGAATCGTAAATGGTTCTCCTGAAGAGCTTCAGAATGCGGTTGGTTTGTAATTCGATACATCGATTTTGGGACCTTTCTTGTGGATGGGGATAATGACCGAGCTTTTCCGGAGTTTTGGAAAAACTCCTTGAGAAATGGAAAGTTTAAAAAGTGCAGTTAGGGTTTGGACCACGAATCTAATGCATTTTTTTAGCACTCTGGCAGATAAGCCGTCGGGGCCGGGGTATTAATCATCCTTAAGTTCGAGAAGATAACTCTGTTACCAGTGCCGGTGTAATATCAACTGATGTTAGAGTTGTACGGGTGAGGTTGTTCATATAACGGAAGTTATCATGATCGGGTTCTTCTGTGCAAGTGATGATTTGTTATAAATAATCAGCGAAAAAATTCGAGATTACATAAGGGTCTGTTGAGAATGAGTTGAGATATTTGAGTGCGGATGGGTAGCCGTCGGATTTACCTTTGACATTGATGAAGTGGAAGAAGAGCTTATATCATATACGAATGCATTCAATAAACGTATTCCAGGTAGAGTAAACTGCAAATTTCAGAGTATACGATTTGGTAGAGCGAAAGTCAGAGTCAGAACGAGATTGAATATAAGGCGTTTAAAAGAGGAAAGGTGAAAAGATGGTATTGAAGTGTTCACGGTGCTTTAAGGAAGATTTGAAATGTTTCTTAAAGGCTGAAAGGCTGTTTCTTTAAGGCTTCAGAAAAATGCCCACTTTAAAAATCCATTTAGGATCATAGGAAGGTTGCGCAACAGGTTGGGTTTTTGGTCCAGAACATTTGCTTGTATGATTATCTTAATACACTGATTAAGAGCTATGGTAAGTATAAGGCTCAGATTTATTGTTATACTTCTATGGAAGTGGTTAAGACAATTTGGTCAGTATAAATTCGCCTAAGTTGAAGACACTATTTGAAGGGTTTAGGAACAGCCACCACGTAATGCTGGTAACGTTGGCATAACGTCGAGCCGCCTTGAAGATGAACGTCGTGGAACGTTCTTCTGCGGACATGTTGCGCAATTTGCGTTTGTGTAACCTTTGGTTCCATTCGGCTTGTTACGATTGGGTGCCGAATTTAAGAATAAAGTTGGACAGATTCCACAGTCCCTATGCTTCGGTGCGGTGTTGGTATAGGCAGCGGTAGTTTTGGTTCAGCTGGGGCAGTGGTTATGGTCTGTAAGATAGTTGATGTGGTTGTGGGTGGCATCGGTGTGGTGAACTCGATTTGGTGAAGATTTAGCATTTGATAAGTGTGTGACCTTTGGTAAGGTCGATAAAATCAGGGTCAACCAACGCCATCTCACTCAAAAGGGAGTCTTGTTTAGGTGATGGCTAAACTGTACGAGATCCTCTTTGCTGGAAAGAAATTTCATTTCTCCCACTAATTGGTTCATTGTGAGTCTAAAGTAAGTGGGGTTGATACTTAGGGAGCAAATTTCGATTCTAGGCTTTTTATGACCAACAGTCTTAGAGATAATAAATATACTCTTTTCTCTTTTAAAAAATACATTTGAGTGTAATGTATTTTTTAAAATGATGTTTTGTTTTATTCTATACTTAAAGTAAGTTTTTTTCAGGAACCGTCTTTAAATATTTCTATAAGACTTGGTAATCTATCAAAATGATATGCAGAAAAAATACAGGTGGTATTTCGATACTTGTTTGTTGGGAACTGCTGTAAACCTTCCTACCCTGCTGTAACTTTTGTAACACGTCAACGCAAGAGTTGCTTCTACTTCTTCTAAAGTAACTCATATTAATGTTATTCATTCCGTGTTAGATCAGCAAAGAATAAACACTCATAAATCTTTTGTCATATCTGGTTGCCTTTTATTTTACAACAAGTTATGGGCCCAGGAAACGGGATTAACAGAGATTAGTTTTTTTTTTGGTATTTTTTTCCGTTTGGTCCAAGACACATTCTTAAGTCGATTTTTTTTCCTTGTGGTATTCGAGAGGCGATCGCGACGAGTTCCTGATTTCAAAACGATAAGTTGAACGGGGAAAATTATGGAAGCTGGGCAATCCACATGAAAACTGTTCTCGTGCACACGAGATTTGGTCGTATGTCGACGGGTCCAATAAATTAACGGACGAACCGAAACCCGAAGAGAAAACAATATGGACCACCGCGGACGCGAAAGCTCTAGCCACAATTTTGCTAAGTGTTAAATCGTCGGAGTCAATTCGCGTCAAACACGCGAGTTCATTAGAAGCATGCGACATACTGGCTGAATATATGCCAAAAGGGCCTGCTCGCATGGTTTATCTGTTTAAGCATTTGTTGCACGCGAAAATGTTAAACGATCAGTCAATGACAAACCACATTAATGAATTCTCTGGTGTTGTGGAAAAATTACGTGAAATTCAGGTGTCGCTCCCTGAAGAAATTTTGACTATTACATTACTTTGCAGCTTGCTGGATGAGTATGACAAATTCATAGTCGCAATCGAAAGTCGCGACAATCTGCCCACATTTAGTAGTTTGAAGGTCGAGCTCTAAGAAGAGAATAAGTACAGAACATTCTAACGGTTCGGTAAGTGAACATTATTTGCCGCCAAATCACGGGAGAAAATTCTAACCATCCCACCAAAGGAAAATGTTATTCTTGCGGAAAACGTGGTCATTTTGCCGCTAATTGCAGAAAACAAAAGCAAAAACAGTTAAATCCGTTTGGTCTCTTTTCCTCAATAGATGGTTCGATGCTGCGACGCGATGAGTGGTGCTTGGATAGCGGAGCAACCTCACACATGTACTGTAATAAAGAATTTTTTTTTCCGAATTTCGAAATGACGTCGAATGCGAAATGGTCCAGTTAGCCATTAACAAAATCGTCACATCGAGCGGGATTGGTACAGTCAAACTTGCATTGAAATCAGGTGATATCCTTCAGCAGAAAGTTTTGTATATTCCTGAGTTAAAAGGTTGCTTCTTATCTGTGAGTAAAATAATTAAGCACAATTTTACAGTGGATTTTTTACACAACGTGGCTCTTATTAGGAATCCACAGAACTCGGTTGTTTTGAAAGCTTATAAAAAAATGA
Organism: Orthonevra nobilis; assembly: GCA_963555765.1. Lineage (NCBI taxonomy): Eukaryota > Metazoa > Arthropoda > Insecta > Diptera > Syrphidae > Orthonevra > Orthonevra nobilis. The sequence continues at coordinate 36,524,045 of OY743227.1, forward strand.
ACTATATATTATTAGACCAGAAACTAAATTTATTTATTTTCAACCTAGAATTAATGGCATAACTCTTCAGAAATGGCACCAAAGGTATGGACATATGAATATGAATAATCTACAACAGCTCAAGAAGAATAGACTCGAAGTAAGCATCTACTAGAACTGGTGCATAGCGATGTGTGTGGGTCAATGAGCGTATCACCGGCTGAGCGAGCAAGGTATTTCATGACACTTATTGATGATAAATCTAGAAAGATCCAAGTTTATTTTTTAAAAACTAAACATGTAGTGTTTGAGACCTTCAAACAATTTAAGAGTATGGTTGAGCTCTAGACGTGACGTAAAATCAAATGTTTACGTAGTGATAACGGGCGCGAATTCGTTAACAAATCATTTAACGAGTATTTGCAGGAACACGGAAAAACACGCCAACTTACGGTCGAGTACACTCCACAGCAGAATGATATTGCTGAAAGAGCAAACCGGACCTGGAAATTATAAATTCGCTGCAAAGGGTCGAGAACTAATTTTCGTGGCATGTTTCCACCAATCCAAAGGCTTCAGGCTTTTTGATCCAAAAACATAAGAAATTGAAAAGGGTAGTGATGTTAAATTTTTTGAGAAAATAACACAAAATAATTTCTTCGATGCTGGCGAATTGCAGAAAATGATGAAAACGTTGTTCCACAAGAGCAGTCAGTGCAACTTTGCAATGATGGTAACTTCCCAGATGGCAGACCGGATATTCCGCAAGGAGAAGCAAAAACAAAAAGCTCACCAGAATCATCAAGCAGAACATGGGTTGTTGGGCCAGGACGACCAAGGATGATTCGAACTGGAAAACCAGGCAGACCAGCCAAGCAGTACAACAAAGTTGAAACGGTCAATTCGGTGGGAGAACTGTGTTCGGTTCCAGTATCAGTTGCTGAAGCGAAGAAAAGTTATGATGCTGCCAAATGGGAACGTGCTATGCAGTTGGAATATGACGCGCTTATAAGAAATGAGACTTGGGAACTTGTGGATCCACCGCTAAAGAACCAAATAAAGGGATGTGAATGGGTTTTCAACCTGAAAAGAAAACCAGATGGATCGATTGACAGGTACAAATGTAGACTCGTAGCCAAGGGTTGTTCTCAAAAAATATTTGATAAACTTAATTGAAACCTTCTCCCCTGTAGTCCGGTATTCAGCTATACGAGTAATTTTAGCTATTGCAGTACAGTACGAACTCCTTGTACACCATCTCGACATAACATCAGCATATCTTGATGGAGAGCTAAGCAAAAACGATTTTATGTTTCAACCCGAAGGATTCGTCGACAAAAACAATCCACAGAAGGTTTGAAAATTACGTAAGTCGCTCTTAGGATTAAAACAATCAGGGAGGGAATGGAATAAAAAACTGAAGGAGGCAAAGCAGCAAATTGGATTCATTAGATGCAATGGGAATAGCTGCGTGTATGTTATGAACAACGAAAACGGTTTCAATATTGTTGCAGTGTATGTTGATGGCTTTCTGATTGCTTGCTCAGCGGAGTCATCCTTAAAAGAGATAGAGGCTAAAATTGGCGCAGTGTTTGATTTTGTGGCAAAAGGATCAGTAAAACGATTTCTTGGGAAAGAAAATGAGCGAAGCGAACCGAGAGGATCTATTGCAATACATCAACACCAATATACTTCTGTGTCTAAAAAATAAGGTGACATTGTATTTATTTTCAAAATTCTTTATTTATTCTTCCAAATCAATTTCATCCCCTTCAAAGTAATCCCCTCCCGATGCAATCCACGTATGCCAACGGATTTTCCAATCTTTGAAACACTGGTTGTAGTCACTTTCCGGGATGGCCTTCAGTTCCGTCTTCGCTGCGGCTTGAATCTCCTCTATCGTATCAAAACGGTGTCCCGGAGCGGTCTTTTGAGCTTGTTGAACAGCCAGAAGTCGCACGGCGCCAGATCAGGTGAATACGGTGGTTGCGGAACGATATGGGTTGAGTTTTTGGCGAAATGATCACGAATTACGAGTGCGGAATGGGATGGTGCATTATCGTGGTGTAAAAACCAAGAATTGTCTTTCCACAATTCCGGCCTTTTTACGCGGATAGCGTTACGCAAACGACGCATAACGTTCAAATAATATTCCTTGTTGACTGTTTGGCCGGTTGGAAGGAATTCATAAAGCACAACACCACGATAATCGAAGAAAACAGTCAACATGACCTTAATTTTTGAGCGACTTCTAAGGCTAATAAGGCTTACTTTCTACTAATCATTCTGTTCTTCTTTTCAATGAAAACTTAGGTGCACAGCATTCGGTTAAAAACCCGGTTCATCATCCAAGAACTAAACACATTGACATCCGATATCACTTTATACGAGAGTTATATAAAGACGGACAAATACCATCCAGTCCCATTCGGAAAGCAATCAATGCCAATAACGAGCAGTAACGAGCCAAACTCGGAAAATGACATCGATGTCATGCACGCCCTACAAGCAGACAGAGTAAAATCAGCAAACCGCAATGGTGGAACTCTGACCTTTCAGCTTTACGAAAGAAAGAGACAGCGGACTAGGACCTGTAAAAGCAAAGTATCAAGACCTATAAAAAGGAGGTCAAGGCGGCGCAAAAAGAATCCTGGAAAACTTTTTGTGGTAAAATATAAAGCACCAAAGATTGTGGTCGGTTAAGACTTTAACTTTCAAAGACACCAACCATGCCAACGTTTATTCAAACGTCGGACGGAGGCTGGACGGAATCCGCAGAGGAAAACTTCAAACTCCTGATCGACACTCACTTCCATGGGAATAAGGATCCCATAAACACTGACTGCACAGACCAACCAATCGATCAACGGCACCATAGTACTGTGCCAGCTGGTCTCTTAACGAGACCTAAGCTGGATTGGGCGGACGCCTGGACGGCGTCAGGCCGGTTGAACTGCAGCACTCAGAGGAACCCCGCAAGGAGGCGTACTCTCCCCACTCATCTGTATATTGGTAGTGAACGAAATTCTTTTGATACTTTGTCATAACGGCTGCAGGCCAATAGCCTATGCAGACGACATAGCCCTAGTCGTAAAAGGAAAATTTCTTCAAACCATTATAGATATTATGGTAAATCATAATATAGATATAATGCTAAATAAGCTTACAAAGTGGACAGGAAGAGTAGGTCTAGATGCAAACCCGTCTAAAACAAAGCTCGTACTGTTCACAAGAAGATATAAAATATCTCAAATAAGCCCACCAAAAATGAAGAATAAGGAACCAAGTTTCACTAGTCAAGCCAAATACCTAGACATTATATAAGACAGCAAACTTAGCTGGAAACAACATACAAGACCGTATTCGGAAGGCAGCGGTGGCTATATATACATGAAAGAGGGTCCTCGGCCTCAAATGGGCACTGAAATCGAGATTGACGCACTGGATGTATACTGCAGTTGTCAGACCAATCCTTACATATGGTATCCTCGTATGGTGGCCAGCAATGAATATAAAAGAAAATCTGAGAAAGATAGGCACAATCCAAAGATCGGCGTGTTTGTGCATCACGGGGGCACTTCGTTCTACACCTTCAATCGCCATGGAAATAATGCTTCAACTGCTTCCCATGGACATATACGGGAAACTGATAGCTACCAAGGCAGCCTGTAATAATCATTTTAATTATTGAAGACGTCCTTCTCTGGCTGCTGCTAATAGGAAAAAGGGCAGTTTTTACCTCATGGCAGCGAAGCAGGTCTCTCTACTGTCACCTGTTCGGTTGGCTGCTCTGACGGTGTTGTTGCAGTGCTGCCAGGTTCGTCAACACAGCCATTAGGTTGACTGAGTGTAACCACTGGAGCAGAACACATAGCCCAGGTCATATGGAAATAATAAGGAATGCGAGAATTCCGAGACGTTCAGACTATATCACACCTATCCTAGATTTCGAATCGGGATACAAGATACTGATCCCAGATAGGGATGACTGGTCGAAAGATATAGTCAGAAAATCTGCCAATCTGGAAGTTTACACGGACAGTTCCAAAACGAACGAAGACACCTGACTCAGAGAATCTGCGATCTCGCCAGAGATCTCCTTCTCTCTGTCCCTTCGATTGCCCAACCACTGCAGTGTATTCCAGGCAGAAGTTAAAACTATCCAAGAGGTTGCCCGCTTACTGTCAATGAATCCGATAGACGGGTTATCTATCGTCATATACATAGACAGCCAGGCGACCATCAAGGCTCTGGACACACCATCAATTAAATCCAAGATGGTAAAACTTTGCCGCCTATCTCTCAGGGAGATATTTGTCAGAGGTTACCTTACCCTATGCTGGGTCCCTGCGCATAGTGGTTCCAGGGAATGAAAGAGTCGACGAGCTAGCTAGAATAGGGGTGAGCTTGCCACTGGCAATAAATCAGAAGTCCCCTTACCCCTCAATTCAAGCAATAAACTCAATGCTAAATACAGATGCAACCAATAAAACCAATCGGAGATGGGTGGAACTAGACTCCTGTAGGACTTCGAGGAAAATTTGGCCTCTCATTAATCCAAAAAAGACAAGAAACAATCCAAAAAAGACAAGAAACCTCCTTAGCCTTAGTAATATAATAAGTAAGGTCGTAGGAATTATCAAAAGTCACTGTATTATGGGCTCACAGAAAAAAGCTAAATAAATTAAGAAAACAAACTGGTTATAGCCAGTAATAAAGTGGACAATCTCTACAGTGCCCTCTTGGATACCAATCGGGTATTTTTAAGGTATCAGTTAGTCCTATGGCCAATGAGGAATCGGTGTATCAATCACCGATAAGTGATAACACAATGGATCCAAACAGGATCTAAGTGGGTCACAACTATTTCACATGTGACAATCACACCTATCTACCTTCCTATATGAAGACGGGACTATCAATCTGGAGTACCTCTGCTCTGAAGAATTGATGGCGGACATCTTAACGAAAAACTTAGACAAGACGAAGCATCTTAAGTTTACTTTCATGTTGGGCATTCCGGTCAAACCATTTATTGGATAGCAACACATGCATTATGAGGGAGTGTTGTAAACTTTCCTACACTACTGTAACTGCTGTAATACGTCAACGCAAGTGTTGCTTCTACGTCTTCTAAAGTTACTCATATTAATGTTATTGCTTCTACGTCTTCTAAAGTTACTCATATTATTGTTATTGATTCCGTGTTAGACCAGCAAAAATTTAATACTTATAAATCGTTTGTCATATCTGAATCCCTTTTATTTTTCAACAAAAACCATACTCAAAATACCACAAAGTACTAGTTTTTAGCTATCCAGTCAATTGAAATAATAAGCTTTGACAGAACAATCATCAGCATTTTTCTCATTGGTACAGAGGATGTACCTGTAAGTGTTATACACTTAAGAACTGATATGTCGCGATTGTCTGTGAAGTTTTAACCAGTAGCTTTTTCCTTATCCTGCGTTAATTCTTTCTTTATTTGGATAAAATCTTTCGTTTCGCTTCAGGTGTTCTCCACAGTAAATTTGGTATACAAATTATTTGCCTAAAGTTCAGACTCAGGACCAATCCACTTACATTTTGGGAACTCCTAGGACGAAGATGAAGTTAGCATCTTATCCCTGTACTTTTTTCTGAATAAAAAGGTTACTCCGACTATTTTGAGTGAGTTTGTGAGCAATAGACGTGTTTGAAATTTATGCTAAAGTAAATCCTTAAAAACAATAAAATACCCTTAATAAAATCATTGCGTCCTTCGGGAAACAATTGGAAGGAAGGTGCTTTGAACTGGGATAAGTAGTTTAACTATTTTAAATATTAAATGCCAGAGTGTTTTAAATGCAAGGACTCCATTCGTGGAGAATCTGGTGTAAGATGTGCGGGTGTGTGCGGCAAGCTTTTTCACAACGCTGTAAAATGTAGCGGTCTAGATCAGTACACTAGTAATATTCTGGGGACAAACGAAATGATTAAATTCATATGTGAAGATTGCATTGTGTACATTCACAACTTGGATATGGTTTTAAAAGAAATGCAAGAAATTGTAAAAAAAAAATATGGAAATTATCTCAAAGAGTATAAAATGAAATTTGATGATTCATTAAAAAAGAACGAAACAGAAATTAAAAATTTACTCCAAGCAATAGAAGCACGGTACACTGACAGATTGAGAGCCATGAGAACCGCTCAAGAGACGTGCGAAAGAAGTGTGGTAAAAATTTAAAAAAAATGTGAATTCAGCGAACGCATTTTGAAATGCAGAGCGAAAAAATATGATAATGTAAAGGGTTTTGTCAATAATAATGATATTATTATACATAGCGTGAAAGAGACAAAAACAGATATAATGAAGGAAATAAAGAATAATGAGACTAAAACACTGACATATGCAGTGGCGGCAGCAACACAAGTAAAGAAACCTGCGGGAACAAGTGCACCTGTCATATTGAAGCTAAAGACAAAACAAGAGAGTGAAATAACAAAAAAAGAAATTAAAGAGAAAATTAAACCATCGTCTTTGAGCGTAGGAGTGAGTGGTATTTCTGAAAGACGAAGAGCGTGACGTTTTGGTAGCTTAAATAAAAGAAAAAATTAGTGAGAAGTATGAAATTAAACTTCCTACGATGCGTAAACCAAAAGTGTTGATAACTGGCATGAGTGAAAATATGGAAGGAGAGCGAATTATTCATGCAATAAGTAAAAATTACATAGAATGCGCTGATGTTAAATGTATTAAAGTATATAAGGCGTTTAAGAATCCACCTTTAATGTATCAATTGAAATTGACGGAAAAGGATTTGAAAACTTAATTAAAGAGAAGAAAGTAAATATTGAATGGGATAGATGCCCAGTATATGAAAGCTTTAATGTGTTGCGTTGCTTTAAATGCTGGGGAATTAACCACACATCAAATCACTGCAAAGAAAACAGCTAAGTTTGCGCTGAGACACTTGTTGTCTCACACTTCAGCGAAAATTGCGTATTGAAACGGAAAGAATAAAATATTAACAATTAAAGAATCGTTTAAGTTGTCTATACTTAAACATTGGAGGAATGAGCAACATAATTAAGTTAGAAGTATTACCTCTAGAAAAAGATTTCGATTTTATTTGTTTAACCGAAACACATTTAACTAAAAATATAAAAGACAGTGAACTAAGATTAAAAGACTTTCAAATAGTGAGGTATAATAGTATTTCCAATCATACTGGCGGGGTACTCTTTTATATAAAACCGGAGGGGGATATAGAAATCCTGAATGAATTTGCAATCGGTAGAATGATTTGGTGGTTGGCAATAATAGTCACTTTAAATAATAAAAAGATGATCCTTGTTGGGATTTACAGATTTCCAGACAGTCAAAAATCTCCGGAGAATGTGTTTTGCAAATTTTTCAAATACAGAATAGAAGAATTATCCTGCTTATTTAAGGATGTGGTGATAACGGGTGACTTCAATATTGATTGGTTTGAAAGTAGTACATACCAAAAAAGAATCGAACAAGTCATAACAGATAACTCTTTTCACCAAATTATGTGTAAAAGTCACCACAAAAACGGATTTTAAATTAAGTGACCACGAATCTCTTGAGGTTTAAATTAAAGTGAGGTCAATTAACCAGGAAAAACGTCAGAGAACATATAAAACTATAATGTTTAATAAAGGAACCTTCCAAAATGAACTACTTAACAATAGAAGTCTTACATCAATTATGATAAATCATGATACAAACTTGAACGAAGCGGTGCAAGATTTTTGTTATGTACTAAACAAAGCGGTACAAAATATGGTAACCAGAAGAACACTCAGGAACAATAACGAGTGCAGTGGTTGGTTCAGTCAATATTTATCCAACTTGAAACATCGGAAAACTGAATGCTTCCGAATTGCCATTTGGACAAATACAAGAGAAGCCTGGGATAAATACAAAGGCCTAGGAAATAGATATACGCAAGAACTTACATTAGCAAAAAAATAATTATATTACAAGGAAGGTGGATGGAGCCAACAACCAAAAAGCAATGTGGAGGGTAATAAAGTCCCTTGTATTGAAAGAAGAAAAAAGTGAGATTAGAAAAATTAATTATAATGGATCAATCATAGCAAATAAAGAAACTATAGCGAATACATTAAACAAATTCTTCATCACTAGCGTTAAAGAAATTAACGGCAATACTCCGTTCAAAGCATATGTCAATCGAATAGAAAACAGTAACGAAAACGATTTCAAATTTGAATAAGTTCAAATCAATGAGCTGAAAGACTCAATGAAGAGGATGAATTATAAGAAAGACTTCAACCTTCTATCAGTAGAAATGATGTTAAGTGTATTCGAAATCATTGGGCCCATCTTTCTTCAGATCATCAATGAATCACTTCGAACGTGAAAAAACGAAAAAAATAAAAAATACTGATAAGCCAGTGGAATTCCTTCCAGTAAATATGTTAATGACCGAAAGCCAAATTTTTGAAAAATTAGTTTTTAAACAATTGACCAAATATATGGAAAACAATAATTTAATATCGGAATACCAATCTGGATTCCGGCAACAACATAGTTGTGAGTCGCTGTTAAATCTGGTAGTAACACAATGGAAAACATACATCCATGACAAAAAGGTAATAGTGGCGTTTTTTTGGACCTTCAGAGGGCGTTCGAAACTATATCCAAACAAATCCTTATTGAAAAACTAAAAAAATATGGGATAAACGGAGTGGAGCTGAAATGGTTTGCCAGCTATTTATTAAACCGACAACAACGTACTCGACTGGAAGAGTACATCTCAGAATCTTTGGCAGTAGAGCTAGGAGTACCCCAAGGAGCAGTTCTTGGAACGCTGCTATTCATCATATATATCAATAACATGGAGAAGGTTCTCCAGTTTTCCGAATTCAGGCTTTTCGCCGATGATGCACTGATCTTTGTATATGGAACTTCAGTGGATAAATGTATTCATCAAATTAATGTGGACTTAGAAAATGTTTCGAATTACTTAAAAATGAATAAATTAAAACTTTATACTAGTAAAACTAAAGCTATGGTCATAAATGCAGAATCAAACAAAGATATTATTATTGCTAGAGTCTAGATATTTGGGTGTTATAATCGATAAGGAATTGAAATTTGATAAACATTTAAGTTAAATTTGTAAAAAAAAAAATCGCTCAGAAAATTGGGCTTTTCAAACGTATCAGGCAAAAATTATCAATAAATACTGTAATAAAAATTTATCATGTCATGATAAAACCCCATTTTGAGTACTGCTCAACAATCATATTTCTAAGCCCAAATCAGTTTAAAGAAATACTGCAAAAACTACAAAATAGGGGAATGAGAATTATTTTAATGTGCGATTTATTAACTCCTGTTAGATTTATGATAGACGCTCTAAAATGGTTAACAGTAAACCCAAGAACATTAAAGCACATTAATGAATGTAATTTTATTTATATTTAAAATGAAAAATAATCTTACACCAAAGTATGCTGAATCATATAATTTAAGAAACAGTGATAATTTTAGGCTTGGATTTTTTTCTAATAATAGAACTCAAAATATACTATTGTATATTGCCAAATGAATTAAGAACTGAACATAATATCAATACCTTTAAAAGAATGTTAGTTCCGTTTAATAAATTATACTACAATAAAGTTATGTTATTTAGTTTTGTAGAATAAGTATACCTTTGTTAAAATAGCTTAAAGCTAAATAAAAAAAAAATTAGTTACTAAACTTATTCCAAAGACACCCAGTCTTATTCTCTATCAGACATAGGCCGTAAAATTGAGGCTTCGTCATATTTTTCAAACTTTTTCATTTCATTTTCATAACTTTTATTTTCTAAATTTGTACGTTTTTATTTGGCTTATCTGCAGAAGATTGTTTTGTAAGAATATAATGAATAATTTAAAGGAGCTGGATAGGAATTTTAAGAAACAACAATTATATTTAACACAATTTATCCCAAAATATAAAGCGAGGTAACGCATTCCGCATGTGCATTTTGCGGCCTCAAAATGAATCCCGAAGTTTCACAGTACTGAAGAGCATTGTTGCGAGTCAAGTCTATATTGATGAGTGTGAGCGAAGAAATTCTTTTTAACTTTAAAGCTCCGATACATTGCAACCTCCCGGAGCTTTGTGACAGAGTGAGCCAATTACCCGGCTTGGTGTTCGAGATGTCTTATATTCTCGGTTGTTGTCTAGCCAAATGTAGACATTCGGCAACGGCCACGATCAAGCGCACACACAGGCGAAGGGATTTAAAAAAGAATGGGAAAAAACGGAGTGCGGGAGGCACGCGTGTAATTGTATATTCCTTTGTCGCTCTTCGCGATCGCTGTTCTGGCACCGCACTTTTCATTTTGTTCTATTTAAAATATTTTTATTCCTTTTTTTTGACACAACAATTAGAAATATGAAAAACGAGAAAAGGGTGGCAGGGAAATTTAGACGAACAATAGTATAAAATTTATACAATTAAACGGGACTTGGTGCTTTCGCGTGCGCGCGCGTCAAAAGAAAACACTTGACTTTGGATTGAATAGTATCCAAGGTAAAAAGTTTGCCTGAAATTGGAGCGGGGTTTCTCTATATGCACATCCCAAAGATGATGGCTGTCGAAAGTTACTTCTGACTTCTTCGATTTCTTGGTCCGGTAGGGATTTTGACAGGCATATCTTTTAAATCTATTCTCAGATCGACAGTTTTGTGGTGTGGTCCTCGACCGTTCATCATTTTCGTCCTTTACATATTTAGAATCAGGCCGTTGTCATGACACCAGTTTCCAGCTTTGTCGAACATTGTTTGTAACCAGTGGCAGGACATCTATGTCTGACGATTATCGCTGTTTTGTCAATGGAATACTTTTTTTAAAGACACGCATTGACTCATCCTAAGGGTCCTAGCTTAGATCCCCCGTGGGACTCCAAATGCAGCGGTAGTCTCTTTGAAGGCATTCTCAATTCGCACTTTCAAAGTCCTAACACCTAAGAAGTTCTGAAGCCAAGCAAGCAATGTGCCTTTGATTACATGTTAGATTTTCGCTTCTTTCAACTTTGCATGGTTAAGTGTACTAAATGCTTAGCTTAAGTCTATAAATATGACAAAGACGTATTAAGGCTTACATAAACAGTATTCGTAAATTCACAAAGGAGCTGCCCGTACTCTTATTTTTGGAACCCGTATTGATTTTTACGTATTATATTGTGGTTGTTAACAAAGTTGAGTATTCGCTTTCACTTCCTCTTAACATTTGTTAAATTGAGATCGGCCCATAGCTTTGTATAGTGTTTTAAGTTTGTCAATTGGTCCCACAATCGATTTTTTTAGTGCACTTAGTAGACTGCTTTCATTTAGGCTAAGGTCAATGATCCTTATGTCGATTGAACCAGTAATTTGTTTTTCTTTCACTCTTCTTCGATATAAGTTTCCTCCCTAAGATACAGTAAGGAACAGTTTTATTGACGTGTTTTGACTTTGTATAATAACAAATGTGGATGATATGAAGCATCTGCTCAGAGAAATGTTTAACGCATTTGTTTGAGAATGCTGCTAACCATTTTTCCGATGAAAAATTCTTCACAAGTACATCGTCCACGTACGTTCGTTAACTAGGCTCCTAATTTTACGGGAATCATTTCGAGCCAGATTTAGTTTTTGATTTATGAAAGCTAAATTTTTGACACAAAATTTCTTCGTAACTTGAATTCAGTCTTTTTTTTTTTTCTTCCGCATTCTGTAGAGTTCTTCTCTCTCTATATATTTTTCACGAATGGAGTTAAGACGGTATTTACGCTTTGGTTTTTCATTAGACGAAGAGTTTCGGTATATGCTTTGCATAATCGTTGATAGTTCGTCAAAGATTTCCTCCACATTATCAACAGAGTCTCCCAGTCAGGCGTATTTTTTCATCCACCAAACTGCTTTTTATATAGGTTGTTATATCAATTGTTCCTGTTCAATTGGAAATGTTCGTTTTGATTTTCCATTTTTCAAAAAGAATTTTACTGATTGACAGTTGAAGTTCCAACTAATAATAAATATAACATAATGCCACTAACATTTATTGAAAGTTTGAGGGAAGCAAGAAATTTGCCTGCATTTAACGGTACGTCGGATTGTCACCCTCTCATACTATTTAAAGGACGTATAAGCTTTTCTTACATAAACAAAAAAACAACAATGAAAACGATTCTAACGAACAAATTACAAGTTACTGCGAGCTGCGAAAACTTTAAATGAACCAACTTGGGACCAAATACTCATCAAGCTTCGAGAAAAATTTGGCGTAAGAAAATCATACTTCAGGTTCCGTGAGGAAGCCATGAACGGAACTGCCATAAATTAGGAAGAATTGCCATTATAGACTTAGCAAATTATTACATTTGATGAATTCGAAATAAAGTATAGATCTCACAAGATTACTCTCCTACGATTAATGTGATTCTTATTTTTGATATTTATTTATTTCTTACCTTATATATATCAAAACTATTACTTTGTGATAAAATAATACAAATTCTGTGAAAAATATTTAAATAATATATTTCGTTGAGGGATTCTAACCGGAATGTTTGCAATAAGTAATTAAAGAAATTCTAACCAAGCAAACTTCAGAGCTAAAAGACCAGACTTTTTTAACCATTCAAAATCAACAAAAATAAAAGCTTAATTTGTGACACAAGATCTTTTTCTTAATTATATTTCAGAATTTCTTATACATTGCTTCGTAACTTGAATTAAGTCTTTTTTTTTCTTCCACATTCTGTAGAGTTTATCTCTACAACGTGGGATTTCAACGTTACGTGGGTCAATTGTCCCATAAATAACCGGGTAGTGGTCGGAAATGTCGCTTTCAATGAATACTGGTTCGCTTGGCTGTCTGTTAAATTGATTGCAATAAGGAGTTTCAACAGTCATATCTATCTTTCATGTCCGAGTATGAAGAGCTGGGACATATGAAGAAAGCGCAACCGCAAAACAGCCATTTCCATCCAGTTTTGCCACACCATGGTGTGTTTAAGACCAGTGATGAGAATTCAAAGCTACGTGTTGTGTTTAATGGATCAGCAAAACTGCGAGAAGGTCATCCTATCAACGACTTCCTTCATATTGGTCCAAAGCAACAAACCGATATATTTGACATCCTCCTTCGTTGGCGCATGTATCGATATGCCTTTTCTGCCGACATTCAGAAAATGTTCAGGCAGATAAAAATCGATACAGCTGATCAGTCTTATCAATGAATTTTGTGGCGGACTTCAGAAGATCAAGAAGTTTTGGAGTACGACCTTTGAACGGTTACTTACGATCTTGCTTGTTCCCCGTATCAGGCTGTAAGAACCTTACATCAACTGCCCATGGATGAAAGTAGCAGTTTTCCCCATGAAACTTTTGAGGAAAAACACATACGTCGATGACATATTTGCAGGAGCTGTTACACCTTAAGATGTTTGTGAACTTAAAACAGAACTGATAAACCTGCTCAAAGCGGGAGGTTTTTCTCTGGGTAAGTGGTCTGCTAATGATCCTATTTTGTTACATGGCTTATATCAGGACCAGTTAGTTCCCCTTAATAACCGTTCATGGCAACAGTTTCAAGAGATCCAAACACTCGGCATATCGTGGAATTCAACACTTTCGATTTTCTCCTTTAACCAACGGTGGAACGGTAACAAAGAGGAAATATCCGTCACTTATTGCTCACCTTTATGATCTCATGGGTTGGATTACACCATTAACAATAGGGTTCAAGATTTTTATGCAGTCGCTCTGGCACAGTGGCCAGATTGTATCACTTCCTCGGCTGGAGTTATGTGGAGCGGTATTGGTGGTAATACTCCTTAAACGAATTCAAGAAAAACTAGGACTGCAGACTGTCGAATTTGGATAGATTCAACAATAGAATTGTCCTGGATTCGGAAACATTCTTTAACATGGAAAACTTACGTTGCCAATTGAGATTCTGAAATCCGGGGAAGCCTTCCCAATGCATGTTGGCATCACATTTCAGATGAAAGTAATTCACCAGATCTCGCTACTCGAGGAATATCACCACTACTTGTTGTTTGAACTCCTCCATCGGTATAGTTCGCTGCAGAAACTTTTAAGGGTCACTGCGCACTGCCAACAATTCATACATCGTCTGCGTCATCGACAATCCTCTCAAATGGAATCTTCTTCTGTCGGTGAGCTAAGCCAATACAACTCAATGCAGGCTTACGTTTTTGGATTTCGCGTGTTAAAAATTTTCAATTTTCTGAAGACCTGCAAGTTTTGGTCAACAAGAAACTACTTCCATCAAGGAGCCAGCTCAGTTGTCTTAATCCGATTGTAGATGAACAAAGGATACTGCGTGTTGGAGGTCGTGTAAGGCATGCTTTACTTCATCCGGATGAGACGAATCCTATGATGCTTCCGTGCAAGGCATGCCTTACGACGTTGCTAGTTTGGGATGCTCATCAAAAAACTCTGCATGGTGGTACGCAATTAACGTTAAATCACTTGTGAAAAAAATTTTGAGTTCTTGGTGGTTGACAAGTTGTTATGTCCCATAAGTCTTCAAGTGCACACGATGTTGGCGATTGCGAGCTCCAGCAACTTCTCAGCTCATGGAAGACCTACCGTCACAACGAGCTCAGCGATGTCGACCATTTCTACACTTCGGAATTGACTTCGCAGGTCCCGTTAATCTTAGACTTTCGAAAGGGTGAGGTACCAAATCATACTAGGGATACATTGCGGTTTTTGTGTGTTTCGCTACATGGGTCGTACATTTGGATGTTCATCAGGATACTCCGCTGAAGACTTTCTACAAGTATATCTACGTTTTGTAGCACGACGTGGCATATGCGCTTGTCTTTCAAATGACTGCGGAACAAATTTTGTCGGTGCAAATAAGGAACTGCGAAACCTGTTCGATCAAGTACGTGCCGAGAGCAAGCTGTTGCACATCTGTTGGCCAATGACGGAACCGAGTGGCGCTTCAACCCTCCGTCAGCTCCTCATTTTGGAGGGATTTGGGAGGCTGCGGTTAAGTCCGTTTAGATGCATCTGAAACGAGTCATTGGGGAGGCACTTCTCACATTCGAAGAGATGTAAACTCTTTTAAGTCAGATCGAGGCGTGCCTCAATTTAAAGCCTCTGCAGCCCTTCTCGGACGACCCATCGGATATCTCAGCTCTCACTCCGGAGCACTTCCTTAAAGGAACATCAACACTGACCATACCGGAGTCATCACTATTGGACGTTGATCTCAGTCGAATGTCCCGCTGGCGATTGCTTTGACAAATGAATGAATTCTTCTGCAGCAGATGCTCTTCGGAATACCTTCCAGAGTTGCAGCAGCGCCGTTAATCGTACAGTCCACAGAGTTCAGTTAAAGTTGGAGATCTCTGCTTGGTTCACTCCAATCTTTATCCGCCTTGCAAATGACCCTTAGCTCGTATTATCAACGTGAAACCTAGAGCCGATGGATTGGTTCGTGTCGTGCACCTTCAAACAGCGACATCAACTCTTGTCCGACCGTAAAGAAAAATCAGTGTGATGCCTCAGGAAGAAGAACTTTGTTCGCCAGAATCTGGCGAAAGCGGGCGGGATGCTCCTAAAAGAGGGCTCACCATAACTAGTACTCAATGTTAGAGTTGGCAACTCTGAGAAAAGTAAAAAAAAGAAAAAAAAATATGTTTTTTTTTAAGTCTGTCACAGAAGAAAACACCGTGTCGGTTTAAATTCTCGTGTTGCATTTTTTTTTTTTTTTTATTTTGTATTCTCGAAACAAACTTAATAAAATCACCAATGGACTACCCATTTCTTCTATAAGGGATGTACAAATGCAATGCAGGCGCCGATTATGACTCCAAACGAGAAACTATTTCTGATGTTATTTGCTTTGACCCATGTTAAGCCTTTGATAAGGTTAAACATCGAATTCTCCTCCGCAAACTATCCAAATTTGGTCTTAACTGGTTGATTCGTTCGCTTGAGAGTTACTTATCAAACAGGACTCAAGTAACTGATTGAGGTACCAGATCAAGAAATACTCAATTCTGGATTGTCGTAACGTAGTCACGTCGGCCCTTCGGTTTTTCTCTTGTTCGCCAACGACCTATGCGAAGTTGTGGTTCAATCTAATATGTTGTCTTATATTGGTGATGCAAACATTTTCTTTTCGCCGGAAAATCCATCGCCGTGTGACTCATTGCAACCAGATTTAAATCGTATAAGTAACTACTAACTACTACTTTGTACAAAGCGAATCCAATGGTTTAAATACTAAAAAATGTAAAAATATGTCTTAAGTCCATTTAGTGAAAACTATTGCATTGACACCTATTCGAATAGAGTTAGTTCTACAAGTGATCTTGGCATTACTTTTAACTCATAATTGTGCTTCATTGAATACATTGACTATATGGTCAATAAATCAAAGAGCAGATATAAATTAATTCTTCTATTCTCTTCCGATTCCTTCATGTAAAAAATTATCCATGTTACAAAATATCTTTATTGCACTCTTGTGCGACCCATTCTAGACTGTTACAGTTGTGTCTGGTGTCGTAGACATTCGACACACATAACAAAGATTGTATCTGCATAAAAATGATTCCTTCTTTTCGCTCTTTCTGCGTATACTGTAATAGAGACATGCATATAACCTTCTATAACAACCAACTGCTACTTATTAACTTCCAACATTGGAAGAACACGGTTCATTTACGAATCTGGCTTTAATTTTGAACTTAATAAAGGTCTCATAAATTCAACTTATTTCTTAAAAGTTATTTAGTTAAATGTTAGTCATCGATTCTCAAGGCACGGAAACTTTTCGTCGCCCTAAGTAACCATGGTGTGCATGAACAGATCACTACAATGATGACAGATTTCAACAGACATTATCATCTTATTGATTTTAATGCTTGTAAATTTAATTTAATGACCTTTTTGCTATCTTCAATTATGTGAATTTTATAACCATATAAATCCCTTCTTAAACTATAAATGAGAAAGTAGCCCCATCGGCCAGAATTGAAAATATCAAAGCTCAGAATATGTTGCACGATCATAACAGTCCCCTTAACACTTTCAAAACAGCTCTAGAATCAATGCAGGGAGAAGATTACATGTTAGATATGTGGGGAACATGAAAGATGAAAAAATTCACCCTTATTCAACGAATTCAACCAGTAGTCTCTGGTGAACAGTTTGCTTCCCGTGATACATTAACCAGAGTACCTAATGCATACATTTTACGCCGCGTAACAATATCTGCTAATGCTTAGCAAGGGGCAAGAGGTGTATCACTTTCAAATACCACAATTCAATCCAGTATCATGCTCTTACCCAGTAAAAAAAGTAACGCGCATGGATTTTTATGCCTGGAATACCATGATTCGAGAAAATGTTTTACTATAACATCACGATGCAGACAACTGACCAACCAGTTGAAAGCGAACGATTACGATACATTTTATTAAATCATAAAAAATAAAGAGCGGAGAACAACATCCAACTTGCAGATGCTGCAGCAAATAACGCAAACTTAAATCTTTAAATGTTTGGTCTTTATTGGTTAATAGCCCCAGTATTTACACATTTATTTGTTCGCATGATTAACATGTTGCAACAAAGCGCAAGTTGCAAGAGCTCATTAGCGCTTAAATATCCAAGTGAAGAGACTGCATGACTGCGGAAGAGGCTGCAGAATGTAAATCAGGGCCCAATGAGCGAGAGTTTTTCGCTATATTAATAGCGACATGTGAAATTTTAAATTTTTTTAAACCCTCAACAATTGTGCGAAAAGTTGATGTTATCAATTACGGATTATCTTTCACACAGATTACAAAAACATAATTCGAATGCTCCATACAATGATTTAATTTACAATGACGCCAGATTAAGATACTGCTTCTTCAAAAGGACAAATAATGGAGGGCGTTCCACTTTTGAGTCCAGAACAAAGATGATAAAGTTATTGAAAAAATTTAAAGTGGCAAACGGGGTATATTCTTTTTGGATGATTAAGGAGGCATTGTCAAAACCTTTCTTTTAAATTAGCTAATAGCTCAAATCCAGAAAGGTAAAGGAGATGCTCTTCCTTTAGCTTCAACTAGATTAGCTGCTGCGCTGCTCACTGGGGGACAAACGACTTTGTCTTACAAAAGAGAAATCGAAGCAATAGATCGCAGCATTAAAAACATCAAGCACAGTATCATAGGAGGGATGGCGATACTTCTAGCTGGTGACTTTAGACAAACCCTGCCGGTGATTACTAGGGGCACACCGGCCGTGAATTTTTTTCTTCAAATTACCGATAAAACAGATGATAAAAAAAAGACTACCTATCCCGAACTCCAAATTAATATGAGCAATATTTGATATGAGCCGAAATTAACTCTCAATTGCCAAATTTCTACCGAACCTACTGTATTGCTCTTGAATTTCTCAACCTCAACCATTTTACCGACCTAAGTTCGATGCCCAAGAGTTCTACTAGCAGCGTCATGTATAAAACGTTGTTAACGGAGTTGTCCGTTCGGCACAAAAGCAACTATTGGGGGCTTATTTTTAGCAATGACTTCAGAGATTCATACGGAACAGTATTTGTGGTTGTAGACGAAACTGGTAAAGCCTTAATAATAGAAATCCTACCCCAGTTCTCATCAGTTATGACAGCGGAATCACTTGCGATATTGTGCGCTACCATAATTCGAACCCAAATGAAACTGCTCATTTGCACAGACAGACTTTCAGCATAAAAACCAAGGCAACGAAGAAGCTGCTACCGCCGCTAAATAAGCAATTTATGAACCTCTTGTCCTATGAAATGTTTTCAACAAAAGTGACGTCATAAAGTTTTGCGAAACATTATGGCTTTTAAAGCTTTTTTTTTGAATTGTTGAAATCCAACGAAGCTATTACTATACTATATACTATATTACTATATTTCTTGTGCAAGACGATGACGTGGGCATTAAATGTTCGTACAACATATCAAGTGTAGAAAGACCAGTTTCGTTTGCGGAGAGTTTAAAGCATTATTAGCAATTCACCGTGGAGTGTGATTTTGATCGGAAAACGATTGTAGTGTTGCAATGATGCCACTTCATCATTCAAGAATTCAATACGATACAGCTTTTCGTTGTTTTGAATATGATAAGCGTTTTACATTGTGCGTTTTCAGGGCATCAAACCGCTACATATAAAAAACATTGTGCAGAAGTTTCGGGGTCCGTCAATGGTCCGCAGAGGGCGAAGAGGAATACTAAAAACCTGCGTGAACGGGTTTTAGCAGCAATAAGTTCTTTTCCGTTGAGTATTTTTTTGTGTGCTGACGTGTTTGGATTTTTCAACAACAACTTTGGTCATCGAATTTTCAAAATTGCATCGGACCGGATGTCTCGACGTTCCAAACCGAATATGGTGCGGTCGGTCAAGAGATGTAAACTTTTGCATCTGCTGCAATTGGTTTGAAACACTTTCGGTACCACCATCGTTCTTCACAACAAAAATTTAATAGTCCATTGTCAACTGCGTCGACAATCAGCATCAAGGTTGAATTCGGTAGCATTAGCTTGATACGCGCGCACGCCCCCACAGAAGAGAAAGACGAAGACAACAAAGATGTGTTTTACGAGCTCCTCAAGAAATTTTATAAGCAATGCCCTAGCTATGACATTTAAATTGCGATTTTAACGCCAAGTTAGTAACAAAAGAAATTTTTAATGGAATAATCGCAAAAAAACAGCCTGCACGACGCCAGATCCTTGAACGGATTCAGTCTTAAAGGTTTTGGATGTCCAAACTTTCCGAGGGGCCAACATCGACTCCTTGTAGTTAAGGTATAAAGGAAATGTTGTGAGAAAGTACGATGTCGGACGGCTTCAATCGCAAGAGATCGCCATATTCTTCTCCGAACGAGTCACAAGTGACTTCTTGAGAGTATTCAGAACCAGCCTTTGCTTGGTTACATGAGTCCACTACAGCGAAACGCCTGGTTTGATGATGAATGCCGGCAGGTGTATGTAGCCAAACAACAAGCATACATAGCTGCGCTGCACAAAAGGACGAGAACCAGCTTATCAGAAAGAGAGAGCATGAGGAGCACACGAACGAGGTTGTTCAAGAAACAAGAAAGAGGTTCGAAAACTTTACCAGCAGGTAAAACGAATATACCAGAGTTATAGACCTCGAGTCGAAGCCTGCAAAGATCAAAATGGAAACATCGTAGCAGAATCGCACTCAATGTTGAGGATATGGAAAAACGATTTCTGCACCCAGTATAACGACGAAGATGAATCAAATTCAGCTAAGCAGGCTGAACCATTCTCTGATGACGACGCAGCCCAACAATAACGTCTTTCCAACAAAGACGAAGTAAAGAAAGTAAAATCTAAGATTGAGTCTTATAAAGCCGCTTGAGCAAATGGCTTAGCTGACGAACTTTTCAAAGCGGCGGGCGGTGACTTGGTCAGGAGTATGCAACAGCTCATCTGCAACATATGGTCGGAAGAAAGCTTGCCCGATGAATGGGCCAGCAGGCCCAGAAAGGGGACCATTCACCAACTATAGAGATCAGTCTTCTTAACCTATAAGATCTTTTCTGCCGTATTATGTGAACGTCTGAAGCCGTTCTTCAACAACCTGATATGTCCATATATAATATTACATTTACCAGGAGCTCCAAATCCTCATAGAGACGAGCCGAATACAAGCTGCTCCATTAGAGTTGGCAAAGACCTCACCGATGATCCGAAAGAAGGTTTAAAGCAAGGTGACAGGTGAAAGGTGACACGTCAACAGTCACTTTTTTCCAAAGGACTGTTTAACTACTCGCATACGCCGATGATATTGACATAATCGGAAGAACGCAGCGTGATGTCAATAGTGCGTTTGTGAGTATTGAGACAGAAGCGACAAAGATCGATTTGGCGTTAAGCGAGGGCAAAACGAAGTATGTGCTTTTATCAAGAAAGGACACGCAACACCGAGTCTTGGTCAGTACACCACTTTGGGGTAGTTAGGGACTTTCTGTACGTAGGCTCTGCTAAAAACACAGATAATAACACTAGCGCTGAGATCAAACGAAGAATATATCTTGATAATCGCTGAATCTTTGGCCTTAAAAAGCAATTGAGAAATAAAACCCTCGCTCAAAAAAACAAACTCTCATTCTATATGTCGCAGAAGTATGAAAACTTTCAAAATCCGATGAGAACGCCTCCATCAAAGTAGTATACCAAAATGATTATACGTATTTCAATAACTCGCGAGAGAAATTGTCGAAGAAGAATGAGCAAACTAGCAAACTGCCAAGTCAGCAAATCACTAATAACTAAGGCAATCAAAGAAAAATCAAAGGGCAACATCTTAGAGAGCATCAATCTTACTATGGTTAAGTTCTGAAGATTTAAAAAAAATACAGAATGATGAAATACAAATATTTTTGAATGATGAAATACAAATATTTGAAAACAGTTAGTTTCTTACTGCAATAACACTTGGTGGTGAACAATCAGTGTTGGTGCTTTGATTTTTTTTCTTTCGAATAATGTTATCTTATTTACAGTTGGAAGATTTGTACTTAAAAATCAATTTTTATATTTCAATTATATCGTTTAATTTCTTGAAGACTGTAATCACTCAAAAACTCGATTTTGCAGAAAACGCGTTTAGAGTTTTGACTATACCATTAACTGTAAAAAATGCATTTTCTCATCTAACACCAAGAGCATCGAAGTTATTAATAATATTAGAAATACACAACTTAAAGAATGTTGAAGCGAATATTTATGTCTTCAAGTAAATGAGCTTTATGTGATAAATAATTCTAAATTGTTGTATTTCATAAACTCACTTTGTAGTACACGTCCGGCACATATTGCTTATCACTTGGTTCACGAATGTAGCCCAGTTCAGGTGCATCTTTCGTTGGAATTAAACAATTCTCTTTAACCAACGCCATACACTGAGCTGAAACTGCATATCCTTCCATATGAATTTGTTTAGTCTTATCTCCTGTAACATCATTAAGTTATTTCTGTCACTTCGTATAACATATTAATGGGACATTACCAGTAACGCAGATAGTTATAAACTTGGACCCAAAAAAACCACTTGAAGAATACTTGCACGCATTAGGGTGACTATTTTGAAATTGACCTGCCATAATACATTCTTGTGCGGTGAGAAAGTGGGTTTCGATTCCACGTATGTGTTTAACTGTGCCAATGGCGACATCTTCGGAAATGAGATCTGTGAAAATCCAACCAATCTAAATCGAAACAGTTAAAATACATATAAAACATAGCTAAAATGTTGTGAGTTTACCTTCTTCAGCCCTAAGGCACCTGCGACATGTTCGACATCAACCGTGTTATCGTTATCAAGTAATGTAATTGAATCCCTTGTTGATTCCTGAGGTGGTTCATATATGGCTGCAACTTTAGCCCTTATACCGAGAGGAACGTCTCCATGCACCTCATACGTTCCATACAAAAATCCCATTCTTTGGTGTCCAGTTGTGCGCCAATAGTTAAGAAAGCGTTCAACAATAGTTGTATTTTCAAACATAACATGATCGACATGGCGATAAATCTGACGTTTAAGTGTGATTGATGGTGGTTGACATTTTGAACATATTCCCTTAGGCCACGGTGGATGTTCCCTACAACCGGGTTTGATTTGACAGTTTACATCATCGATTGCAACAAATTTTCCTTTTTGTATTCCAGATGTTTGTTTTTTTATATAAGAATGAAAAGAAAGATGTTTAATGTTCTGTTCCTTCAGGTAAACATCGTCGTATGGCTCAATAGGGGAACAGTGGACACAACATCCATTTAAGTTATGCCGGCATCTAGGGGTATTTTAAGGAGATAACTGCACATTATTGCTATTTTACTTTAATTCAGATTTTTTTTTACAATTTATTGTCGCGCCCACGTTGAATTCGTCCATCAGACTTGGCAAGTATAACATCAATTGTATCTTCCGTAATATCGGGCAATTTTTTTACATTTGTGCTAGCTTCACTGTTAGATGAAAAATCTTTACTAGGAGCTACGTCTACCTGCATTTTTTTAAGAATGATTAAGATCAATTCAATGCAATATTTACAATGTTGAAAGCTTACCCATGAAGAATCACTCGCTCGTTTTACGTAAATCATATCACCATGTTTTAAATTAAATGCGCTGATTGTTTGCAATCGACTTGGTATTAACTAGATAATCAATATAAAAATATGTTCTTAAAGGACTCATTTCGGTTTTAATAAAATGTATACCTCTTCCGTTAAATGACGATCTTTAAAAAGAACAAACTCTTCATCAAGAAGTAATGAGCTTCGAACGGAATCATACAGATGTTTGATATTATCTTTGGTTGACATATCAAGTCTTTTTATTCCCTCAGAAGACTGGACCCGAATTACCTAAAAATCAAAACAAGTTATAAAAAGGAAGATTTTCAAAAGTTTATTCTGAAATTGAAAGTATGTAGGTGGATTGTTGGGGGCTATTAACAAAAGAAGGCGAAATAATGTTTTCCCCAAAGCCACTTCTCTTTATCAAGGCGGCAGAAGAATTCGCAATCAACGATGACGTCTACAGCTATAGCTACATCAACTTCTCCCTTAACACATTATATGAGCTAAATAAACCATATACTGCACAGTGTAGAAAGAAATAACTTTAACCAAGATAATGTTAGTCGCGAGAACTCCATCTGGTCAAAAAAAAAAAAAAATATGAAAATTAAATTGGACGTAAAATGTAAATTTCACAAAACTATCGTTTGAAATTAATCTGGTCCAAAAAAAATTCAAGGCGGTGCAGTGGCAATTAAAGCTGATGAAACCTTAGTTTAAAATTGAAGCAGAAATAAAAACAAAGCTTGTTGTGATGTTAGAATACCAGAACTTAGGAAACCTAGAGTGCTAATTGTAGAAATGAAAGAGAGACGAGACGGTCGATTCTCGTTCTGTGAAGTGATACATTTTTTTCATATCTTCAAGCAAAATTCGATTGTCGATATATATGTGAGTAACTTTATCATCACATTTGTAAAAATTTATTTTGAAAAAAAATCAACTGCTGATTGTGCCCATTCGGGGCATAATGAGTGGAATTCATTGAGCATGAAGCTGAATAGTTTAGGCGGAATGTTCAAGATGGACCGAATTGGAGGAATTATTGAAAGGATTTTGTAATAAGTTATCAATATTAATTTCATAGAATATTTATTTATACATAGAATAAGCGTGCGCAACCGTAACACCGACTTCAAGGAGCAGCGGCGTAGAAGCGGAGTCAATGGACTTCTCCCAATTAAGGAGAGATATACCTACAAATAATGGGCATAAAAGCCCAGAAGCCGTGGAAGGAGTCTCAAAAGTTGTTAGTGAGATGGCCTTCGAACCAATCATAGTAAATATCGAGCGTGATGTTAAAACAGAATTTTGTTTTTCAAAAAACTTTTTTTTAAAGGTTGAGACACTGTCTGTACTGAGCAAATGCCTGACAAACACGCCGGTATTCTTGTAGAACTAAATCTGAGGCAGGTAGCAGATCATCGTCAACTAAATCAACTTCATAACCATTTGTTCCGTTTCCTTCGTCAAGCACATTTTCGAGGGTTGAATGCCGCCATATGTATGCGTGGTGGAGGTCTCCTTCATACTATGCATTAGCACTCAAACTGACACCTCATGCTGCATATTTCTCAGTTGTTTTTGAAAAAAAAAATTAACCCAGGAAGTTTATAATCGTTTTTGTTTAGGACTACATTCGAAAGCATCTAAGCGAGATATGAGAGATGCAAAATGTTCCTTTCAACTTCTAAAATTCTAGCGAACAACGAATAACTTCTTTAAGCAGTAGGATTTGAATGTAAATACATCTTTATAATTATCGTTGTTGGTTTTTAGGCTAGAAAATTCATCAAATAGTTCATTTTTAAGAACAAAACAACTATAAAAGGAAGGCACTAAATCAGAATTCAGGTTTCTCCTTTTCTTAATCTTCTCATTAATGATCCGCTACCGTGATGATCGATTTGTTTGATCTTGTTGAAGAGTTGCCGCCTTCCTTGTTTCTGTGTACACTTGAAACACTTCTCAATTGAGTCTTGAAGAACCTTTAAAGGTATTTGCAATTATTTGTTGGGCTTTGCCTATAGCCAGTTTCTCGTTTATCTTTCTCAGAGTTAATTCTTCACCATCATCCTCACGTGACTGGATTATTCGTTGAATTTTTAAATTGCAAATGAATTTCTTCCTTGTGGGTGGTGTTATTTTTTTGCAGCTGTAATCTAGTGAGAAATAAAAAAGACGGTTTCTTCGTCAAGTTAACTTTCAGAAATTATGGCGTTTTCACGCCGTTCCACCTCCATTTCATTTTAATGAACCTAACAATTTTTTATAAGTTGCAGTAGAGAATCAAGGGAGGACGTAAATTGAACAAAAAGTGATAATATACAAGTCGGCCAATCAGTATCTTGAGAAAGAAAGAAAAACGACAAAATACACTAGTCCCTCTGACATTTAATTTATTTTGGGTTCGGTTGATTAACAGATGTTAATGACTTCAGTATACGACTATTTCCTCTGTTCCCGCCACATGCAAATAATATAAGCTGCTACCATAATACGGAAGTTAGGTAAATTGACAATTTTCCTTACCAATTTGTCACCTTGTAAATTACATGCGGCTTATGATATTTCGATAGGAACTGTCTAATGGCAACAAAGTCTCTAATCGAATATGTCCTTGCCGGCCAAAAATGTTTAAAAAAAGAGATTTTTCTATTTTGCTCAAAGCTTCTTATCCAAATCGCGATGTTCATGTTATTAAATTGATCATTTAAGTATTCCGTCAGTTTAACAATAATACTACCACGTTGGTTTATCCCAAATAATAATTGACTAGGTGTCTCTTTTGTAGTGCTGTGAACAATGTTGTTCGAGGTATATTCAACTTGACCCAACTTTGATGCCAAATCTGCATTGGGCATCTTGAAGGGGCTCAGTCAATTTACTGAGCGTTGCTCTTAGGATATAATTTACCCGTTCCACCCGACCATTTGCTTGAGGACAGGCTACTGCAACCTTAACATGGTCACTGAAATTACTGAATTCAAATGGAAATGGAAAGTTGAATGGAAAGGTTCTCCCTTAGTACTTGTTGAATTAACCGGTGACAGGCGAACAAATTTCGTAAATGAGCGAAGGCAGGGGACCGAAGTGGTCTACTTTATCAATCGGAATTGAATTTTAAAGTATATGAAATAAATTGTGCTCGTTTGAGCAAACCGATGCTCAGTTAAGAATACATTGACTACATTTTCTTATTTTGACCAATTTTATCTTTCATCCTTTCAAACCATATCTTATTTAAATATAACATATATCGATTCCTAATCCGTATCCGTATCATCCGAGTGACAGTCTTCCAGAAAATCTGAGTCCAGTATTTTAAAAAACGAGATCTTCCGAGCTCAAAGCTATCAACAAAACTGGTAACCAATTTTCGTAGGATTTCACTTATCTGTATCACCTGTATCTGGATGTCTAGATCATCATTATCTATAGCGGGAACAGTCTGACATTTATTCGACATACGACTTAATGCATCAACATGGGCCATTGATACACCACTTTGGTGTTGGAATAAATAGTTCAAGTTTACTGATTCAAGGGCCATCCAGCTATTATTGGGTTAACCTGTTTTTACTCAGGTTCGTGGTGAGTGAATTGCAGTCTGTGATAATTTTGAACGGAATCCCTTCCAAATACATAGGAAATCGTTGAAGTGCATAAATAATATCGTAGAAAGAGTTTCGAATTCAAAACAACGATATTTTGATTCAGCCGTGAGTGTCAACTTTGGAGAAAAAAACAAAAAAAAAACAATTCATCAATTCGTTGAATACCTTTCACACAAGTTTCGAAAAAATCGAAAGTGATTCTTTACAATGTAAATGGTCTAGCAATTCTTGAAGAAAACTTTCGTTTAAAATGAGATCAAACGTGTACACACATACAAGTATTCAATACCATCCTAACCGATGTTGCATTTGCTTTATTTCACTTCTGAGCCCTATTATTATACCCTCCGCAAAAACTCTTCAAATATCTGCAAGTACGTCATATACTATAAATAATAATCTTCCCAACATCGTAGCGGGTTGCAGTGAAACGGAGTGTTATAACGACATCTAATCTTCATTTCATAATCACATGGCTTCCAAGCTATATATTTGGGTCTTATTAAAGAATCGGTTACGACTTTTCGCAATGCATCGGAATAAAACTTGTTAAGTCGCGGACAAATATCGAGTTCTAAGTCTAATTGCAGTCTAGCTACATCTATACAACATAATTTTTCAAGAAAGTTATCGGCAGACAAGGGCGCAGGGTACCCCTTAGGTTTAACAAACTCTACTTAACTTTGCATTACATGCACGGCTTTTACAATCGGACAATCAGACACACCATTCGGGTTGTTCAAACTCGAATACATGACCTTCAGTCTACGCATCGCCGCACACACTTTTCAACGTGGCCTAGAGGACATCGCTTTTCCGTACTTGAACGACATGTGTTTTGCATCAGACAACGACGAAGAGCATGAGCAACCCACGCTTGAAGGAATTTGGACTGTTTATAAACCAATCGAAGTGTTTTCTGAGTCAAAGCGAAATCGAATTTTTAGGACATTTGAGCAACCAAACGACACAAAAGTGAAGGTCATACAGGAATTCGAAAAACTTAAAATAGCGAAAGAATTAAAGAGATAAGAAAGAAAGAGCCATGATCAACTTTAACAGTCGTTTTTACAGCACGCCTTCAACAATCAGGTGGTTCTGCAAAGTTTCATCAAGGGATCACTTGGACAATTTCAGCGGAATCTGGGTTCGAACAGTGCAACAGCGACTTGGCAAACGCAACACTTTTGGTACAACCGGCCGTCAACGCGACGACATGGTTGAGTACGGACGCATCGGATGTGGCCATAGGAGCAGTATTACACCAGCTTGTAGATCAAGTACCCAAGCCGCTAGGATTTGTTTCCAAGAATTTAACCGACGTGCATCAAAGATACGGCATATACTGGTGATGTACGAAGCGGTTTTGACGTTTGTACGCGAAGTGTGTTGTGAATTCAGAAGCAAATTAAAAACTAAATTCAAAGTGTAAATATGCTGTAGTTTTGCCGTTGAATGGTTTGATTTGCTTGCTTAAAAAGGCCTTAAGCTTTGGTGCCATTTAATGTTCGGGGCTGCACCAGTTTTCCTGAGTTGTTGTCACTTAAAAAAAAATGATAAAATCTATGCATGAGGGCTGCACCCAATATATGGGTAATGTCGACGTATTAAAGGATATGCAGCAAAGTGTAAATCAAAATAAACGTTATTTGAGAGCAAACAAAGAGGGATTTGAGGAGGCAGGTGCTACAAAATGAAAAAAGACTACTGGAAGCCATAGAATCGAGTTATATAGAGAGGTTGCAGCAAATGAAAAAATCGCAAGAAAATCAAATAAAAAAAAAAGTGCGAGTTCTTGGAAAATTAAAAGGTTGAGAAAAAAAAACTTTAGTGAATTTAAAAATAGCAATTCCAACAATGAGAAAATTTGTATGGAAGTGAAATAAATGTGTGAAGATTTATCTTTGGTGAAGACGAAAAATTACAGTATAGTTACGACATTAAAAAAAGCCTATGCGGACTTTGCGAAGAAAGGAACACTTGTAATTCTATAACTTTAAGAGAGGCAAATATGTGCACTAGGGTGGTCGTAAAAAATCGAAGTCGGAATTTTGTCGATGGGAACCCCATCATTTGTGCAGCCTGTCCAGATTTTAAGATAGACAAAGTTTGAGCACGATTGGATCACGTTAACACGTGTCGACGGTCGCTCAAAGTTTAAAAAAATCAACGAATTGCTTTTGTTCCTCGTCTTTTGTGATAACTTTATTAAAATCGGTTATCAGCTTAACTCCCCTCTCTGCTACATCATTCACAACTTTCAGTGATTTAATTATCCTCAAACCTTCTTTGAAATCATTATTTTTTGACCAGGTGGCAGGGTGTTCTCTAAGGAATTCCGGGTTGATCTGGAACCGCTGAAACAAGTGCATTGTTTCCTTACTTATAATACCCTCAATCAAGGTGTTGTTGTAATCCTCTGCATCACTGTCTTCTTCATCAGTTTCTAGACACAACAAAAGGAAGATGATGAACTAAGCTAAAATTAAGCAGAGTTTTCGCCAGCCTCGCTCACTAGCGCTAGGGCTTTTAGACTTGTGTCTTAGAGACTGAGATATGGTTTTGCTTCACTAGGTTTTACAATTGGATTATTTTCCTAACCTCAATAAGAAGGAGAACAATAATGACGATTATGATGAAAAAGAAAAAAACTAAACAAATGTCATAACGTTCCGCTTCGATGTTCTTGATGGTTCTCGTACGCTGCCGTACAAGTTCTCTCTCTTCATTCCTTGTTAATCTCAGATAAACGCCAATCATAGAACCAGGACGACCTGGCTGCCTGTGGCTTTCAAGAAACGCCTTGTCTTCTTCTGACTTCATGATGGTCAAGGCCACTTTGTGAGCGATATCGAAAATATCATCTAGCTTCGAGGCAAAGTCTTTGATTTTGTTCTTCAAAGTATCCGACTGCTTATTCTTGTCCTTTTGAATAGACCTCCATTAAGCTTCTCTAATGCTGTAACAGCATCTTTATCGTGTTTTGTAGGGATACGAGCTTTCGCCCAAAATACAAGTACTTCTTGAATTGTGATTTTTGCTTATTCTCTAAGGCTCATTTTCACGCAACGTATATTGTAGAACAAAGTGGCCAGAACTTGTCTTTTAGATGGCAATTTACAATCAGTTATTTGGTGAGCCGGATAGCCCACGAGAAATATACTATCTTTGGTTCTGGTTGTCATGGCGGAGGTAGAAGCGAATATCAAAACAGTATGTTTAATTTTTTAACAAAGAACTAGGTTTGTGATAATGGTAAAAAAATGTAAAAGCACTGTATTAGAAACACACGCTATAATCACCACTTTTTTAAAAAAGAAAAAATGATCAAAAACAATTTTATCTTAACTTCTCAGGTGCTTCTTTAAAACTAATGAATAATTAAAAAAAATTCTTTGCTGAAAAATAACCGGTGTATTACAATTAAATTACAGTTTGAACAATGTTCAATGAACTTTAGCCATGGGTCCTAAAAGTATTTGGTTAAAAATAGAATGGAACTGTTATTATAGAAAGCAAAAATCAAAGAGAAAACGAAAAAATAAAGAGAGCCCTAGAGTAAAAGTTAAAGGATAAATTCGTAGTAAAAATGCCTGAGCTTTAAAATCCGAGGATTTAAATAAACAACATGACGGGAAAGTATAGTGAAGATAAGCGAAATTATAAAACAAAATGTGCAATTTTAACACAGCAAACTGAAGGTGGTAACAATAAAATAATTTATAAGGAAACAAATTAAAGGCTACAATATGTAATTAAATTGGAAATTGAAAGCTTAAAGAAAATGATGGACATTGGTAAAGTAAACGTTGATTGAAATCACTATTTGATCTTTGATGGAGTGGAAGTTACCAAGTGCTACAAATATAATGGATTCAATTACAAATTAACGGAGTGTGAAAATAAGGAAATTTGTTGTAGATGCCTCGAGGAACATAGCTGTAAGGACTGCAAGAGCGATATCTTAGAAAAGTGAATTAATTGTGAAAAAGTATACTCTAGGTTTAACTTGGGACTAGATGCTAAACATGGAATCTTGAGGAGGAAATGGCCAGTTTATTTAAGAAAACTTAAAAGGGTAAAGCAAAATAAAAAACTTTCAAAGCATTGTAAGCATTGTTGGAAGTCAATGCACGAATTAAAAGTACTTAGTGAGACACGTTACCCCGGATATTGGAAACTCGAAAATTGAAATAGCTTTGACTAAACATCCAAGAGGACTGGTGGAATTGTCTTATATTACAAGAAGTATTAGCAAGTAAAAATAACTCAGATTCTCAGATAACTCAGTTTTCAAGGGGGGAAATTACAGTAGCACTAAAAAAAATAGGCATATTTTCGGGAATTAATTTTGGCTGAATAAAAGTGCCAATAGAAAATCTGTAAAGTAGGTTTTATAGCAATACTTAAAAAGTGCAAAATGTATTTTTTTCAATAAAAAATATATAAAAATGGCGGTTGCGAAGCATATGCCTCAAGGCGCCTATTTTTGACAGCGTGTCGATGGCCGACGACGTAGACTCCTTAATTTTTGACCAAGAAGAAAACACCAACATTTTTTAGTTTTCATATAACAACAGCTAGCGAGCTACGTAGGATTTTTTCGATATATTGATTTTTTACAAAATGGTGCATGTTTGAAAATAAACTTAAATTTTTGACAAAAAACACCGACATAAAATTGTCAATAAAAAAAAATTAAGCCATATAAAATAATCCTACGTAGCTTGGAGAAAAATATTTCGAAGCAACTGTCAAAATTTCAAGTCGATCGGTAAAGATTTGCTCGAGTTATGTCTTCGGCGAGCTCAAAAAAAGTGGTTTCGAGAAAAACGCGTACTGAGAAACCATGTGAAAATATATGAGTATACCGGAGAGGCGTTACCGCAGGGTGAAAAATTTGGTCACGCGGACACTTTTGCCGTATTCCATCAGTTGGTATATTATTTTTAAGACTCTAAGGCTCCTTTTAAGGGGAAAAATTTTTTTTCGAAAAATTTAAAATTTTACTGTGATTTCCCCCCTTAATGTGTAGACATCCTGAGATGTTACAAATGTAAAGCATTCAATCCCATATCTTCCGCGTTCAAGAGAGAGGATGAGACTTGTTTTAAATGTCGAAGCGATAATTATGTGTAAAAATTGTAGCCGTGCGAACAAAAATGTAAATCTTAGTCTACATGACGTTAAGTAGATTATGTCCAGTGTACCTAAACAAGCTTGAAGTGAAGAAGAAGAAACAATTGGATATTTGCAACCAAACAAGATAACTGGAGTTTATATGAATAAACAAGGTCTCACCAGTAACTTCGATGTCTTAGAGGAATTGGTGTATAAAAATAAGTTTGGATTTATGATATTGGATTAACATATTACCTCAGATATAAAAAAGCGAATGTGAGTTAAAGAACTATAGAAAGTTCAACTGTTAAGCAAATTCAAGGCATACAGGAAGAGTAACAATACATGGAAATAAAGAAATGAAGTCGGTCAATACAAGTCAATATGGATGCTATTGGTAAAAATTGAGTGTGATAACAAATGTTGGAATATAATCGCTTTGTACCGATCATATAAAATGAGAATATTGGAATTTAATGAAACTTTAAGCGAATTTACGGAAAGAAACTTAATATATTAAGTTTGAGGCAGCTAGTCAAAGACAAAACAAAACAAAAAGAAAACAAAACAAACCCTTATAGATTATGTTCTAAAGGATCATATCTCGTAAATTTAAGTAGCAGCAAAAAATAACTGAATTTTATCTGATCATGAAATAATTAAAATCGATCGTCGTGTTTAAAGAAAAGAAATTAATAAACCCAAGAGTGATAAATGTGATAAAATTAAATTCTTTAGTGAGCTAAGATCTAGAAACAGTGAGAGACTAGCGATCATGAATATGGAAAGAAAAGTACCACTCGAATTCAAAATATTTATTTTAAATATTTTAATTTGACCTCTTTGAATCGAATCCCATAATGTTGAGTGGTTTAATGAAGTATTAAATGAGCGCAGACAAGAAAAACACGCTTGTATAGAATATATAGTATATTAAAAACAAATGAAAGCTGAGAATTTTACAGAAGGTCTCGAAATATATATAAACTCAAGTGCACAAAATAAAAAAAAGTATATTGAAGGGAAAATTGAAGTAAATGCAAAAAACCAAGTATCTCCAAGCTATGTGGAGAGCAATCATAAAGTATATTTTAACACAATCACATCAAGACCTGTGTGAAATTAAAGTGAATGATGTTATAATCAGTAACGCCATAGACATATCAAACAAATTAAATTAATTTTTTGAAAGTAATTAATGCATGAAACCTGGTTCAATTTCGTCCCATAAATATGATGCCTGTTTATGAAAAGATATTGGAGGAAGTTATCTATGTCCAGTTGGAGAGTTACCTTATTCAAAATGGAATACTTTGCGACGTGCTCCTGGTTTTCGAAAAGGTCATTCGACGGAAACGGCTACGGCATGGGTGCTAAATGATCGGAAAAGAGATCTTGATCCGGGAAACTCTGTGCTGGCACTTTTCCTGGATCTAAAAAGAGCATTTGAGACGGTAGACAGACAAATTTGATTGCTCAAATTATCTAAATATGGAATTCAGCAGAAAGAGCTTCAATGGTTTGAGGCTTACCTATCTACAAGGACTCAAAGGGTAAAAATAGGAGAAGTACATTCATCGGTAAAGGCGGTAAGCTTGGGTGTTTCGTGAGGAACAGCTCTTGGAGTTATACTTTTCCTTATTTATGTAAATGACATAAAATATTGTCTTAAATGTTCAATGTGCGGAGGATACATTGATTTATATTAGTGGAACAAATTTAAAAGAAAATGAAAATAAACCTTATTTAGATGTCTATTCGTTGTATAAATGGCTATGTAAAAATAAATTGAAATTAAATGTTCCAAAAACTATGTGTATCACCAATAGGGATTACGAAATTGACTTCAAAATAGATAACTGTGATATTGAATGTGTTAATCAAATTAAATATTTGGATGTAAAAATCGATGTGGCTTTCACTTCATGTCGACTTTGTATGTGCGAAAATGTAAAAAAAACGTTCAATTAGTATATATAACTCGATTATCTTACCACACATAAATTATTCTTAGTCTATTTTCTATTTGTGTAGTGAAAGTTAAGTCGACAATATACAAATTTTACAAAACAGATCTATGAGATATGTATTGCAGTGCGGGTTGAGAACCCATATTACTGATATGTTGATTGATTTTATATGGATGAATACCAGACAAAGAATAAATTCAATTTATTTATTTGTATTTTTAAACAAAAAAATGGAATGCTCCCTATGTATCTAGAAATAAATTTGCAATATGTTGTTATCTATTATAATTTAAGAAATGCTGGAGATTTCCGTTTACCATTATATCGAAGAACTAGTTCTCAGAATAATGTTTTGTGTAATGTAACGCAGCTGTTTAATAACCTAGATTTAAAAATTAAAATAAAAAGAAATATTAATATATTTAAGACATTGCGCAGCACATTATATATATCGACATACTTTAGTTAATGAATTGTTAAAATAAAGCTTTTTAAACTAATAAACATTTAAAACTTAAAACTAAAACATATGGTGGACGGTAGCTAAATGCAAAAAATAATATTAATATAGAAATCGCCATGGTGTAAAGATAACCAAGTGGCCCGGTTAATACGTTGTGTGATGATATTATATCTTAGAAGAAAGTGATAACAATATTATAATTTTAGGTGACGTCAACATAAACTCAAAGAAGTAAAAGAGATAGTTGCAGATAAATGCGGGAGGCCAAGTGTCATATTCTCACATTGTCGAAAGTGCGAACAGGAGCGTTGCCAATACCAGAAATACGCATATAGTTGCCACTTCTAGTAAAATCAAATGAAAAGCAAAATTGTGATTATACGTGCGAAGATCTTACTAAAAAAGGAGATCCGAAGTTTCAAAAAATGTCAAATATAGAGAACTTGAAAAATGAAATTCTTATAATTGAAGGTGAAAATAGTGAAGGAGAGAAAATAAAAACGCTATAGAAGAGAACTTGAGTGGACACTATGGAATTTAAATTCCAAAGAAAGTATATCCACGCATATTATTGGCAAACGTGAATTTCAAGCATGGCTCAAAAGATCTTCTAGAAAAATTAAGAAAATAAATTTATATTAGTAAAATTGAACTTAAAATAATTAAACTTTATGAAAATAAGCGAAACAATATAGTACATGGAGCGTGCAAACTTAACATCGCATGGGAGCGATGCAACTACCTTGACGGAACGGAAGTCTTTCGATGCTTTTAATGGAAGGAATTTAATCAGAAAGCAAATGATTGTAAAAATTAAGAAACGTGTCCCAAGTGCTAAGAAAATCACTCAACCAGTGAGTGAAACAAGGAATAAAATAACAAATGCGTGTAAATTAAAGACTTCTTGAAATTGAAAATAATCATGCGACTTTTAGTAGAAACTGTCCTTTGAACCTTAATGAACTAGAATTGAAAAAGAAAAGAATTGGGTACTAGCAATGAAAGAATATCAAATGCTTTCACGAAATACTTCAAGGTCTAATAAATAATTCTGAGGAATTGAAATTAATAGTGAGCACTCAAAAGTATGAATTTGTAATCCCATCAGAGACACACATGAAAGATGATTCCCAAATAAGTGACATTAATGTAGGCGATTACAACTTAATAGTTTAACGAACTCAACGAACAGGTGGCGCAATTCTATATATTAGTATAAACTGCAATGTCTCAGGTATTATATAATATCAATACCATATAAAATGTAGTAACTTGTTTGCCATGTAACATACAAGGGAGTGGAAATAACCACAGCCGCTATTTATAGACGACCAAGCTACACTGAAGAAGAGTTCTGCGATTTATTGAAAGAAATTTTAGCAATAATGAATCGGTAAGAAATGAAATAATAGCTGGAGACTTACAATTAAATTAGTGCAAAACTGAAACACATAAAAGAGATATTGGAAGACTACTCAATGAAAACTGCTAAGTACAAAAAAGGGACGATTTTTAAAGGGTGACGTATACATCAAAAGCAATTGTCGATAATGTCATAACGATCACTTAACAAGTGGCTGTTCGAACGAAAGAAGAAAAAAATATCGGACCATGCAAGCAGAAGATATTGAGATTTTAACATTCAAGCAAGCAAAATTAACATCACAACTAAAAAAAAAATCGAGATTTGATACTTATTGGAAAAAATCTATTAATTTAAATTACAAATGATGGCACGAGTACGATAACTTGGGCGCTAAAAATTGATAACGGCTTTTTGTAGAGGGGTCAAAAACAAGCATTTTTTACTATGGGAGGGAGGTAATTTAAAAAAAATTACTTAAAATCAAAAACCAAAAGAAAAACAACGGCAACACTTACAATAAAGTAAAAGACATAAAACCATTCGGTTTTTTGTGTTCTTTTCAGAATTAATACAAGCATTGACTACAAAAAGCAAATTTAGCACTTCATTTTACAATTTTGAAAAAAATTGGTCTAAACTTCTTTTTTTCTTTTATTTTTTTTTTATCAAAATTTTGAGTTTGCATGCGAATTATTAAAGTTAACTATTTAGTTTAAACCCACGATTAAAGAACATGTTTCTGGCTTTCAAAGCCGGTATAGTACTTTATTGTAAGTGTTGCCGTTTTTTTTTTTTTTTTAATTGAAAAAGTTTTCGAGCTGAAGTGAAGAAATTGATAGTTAAGCAAGATTAAAACAAGAATGTATAAACAATCTGAAGAGAGGCATGGAAAAAGAAAGATCAGATGGTTTAATATGAATAAGTTTAAATTGAATGAACAAAAAACAAAATTAATGGAATTAGGGTCAAATATATGAGTGGTCATGGAAATAATGTGAAATTATATAGACAAGGTATAGAGATAGAAAGGTAGATAACATTTTATTTAGCTACTTTGTAGCTATCTACAATTAACATATGATATAAATATATAGATATAGTGAGATTTTTTACATTGTTTTAACAAATTAAATTAGTTCATTTTTGACTTCTTTAAAGTTAATTGTTCTTTAATGTTCTTAATGCTAAATGTTCTTAATTGCTCTGGATAGTTCGTAAAATCCTTTAAATCCGATGAAGAATACTGTTCGCTGTCCTTTGAAGTTCGTGCTACCACAGCTCAAACATTTGAATCAGGATTTTCACGAAGATAATCAGGGTATATATTATTCTTGATTTTAAACGAAATAGCATAGTTAATAGTTAATACTCAGCCAATTCAAGGTGCTTAGCATTAGTCTTGCGAATATCGATTAGTTTTAAGAATTATTTTCATTGCTTTATTTTGCAAAAATGGTAGTCTATCTTTGTAACTTTCAGGACAAACATTTAATATACTAGCATAGTAATCAAAATGTGGTTTAACTATTCTATTGAGTACATTTGTCGCGGTATTTTATTTTACGTAAACACCTCATTTCCTTAATATAGTCTATATGTTCTCCAAAACTAAGTTTATTCATTTTAAGCCACACATTTATGTTGTCTAAGTGTTCGTTTATTTGGTTAAAACATTCAGGTATACCTTTACCCGAGATGCTGGGAGTGCATCATCCGCGAACAAAATTAATTTTCAAAACTTTACTGCTATAGTCATATCATTTATAAGCATAAGGAATAACCTTACTTAAAATAGTACCTTGAGGTATTCCTATTGATATTAATCAATAGCCGTTGAAATCGTTGTGTCCTCCCAGTTAAAATTATTTAAACCATTTAAGTTCATTTCATTTTATGCCAAAAAACTATTACTTTTTAATTAATAAATTGTAGTCAACTGTTTCGAATACTTTAAGTCTAAGAATACTTTGCAATCACAATATAATATCATCAATTTTTATAAAGCAGGCCTTGTTGCTCCAGATGATGCTGAAGTTGCATAACCACTACTTTTTCAAGGACTTTTTCATACAGA
Source organism: Orthonevra nobilis (assembly GCA_963555765.1). Lineage (NCBI taxonomy): Eukaryota > Metazoa > Arthropoda > Insecta > Diptera > Syrphidae > Orthonevra > Orthonevra nobilis. The sequence goes on from OY743227.1 coordinate 36,561,794, forward strand.
GCCGTCATATTAACTGGGCGATAGTCACTGTAAAATTTTCCGTTACGAATTTTTTCCCTCGGAATTATGAGGGATTCCTTCAACGAGCTTGGGTAATTACCTGCAGTAAGCGATACGTTAATTATTCTTTCCATAACTTGTCCAGTAATGCGTAACGAAATGCGTTCATAAAATTAAAATCGTTTTTGTTATTTACGGACTAATTTTTTTCAAATTTCCTTTCGATAATTAGCAAGACGTCACCGTCTTTTACAATAATTTCTAAACTGCTGGTATTTGCGTAAGGTATAAGCAACATTACTGAGTACAGCCCGCCTTTGTAAAAGATTTTTTTTTTCGTTTGGCTTCTCTCAGTTCCCGGTGAAACAACTCTGCGTTACAATACGGCACTTCTTTATCTTTTATCACATTTCTTACGGCACTTTTAAGACCAAACACAAATTTATCACACAATTAATTAAAGTTATACTGGTTTTCATTACTATAGTCTGGAAATAAAGAATTTTCACGTAATGTATTCAACAAATATTTGGGTTATATAAGCAAAATCGTATACGTTTATCTTCATTAGATTTTCCTCTGCACTTAATATTAATTTCAATAGATTAATAGAATAACTTTATCAATATTATTAGTAATTACAGAATCTATCAATGTTCTGCTCTGATTTGTAATCCTCCTTCGATCCGACACTATCCTATAAAATCTGTTGTCATTTAATATATTAATTAATTATAATATATTCGTCTTCTTTAACTATCCGTTACATCGAACCAATTGATGTTGAAGTCACCCATTATGGCAATACGATCACCGCATTGCACCAAGTTTTCAGCCCAAATTTCAATATCATTGCAAAAGTCACTTTTAGTGATAGATTGTTAAGGGATCTGTATATTGCACAAAAGTATACTATAGGGTAACTTTTATATTGAAATCTTAGTATTAAGCAACAATATTGGATGAAAACACTATGTTTTTAAAACACTAAATTTAAAGTTGTCTCTTACATACGAAGTGCCACAGTGTGTAGATAATTTAGGTCTACAAAATTTGAAACACGTGTTTCGGCTTTAACTAAAATGTCAATCTGTTCGCTTTGGACAAAGCACTCTAATTCTTTGAAGTTATTTTCAAGCCTTTGTACATTTATATAAACGCATTTTATTTCGTTTAATTGACAAAAGTCTTTACTATCTTCATCTATTTTAAGTTTTCTTTGGAATACTGGGAAATTGTACAGTATTGGTCCCAAATTGTGAGAAGGAATAAATAAGGCGATCGCTGATGGGATTCAGAGGCAGACATAACTGTGATTCGCTTCCGAACCTAATTGCTGTGCATTGGAGGAATGAAGTGCATGAAAAAAAACGATCGACAGGAGTATCTTACTAAGCAAGCTGGGTAATTAAAATGGTTCGAGTCATGTCTACAAGGTCGTAAGGCAAAGAACTAAGTTGGTTGATGCAATACCGGAAAACGTAGTCCTAGTGCCCCCAGGGTCGGTATTAGACGAATTTTTATTTATCATGTATGTTAATGAAATGCCAAAAGTTGTTGAGTGTTGTCGCTTACACCTTTTTGCGGATGATGGTCTTTTATATGATACATCTAAATAAATGTATCGACAAAGTTAATCATGATTTAAAACGATTAGAAAATTGATTAAGAATGAAAAAGTTAGGTTTTAATGTCAAGAAAAACTAAATGTATGTATATAAACGGTCAATCTAACAACAATGTTGAAATTCATAACGAAATATCAGGTTGGCAACTAAGTACTTGCGGATTTTTTTTATAGAAAAAAAAAGACATTTTTTTCATGGAATGAAATAACTTTATTCTGTAATGTATATACTTCCACGTTCATAAAACTTCTGGTTTTTATCAGCAAAAAGCTGAACCAGGTACGATTTGACATCATCATTATTATTATTTAACGATTCTAGGAGTTTTGCAAAGATCGAAATAAAAAGTAATCAGATGGTGCAAGGTCAGGACTTTATGATAGATGTGGCAAAACATCCCAACCAAGCTCCAAAAATTTTTGCCGAGTGACCAAATATGCGTGTGGCCTTGCATTGTCATGATTGAATACAACACCTTTTCGTTTTGTCAATTCGGGCCGCTTTTCTTCAACTACATTGTTCAATTTTGTTAGCTGTTCAATGAAGACATCTGAATTGATCGTTCGGTTGGTGGTAAAAGTTCAAAGTAGACAATTCCTTTGTAATCCTACCAAACTGATAACATAACTTTCTTTTGATAAATATTAGCTTTTGATGTTGTTTCAGCTAGTTCACCTGGCTTGCTCCACGATCTTTTTCGATTGACATTGTTGTAAACAACCCATTTTTCATCACCAGCTATCAATCGTTTTAAAAATGGATCATTTTCATTACGTTTCTTTAACAAATCGCAGATGTGAATGCGTTGAGTATATCGAGTTTTCGTACATAGCAAAGTTGTTTTAATGTATGTGATAAATGAAGCTTCTCTGCTATCTCACGTGTTGTACTGTGACGATCCGAATCGATTATTGCTTTGATTCGATTTGGTCGTCATCAACTTCAACTGGGCGCCCAGAGCGTTTTTCATCTTTGAGTAAATATCACCAGAACGAAATTTGGCAAACAAATTTTGACACTGCCGATCTTTTAAATCTTCGTCACCATAAACAGCACAACGTTTGTTATCTTGCGATGTATTTTTTCCTTTCCGGAAATAAAAACGCAAAATATGACTTAAATGTTCGTTTAGATTTTCCATTTTTCCATAGACGCCAAACAAAAACTACACAACCGATCAAAAAAATTTTAATTTTTAAATTTTTACTGATTGACAGTTAATGTACCAACTTTCAAATAACAAAATGTGTTTGACATTTTGATAACTTCAGCAAGCCTAAAAATTCAAGTGAAATCCGCAATTACTGCGTTGCCAACCAAGTTGAGATTTTCAGCGAAATTGAATACCTTAGTGTTATTCTCGACAAAATTCTAAATTTGTATAGCCGTATTGAATGAAAATTAAGCAAAAAATTAAGTTTTTGCTGAAGAATAAGAAAAAGCTTTCAAAGTTAAGTGCATTAATTGCAACGATTATTAATTCATACTTTGAATAGTGCTCAACAATCGTATATCTACCAAATAATTTTCGCCTTTTACTTTTTAGAACCCAAAAAGCTCAAATGTGCAATGAACTAACTACCCTATGAATTATATATGTTATATATGAAATATAACTGGAATAAGAGTATGTTTTTTTTTATTAATTTAATGGAGTACTAATTATATTTCATTTGTAATAGAACAGCCAAATACTGCAAAATAAATAAATAAATAAAAAATCAAATAAAATAAATTTGTCTGACTTGCAGCATGGTTTATATATAAAACAATTTTCAAGTTAATTTTTTCATTATAACAGTAAATACACTTTTTTCACACACCAAACACCAAGGCAAATCTTTGGTAAAATTTTTAAACGTATGGTTAAACCCACAACAATTAACTTATAACATTCAACTGTTTCAGAACATATTAAGTTTACTAATTTTAATTATTTTTGCATGGGAATTTCTAGCTACCTCAATTACAGCATTGTAACATTAACATACTTAACATCACTTTCTTTCATATAATTTTGGGTCCTCAACGCGTTGTCCATGTAACTTTCAGATATTTCTTCTTTCATGTCCACAATAAGAATTCGCGGTTTTTTGCGTAGTGACATTTTTACATTATATTCGGATACCATTTCATTTTTCACTTCATTTCAATTTTTTTAATAGAGTTTTTATCAGCTTCTATGACAGCTTCTATTCTATTTTAAGCGATAAATTCTTCTTGTCGATGTTGTTTTTTATGTCTTCCATTGTTTTATCTTTGGTTTTGGTACGCATACGAAGGCTTATCTCTTTTTTTTCATTTGGTTTGTATTTACACAAGGATTTTCTCAATATTTTCGTTGTGAACACTTTCTTTCTTTTCTATTTTTTTAAAACCGTCTTTATAGTCACAATGTTTTCTGTTTTGCATTCAGCTTTGCCTGTGTTACTAAAAGTTTTTTTTAGTCTCTTCATGTATCTGGTTTCAATTTCATTCTCATTCTGTCTCAAGGCTTCTTCAAACCCAATTTTATGTTCACATAGTCTGTTTGTACTCATGCACTGTTGAATGTCCTTTAGGACCTCATCTACATTTTGCATACAATCGTCACAAACAAATCTTATAATTTTATTCGCATCTAAGACACCACAACTATATCTGTCTAATCCACAACATTTTCGGCGATGTGGAATTGTTTTCCACACACATCCTGATATTTAAAGCTCGATTCTCCTCTTGTCGACGACTTGCAATGGTAACACTCATCAGACATTTTAGCAATTGACGCAAAGCTCGGCTCGTGCACCGCTCGCTTAATAACCGCCTATATATAAACTCAGCTGTTCCCCGTAACAAATGCCAACGACAATAAATAATTAGTGATTTCACTACAAATAAATTTTGTTTCATTCTAATTTATTTTCGCAGTAGATCCTTTATCACTAAAGAACAGTTTAAATCCCGATTTTTTTTTTAATTAAATTCTCACTTTCAATACAACTTTTTACCGGTTTTCCACCACTGATCTAGAACAAGTTTCCCCTTCATCACTGTTTGACAACCAAAAAAATATAAGAAGCTTTAAATCTTAGGGACTGTTTATAGAAAATAAATTAAATTTAAATGAACATGTTGATACCACATAAAAAAAGGGATTCAATCGCAAACGAAATAAAACCACATTTTGTATAATGCGCCATAATTTTATATGCATGCTGCAACTAGGAACACATAGAAAGACTACAAAACCCAAAGAAAAGAAGCATGCGGGGCATTCTTAAATGCAATAGATACACCGCAATATGAGTGATGTTGGACGCTTTAAACATGAGCTTAATACAATATTCTTCAAATGTCATACTTTAATGTACTATTGGTTTAAATAGAGATTTCAACGGTGTCGTCACGAAAAATTGACAAAAGCCTGCCTTTTTTCGTACGAATTAACCTTATTCCCTCCATCTTCTTCAACAAGGTGTGGTCAATTCTCCACTTTTGATTTTGTAGGTTCTCTTGAACATAGCGTACGCAGAAGACTTGATAGCGTAAAGATCGGGACCGAAGATTGAATATAAGACCCCACCGTCTTGGGCCTCTTGGGATAAAAGATTGAAATGGCAAAATTCTTGATCGTTGGACAACACGGACAGTCCTTAGCATTATCGAAGTGTAGTCAGATACCTTTAGCACTGGCTCGATCGATATCTACATTTTAACGAACATATAGATGAAGCTCTATCCATAGCAAAAACTACTTTTGGCCGACTGTTCTATAGCACTCAACTCGATGTAGCAGTCATCTGCTGTGGCTCTTGTTAGGCCAATGATTATTCATGGGTGTCGTATGTATGTGACAGAAAATTCGATGGAAAAGATTCGGTTTTTGAAAGTAAATGTCTCGGGGCTTGTCTTCGTTCTTTACAAGGGTCCAACCTTATAATAGTGAATAGTTCCCTTATAAAGCTTATTTGAAGACACATTGCATGACTTCGACCAACAACCTGATCTCCGGGACTTTCTACCCCACGGTTCGAATCATGAGTGTTCCCCTTAGTGGCTGTGTCCCTCCGGAGGCCTTCCTCTACATCGATTCTAAAGGTTTGATACAGAATAGTACGGCGATGCCGCTAATCTTCCACATCGCTTGTTCAGGTGCAAACAGGCGACTCGGTTACAATCCCGACATCGCACGTAGTTCCGAAGACACCAATAATTTTAGTCGCTATTAGAAAACTGAGAGGGAATTCTGAATTTTACTTCCCATCTGTAAGTTCTTATTCAAAAAGCTTTTCTTAACGTAGGTAGGATTAGTTTGGAAAATATATATAATTATATTATATGTATATTTAAATATATGTATGTATTTATACGTAGGCTGCTAGATATATTTCTGGCCTAGGCAACACTTAGTGTTGTCAGGTGCAATCTGACATTTCCATTGGAAAGTTTGACATATTTTAGCATAACATCACTCAGAACGTGTTGTCATTTAATCGTGAATTGTTTTATTAACAGAGACTTGAAAAATGGAATTAACTCGTGAACTCGTGCGATCATTTTTCACAATTTTCGACGTGGATTATCACGACAAGAGTGCATTGATGAACTAAAATCTTTGTATGGCGATGAAGCACCATCATATAGCACTGTGAAAAACTGGTTTAATGAATTCAGTCATGGCTGACCCTCGCTCAAAGACGAATTCCGTGAAGGTCGTCCAAAAACGGCCGTTGTACCAGAAAACATTGATGCCGTGCGTGAACTGATAATGCAAGATCGTCACGTGACATACCGTGAGATAGAGGCATCCCTGGGCATTTCTGCCACCTTCGATATTGCATGAACACCTGGCCGTAAAAAAGGTTTGTTCTCGTTGGATCCCTCACAATTCGACAATCGCTCAAAAAAAGGGTCGTGTCGATTGGTGCAAAGAAATGTTAAAAAAATACAATCGCGGCGCTTCAAAAAACGTTTATAAGATTGCCACAGGTGATGAATCATGGATCAATGCATATGCGTCCGAAACAAAACAACAAAAGACCGTGTGTGTTTTCGAAGACGAGCCAAATCCAACAAAAGTTGTTCGTGGAAGAAGCACTTCGAAGCAAATGGTCGCCTGTTTCTTCGGCAAAACTGGTCATGTGGCGACTGTTCTGCTTGAGCAACAAAGGACGGTCAATTCTGAGTGGTAAACTACAATTTGTTTGCCTGAAGTGTTCGGAGAAATTCCTAAAACGAACAAGAGAAGACGAAACATTGTTCACCATGACAATGCGAGCTCTCAAACATCGGCTCAAACCAGCGCCTTTTTGACCGGTCAAAACGTCGAATTGATGAGTCATCCGCTGTACAGCCCTGACTTGGCACGCAATGACTTCTTTCTATACCCGCTCATCAAGAAAAAATGGGTGGTCGGCAGCATGTTCTGCGTTGAAGCGTTCAAAAACCATGTTTTCGAGGCGTCTCAATCGGAGTGGAAAAAGTCTTTCGACAATTGGTTTGAGCGCATGCAAAAGTGCATAAATCATGCTGGAGAATACTTTGAAAGCAAAAAAAACACTTTTGATGATAAATATTCGCATTTTCATTCTTATATTTTCGTAGATTTTTAAATGTATATATTATTTATATAAGAAGCTATAATGTAGTTTCAAGCTTTAGATACAGAAATAAGAACGTTGGACCATTTTCAAAATTGTCTTAGTTTAATAATTGTTAATTTAATAAAATAAATAAAATTAGTTTGTTTCAGTCTAGACATAGAGTTGGTACCAGGTTTACCTTAGAGCTTTATATAAGCTTGTATAAGCGTTTTTTCTAGTTCCTAATTAGTAAATAAAAAATGAATTTAAACCTTTTTAACCTTATTAACTTATTTTGTTTATTAAAACAACGCAATAAATCTCACTCTATATATGTATATACAGTGGCGAGCTTATAAATAGGGAAATGGTGTAATAGTTCTTTTGATAACGTGCTTATCAACATCGGACAACTTATTTCGATAAAAGTTGTTATTGAAGTGTAGAGCACATATTCAAGAATTAACTGTTACATGCAGAAGAAAGCATTCTATATGTTCCCTTTTTTGATTGATGCGAGCAAATAAATAGGGAAATTGACTTTTTCTTAGTTTCTACTCTCCGCCTGTGCAGGTAACTTGATTTTTGGGAAAATTTTGATAGTTAAACAATTTTTCATAGTATTAAGGTGGCGTTAGAAAAATGGGACGAGGCTAACACATCACACCAGACTAACGCCGGGAAATTTGTTGTTTGAGGGAGGAAGGAATGAAGCTGGCCGCAAGATCTAGGCAGTTAGATATTTCAGTAAATGCTTGTCATCAAGCTTTGGAGTTCGTCAAACGCCATAGGGACTCCTCTGATCAACCTCGTGCTGCAAGGCCTCGAAAAACAACAAGTCGTGTCGATCGGATGATTCGCCGTCTGTCTGAAAAGGATAGATTTAAGAGCGCTGTTGACATTCATGTCGAAATTTCGGCCCAAGAAGACGTGAATATTGGTGTACATACAGTACGACGGCGGTTGGGCGAATTTGGTTTGCGAGACCGTGTCGCACGAAAGAAGCCGCTAATAAGCAAAAATAATCCAAAAACAAGAATGTTGTTTGCGAAAGAGCATCTCAAACATCTCTCACCCGTCGTGTGGGTGAAGAATTTATTGAGAAGTGTCTGAAGCCAACAGTAAAAGGAAGTGGCGGATCTGTGATGGTATGGGCTGGTATGAGCCTAATGGCTCCTGGTCCTATTTACCGAATTAACGGGAACATTGACCTCCATGTCTATGTAGACATATTAGAAAATAGCCTGCTTCCTTACGCTGCTGAGAATCTTCCCCAAAACTGGATCTTACAAGCAGATAATGATCCGAAGCATACGTCAAAAAAAGCTCTGGAATTTCTGCAAGACAACAACGTCAATGTGATGACATGGCCAGCTCAATCTCCTGATCTCAATCCGATTGAGATGCTTTGGAATGACGTAAACAAAGTCATTAAAAAGTAAAAACCCTCAAACCTCAACGAAATGTTTGAATTTATTCAAAAAGGATGGGCAGACATTTCCATTGATCGATGCACTCGGCTCATTGATTCCATGACGCGAAGATGTGAGGAGGTGATAAGGAATAGGGGGGACCAACTAAATATTGATGTTTCCAATCAATTTAAGTTCAATTAAATTGAAAAGAGAACATCATGGTCTCATTATAGCTCTTTAATAAAAAATCCCTATTTATGTGCTCGCAAGTTTAAAGAACCATTTTTTTCTCTCTTTTTTTTCCGGAAGAAAGGGATTAAATATGTAACTAAGACTTCAAAAAATTTATAATAAGTGAACTATTTTTGTTTATGAATATGTTTGTTTTCAGTTTTTCTAAGATTTCTCTGTTCTATAAAGACATTACTTTTTCGAGCTGCATTTCCCTATTTATAAGCTCGCCACTGTATAATAAACATAGCAACATAAAAGCTAATTAAGTCAAATCTACTCTTATTCCAAATAGAAAACGTTCAAGGAGGAGAAATGAGATGAATACTTTTCAAACACAAACCCGAATGTTAGTATTTATTTACGGTAATATTTATTTATTAGATGAAAAGTCTATGATATGGGCAGGTCAAATCGCGCTGAAACTAATATGCAATTGTTTTGTTGTAGTATCAACAGTAGATAAATTTCCTGGTTTAGTACCAGTAAACACACTAAGTGTCATAGTGCGGGAACAGTTGTCTATTAAAACAGCATAAAGATCAAAAAATTATATTGTTTGATACTGTTATTTATTTTGCGTGCGACTGACTGAAAAGCTAGGAGAAATTAAAGATATAATATAAGCTTCACAAATGATATGATAGGTTTGTGTACTCAAATGGGTCGTTAGTCCATAAGCACTGGTTTTATGTGCCTTCACCGCCACAATAATTAGCAAAATATGCCGGCAGAAAACATGGATAGCATGTAAGCAAGTACGACATTTCTTGGTTCAGATGCTCTACGAAACCATTTCAACAAACATCTTTTTGTCGTGAAACTGGTCGAGTCATGCTACTTATTGTTGTTTAATATTTATTACATAATATAAAACATAAAGCCAATGCGCATTTATTAAATTATTAATAATTATTGTTAATTTATTATTTTCAATATTATTTTGTAAAACGATTAACTTTTTAGCATTCCCAATACTTTTTCTTGAGCAAAGTCAGTCAAAAGAAATTAATTTTGTAACTTAATTTCTGAAATACGCGACACAGCCGGTTGTCAGATATAGCAGCACCAATTGGAACTTACAATTTTCGCAGTTTCAGCCATCCTTACAGTATTTTTTTTTTTTCAATTTAATGTTGTTCGAATGAGTTTCACACAAAAAGATCAAATCAATTTTGTCGAATTGTTTTCAAATACTTTATTCACTGACACTACTAAATAAGCCTGCAATTTAACTTTAACCAATCACAGGCCAAAAGTTGTCAAATTTCAGTCATAAAGGAAAGGAATAATATAAGAAGCAAGAGCGAAGATAAAGGCGAGTGAGCAATTATACATATGTTTACAAGACTACGTCATTAGTGCTTTAAAATGTCACAGTTCAGATCAAAATAATCATTATATAGCAAGAACATACGGTGTGGTTTACAGATAATTTACAAACAGGTCTATAATTTTGACTGCAGTTATTATCGTTTATATTTTCCAAATGTGTTTCAGGTCTCAAGCTACAGTTTATGGTTACGGTTACTGTGTTGTTCTAAGCTATTATATCTCTTACCAGCAGCATGACGGTATTAGGTTCATGAAATCAAATCACCTGAGGAGTAAATTCAAAGCAAAAAAGGAGGACCGGTCAAGTTTATATACTTGGTATAAACAGATTAACATAAAGCCGCAGCCATGTTGAAAATATATTTACAAATCCAAATGCCTTCAAAGTGATGCTTTTTGGTTCACGAAATCATTGCCTAATTGGGAAATAAGAACCAAGGAGATACTTAATACTTGTAAAACTAATGCTATGGTCATAAACGCAGAATCAAACAAAGATATTATTATTGATAGGGTTATAATTGAGCGAAATATTTGGGTGTTATAATCGATAAAGAATTAAAATTTGATTAACATTTAAGTAAAATTTGTAAAAAAAAATTGCTCAGAAAATTGGGTTTTTCAAACGTATCAGGCAAAAATTATCAATAAATAGTGCAATAAAAATTTATAATGTCATGATAAAATCCCATTTTGAATAATGCTCAACAATCATATCATATATCATAAAGAAAGACTGCAAAAACTACAAAATAGGGGAATGAGAATTATTCAATTGTGCAATTTTTTAACTCCTGTTAGATTTATGATAGACCCTCTAAAATGGTTAACAGTAAACCAAAGAACATAAATGAATGTAATTTTATTTGTATTTATAATGAAAAATAATCTCACTCCAAAGTATTTAACAAGCCAATTAGTTTATGTGGCGGATGTTCAAACATATAATTTAAGAAATTGTGATAATTTTAGGCTTGGATTTTTTTTATAATAGAACTCAAAATATACTATTGTACAATGGTTTAAAATTATTTAATAGTTTGCCAAATGAATTAAGAACTGAAAATAATATCAATACCTTTTAAAGAATGTTAGTTCCGTTTATCAAATTACACTACAATTAAGTTATGTTATTTAGTTTTTAAGAATAATTATAGCTTTGTTAAAATAGCTTAAAGCTAAATAAAGAAATCTATCTATTTAGATCGCACTTGAACACATTTGTGTCGAAAACATCATATATTACTGTGTCCAAAAAATAAGGTGACATATGAATTTAAACTGCGCGCGTCGAAGGATTTGAAAATTTTTCTTTCTTTTTAGGTTGGTAGTACTGTCAGTGACATCTATGTGAAATTTCATGTCAAATTATATTCATAGTGTTTGAGATACGCGTCGTTTTGTGAGCTGCTAAAAGTGAGTTTTTCGTTTTTTGCTATGTCGAAATTTATTGAGCAAAGAACTTGCATTAAATTTTGGTTGCGGAATCAATTTTCTGCTGCGGATACGTTGAGGATGGTGCAGAAAGCCTTTGATGACGAGGCTATGTCTAAAAAAATGTTTACAAGTGGTATAGTGATTTCCAAGCCGGCCGTGAACGTGTCGAAGACGAAGAGCGTTCTGGGCGACCATCAACCTCAACCGATGAAGCTCACGTCCAACAAATCAAAAATTTGGTGTTGAAAAACCATCGATTAACGATAAGAGACCTTGCTGATGAAGTTGACTTATCGAAAGGCTCAGTCAATACCATTTTGAAGGATGCTTTGGGCCTCAAGCGCGTCAAATCTCGACTGGTACCGAAAACATTGAATTTTTTGGAAAAAAGGCGTCGCGTTGAAGTGTGTGAAACAATGCTTTCCGACTACCAGGATGTCATGAAACGCATTATAAGTGGCGACGAGACATGGATCTATGCTTACGACCCCGAAACAACCGATCAATCGAGCGAATATCGTGCCAAAGGAGAGCCGAGACCAAAAAAACCGCGCCAAAGTCGCTCAAAAATCAAGGTCATGTTGACTGTTTTCTTCGATTATCGTGGTGTTGTGCTTTATGTATTCCTTCCAACCGGCCAAACAGTCAACAAGGAATATTATTTGAACGTCATGCGTCGTTTGCGTAACGCTATCCGCCTAAAACGGCCGGAATTGTGGAAAGACAATTCTTGGTTTTTACACCACGATAATGCACCATCCCATACCGCACTCGTAATTCGTGATCATTTCGCCAAAAACTCAACCCATATCGTTCCGCAACCACCGTATTCACCTGATCTGGCGCCGTGCGACTTCTGGCTGTTCAACAAGCTCAAAAGACCGTTCCGGGGACACCGTTTTGATACGATAGAGGAGATTCAAGCCGCAGCGAAGACGGAACTGAAGGCCATCCCGGAAAGTGAGTACAACCAGTGTTTCAAAGATTGGAAAATCCGTTGGCATAAGTGCATTGCATCGGGAGGGGATTACTTTGAAGGGGATGAAATTGATTTGGAAGAATAAATAAAGAATTTTCAAAATAAATGCAATGTCACCTTATTTTTTGGACACAGAGTACTATACCGAAATCCGATTAAATCGAAAGTGGTATGTACTAATTTTCATTGTAGTATTAACGTAAACCTTTGACTCGTGCACAAGGCTCGGTGTTTTATGTAAATGAAAATAGTTGACCACAATGCCTTGTGATAAGTGCACTGAAAAAAGGTTGATTGACTAAACAAAATAAAGAGGGAGAGCAACACAATTTTGTTTTTTGCTTTCATTGGCACAAATTGGAAAAAGTAAAATGTGATAAATGTGAAAGTAAAATAAATTATTACGTACGCCAGAATCTTAAACATTGTCACAGAAAATAGAAACTGGACGTACGTATATGAGAGTTGTTTGCTTTGGCAAAAGGTTTTTTAAATTATCTGATTCTTAGAATACATGTTCACAATATCACATCGCGAAAAATAAGTAAGTATATTTGAAGCGTATGCTGAATTAACTGTTAAGTGAGTTAAGCACAGAAACTTTTCCTTCATAACCCAAAATCCGCACTCCACAATCCGGTGTGTTCGTTTATTTACCCTGTTGCATAGAATTAGGTGCCAAGGCTTAAAGTTCAATTTGATATGAGCCATTTCTTAAATGAGTACGATCTAACTTTGAGGATTATAACCTTTAGGAAAGTGCCGTTGCCTATTTCCATTTTTTTTTGCACAGCACTCTTTCATTGACGTTATCTAGCATATTTGCACTTATATACGTAATAAAATCGTAGGTCGGGACAAAAAACTGACAAACAATCGATAGAATTTATACTAAAACAGCTTCATTGGATTAGGGAACATCTATAATATACAAAATTAATAGAGGTCAGGTTTCGAGCTCTAAGGTTTAAGTGTAATGGACGATCCCTATCGATATACCTTTACAAGAAGATTAACTGCCCCCAGAAGCGGCCACAAGGTAACGAATATTACAGCAAGATATTGAACCTTACATCCCAAGCTTGTTCAACTGAACAATTGGTTTTTGCCACTGACTGCAATGCACGACCTAGGTCTCGAGACCGTTAGCATTCGGCCAAAGTAAGCGACGTGAGGAGTAAACCTCTGAAAAATAATCTCTAGTCCAATGGTGGAATAGCTTACACCGAGGGATGCATGGCAAGGAGAGTGCTTAGTCTCCGAAAACCTGTCAACTTTCTGTTTAAATATAGCCTTCACTTGGCATATTGTGCTCCGCTTAGGAAGAGAAGTTACTTCGTGGTAATCAAAGTCGAAAAAGGATCCTTCCCGAAATCCCACGTAGCCTGTGTGTTCTTTCCACAAAGCCTCGAGCTCCGATCCATAAAAATCCTCAGATCGCTTGAACCGGAATATGAGGGCCTGAACTCAAATACACGGAAGGTCATCCAGAGTGATTCCGGGCATGCAACTAGTATGGTTAATACTAGCTCCACTACCAAACTACTGCTAGTGAGTCCTATGCATGCACCAGTGGCCCAGATAACAAAGATCCATCCACCGCGCCCAACAAATTCAAACGCCTCCCAATTGGCTGCATGGCCCGCGTTTTGTCGGAATCGAGAGTGTTTTGGATAACAGTGGCTACGACTCGATCTCAAGAGTGATCAGAAGTGGAGGTATTGAAGAATCGACCGACCAATGGATCAGGGTCATGCTGAAAAATCGTTCTGGTTTTTCGTCTTCTGGTGCGAACAAGGCACCCTTTTGTTATGGTCAAACGTAAAAGACAAACTGTTAGCAGATCCTCTGCGATATGGCTACATCACAATACGTTATGCCGAACATTTAGTGATTAAGAACACCACGCAAGTTTTCTTCGCCGAGGTCAATTATTTTGGGGTGACTCTGGGCAAGCGACTCAACTGGAATTTACATATCAAGTCCGACATGAAGCGTGCTACTAGAGCACTGTGGGCCAGCAGACGCTTACGGCAGGACTTGTGCTGCCTCTCCGGAACATGTACATTAGTTCTATACAATCGTATGAGCCGTAGCTCAGAGGTAAGTGCATTTGTTCCTGAGCGTGGAAACATGTGTTCAAATCCAGGTAAGAACATCTTGCATTTTTTCGCGGCCCCACATATCGCAAACAATGACGAAGACTACTTACCTCCAAGAAAAAACTTCTGGGCCATTCGGAATGGGCAATAAACTGCAGGTTTAACCCCCACCATTTGCGAAAAATGTAAGACGCTCAGCTGCATGTCTTGGAATAACAGGAGCTAAGCTCCAGAAGCTATAGTCGAGCTTACTCCTTAACATATCTTCATTTGGAAGATAGCTGTCAGATACGTCATCAAATTCAATAGGAAACTTAAATCAACTGCTGAGAGAGACATGTTGTGATCAATGCCGGCACTTCAATTGAGGTCGAAATATTGGATCGTGTAAATTGGCTCAATGGTGTACATACTCTAGATACCAGAAGGCTGGTATGGTTTAAAGACGGATCATGGAGCTGGAGCTGGAGTCTTTGGACCCATCACAAGGATTTCTGTAACCATGGGTTCATGTCCTAACTTGTACCAAGTCGAAATTTACGCCATTGAGATTTGCGCCAAACACAATCCCCCTAGCTAGAATCCAAGATTTTTGAGACAAGCAGGCAGCATTTAGCTCATTATCATCCAACCTTATGGACCCTAAGACTGTCAAATGTTTCTTATATGTACTGTAATCCCTTTCCATATACAACAAAGTGAAGGGCTGGGTCCCTATACACAAGGGGATTGAGAGAAACGAATCTGCAGATGAGCTTGGTAGGACTGGCTCGGAAACTTAGTTCATAGATCCTGAACCATACAGTAGTGACAAATGGACAACAGCTACAACGCTATTTAACGAATGGGAAAGCGATCTGCACCTAGACCACTGAACGAATGGGGAAGATCTTGACCTTGACAATGAAAGTATAAGAAAGCTTACGACTTTTCTTAATGGCGACTGCAGCCTGAATTACCACCTTAACAAAATGAACCTGTGCTGAGATAGGAAATGTTGGCTATGCGTAGAAGGGGATGAAACATCCGAAAACGTTTTATGTGGAACTTATTTTCATAGGGAGATACTCACTTCAGTGGAACTTAAGACATCCACAACAGGAGACATAAATACTATCTGTAATAAGGGAAGCAGTACGTCTTCTGACTTAACTCTAAAGGGCAAATTACAAGTTGGCGCTTGCGCTGTGGCGCGTTTGACAGGCTTTCTCCCAACTTACGAAAAACTCTGTCACAACGCACGTCTTCAAAAGTAGTAACACATAATGTGAATTCATGACGGCCTCGCGTTGAGAGGTAAGAATATATTCGGTCATATTCCTATTTTCTGATCCCTCAAATTCGTAGGGCAAGAGTAGAAATGTTCCCTTTTTAGTTCATTGGTTACATCTTTGCTGATGGCACAGCAATATTTGCTTCTCATAAATTCGCTCTCAACATTGAGACGAATCTAAACCAAGCGATTCAAATATTGGGAAAATATTTCAATAAATGGAAAACTAAGCTAAATGGGGATAAAACGCAAGCTATCTTTTTCACCCGAAAAAGAAAAGCTTGTTTTCTACCCAGCACGCAAACGCAACTCCAGCTAAATGGAAAAAATATAGTTTTGGAACAATCTGTTAAGTATCTGGGCATTTATCTAGACACAAGACTGATATTCAAAGAACATGTTACAAGAACGCTGAACAAAGTTAAATAAGCAACTAACATAATGTACCCCTTTATTAACAGAAAGTCGAAACTAACGAAGGAAAATAAAATAATAATTCTGAAGGTGATCTTCCAAGCATTACTTCTATATGGTTGTCCAGTTTGGCGTAATAGCGCTAAATCCCACATTAAACGCTTGCAAGTGTCACAAAATAAAACACTTAAAATGATGCAAAATCTACCATGGCACCAATCAACGATTGATCTCCACGAAAGAGCGAATGTTTAATTGGTTTCTGATAGAATTCAAATTTCGAAATTTCGGTCGAGCTGTATCTTTGCTGATAATATCATCGTAAACCAATTGAGCAGTTAAATTACATGGCAAAAAAAATAAAAAATCGTTGTGTTCAATTACACACTTATTTATACATTTATTTATCTAATTATTTATTTATTAAGTAATTAATTAATTTATTTATAACTTATTTATTTATTTATTTATGCATTTATTTATTAATTTATTTATTTAATTTTTTACAAATTTATTTACTAATTCAAATATCTATTTATTTATTCATTTAAATATTTATTTATTTATTTATATATTTATTTATTTATTTATTACTTAATTAATTTATTTATATATATATATATATATATTTAATTATTAGTTTGTTAATTCTTTGATTAGTTATTAATATATACAATTGTTTATTTATCAGTTTGTTGTTTTGTTTTCGTTTATGTACATATATTTACTTTTTCTTATTCGTTTATACAAACGGATGTTTACTTCCAATCTAGTCAAATTTTTTTTTTATTTTATTTTTATATTTATTTATTTTTTTGTATTTGCGAAGGGTTTTCATGAATTTCCCTTCCTAACATAACATAATATATACTATATATTCTAAATTAAAATTTTCCATAACACTAAGATAATGTTTCAGTAGGAATATACAATTGTATTGTATCTCTGAATTGTAAAATGTGCGGTAACTCCAGCTTTTTGTAGTATTTATTTCGAATAAAATCAATCTATCTATCTATCTAGTTCATTGGTTAGATAAGGAAATGCAAATATAATGAACTTTTTTAAAATTAATTTTAAGCAAAAAAACATTTCACTGCAACCAAGTAAAAATAAATGAACTCATTACCAACAAAACGGCTAAATTTGTTGTTAAAATCGGACAAGTTCAAGTTCCAATCCAAAAAATTATCAGAGGTGTCAAACGCGCCACCAAAGTAGAAAGTTACTTTACTTCGACGTTCATCTCGGGCTTACGATATTTATTATCAAACGCCAGTCAAACGCGAGAGATCACATTTAGTGAAACCACATAAGATCTCATTGCTTCTACTCAATCTGTTAGAGCGCCGCATTGTGCTTCTACTTCAATAGTTCGACACAACAGACCTTTTTTTTTATTTTTTGAAGCATTTTTATTTATTCATTGGATATTACTTATATGCTAGACACAAACAAGTCCTAAGCCTAATATCTTAACCCAACTTAAAATAACATTACAACTACATACTAACTTATTACTAACTACTTACACTACCTTATATATATGTAAGTCGGCCATGGCTAACAGGACATGATATGATTTGCACCCGAGATAAATTAATACTTATGAGTTTTACTCTTCATCCAACCACCAATAGTAACAATATTGCCCTACGACATCAGCTCTGTCGCGGTCTGATACCGCCTTACTGAACCTATGAGTCTCCGCTTATATATAATTATATATAATTGGTTTTCTTCTTACTTGTCGGATAGAAGTCAGAGAGTGAAACTTGATGGAATCTTTAGTAAGGAGTTAAAAATGACTATTGGCGTTCCTCAGGGGTCTGTACTGTGACCAATTTTATTCTTGATCTATATTAATTCTCTTTTTAAACAAAACTTTAATAGCCATATAACAGCTTATGCTGATGATATAGCTTTTACATATTCAAATAACAACTTGTTTGAGTCAATAGTTAAACTTCATATGGATTTAAATATACTCAGACAATGGTTCGCTAAACACGAGTTGCTCATCAGCGAAAAAACAAAAATGATGATTTGCAGTTCAAAATGTGTTTGTCCAGTTGATTGTGATGTTTCCTTTCATGCCAGTTCTTGTAAAAAATTGTCCTTATCTGCTCATAAGTGTGACAAGAAAAACTTTTATGAGGATTCAGTGTGTAGTTCAAATTGTTTCAAAATAAAAGGTGTTGAAAGTTATAAATATTTAGGCGTTTTAATAGACAAAAACCTTAATTGGAAAGCATACGTTGATGAGTTGAAAAAATATATGCTATCTGTAATCCGCCAAATGTTTCTCCTTAAACCACTTTGCTCAAAAAAAAAATTATTATTGTTCTATTATGGATTTGTTCACTCTAAGTTACAATACGGTATTGCTAGCTGGGTTGGAACTTATAATACTACAATTGAAACACTGAATATTGCCCAAAAACACATTATGCGAATTATTTATAACGCTAATAGATTAACCAGTAGTTGGCCTTTGTTTTTTAGTCTTCGAGTTCTGCCAATGAAACATCTTTACATCTTTAAAGTTCTTAAAGTTTTCTTCATGCGGAGCGGTTACAGTGCTACTCTCAGAAGTTCAAATATATATTCACTAAGAGCAAATAGTATGTCAGTTGTAAATACTCCTCTATCTAAGAAAACGCATTTTTCAAACTTTTATAATGCGAAAGCACCTAGGCTTTTCAATAAATTGCCACTTGTATTGAGGTCAATAGTGCAACCTTCTTTATTTTTAAGCGAAGTAAAAAAATTTCTCTTTAGTATGGATAGTTCAGCGGTCAAAGTATACTTAAGCTCGGATTTATAATTTGTAACCTCACTTTTAAATGTTTCAAATTGTAATGATTTTGATTGAAATTTAAGCATCTTTGTTTTCTCTAATTTATTTATTTTCTTATTTATTTATTTTTGTATGTTTAAGCATTTGAATTTTTCATTTATGATTTTTTGTTATTTATTTATTTATTTTTGTATTCTTAAACATGAATTTACCCCACACCTGCTAAATACGTAAAATCAAATGGAAGGATCATTCGCCTCTAGTTACTTATATATGTGCTACAGAATGATGCTAATTATTTATTTAGAAAAATGTTAGATATGTGCTTGCATTTTAAATATTTAAAGCAAAAAATTGTAAAGTCACTAGCATTCTACTAATAAAAATAAAAATAAAATATAAATAAAAAAGGAAAGCTTCAAGGGGAATAAGGACGTTAAGGCGCACTGTCTCATGGTGCATATCATTGGGGATAAGTTGTTGGTCGAAGTCATTGCTCTTGCAATATGACTTCGAATAAGCTTTATTAGAAAGTTATCCACTCTGATCAGGTCGGCCCCGTTGTACAGGACCTCATTACTATAGAGTTTTTGGTACTCAGACTCTGGAGTTCTATATAAATGGAGACAAGACCTTAAGCATCGTCTTCCGAAAACCCGAATCTTCTCCAATAAGCTTGTTCCCATGTTGATCCAAACGGGACATCCATAGGCAAGGACAGGCCGAATGAGGGCCGTGTAGCAGATCAACTTCACATTGGCATAGAGTTGACTGCTGTAAAACAGTTTTTTTTTATCAAGGCAAAGGCCGCTTTTGCTCAGGCTAGAGAAGCATCTACATGTTTGTTAAAAAAATGATATGGATTCAGCTAAACCCAAGGTATCTGACAATACTTCAATTCGGTAATGTCTGTCCGTTTTATCCAACAATAGAGAACTTTCGACACTTCTTTCTAGTATTTCTAGAAACCCTAGGCAATGGAGTCCTGAACAGAATGGTCTCGCACTTTTGGCAATTGATCTTCAACTTCTTATCATCGCAATACCCCTGAATCTATTCGAAGTCACGTTGCAAAAGACTTACAATGACCTCGACATTCGGACTTGACCTGTACGCGATCAAGTTATCTGCGTAAGCTTTGCAGTCGATCCTAAATAAAATCGGCGAAATAACTGCACCCTGTTGTAGACCGTTGTTAATTTCAAGAGTCCCAGCAGACTTCACACTGCAATTTTTCACAATAAGCATTCTGCTGCTGAGCATATCTAAGATTATGTACAGCAGCGGTTTGCTTATGCCGAGCTGGTTTAACTTGAAAAAGAGCCTCTGTAACCATACAGTGTCAAAGGCCTACTCCAAGTTAATCAACAAGGTACCCGTGCTTTGTTTCTTACCTTTCCTCCATTGGATATCCGATACCAGTTAAGAGGCGGAATGTGTGCAATCATGCCCCGCTCTGAAATCGAACTGGTTATTCGGAATAATACTTTTATTCTCAATCCACTCGGTCAGGGCTCTATTGGGAGAAGACTTATCGATCGAGATTTGCTGGATTGGATGTGGCTTTGTTCCGCTAATGAATGGGTGTTATCACCGCTGTCTTCCAATAAGCTGGATAATGTGCATAATTCAGCAAATTGTTAAACAGGATAGTGTAAATGTTTACCGCTTCTAGAACTTCTAGTATAAAAACATTGTCCGGTATTTCTTCGTTTCCCACAGATTTTTTACTTCTCAGTGAACTGGAAATAACCAGGAGATTGTCATTGGCGATGACATCATTTGCCAAATCATCGACATTGAACATGGTAAAACCAGTGTTCTCCGATCGCCAATGCTCAATGTCATATCGCAAGTAGAAGTTGTGCGGGCGAGTGCTAAAATTCACCTTATACACATCTTGAAACGTCGCACCCATTACTTTAACTTTTTCCTTGGGATCTTCTATCAGAAAAAAGTTGTCATCTTCTATCGCTTCTAATCACGGAAGACACGGAAACTCATTATGATTTTTTCTTCGAATAAATTCATTAATTTCGGGTAACATTCTAGGATTGCTAGGTTTAACAGCCCGAATTTTCTTATTCCAATACGAATTAACTGAAGCTCGCTTATTCTGCTGCTCCGAGTTTTGGTCAGAAAAACGCCTGTACAGGAGCTTAAGTCTCGTCAGCAGCCTACACTTTTGTCGGTGTAGAGCGTTGATTGTTTCGTTGCGGTATATATTTACATTGTCAGTAAGTTCGTACTCATGAATTGTTCTGTTCATTGTTTATTTTCTGGTGTCGTCCATCCGTTTAAGGTAAGTGTCGATCTCCTCATTCGACAAATTCCTGTTGGATGTTGGGTTGAGCGAGTTTGACAAGAGTGCTCTTGCCACCGTTCGGGAAAAGGGTATCCACCGCGTTCTACTGCAATTGTAAGAGTTCGTTTGAATATACTCCTCCAACTCCGCAATCTCGAATGTGTGAAGACAGTTTATTGTCTGTCGGTCCACGTCAGTCAGTTGTATTCGTTCGTCATACAGCATAAGATCAATGTAATGATCTGCGATAAGATGGACTATCCGTCGCTTTTAAGTCTAGTCGATACTCGACACTATTCTGACCCCACCAATTGAATAGTAGGTCCTTGGTCCTTTCTCCAATTGCTAATATATGTTTGGCGTTTAGATCTCCGGCCATGAGGTTATAATTCTCCTCCGAACCCAGACGTAAGAATTGAACAATTGTCTCGAGCTCTGAGATAAAACAGGTTTGTTGAGTAGCTTCAGTTGCATAGGCTGCGACCACGTACTACCTCTGCCGACTACGGAGAGGGATGCATATGATGCAAGCCTCTAGCACCTGGAATCTACACACTTTACCGCTGTATATAACCTTATAACGCAGATTTTTTCTGACGAAGATAGCGACACCAGCTTGGTTTCGCTTATCAGAAGAACATCGGGACTGCGGTCTTCTAACAACTTGAAGAGTACAGCTCTTCGTTCGATATTTATTAGCATTAGGCGCGTGAGGCTCGGCATCAGAGTGTAGATACGATCTTTGCGTGTCGACTGTTCCTGTATTTGCTGCTGCAGCTGACTTATTTGCCCCTGAATAGAAAGTAAAATAGCCAGCAGATTGCCATCACTACTAGGTGCTCCAGGTCGTGAGGCCTGAGGAGCAACCTTTGGTGCTTGTTGTACCCTAATCCTCTGACCGGCCACCATTTGGGCGAAGGTCACATTGAGAGTTACGGCTGGTGTTTTGGGAACAGGTGGGCGCTTCACTTCCACCTTCTGTTGACGAGCCAGGTTTATTTTCCTAGCATATTGGTACCTGGAACAACCCCGAAAGTTAGCGGTGGTATCTTCAATCCTATCCTTATCTAGAGGACATTCCTCTGCTTTTTGGCTCAATGCAAATTTAACGCACAGAAACTGCATTTGACTGTTCGCAACGGCGTGCCTGAACCTCTGACAGCGAACACGCTTTAAGTTGTTATCGCTGCAGTTTAATTTTTCCCATGTAATGCATTGATAATCTAGTACTTCAATTTTCCTCAGACTATCTAATTTTCTGTTGGGAGTTAGCTGAACCAGGAAGTACGGTAATTTTCGATTCTCCCTTCTGGCCTATTTTATTTTTATTTTTTTTTATTTTATTTTTTATTTACATGATTGCTTAATTAACTGTAAGATTTAGAATGTTATAAGGTAGTTTTACAAAATAATAGATTTGACATAATTTAGAAAAAGTTCAAATAACAATTACTAAATATAATAGCGACTACCGGTTGAAAATGTCGTTATTGCAGACAACTTCATATTTGTAACTCTGAGGTGAATTTTGAGCATGATAGCTGTCACATCAGAAACTTCATGTCATTGTCTAATTATTTCAGTCTAGGTTATTGGTCATTAGTGAAAACACACAAGTTTTTGTAAAGCTGTAAAACGTCTACATTCGTGCCATCAAAACAACATTTGCGGGAAGTTTTAATATGCTTCTTTCATTTAGAGAAAAAGGCAACCGAAGCGAATCAATTGCTTACCGAAGCTTACCCGGGCTATACAATAGACGAATGAATGAATTTCGACACCGAAGAAAAAGAACGCCCCGGCCAGGTGAGGCGAGGTCTACCGATGACAATTGATGCGTTTGAGCCGAGCACTGAAGGAAAAACGGCCGGAAACGGTTGCAAGTCACGATAAAGTTATTTTGCAACATGACAGTGCTCGGCCACATGTTGCAAATGTCGTCAGAACTTACCTTGAAACGCTAAAATGGGATGTCCTTCCCCACCCGCGGTATAGTCCAGACCTTGCGCCATCCGATTACTATCTCTTCCAATCGATGCACCATGGCCTGGCTGACCAGCACTTCCGTCATTTCGATGATGTCAAAAAATGGATCAATTCGTGGATTGCGGCCAAACCGGGCGAATTTTTCAGAACGGGTATCCATGGATTGCCAGGAAAATGGGGCTAGCGATGGGCAATACTTTGAATATTGAATTTATATCTATTTTTCCTCAATAAAGCATGGATTTTTGAAAAAACGACATTTTCAACCGGTAGTCCATTACATTTACAAATTTTCTATTAAATAAGATTTTAAGGCCTTTTTAATGCCTGTTGCGTTTTGGTTTTCTTTAATGTTCCGTGGCAAAGAGTTCCAAAGACGGACGGAATTAACAAAAAATTTACGCTCAGATATTAAGAATGCATAGCGAGGGACAATTAGTTGACGAGATCCATTCGAGGTTACAGATCTTATCCTGTCAAAACAGTAGTGTGGTTGACGAGAAATGAGTATATCTGAAAGCAAGATCAAACTTCGATATTCGAGATATTTATCAAGAGGCATGCCCAAGACATATGCTGTCACATCATACCGAAATGCAACGTAAAGTTTACGCTTGCTAATGTAATTGCAATTACAGAAGATCTCGCAACCACATAATAGGATAGGATTGACCAACGTCTTCTCAAGAAGCATGCGGGTTTCTAACGGTGTAAAAGACTGAGATACCCGTAAGGAACGAAGTACGCCATAAACTTTGCCGACGAGTTCATTTACATGGTTATCCCCGGTCAAAAAACGGTTGAAAGTAACTCCTTTTTTGCGGTTTAAACGTATTCAATATGCACATTATTCAATACAATTCAATACAATCGAAGCCGGAAGTTCGCTTGCATACACCGATAATAAAAGAGGGCCAAGAATGGACCCCTGATATACACCAGTTGCGTTTCGCAGAAAATTAGAGAGTATGTCTCCAAATTGCACTGCTTGCCTTCTATTACTTAAGTAGGAATAGATAAGTTTAGTTGCACCAGTTGAGAAGTTGAAGTTTTGTCTAAGCTTTTTACAAAAATTATGTTTCAAAAGCCTTTGAGAAGTCAAGTAAAACCAAAAACGTCAACTCATCTTTATTCAAGCCTTAGGTCATCGGTAACATTCAAGAGTGTCGTGATACAACTGTGTTTCTAACGAAAACCGGACTGTTTTGGAGAAAGCATTGAATTGGCTACGAAATAAACGTTGATCTGTTTTTGAACTTTAGGCAAAAAAGGCAAAATGGCAATAGGCCTAAACTCATATGTTCTAACATTTTTGGGAAGTGGTAAAAAAAAGGAGGGATGAATACCATCGAGACCGACAGCCTTTGAGTTTATAAAGAGTAAACTTTCGACAACATCAGCAATATCCATCGCAGAAAAGCTAAAGCCAGGGAAAGGTTCGTCACGATCCAACTGATCGATATATCAAACGGAACTTTCGGCACTGGGCGAAAGGACCTGCCTTCTAAGAACAGAAACAATTTTTTTATTGAGGACGTTTTCATCGATATCATCGGCTGGTACAACCCTTGGTTTTCCTATGCCAACGTTTCTTAGGTTTTTCCACAGTTGGCGCCCGTTAACGGATGAACTAAGTTGTTGGAAGAAATGTTCAGATTTAGCAGTACGTATTTCAGCTATAGTTAATCTATTACGAAGTGAACAATACACCCGACGCAACTCGTTCAATCGCTACCGATTTCATAGGCCTGATCTCGTTGTTCCATTAATTGTCTTACATACAATTGTCTTACGAGTAAATCATGGTTTATAATTTGCATTAATTATTTTTGTTTTTAAAGGAACATATTCATCGAAAAGGTGAGTAATATTTTGGGTTCAGAACTCAATCTGATCATTCGGTGAGGTGTGAAATATTGTATCCCAATTTATACCTCGTGTATGCTCTTCGAGCTCACGAACATTTACATTGCAAAAATCACGGTCAAATCAAGGCTAAATCTTAAAGTTGAAAAGATCAAATCATGCTTTGACAATGCAGGATCTTGTCAATTAAGTCGTTAATGTCACTAACAAAAATCAAGTCTAGCAATGTTTGATCTCTACCAAAATAATGAGTTGGCGTACTTGTGTTAACTGGTCCAAAGTTATTAGATCATCTGTCAGGAGATAAGGCCTTAACAGGTTGCAATTGAAGTCTCCACAAAGAACAATATTAGGAGAGTACAGAGTGATTTCCTCCAATAATGTTGAAAGGGGAGAGAGAGAAAGAAGGGGGCCTGTAAATGGCACCTAAAAGTGAATTCCCTTCGTTGCCTATGATATTAACGAATAAATATTCTATTATTCTGTCGGCAGCAGCTAAAAGTTTTAATTTGCATTAGATAGAAACTCTTTGCATAAATCGCAGCGCTACCCCCAATATGATCTTTTCTATTTAAACGAAAAACACGATAACCCTCTAAGCAGCAAACCTCATCACTTAAATCGCCCCTCAACCATGTTTCGGTTACACAAATAACTTCTATGTCAGAATCAACAAATGTATCGCGAAATTAATCAATTTTTGGAATCAGGCTTTGCGTATTAATATGACAAATATGAAGTCCGCATTTTTGCTTGCAAGAACTCTTACCATTGAACGTAAAAACATAATAAAAAGAAAAAGAAAAACGAAACAAGTTGAATAAAGAACTTTAATAAAAACAAGAAATTAATCGTATCACAAATTAAATTGAAAATAGATTTTAAGTGAATGCATCTCTCGCAATGAATTGATTTTCAAAGGTGTTCACAGTATGCTTTAATTTGTTTAGTTCGGTATTGTTTTGCAACAAGGCTTTAGTGTTTGTACATTCAGAAGTGACATTAGCAATTGACATTTTGAGAATATTTATAGTATATCGGTGTTGAGTGAGCTGATTTCTGAATTAATATCAAAATTACGAGATTATAGGTTTAAAACACGGTTTTTACGATCACTTATGCTATCTTTGATGTCTTTTATTTAACGGCTCGGTTATTCGTTTTTCGGATTCATCTAGTTGTTTGGACAATAACGTAACGATAAACTCACTTTGTTCGCGAAACTTTTGGTCCATCCAGGTCTTATCTCCATTACACACTCCCACTTCGAGGCTTTGAAGTGGGAGTGCTTAGAGGAGATGAACTGGAGCGTGGTATTTCGTCGCTGACAGAGCTTTTCGTGCGGGAGGAGGTGCGTTTTGAAGTGGACATGTGTGCGAGAATTGCGTTCGTATTGTAAAAGAGCGCGAACTTATGGTTGTGGTAAACGGGTAAGTTGTTATGTAAAACAAATTTTGTTGCTGGAGAAGTCCCTCAGAAAACACTCAGAAAAACAGTCAGTTTATATAATTTTTAAGGGGGGAGATAACAGTAAAATTTTTAATTTTTCGAAAATTTTTTTGTTTCGTTTAAAAGGTGCTTTAGGGCCTTAAAAATAATATACCAAATGATGGAATACGGCAAAAGTGTCCGAGTGACCAAATTTTTCACTCTGTGGTAACGCCTCTCCGGTATGCTCATAAATTTTCAAAAGGTTTCCCAGTACTTAAAACTTTAAACGCGTTTTCTCAAAACCACTTTTTTTGAGCTCGCCGAAGACATAACTCGAGCAAATCTGTACCGATCAACTTGAAATTTTGACAGTAGCTTCGAAATATCTTTCTCCAAGGAGCTACGTAGGATTTTTTATTTTATAGGGCCTAATTTTTTTTTATCGACGATTTTATGGCGTTTTTTTTTTTTGTCAAAAATTTAACTTTATTTTCAAACATGCACCATTTTGTACAAAATCAATATATCGAAAAATTCCTACGTAGCTCGCTAGCTGTTGTTAAATGAAAACTAAAAAATTTTGGTGTTTTCTTCCAGGTCAAAATTAAAGAGTCTACATCTTCGGCCATCGACACGCTTTCACAAATAGGCGCCTTGGGGCTTATGCTGCGCAGCCGCCATTTTTGAATATTTCTTATTGAAAAAATTATATTTTGTACATTTTTAGGATTGCTATAAAACCTACTTTACAGATTTTCGATTGAAACTTTTATTCAGCCGAAATGAATTCCCAAAAATATGCCTATTTTTTGTGTGCTACTGTGATTTCCCCCCTTAATTGAACAAAGAAAGCGGAAAAGCAAATTGAGAATTATATTATAAGTTTGATTTTATTAAAAAAAACAATTTTTCCGATAAAGAAAAACTTTAAAGGCAACGATGGGCACAAGGTTATCAGCACAAACAATTTATTTGCATGACTGAATGCGATTTCGATCATAAATTAATGAAACACTGCTCTAAGCACGTCTACTGAGCAGGACATCACTTCCGAACTTAAGATCGTCACATTCCTTAGCTTGCAGCTCTTAAAGGAGCTCCTCAGGATCGGTGGACAGATCGAGACCTCGAAGGAACATTATCTGCAACCTCTCGCTTTTGGGGGTGAACGAGTAGAACTCGGTCGTTGTTTTTTCTTACAGTTCTTTTATTTGTTTGTGATGAAGCACTGTGAAGCAGTGGATAGCATGCATATCTGTATTCAATCTTTTAATCAGAATGATTAAGTAATGACTCGAGCTGGTACATCTTGACGTCTTCATCATCCGTTTCTGAAGCCGCTAGAGACATGACCGAGTTACTGGTATAGCGTCCCTCCCCGCCGTCGGGAACATATCGGAGCGTGTCACGGTCTGTTGTTATTGTTTGTTTTACAGCTCTTGCTGTGATTTCTGCTGCCGCTTTTGTTGCTGCTGGCGCCCGCTCCCCCGCTTCAGTCGGCAGCTTTTCTGCTGAGGCCGATACGGATGGCTTCACAAGATTCGGAGTCGGTTTAAGCATCCTCCTCTTCCTCTTCCAACCTCTTGCTTTTTCGACAACGGTTGCTTTGGGTCAGGCGATGATGCCTTCCCCGTTCGTCCTCTAGTTTGGAGTGGCGACGGCGACACAGAAAAAATAGTTTGGCTATTTTCCTCGGCGGGATTTGAACTTCTGACATGCGGATCCACAAGTCCGCAACCCGACCACTGCACCGGCTGGCTAATTGTAAATCCACCGAGCACTTGAAAAAATACTTATAACTTGTTTTCACTTAAAAAAGAAAAACACGTGTATCTCCACTGAAGGTCTGCGAACGACTGACAGCCTCTTCCCACTACGGAGGGGGATGGATATGATGCAAGCTTCTAGCACCTGGAATCTACGCACTTCACCATTGTACACAACCTTATAAAGCAGATTTTTTTTATAAAGATAGCGACGCCACCAGCTCCGGTGTCTCTTCTCATAATATGATACTGACTCTGCCTCAACTTGTACCTCTGAGAAAGCGAACACATTACGACTGAGAACAAGCGGGCATTTTCACCTTCACCTTCTGTTGATGAGTCAGGTTTACTTTTTTAGCATATGGGTACCCAGAACAATCCCGATAATTTGCGGTGTGTCCCGAGTTACCACATAAAACACACTTAAGAGATGTGATATCATCAATCCTATCCCTACCTAGCAGACATTCCTCTGCTTTGTGGTTCGTGACACACTTAACGCACCGAAACTGCATTTGACAGTTCGAAGCACCGTGCCGGAACCTCTGACAACGAAAACATAGTAAAATGTTATCGCTGCGGTCTAATTTTTCCCATGTAAAGCATTGATAATACAGGGCTTTAATTTTCCTCAGACTATCTAATTTATTGTTAGGAGTTAGCTGAACCAGGAAGTACGGTAATTTCCGATTCTCCCTTCTGGCCCTTGCGGTGGTGAATGGTTTGACCACTACAAATTCAAGATTGTCACATTCCTTTGCCTAGAGCGCTTGAAGGAGCTCTTCAGGGTCGATTGACCCTCGATGGAGCATTGCCTGCAACTTCTCGCTTTTGGGCGTAAACGAGTAGAACTCGCTCGTTGTTTTCTCTGACAATTCTTTTATTTTTTATGATGCTCAACTGTGAAGCAGTGGATAGCATGCCTAGAATTTTTTGTACTCAGACTCTGGAGTTCTATATAAATGCAGACAAGCTCTGAGGCATCTTCTCTCAAAACCCGAATTTTTTCCATTAAGCTTGTTCTCACGTTGAGCCAAACGGGGCACCCATAGGTACGGACAGGCCGATTGAGGGCCGAGTAGCAGATCACCTTTACCTTGGCATCGAGTTGACTGCTATGAAACAGAATCTTTGCCAAGGCAAGGCCGCTTTGGCTCGGGCTAGAGCAGTATCAATATGTTTGTTAGAATATAGATACTGATCCAGCCAGTTTGTTAGAATATAGATACTGATCCAGCCAGGACCCAAGGTATCTAACAATATTTCGATTCGCCAGTGGCTGTCCGTTAAGTCCAACAAAAGAGAACATTCGCCACTTCTTTCTAGTATTTCTAGAAGCCCCACAAAACAGAGTCCTGAACAGTATGGTCTCGCAATTTTGGAACTTGATCTTCAGCTTCAAATCATCGCAATATTTTCGAAGTCACATTGCAGAAGTCTTACAATGACCTCGATCTTCGGGCTCATCTGCGCACGCTATGGAATGGCGGAGAGATTCTACAAGATCGCTTGTGAAGATCGTAAATAAAATCGGCGAAATAACTTCACACTGTTGTAGATCGTTGTTAATTTCACCGCTCTGAAACCGAATTGGTTATCCGGAAAAATATTTTTGTCCTCAACCCACTTCGTCACGGCTCTATTAATCACTTTTTCAAACATGTGTCTTTGTCCGTTTAGGAATTGGTTGCACCAACGTTGTCTTCCAATGAGCTGGATAATGTGCATTATTCGGCAAATTGTTATACAGGGTAGTGTAACTGCTTTCCGCTTCTAGAGGAAGGTGTTTAAGAACAAATTTTTGTACTTCGTCGATTCCCACAGATTTCTTACTTCTCAGTGAACCGAAAATAACCAGGAGATCTTCCTTTGATATGAATGGTGGATGTATCCCGTCATTGGCGATGACATTATTTGCCAAATTATCGCCATTGAACATGGTAAAACCAGTTTTCTCCGATCGCCAGTGCTCAATGTCATATCGCAAGCAGAAGTTGTGAATAGGACACGATTTTCCAAAATATGGTTCGGGCGAGTGCTAGCATTCACCTTATATACATCCTGAAACGTCGCACCCATTACTTCAACTTTCTCCAGAGGATTTTCGATCACAAAAAAGTTGTCATCTTCGATCGCTTCTATTTGATCTTTGTCACAAGTACTTGTTCGTTGTCTGTAGTTCGGGGGAGCTTAAGACACGGAAGCTCATTCTGATTTTTTCTTCGAAATAACTTATTAATTGCCGGGAACATACTAGGATTGCTAGCTTTAACAGCCCGGATTTTGCTATTCCAATGCGAATTAATTGCAGCACGGTAATTTTAGTGTCCTAACCTCCGAGTTTTGTGGATCAGTAAAACGTCTGTATAGTAATTTCAGCCTTGTCAGTAGCCTACTCTTTTGTCGATGTAGAGCGTCAATCGTAGCATTGCACATTGTCAGTCAGTTGGTACTTGGGAATTGTTCTGTCCATTGTTTGTTTTATTGTGTCGTCCATCCGTTTGAGGTAAGTGTCGATCTCCTCGTTCGACAAATTCCTATTGGACAGTGGGTTGAGCGAGTTCGAGGAGAGTGCTCTTGTCATTATTCGGGAGAAGCGTGTCTACCGCGTCCTACTGTAATTGTAAGAATGCGTTTGAACATACTCCTCCACCTCCGCAATTTCGTTGAGAATAGTAACTACGGCACTAAATCCGCAATTGTCACTGTCGTACACGTCAGGGTCAGTCAGCTGTATCCGTTCGTCCAACAGCATAAGATCAATGTAAGAGTCTGATCTGGGATAAGATGGACTATCCGTCGCTTTTAAATCGAGTCGACACTCGACACTGTTCTGACCCCACCAATTAAATAGTAGGTTCCCTCTAGTATTTGGTGAATGATTTCTCCAATTGCTATGTTTGGCGTTTAGATCTCCGGCCATGAGGTTATAATTCTCATCCAAACCCAGACGTAAGTATTGAAAAAGCCTCTAGCGCTTGGAATCTACGCCCTTCACCGCTGTACATAACCTTAAAACGCAGATTTTTTCTAAAGAAGATAGCGACCATACCTGCTCCGTTGGAGTTGGGTCTGTCTCTTCTTATAATATGGTACTGACTGTGCCTCAACTTGTGCCTCTGAGAGAGCTTGGTTTCGCTACCCAAAAGAACATCGGGAGATCGGTCTTCTAACAACTTGAAGAGTACAGCTCTTCGTTCGATATTTATTTGCGAATTTACATTCACTGAAAGGATCTTTAAGGGTCTCTCCACCAGCGAACACACTACGACTGGAGGCGCGTTAGACTCGGCAACAGAGTGTAGATACGATCTACGCGTGTCGCGTGTTCCTGTTTTTACTGTTGCAGCTGACTAATTTGCCTCTAAATAGAAAGCAAAATAGCCAGCAGATCAGCATCACCACGTGAGGGCTGAAGAGCAACCTTTGGTGCTTGTTGTACCGTACTTCTCTGACCGGTCGCCATTTGGGCGTAGGTCACATTGGGAGTTACGGCTGGAGTTTTAGGAACAGGTGGGCGCTTCACCTCCACCTTCTGTTGGCGAGCCAGGTTTATTTTCCTGACATATTGGTACTTGGAACAACTCCTATAGTTAGCGGTGTGTCCCGAGTTACCACATAGAATACACTTTAGAGACGAGGTATCATTAACCCTGTACTTACCTAGAGGACATTCCTCCGCTTTGTGGTTCAATGCACACTTAACGAATCGAAACTGCATTTGACAGTTCGCAGCGGCGTGCCCGAACCTTTGACAGCGAACACATTGTAAAATGTTATCGCTGCGATTTAATTTTTCCCAACTTATGCATTGATAGTCTAGGACTTTAATTTTCCTCAGACTATCTAGTTTGATGTTGGGAGTTAGCTGGACCAGGAAGAACGGTAATTTCCGATTCTCCCTTCGAGCCTTTGCTGAAGTGAAAGGCTTGACACTAACGAATTTAAGATCGTCACATTCCTTCGCTTGAAGATCGGTAGACGAATCTAAACCACGAAGGAGCATTGTCTGCAAACGCTCACTTTTGGGGGTGAATGAGAAGAACTCCGTAGTCGTTTTCTCTAATAATTGATTAACTAACTAACTAGCCTATGGCCGACTTACATATTTTGATGGTGTCTTGTAGCTCCATCTTGTAGGTATTGATTGGAGGCACCTTCGGCCTCGCTGTTTCTGTTGCTGTTGTTTCTGCTGCTGTTGTTTCTGCTGCTGTTGTTTCTGCTGCTGTTGTTTCTGCTGCTGTTGTTTTTGCTGCTGCTGCTTTTGCTCCTGCTGTTGCTGCTTTGGCAACTCTGGACATTGCTGCTGTTGCTTTGGCAGGTTTGTTTGTTGCTTCTTTTTGGGCAGCTGTGGTTGTTGTTGTTTGGCTGGCCCCAGGTTTAGTCTTATTTCTGCCAGTTGCTGTACATTTTTTTGCGCGTTTGTACTTGCTACTCTGCCTGCCGCTTCTTTTCACGTCGAGCCGTTTGTTTGGCCTTTACGGCTTTAAACAACAACTCGAGTTGGCAGATCTCGTCGTCTTCGTCATCAGTTTCCGATGCCGCTAGAGACATGAAGGAATTGCCGTCTCTCGTGTAGCGGCCCTCGCCGCCGTCGGAGACATACGGAAAATCTTCTGTTGTTGTTGTCGATTTTTCTGCTGCTACTTTCAATTCTGCTACTGCTGCTCTTGTTGTTGTTGTTACTGCTACTGCTACTGTTGTTGATGGCACCCGAATCCCCGCTCCAGTCGGCAGCTTTTCAGCTGAAGCCGATAGGGACGGGCGCTTTACTAGATTTGGAGTCGGTCTCACCCTTCTCCTCCTCTTTCCAGTCATTGATGATGACAACGGTGGCGGCGGCTTTGGTTCAGGCATTGCATTCCCCGTTCCTCCCCCAGGTTGGTGAGGCGACGGCTGTCGCTCACTCATTTTTATTATATTTTTCGCTTTATTTAATTTACTTGATATATATATTTTAATCTACAAAATTATAAGTTAAATAAAGCGATGATTCTTGATTTTCCTTTGTTTGGTTATAAATATTTGTTCTTAGCTCGAACACGTCTCTTCAAGAAGTGACAGCAAAAATATAATATCTCCTGAAGTCAGCCACAGTGCATACTTTGTGACAGTCCTTCTTAAGCCTTTCCATAGTACATAAACAGAACGCAGATGGCGCTCGTTAAATGAGTGTGCTCAGAATAAAACATATAAGAAATCAAAGCTTACATTTGCGTATTTATTATTTTCTACCTACTTGTATTTAGTATTTTCGATACATCAACCTTCTGGCCTCATGGAGAGTTCAACAAACTTACCTTCCGGTCAATGGGTGAACTCTTCATTCTCCCTTATTCGACACTTTTGACAGTTCAAATGTCAATTTTATTATTATGTGTTTCTCATGCCGGTGATGGTCCGAAGCGTCATGGATAAAAATCCATTGCGGCGTTTCGATTTCCTTTGAAAAATAACGTGCGATTTCCTATGGTTTATGTGAACAAGTCCAGAACAAAATTTTATTTATTCGCTATATTTGAACATCTTTTAGCACAATGAAAAACGAAATATAAAGTTTGACAGTTCTTGTTACGCAAATTAGGTTTTTTTTTATGTAAACTGGTTCGCATTCTGCTTTTCGTTTGACTTAAATTAATATGAAATGCCTCTGATCCAGCCTGTTCGAAATAAAACCTGTAGTATGGGAATGACGTCTTTATTCGTACCAACATGTATACATCATTAGTTCTTCAATTTTCACTATTGTCGTATACAGTAACAAAATAAAATACATTAAATAAATTAAGTAAAACATTGAAAAAGTAGTTCCTTTCGCATGGAAATGACAGACTGTATGTATTTTATGTAATTTTTTTTTTCAAATCGCATAACCTTCGATGAATTATTTATTCGTCGTACTATCTGAATTGTAATTTCGCTTCGGATTAGAATCTGGTTACACTAACTATGATATGTCGCTTCCCTTAGCGGAAACGCAGTGTTCTTTTTAAACATCTAAATTTAATAAACATATACTATATATTCTTACGGTTGTGAAATTGTTCAGTTTTTTTCTGCAATATTATAGTCTATGTAGAGTTACGGAGTTAACTTATCCGTTCACATATAACATTATTGTATACAATAATTTGAACGCTCCGAAACAGTTTTAAGGACTGTCGAAACGTCGAAAGTTGTGCAGCTGCTGAAGTTGGAACAGTATGGTTGCGCGATAAATGCATGAAAGGTACAAGAAAAAAAAAATGCAATGGCTGACGACGGAGTCCGTTTATAATTTTGTGTTATGTGAAATTAGGAAATATAAATCGTTACGAGCTTTAAAGTACACTTTTTATTATAAATGTCCGAGACATTGATTTCCATTTGTAATTGAGCTAAGAAAAATGGATTTCGATAACTACGTTACCGAAAATTCAGTGGTTCCAGGTAAACAAGACAAGTTTGACTAAGGTTGCAAGTCTGCTTCTACGAATTGTTCTAAACATATTTGAGCAATATTGGCTTTGCATAATTTTTCGGTTTCGTTTCAGAGTTATACTTTCTCATATCAAAGTTTCTCACGGCGGGACCATTTAACCAACCTGCAAAGGTAAGTTCAACACATCCACAATTTATTGTGATGGATAATACAATAATACAATATCAATCATTTACTGTAACTTCAGGTGCTTATCCAAGAACTGGAGCGAAAAAAGGTAAATATATTTAATTCAAATATGTCGAATAAACCTTGGTCAACATATTTTATAAATTGTTCAACACCCTTTTCTAACATTTATTTCAATGATTAAAATATACTCATTTAATCGAATATTGTTGATTATGAGAATCATGTCAATAACGTCATATTTGCTTCCGACATTTGATGAGGAACAAATCAATAGTAATTCTGAGCTCCGTCGTTGATCTTCCGATCAGCTGACAGATCTTTAAATGGGGTTTTATTCTAGTTATTATAATAAATATACTTATTCCTTACGACATTTAAGAATTTAATCTCTTTTTCCTAGGTCTTCCCACGACGCACAGACTGGTTGGGCAACGAACATGACCAGTCCTTCGAAGAGTTGGTGAGCACAATTACTCCACTATAACATATTAAGTTACTTCTAACCTATGTGCACATTTTTACTTTCTTTTATGATCAGTTTTTCTCATTATCTTAGTATAATATTTTCCTTTCATTACCCACTTTTATTCTACGGCGTTTGGGATCTCAGTGAACGAATGGGAGATTGCGACTTTGAAAGAAGCTTTTAAAGCAGCAAGAACATTTTAATTAACTACCATCTTAGTATTTAATTGCTGAGAAGCAACGTTTCATATCGAATTCGAAAACTTCGAGCTACCTCTAAGAATATATTCGTGGACTCGTAACTTCATTTAGTTTTCAATTGCTCTTCCAATTGTGAATTAAACTGACTGAAATGTTTATAAATTTCTTTTTCAGTCCTACAAATAATTATCCCAAAATTCAAGTTTTCAATTCGCTCCATGATTTAACTCAATTTATTGATTTTTTTCTTTTAGAAGAGTTCTGTCTTCAACATGTTGCATATTTCTAATTAAAAAATTATTCCATATTGTTGACACACATTTTGCTATTTTTGAACATAAAAAGGACATTGTG
This sequence comes from Orthonevra nobilis, assembly GCA_963555765.1. Taxonomy (NCBI): domain Eukaryota; kingdom Metazoa; phylum Arthropoda; class Insecta; order Diptera; family Syrphidae; genus Orthonevra; species Orthonevra nobilis. Next base: position 36,597,959 of record OY743227.1, read on the forward strand.
GACTCTGAAAAGCAAAAGTAATTGCGGGCTATTCATACAGTCCTTTATAGTTCTATGTTGGTACTGACATATCCTACAGCTACTTGCCCAGTGCTCTTTATCCTTATAAATGTTATGACACCACATACGTAAAAAAAAACCTGGCCAGTGGTTTCAATCGTGTCTTCCCGACATGTTCTTTCTGTATAAGTTTAAGTATAAGTTTTAAACAATCTGGTCTAAGCTTTTCCGCAATAACAATTCTGCCATTTTTACGTACATAATTATCCTACTGAGTTCCATTACACAAATTTGATGGGCTACAGCCCATGATAGCAATATGCTTTCTTTTCGCGAAAGTTATAATGCACAAATTTGATGGGCTATAACCCATGATTTCAAAATGTGTTATATTTTGCAAAAGTTATGTAAACAAATTATGCATTGTGTTGTAAGTTCTTCTCTGCCCGTTGGCTCGTTTAAAGGCAATCAAGAAAGCATCTATATTTCTTTGCTTATATGCCGGACAATAAATAATTTTACATTGATAGTTCGGCAAAAATAAGATCCATTGACCATTGCTTTTGTATCACAATATTCATGGAATCGTTTAGTGGCGAACATAATAGCCAAAGCTCGCCATTTAAAACGGGTGTTCTCTTGTTCAATTGTAGTAAAAATTGTGCAGACTCCCTTGACACCTGCATCACATGCTACTACTGTAGATTTGTTAGGAAATTGTTTTGTTGAAAAGGTTGTTTGCATTCCAAAAAGGCATTTAAACATACCTTGGTACACGAATAAGTCAAGTCTCCCCGTAATAATTTATATATTGGTGAGAGTTTATTCGATATGTTTGGGAAAACAGTTTTACTAACCCTAGATATGATTGTACGGTTTTGACACCCGCAGGCTTCGGAGTATTTAATAAAGCCATCAGTTTCCTTTCCATTTTCTTTTGGAAAATCACAGGGCGCATGCAATACCCGAGGGCACATGACAAAATTGGAAAAGGCCACATATATATTTTTTGCCAATAATTGCCTGCATTTTAAATCCAGGCAACTCCAAATATGCACCTGCCATATCCATAACAAAATATAATTTTGCAAGTAAAATATAATAAGAGGAAGTGGGTTGACTTTCAGATCGAGAAAAATAGTTTACAGTTACTTTGAAGTTGTCACATAACCTTTATGTTCCATTTTTCTTTTCCACAATGACTACTAAGACAGCCCATTAGCTCTATAATTCTTTCTTTTATATTTTGTTTATTCATACGATGCAGTTCCAAGTCAAACTTTTTGCGAAGACGTATGTGTTGAAAAATCGCAAAAAAAGCAAATCCAGACAATCACGACCCATGATCGGTTGGAAATTCCGATAACCTTTAACAACATCCAACGTTAATCAATTACCTTCACTATTTGTAGCTCTCGCTGCAACTAAAATTTCACCAATAACTTCCACTTTTTGTCCTGTTTTCTAACCTTAAATTTTCATCTTTTTATTTTACGATTTAAGTTTTTATTATTCATTTCTTGCGAAATAACCGACACTACTGCACCACAATCAATTTCCATTGAAACCCGATTTCCCGAAATTCCGATAACCTTTAACAACATCCAACGTTAATCAATTACCTTCACTATTTGTAGCTCTCGCTGCAACTAAAATTTCACCAATAACTTCCACTTTTTGTCCTGTTTTCTAACCTTAAATTTTCATCTTTTTATTTTACGATTTAAGTTTTTATTATTCATTTCTTGCGAAATAACCGACACTACTGCACCACAATCAATTTCCATTGAAACCCGTCGATCACCATCTCTGCATACAATGAAGAAGTGCATTCCTAGGACTTGCCTCCATTTTCATGCTAGGGCTGGACAATCACTATTTTATTTCTTCCTCATCTCTCCAGCGCTTCGCCTTCTGGTTTTTTCCTTATAGAGCTGAGCGAACCCTTGTTCATTTCCTTTGATTCCCGTATGCCCCGGTACCCAGCAGAAGGTCAACAAGGATATCTTGTTGATATTCAGCCTGCATAACCTAACCAGCTTCGATGTCAGAATGTCTGATGCTATGGTCTATTTTTCCGCTTGGCTGTCAGAGAAAATGATAATCAATTTGCCGGTTACGACTAGGCTGCCTCGTGTATCGCATCCACTTTTGTTAAAAGACGCTTCAGTCGTCCCTTGTGTGTCGAGTCTGGCCTTGACTAGTCTTTTTTATTTTAATTATTTTGCTCGCTGTTCAAGAGGTTTTTAAGACTCTTATGCGTGTAGCACAGAGCGAGCGGAAGAATAAGGAGAAGAATGAAAGATTGTGAAGTGGTTTGAGAAACTCAGGTGTAATTGGTTTCAACTCACTTCCGTGGGTGGAGCCCGAAACGGGTCGGAGGATTTTTGTATCGACCTATTGGCTTTAACCAAATTCGCAGGAGTTTATTCGACATTAGTTATGATTTATGAACTTTGAAAGTTTGGAAGATTTAGCTTAGTCTTAACGGTATATGCATCTCCGCGGCATGCGAGCTGTTTGGTGTTTCTATGTGTGTGAGTCTTTGAACCTAGAACAACGTTGAATAGTATCCAGTTGTGATCAGAGAAGGATGTCCGATTGGATACTCTCCAGTTCTTTACTCTAAGGTTGTTGTAATTAGTGGAGAGTATTAAATCTATAACGTCTTCCCAACCTACATACGTGTCCATGCTCGGTAATATGAAATATTGATACCTTTGTTTTGTTAGGTTGTATTTGTTTATGAAATCAAAAAGTGACACCTCGCTCGTTGATTTCGGAACTGCCACGCAGCGTGTGTATCGCATTCGCATCACAGCCCAAGATTAGATTTGTCTTGATGTCGGCATCGGTTGGGCTTCTTCGGGCGGTACTGGTTTCCACGTTTTCTAACTTAACCAATATTAAGTCCTTTGAGCTAAAATTTGAACACGGAAATGCTTTATTGTGCTTTTTACCTAAAATGCATTTTTTTTTCATTTCATTTCATTTATTTTATTTAGTGACCATGTCACTATTTGGTACAATTTACAAAGAACTCATTTTCAAATAAGAATAAAGTGAATATAATACGAACTATTCTTAACTAATTGGCATAAGGATAGTTGCAAAGATAATACATTTTCTTTTTAATGTGGCTAGATTTGTTTCGTTTTTTTTCCGACAATGAGTTAAATAATTGTAGTCCCTTATATACGATGCTATTTTGTGCTACATTCGTGAGGTATTGAGGAGGTCTAAAGTCCCCACAATTACGCAGATTATAAGGTTGAGCATCACTAACGTTTCTAAGATATTTTTTTTTAAATACATGGGTAACATTTTGTTTTTTATTTTGAAAACAAAACAAAACATTAAAGAGAATTCTTTGCTTGACGGTTAACCTTTGTAACATACTTAACATTAGGACAACTAAAGTATATCTATTGCATTTTAATATTTTTCTCAATGCTTTATTATGAACACGTTGCAGCTTTAATAGCATATATTCACTAAACAAGAATAAAATTGACGAGCAGTACTCAAAATGAGGCTTTATCATTATATTAAAAACATTTTTAGCACTTAGCGTTGGAAGCTTGTTTCGTATTCTACCTAGGTAAAATACTTTTTTTGACAGTTTCTTAGTTATGTAGTCTACATGTGCATCAAACTTTGGTTTTGAGTCAATCACTACACCTAAGTATTTGATTTGTTCGACTTGTTCTATTATTTGCCCATCTACACTTAATTTAATTCTGCGATCAGATTTAAAGTTCATACACTTTGAGCTTGTTAGACTTAAGCCATGTACTCAAGTTATTTAGGTCTTCTTGTAAGTTTCTTATGCACTCTTCGATGTCCTTTCCTGATATAAACAACAGAATGTCATCGGCAAAACGCACAATCTTGCATTATCTTAGAACGCTGTTTATGTCATCGATGTAGATGATAAAAAGTAAGGCACCTAGTATAGATCCCTGAGGGACGCCCAGCTCAGTTGCAATGCACGATAATAGTGAAATTAAAATCAAAAGTAAAGAAAGTAGATAAATTGCCACAAAAAACGGTAAAGTGCATAAAGTTCGACAGAGATACGCTCATTAATGATATCGGGCAATGCCAGTTTAGGAACATACATATGTTTTCCACTCGTTGATGTGAATTATTTGAGCAATATATTTTCAAGTGAACTGTTAAGAATCGTAGATAGTTACGTTGAGACAAAAAAGGTTAATGAAAATACGGTAGAGTGGTTCAACGATAGTTTGAGAGAATTAAAAAGAGAAAAGTTGGTTTGTTATCATAAAGCCCTACAAACAGAAGAAATAAGTGATTGGGAGTCTTACAAGCGCTCGCGAAATCGGTGCAAAAAAGATCTAGTAAGAAGCAAGGGACTTTTCGTGCAAAATAAAATTATTGTTCAATCGGACCAAAAAGGTATGTGGAGAGCTTTGAAGCGGTATGTGATGGGATCAAAAAAAGTTGCAATTGAGCAGAATATTATATTTAATGGTGTAACAATTAGTAACCCAAACGTTATTGCGGATGAGTTTAATACTTTTTTCGTTGACAGTGTGACAGAAATAAATCAGTCAATTGAAGTTATTCAGTATGTTAAATTGATGAACTTACGTGTCGTTTTAAATTCAGTCCTGTGAATCATTCTGAAATATTTGAAGTGTTGCGAACAATGAAACAGAAAAAAGATTTAAATTTTATGAGTCCGAAGATGTTTATAGATGCATTTGAAGAATTAGGGAACATACTCACTGAAATTGTAAATAAATCTTTACTCTCAGGATGTTTTCCGAGTTCATGGAAAGAATCGTTGGTCACACCAATACAAAAAGTTAAAGGATCTAGGCGATGTGAAGACTATCGACCTATAAACGCATTGCCAATCTACGAAAAAATAATTGAAAAAGTAGTTAAAGTACAACTGCAAAAATACCTCGACAATAACAATGTCATCATCAATAATCAATTTGGATTCAGAAGTCACCATTCCTGTGAAACTGCTTTAAATTATATTTTAATGAACTGGAAAGAAGATCTAGCCGAGGGATTCACTATTATTGCAGTTTTCTTGGACCTTAAGCGAGCATTCGAAACTATTGATAGAGGGATTTTAATACAAAAATTGAAGCAGTATGGTTTTCGTGACAAAGAGCTACAATGGTTCATATCATATCTTGATCAGAGAACCCAGAGAATATCTGTGAATGGAAAACGGTCGGAGATAACACAAACATTCTTGGGCCAATTTTTTCGAAGAATCAAAAGTAAATTAGATTTTAATACATCTGTTAAAGTATATAATGTTATAATCAAACCGCATTTTCAATATTGTTCATCTGTACTGTTTCTGTTAAGTGATAGTAACATATATAGATTGCAAAAACTGCAAAACAAATCAATGAGAATAATTTTGAATTGTAATCGCTATACAAGTATTTTTAATATGTTAAGCCGTGTAAATTGGTTAAGCGTTAAACAACAATTGGTGTTAGATGTTCTTTTGTTTGTCCAAAAAATGGAAATGGGAGATTTGCCTAGTTATTTTAGTGGTTTAATTAGGTATGTAGGTGAAGTCCAACCATATCAATTAAGAAACGTAAACAATTTGCGACTCCCAGCCTATACAAACACAATAACAGAAAATAGTGTAATATATAAAGCTTTTCAAATTTTTAATAACTTGCCAGAACACGTAAAATTAGAAACAAATTTTAATATATTTAAGCGCAACGTCAAAGAGTTTGTAAAAAATAATTTTTAAGATTTATAATTATGTAAAAAAATAGCTTAATTTATATGTATATGTAATATAAATGCTAAATAAATACAAAATACAATGCTGTCCGAGAATACGCCATTGATCACAGTTCGTTGATTTCGTCAATTTAGAAAAATTCGATCCACCTAAGCTCGGTATCTTTTATTCCGTATACTTTAAGTTTAGATAGCAGAATCGTTTAGATAATAGAATAATATTGATTGTCTCAAATGCTCTCTTCAAGTCAAGAAAAACTGCTAGGATTTCGGCTATCTCCTCTTTCCAGATTATTATCACACTGTTAAGGGCTGATTCACAGGAATGCTTTCCCCTGGAGCCAGATTTATAGTCAAAAAAGAGGTTATTGTATTCAAAGTATTTCTCCGATTGTATTTTTACTACCTTTTCTAAAATTTTTTGGTATAAAGGGAGAGCGTTAGAGGATGAACATTTTCACATAAATCAGAACCTTTTACTTTTTCAACTGGTGTCACTACTGATTCCTTCCAGGTTTCAAGAAATGTAACATGACACAACGAGGAGTGAATTACGCACACAAACTTGTCACCAATTACATCCATTGCGTTTAGAGGTCAAGTGATTAAAGTCGTTTTTTTGTGCATAGATTTTAGGATAAATTTTAACTGGACAACATTTATACAATTGAATTTAAATGATTAAATGGGAGAACAAATTGTACAACTGGTATGGACTTATTTATTTCACTAACACTCTTGACGAAGAATGAGTTAAATTTATTTAATTAGTGTATGTTGTCTATTCAGGGCACACGATTTAATTGTTCTCCACATAGACTTTTGACCTTTCGCGGTTTGAATTGTACGTTTGATGAAGTTATTTTTCGCCTTAGTTAGAGCTTGCTTGTATTGATTTCGCAGCATGCGATATCTATTCCAGCAAATTTCACTGTTGGTAAATCTAAATTCCTGGTATTTGGCAATTTTTCCGGATTCATATTATTTAATTCCTTACTGAACCATAAGCAAGGTTTTTCTTTTATCGCTTAAGTACATACAAAAAGATTCGTTATCCTTATGAGTTCGTTTTGCACCACTGATCCAATTGTGCTCGGACATTCAACATTGTAAGCACCTGCGAGGGCTCTACTACCTCTAAGGTTTTCGAGAAATAATGGCCTATTTTATCTTAGAATTTTGGAGGCTTTAACGTGACTATCCTTACTTCATGTTTTTCCCTGCCATAAAGCCTTAATAATAAGTGTCTCATGGTCGCTTATTTTTAAGTCCTAGTTAACTTCTGCTATGGTATTGTTATACGATTCGGTTATCACATAATCATTAAAGTTTTGGTATCATTAGTAATGCGAGTAGGGACACGCACGAGTTGTTGACACTGATTTGTTTCCGATATTATTATTAAATCAAAGTTTTCATTCATACATTTGTTTTGAAGTTCTACAAGGTTGTCAGTTCGGCCGGCAAGTCCTTGTATATTACAGCATATTCCGCCAATTTCATTTAGTTGCTACTGTACCATTTTGTTTTTTTTTTTCAGATTCCATAAGTTTCATGTACACGGCACAATTTATGTCCTTACTATCGTCACTAACATCTAGGTTAAGTTTAAATTTTTCATTATATCCGTCGCAATTGACGCATTTTAACACTGCGATATTACATTCTTTCATTTCAAGTTCATCTCCACATTTTGCACATTTAGCACTATTTTTGAAGTTTTTGCTACATGGTGGTATCCCCAGCATTTTCAACATCTAGTAAGGTTTAAATATTGAAAAACTCGACAGTTTTCCCAACCGATATTAAGTTTTCGGCTTTCTATGATTTCCTTATAGTTGCACATCTCTAGCTCAATAATTTCACTGCGCATTCCTATTTTTGTTTTTGAACACGAATTTTACCGTTCCATTTATATTGTTTTGTTTCTTTATTGACAGTTTTAACTCTTCGCAGTTTCACATTTCGCTCAAGTCAGTTATCGTGATTTGCGGTTTTCTCTTTGCAAAAATGTTAACATCATAATTTGCTCCAAGTTTTTGCTTCGCTATGGTCTCGATTTTTTGTACTGACTCTTCGCCAGTGCAGTTTATGGAAATTGCTCCTTCATTCCTATTAGTTATTCTATCAACTATGAGCGAGAGCGATGATGGGTTAATTACTTTTTCAATGTCTTTTGTTGTTTTCGCGTTTCCTTGTTTTGATTTCGGTTTTATGTACACAGTTTGCTTTGATTTTTCCGCGTAGTTCATTTGATGTTTCGTTTCTATTGCATCTGTTTCATTTATTTTTTTTACTTCGTTTCTAATGTCTTTTTTAATCTCTGTCATACTACAGCATATTTTTTCACTTCTTTTTTACATCACAGTAATTTTTTTCGCTTTGTGCGCCTTTGTGATTCGCTAAGTGCGCCAATTTTTTTAATTTCTAGAACACCTTTTTGGCAGGTTTCTTGTGCTGATTTCATAGTTTTAAGTCTTTCTGTGTATCGGTCATCAATTGTTCTAGTAGTTTTTTTATTTCGATTTCATTATTTTTAAGGGATTGTTCAAATTCATACTTGTATTCCTTTTGATAACTGTTATTTTTTTGCACTATATCCTTCATGTCTTTTAAGACCATATCGACATTGTGAATATATAAGACGCAGTCTTCACACATAAATCTAATCATGGGACTAGAATCGAGAATGCCGTTGCTATACTGTTCTAGTCCACTACATTTTACCGCGATGTGGAAATTTTTACTGCGAACACCCTAACAGGATATGCCCGACTCTCCTCTAATCGAGTTTTTGCATTTAAAACATTCGCGCATTTTTACGAATAACTGCCACCACAATTAACACAATTTGTGTCATATACGGTGGTTATTTCTATAATAGTTTCTCTGAGATTTCTTGTTATCTGCACGATTTTCAGGATTCTGACTGAGGTTGTGTTTTTTCAAACCCCAAGTCTTCCAACAGTCTATTGGCATTGTCGACTTCTTTTGAGTCGTCGGAGTTGTTGGTGAATATAAAAACCTTCTTTTTCGCGTGTCTGATGCCGAAGCGTAGCTTGCAACCAGTCTTTTCAAGGACATTTCCGCTAGTCTCGGTTGAGCTTTTTTGCTATTATGACCTTCCAGGTATACATTGGCACATTTGCGTTGTGAAGTTGAGGATTTTACGAGCTTCTCTTCATCCACGGCCGTAATAAGATAAGTATGCGAGGTCTTCTCAAACGTCTTTGACGAGAGTTAGCTTATTTTTCTAAGCCAATCCAGGCGTCACTTATCTTGTGAAGTCAATCGGTAAAAAAGTCCTTCGAAATGCAATCCTCACATTTCATCACCGATAACCTCTTTCGATCTCGGTTGAGTCAAAGCTTGGAACCGGCCTACCTTGACTTTTAGGTCGTGTTCAATTACCATACCTCTATTCGACATCTCGTCCAATAGGGCTACTTAGAGGGCGTCTCTGAATTTGGGTTATTGCTCGTATGCACGAGTTTGCTCCTTTTTTTGCCCTGTCTGAGATAATCTATGGAGCGACCTCTTTTCGTACTTGTTATGGATTGTTCGGTTTTAGGCGTACTGCGGAATTTGATGAGCTCATCAACGATCTTTTGGCATTTTTCTTTATCCGCCCGATCGCGTTCAGATAGATTTCCGGCTTCTTCATTCTTTGGAATCTTGCCAAGGATGAAGATCGCCCGTTGATAAGCACTAATGCTTTGGCTGGTCGCGCGTGTCTACCCTCTTCTTTTGGGATGTGGCATCAGAGGGTTTGGCCGTTGTCTGTTCTTTACCGGCTAAACTACATTAAAGTGACAAGAGGCGAGAAGCTCATCTTCCTTCAACCCATCCTTCTTCTTACCTGAGCCACTATCTGTGTCGTGTATATTAGTGTTTCGTGGCAATCTTGACAATTTGGACCCTCGGTCGATGGGGTTGATATTTACTGTATCAACCAAATCTACCAATTTGTTATTCTCCATCATTTCATTTCATTTTAATGCATTTTTCTTTTCTCAATTCACTTACTTACATGCTTAGCGAAAACGCTTAAAGCTTGCTTAATTTACTAAACTGTTTGTATACTAACTTACTGGTCCCCTGCGGGCGCTCTATGCCAAACCTAGAAACTTAAAATATGACTTTCGACTTATGCATATATTTTTATTGAATTGGAATAACTTAAAGGGCGCTTCAGTCTGGAGTGGAGCTGGGCCAACAAACCAACCAACAAGCGTCTCCAGCAAGAGCGATTTTTAGCTAGCTGTATCCAGTTTCGCACGCATAGTTGGTTGAGGCCCCTTTCCACTCGCATGCGCCATCTGAGTCGCGGTCTTCCTCTACCTCGAAGACGAATTCGAAGACTTTCCGGGCCGGAGTATTAGTTTCCATAAGCTCTTCATGGCCTAGCCATCTCAATCATTGAATCTTTTATGTAGACTATTAAATGAATAGACCTTTGATCCCTGTGCAACGCTTGCTCGCATGTTTCGTGTTGAAGATTTGATGTTGTCCACTTGTACATAGAAAGTCCTGGAAGTAAGAATAGAATATAATAATGTTATGTGACAAAGGAAAAGCCAATTTAGTTAATTTTAAAATTAATCCTTTAACCCAGACAGTGTCAATGGCTTTTTCAATATGCAGGAAACATCCGACCGTAACCTGAAAGGTCTCGTCATTTAAATTTTTTTTATTAATTATAAAATATTTAGAAAAATGTAACAAACGTGTGAAAGAATCATTAAAATATCTCTAGAAATGAAAAAGAAAAATAGAACTTTGAAGTTGTGCTTGCAAGAATAATGTGACGTCATGGGACTCAAACGACGCGGCTCGTATTTGCTGAGTACATACAATTTCATTGGTGTGTAGTCCATTGCGCCGTTCGTAACGTATTTTGGTTAATATTTTTAATGGACAATGGCTAAAAATATAGGTTAAAAAATACGTCTACACATAATGGGTAGTTCCTATGTGTAAAAGCGCAGCAGTTGAACACCCAAATGAAATTGTTTTTGTGCTACAAGATGATGTGAAAAAAGGAAAAAGTGGTGCAAACTAATGAGGCGTGATTTAATTGTGTGTGAAGATCATTTTAATGTTAGTATCTATATACCTATTAATACTAGCTGCGTATTTCTGATTTATATGCCTATTGGGCCTGCACACCCAAGATGAACTCAATCCGGGCCAAATCAGATTTGTGCGAGAAGTGCAGTATGAAACAGACTTAAATCGAGAACGAGGAGGAAAACTTATATACACTCAACTTTTTACTTATTGACGTGTACGTCTGACTAAAATCCCATGATAATTCAATGGAAGAAGGTTCATGTAGTAGTTTTTCAGTTTTTCCCCAGAACAATAATCCTCATTGTAATTTCATAACAACAAACGGTGCGAGAGCCCTGGCGCGACTACAAATAAACACTTGAATGATTTGTGGTGCCACGATGCGAAAATTCGTAAACTTCAAAGATTTATTTCTAAGTTATTTATTGATCGATTTCAAATTTTTTTGATCTAATTTTGATAGCATTACGATAAATATTTTCAACATCATGAAAGTGTTCAATTCACGATGAAATACCTTTTGCACTCTCTCCTCATTCTCTTTGATGAAGCCGGCTGTTTTTAGTTGTTAATGGCAATTTCGACTGCTTGCTGAAGTTCCTCGATTGCAGTGTCAATTTCCGAGTTGCATAAGTTTCTGGTGTTGGTTGCCAATGTCATGTTTTCCTCGATGTCCATTTCAAACGCTGCCGCGTCAATGTGGTTGTAGCTGAGGTATCTTCCTTCTGGTCGCCTATTGATGATGATTCTTAGGTGGAGCTTAATTATTAACTGCAGTGCCTCATGGTCTGACCCGCTAGTGAGGATAATTCCTGATTTCAGGAAGAATGTATACTAAATTTGATGAAGAAGTCCAAGTACGATGGGTGCTGAATGGTGAATGGTGCTCAAAGTTTTCTTCCAACCACTCAACAACTGCATTCCCAGCGGGATTTGTGGTACCGAGCATTGAAGTCACCGCCAACGAGTCCGTAAGTGTTTTGAGTGATGGAGTCGTTAATGATGCCAAGGTCGTGTTTAATTTCTCATTGTTTTCCTCTGCAATTGTTGTAGATGATTGTTTTTGTTGGGTTGAAATTGATAACAGCTTCTGTTGCTTCGAAGGACCTCAAACCGGTGATGGTAGATTCTTCAGCTTCGATGTTTTTCCTTATCAACAAGGCTGTACCTCTTCTTGAAGGAGTTGTAGTCGTGGAAATCATGCAGCTGCTAAGCATGGTTTCGCTAAAGAATGGGAGATCTGGCCGATATCTTCATAAAACGGTCAAGGGCTCTCCGCTGGTTGCTGAATAGAGTTGACATTATATAAATATAATCGTACGTAATTTATTCAAACTAAGCATATTTTGTGTGGCTTGCCGGTTGTGGTATTGTGATTGATGAAGTCTTCTTTAATGACTTTTGTGTTGGTTGTGGTTTTGGATTGCTCGTTGAAGGAGCTGCTCCCTTCTTTGTCATTGTTGCAAAGCTGAAGACTGGTTGGGTGAGCATGCACGCAGATTTGGCAGCAAATTCTTGTTGCACTTCTTTTTATTCGTGGTTGTTTCTTACACCATCAGTTTTTTTTTGTACCCTTGACATCCATCCATGGACTTAGGCGGTGAATGGGTGGATGAAGATTGATGTTGAAGACGTTTCTTCTTCGCCCTGGAGGTAAGCGATTTCTTCTGCCTTTTCTGCGCGGGCTATGGGAAAGAACAGCTAGTTTCGGCGATTGATGGGATTGATTGTGTGGGCGTAGAAGATGGATTTTCGTCATCCCTTTGAAATCCTCGTTTGGTGTTGTATAACTCTAGTTGTCCTCATCATTAGCTGTTTGGCCTTCTTCAATTTCTGAGTCTACTAAGTTCTCATTGGAGACCTTGTTGATGATGTCGATTAGGCTTATGTTGAACACCGGTCATTCCTCCTTTTTATGACGGATCGACGATACTTGCATGTCTATTGCCGTATGGTATAGCGTATGTAATATTTTCAAAACAAATTGTACGAGGCAATGCTTCGAAGGTACACAAAAAATTGTCAGAAATAAAACTGAATTACAAAAATGTTCTGACACCTCGGTATCGGAAAAAGATATAGCACAGGTCATACACTAAGTAACAAAGAACGTCCGTACTATTTGAATGACTGACTATGACTGACTCCCTTCCGCTGGCGTGGTCATATATGATTAGCTGGAACATTTTGGGGCATTCTCGATGTCAGACGTTGTTAAGGATCACTTCTCTTTTGTCGGCGTCTGTCATACTATGTGTACTCTCTTAATTTACTATAACGTCCCGCTCAGCTACAGCGTCAAGCTTACCATGGTGGCCAAGCAAAATCAGCTTAATGAAATTCCAAAACTGTTGCTCTCACATCATGCAGGCTTTTCGTACGGACGCTAACGATTTTTATCTTGTTCCTCGTTCTTTCGTGTATTTCTCGTATCCTTTCTTTTACGTTCCCTACGTAATCTTCCTCACACTTGAGACCAACGCTTTCGGAACACTTCGCTCGGAAGCCATCAGAAACGCTCTACCAACCCCCCGTCTGATTGTTGTGAAGTGAAGTTTTTTTGGTTTTTCGGATTCCAATCATCTGGCAGACTTATTGAAAAATCTCTGACTCAAAGTTACGCCCTTGGTCAGATTGAAATTCTCCCAATTGCTCACAGTCTGGCCTTCTGAGAATATCAAACGCCTTAGGTCATTTTCTGTAATCGTCCCTTAGAACAAGAATATACTGGTTGCAACTGTTAGTCTCTCTGGAAACGGGCCTGCAATATCGACGGCGACTCGCTCAAACGGTTACACAAGTTTTACATATCTTACCTTGCGGTTAGCCAATTTCTTGCAGTACTTCCTTCAGTTTTGCCTGCGGCACGGCCAGTTGCATCACGCAAGATTTTCCATCTGGGGTTTCCCACTTCCTTCTCAAAACATCTTGCACATGGATTGAATCCCATTGAACCCTTTAAGACCTAATTACTTAACTCTTCCAAGAGATGTCCTGCGAGCTCGGCCTTTCTATATTCTCCTTCAATGATCCATATCTCCGTCACTTTTCTGAGCGTTGCGATAGTGCATCAGCGTTCGAGTCAAGCTTACCCTTGCGATGCTGCATCTCAAAGTCCTACATCTGTAGCCAAACGAGAGCTTCACATAGCTGTCGTTTGAGCTCCTTGAATCTATTTTCGCATTCAGCGGACGACTTAAATTTATTTCCGTCAACTGCTGGAGTCTAAGCTGTTCCCGCGATGAATTTTACAATCCGTCTGTAATACATGACGAGTTCCAGGAAACTTCTTAGATGGCGTATATTTTGCGAGATTGACCGGTTCTTCACTGCTTCAATATTTCGTGGATCAGTCCTTATTCCTTGTGCAGAAATTATATGACCCAAGTAGTTTACTTTACGAACGAAACAGCGTGCACTTCTCCGTGTTAAGCTTTAATTTAGCACTTCGTAGTCACTGGAATACGTTATTCAAGTAATCGCGATGACCAGCGAAGCTATTCCCAACCACAATCAAATCGTCTAGATACACCAAACAGTCCTTCCATGTCAATCCCTTTCCAGTGGTGATCAAAAGAGACTCGAAAGTACGTCATTCCCAAATGTACGGTTAGATTGTACCAAATATGTATATAGTATGTCTTATATATTTTTAAAGGTATACGGTCAAATTTGTGTGATATAATACAAAAATGCAATAATTACAAAGATATAAATGAAATAAATAGAGCTGTGATATTTAACTCAATTGAGATAATAGGTACCGCTTTAATGAAAATTATAAGCTCTTCGCTCCAGTCTAGAACATTTCCGAATAATTGGAATGAATCTATTGATATTCCGGCAGAAAGGGTCAGCAACACGATTAATTGTGAAGAGTTTCGTTCTATAAATATGTTTCTATTCTTTGGGACAATAATGAAACCTTACGTGGCTGAGCAATTACAAGATTACTTGGAAGGAAAGAAGTTGCTAGCTGTTGAGCAATCTAAGTTCAGAGGACGGTCAGCATATTTTGTGCAATCTTTAACTTGAAGAAAGAAGTGGATAGTTGTAACTCGGAAACAGCGGTAATTTTAATAAGTGCAAATATAAGAAATACTTGGCAAAAGTTATGTAGAACTTCAGGTGTTCACTCGTAAGTTAAATATGACTGGACAAACTCAGAGGACAAAATTATGAAATTCAGTATGGAGATCAGTGTTGGGTAAAATTCTAGTACATTAATAGGATTTCTTCATTAGGCTTTGACTTATCGTGAACCATATTGGGAAATAATAAGTCATGATGGGATTGATTAGTTGCTTGTATAGCAAGAGCTTGGTTCCCGTATCCAAACCGTTCCTTATTCTCATCAATGGGAGGATTAGGTCTTTTTTTTAGAGTGGCTGTCCCCTGGAAATTGAACCTGATTCTTCCTTCGAGGTGAATTCCTAGATATTTGACCGAATGAAGTTATCGGGCATGGTCAAGGCAAGGCTCTTGAACTTGGTGGCTAAACCATTGCATGAGGTGATCCTGAAGCAGATTAGCTCAGTTTTGGTCGTGTTTATTTTAATTCCCCATTTTTGATAGTAGTCCCAGCCAGAGGGCATTTTGAAAGAAGAATTTGACTGAGTTATCAACGAATAGCAGTGTTGTTGTTTTCTCACAATTTCGGCGTTGGTCATGGGAATATAAATTAAATAGGGGCGGACTAAGTTTTGTACCTTGCGCTACTCCTGCATATGTTTCCAGGAGTGGTTAAGTAGATGTTCCTATACACGAAGGTAGAATCTACGGCCCGTTAGGAAACTATGTATGATTTTAACTTACGTAAGGGTAAAATTCAGGGTCTTCAGTTTTTATAACAAACCATTGATCCACAGATCGATTCGAATTTCCTTAGTATCAGAATTTCCAGAAGTTTGCTAAAGTTTGGAGTGAGATCGGCCTGAATTGTGAAATGTAGTTTGCGCTTGACTTTTTGAGGATGGGGAAGATTTCGGCTATTTTCCATTTTTTAGGGAAGTACAAAGCTGTTGTTAACGCAATCATTCGATATAATTGTATGGAATATGATAGCAGCGGCAGGCAGTTTTTTAATAATGAAGTTGGCAATTTTATCGGGTCCGGATGATTTATGGCTCATCTGCGGATATCGGCGAGACTGAGGACTTTGTTTCTTAAAATTGGGATAAATGTGGCATATTATCAACAGCTATATTCGAGACTTCCGCGTTTACTTTGTGCAGAAATTGCGGAAGGTGGGTTCGAAGATTTGGACGGAAGCTATTTGCAAATTGGTTTGCACAGACGTTAGCTTTTTCATCATTAGATGATAAAATATGAGTTCCATGTTGCAGTTGGTTCACAAATGGGGTTCTTTTGCCAACTTGTTTGATTTTTTTTTAAATATCAGGGCCTGGTTTGATTTAACTTTATTGTTCCGAACTAATTCCGACAATCGAGCTTACCATTTTTTAGTAGGATCGTCGATTTCTGCGTTGCTCAGATTAAAAATGGAGCTGGGGATTTTGTCTTTGAGTTTATCCGTCAAAGATCCCTCAAAAGACTTCCAGTTCATCTTGCGGAAGTCGATAAATTCTTTGTTCTGGACTATTAATTAGTTTCAAGTTGAGTTTGATCGCGAAATGGTCAGAGTCGGAAGGAATGGTTTAACATTTATAATTTGTAAAAGAGGGTAATTTACATTCCATATGAGACTTGGTGAGCAGATGAAGAAATTCAGAGTTGAGGGCCTTAGAAAAAAGGTTGGGTTTGGTTGCGATACAATTTCAAATTGGTCTATATGGCAGTGAAGGAATGCTATTGTACATTCGATTTTCCTTGGTTGGACGTATCAGAGTCCATCCAAAGTAGATGATGAGCGTTGAATTCGCCCCCAATGATGAATTGCGTGAAATCCTTGCAAAAGTCGTGAAGTGTGGTGAGGTCTTGGTAAAGGTCAGCTTTGATAGTTCCACACTGGTTTAGAGAGAATCAAAAATGGTTACGATGGATATGGTTATGTTATGTCCGTTCGGAAAAGTGTATAACGTTCAAAGTGAAGACGGTATATTCCTTGTCTCAGGACGTAAGACAGCATCAGGGTTATTCCGATGGAGAAAACTCTTTCGAGAAATCCGTTAAGGATGGAGCATCAATGAATTGACATTAAAGCTTATTAAGTTCAGCTTATCTTGTGTCCAAGACATACTTTAAAGCAGAACTCAAGGTGCTCCTTGCCCATGCGACTGGGCATACCTCGTATAGAGGAATAAACGAAGTAATTTTTACCATCAGCGTCGAGAAGTCACAGCCGAAAAGTCGTTGGGAGTCTTTCAAAAAAGAACTATTTGATTCCTCGTCTTATTTTGAGATTTGTCTGCACTTGGTGTTTGTTTCTGAGTCACCTCAGGGGTCTGTGTTTTTGGTTGGGGTGGAGGTTTTACTACTGGGGATTTCTTAGCAGGGTTGAGATTTTTTTAATAAGTTTAAAACATATCAGCAAACGATTTATCTCCAATCAGGGCAGATTTTAGTGACTGCTACCTTACGATATTGCCGTTGTTGATCATTTTCTTTTTTCGCTGTTACCATTCGTGCGCGGAGCTGCCCTTATAGGGACCATCTTAACCGCAAAGAACACAGTATTTTTTGCGCTCCTCCTTATTGGTGCGGCTACATTCTCCGCGTCCATACCTTGCATTTGATGCTACGGTGCTTCATGATGCAATTAACTGCCGAATGGCCGAAGCTTTGGAAATTTTTTCATTGGGTGATGTCCTTTGCTTGGTGACGTACCCACTGCACTGCTTCTTTATATGATGTCGTCTGCATATCCCAGCAGCTGGACAGCGCACTATCTTTTCCAGCACGTTATTGATGAAGTCACATGATAGTGCTTCTCCTTGCCGAAATCCGGCGCATGTTTGAAGTATTTCGGAGTAACTGTTTCAAAATTGCATACTGTATCGTGTGCTTTCCAGCGTCAAGCGGCGCAGCTGGATCAGTTTTGTCAGGAACCCAAATTCGGCCATCGCCTTGTAGTGTTCAAGAGTTTGGTTGATCACCGCAAGCCAGACTGGTACTTCTCGATAAGTGTATCGCAGAAAGGCTTCAAACGTTCACACAGTTTACACACACACCTAGGATCGTCTTTCTCGAAGGTGCGGCATATAGAGTTGAAATTCCAATCATCGGGCACCATCCATACACGGTTGATAATTTGGTGCATGCACCCTACTAAAGTATCGCCACCATGCTTGAAAAGCTACGCTTTTCCGTCAGAGCCTGCGGTCTTGTTATTCTTCAGCGTTTTGATAACTGATAACTCTTCCAAACTATGAGGGGGATGGGCTCTGCATTGACTGGATGCGGGTTCTGTTGTTGCCCTCTCACTTTCTCTACCTGATGTCCATTAAGCAGGTACCGGAAATGATTTTTTTTTTTTTGGGTGGTGGCTGATATCCCGTGATTGTTTTGGCTACGTCCTTGTGGAAGCTGCTTCCACATAATGTGGGCGTTTATGGATGAGGGAGGAGAGTCCCTCGCTCAGGCGCTCCCTATATGCTCTGTTCACTTCAGGTGTGATAATGCTTCCAGTTCGCATCTTCTTCTTTTTGGGCATTTGAGCCTTGAATTTGTCTGCAACAAGAAAATGGTCAGAATCGTCCTTTGCCCCTCTGAACGTTTTTACCTTAAGGATATTTGATGCACTGGTTGCAGGTTGGATTCGTAGTCTTGCAAAACTAGTGCTTCTCATCATCGCGTTACGAGCTGCCGCCGGGAGCCATTATCTGTACTCGTGTCTTGGAGGCTGTACTTACTTACTTATCTGCCAAAGAAGTTTTCTAAACAAATTTTGGCATTGAAATTCGCAGTATGATTTTGACATCTTACTCTGCACAGGCTTTATAGGTTCCGTCCAAGCGGTTATAAAACTTTTCCTTGATAGAGTCTTTAGCCTCTTCGGTAGGGGTGAGTGCTCATATTATGCTGATGTTTTGGAATATTGCTTTGATGTGGGTCACAGCCAAGCAATCGCTGATCGGATTCAAATCAATCACCATTGAATGTAGCCGGTTTCCCACGACGAATTCGGATCCCAATATGTTTAATCTGTTGTGACAGCTGTAATAAATGTCGCGATTTTCCCGTTTTTGCATACCTGATCTTATCCATCGTATGTCCTGGATCGCGTTAGTATTTTTGTTTTTTGTAAGGAGTTTACACGGAACAAGCCCCAACCTGGGAACCAGTTCCATATGTATCAAGCTCATAGAATGAGAGTCCGGTTTAACTCGATGTCAGTAACCCGCTTAGCGGATGTGAACGCTGCCGTTGGTCCAAATAAGGGATCACCCGCCACCACCTCTTTTCCAAAAACTATATATTATAGAGCTGCATTTTCTCTTGTTCAACTCTCGCGCTTTTAAGTTTAGCATGTTGGGTCCGGATGGACAACAACCAGTATCCGATGGCTACCACGACGTAAAATAACACATGAAGTAAACAGTTACAGTGGTGGGCATCGCCAGGTTGACGCCAATAATTGCTTAGCCTGTTACTACAGCATACAACCACAAAGAATTCGAAGCAATGTATTGACATTTAAACGCGGATCGTGTTACAATTTCGCTTAAGATGCCCAAATTAAAATTGAATTGAAAAAAGTACAAAATTCATGCTGGATGCGCATATTGAAGGGCAAATTGATGACGATATTATTGATTGATTGTGTTAAAATTGATTAATTGTGTTAAAATATTAAATTTCACTTAAATAGATTTCAAGATGCACGTTGAAAGTGTTTGTGGAAAAATAACCAACAAAATAGGACGTTTATAGAGAATAAGATCAGTTTCCCCTTCATTTTTCACGGCGTCCAGCAATCGAATCACTGAATTCTTTTTCCCACCAGTGGCCGGAAATTTCCGCGTACTTAGTTCTGCTTTAAGCTGTAAAAGCGTTGAACTTATTATTCACTGTCTTTATTTATGGTATTTCAACAATTCTTAGTTCTCTTTACTTATACTCATTTATTTTAAACTAAAAGTCTATCGGTAAACACATTCTTTAATTACAACCGGTTGAAAATGTCGTTATTGCAGACAACTTCATATCTATAATTCTGAGGTGAATTTTGACCATGACAGCTGTCACACCAGAAACTTCATGTCTTTGTCTAATTATTTCAGTCTAGGTTATTGGATATTAGTGAAAACATACAAGTTTTTGTAAATACGTAAAATGTCTACACGTGCCATCAAAACAACATTTGCGGGAAATTTTAATATGCTTCTTTCATTTAAAGATAAAAGCAACCGAAGCGCATCAATTGCTTACCGAAGCTTACCCGGGCTATACTATTGACGTTAGAATGTGTCAGCGGTGGTTAGAGCGGTTCAAAGATGGTGATTTCGACACCTAAGACAAAGAACGCCCCGGCCAGGTGAAAAAGTTTGAAGACCATGAATTGGAGGCATTGCTCGATCAAGATCCGTCACAAACGCAAGAAGAACTTGCAAAATCACTTGGCGTCGCTCAGCAAACCATTTCCGATCGTTTGAAAGGAATGGGAATGATCCGAAAGGTAGGACATTGGGTGCCGTATGAATTGAAGCCACGAAACGTCGTACGCCGATTTTGCATGTCCTAAATGCTGCTTGAACGCCACAAAAAGAAGTCTTTTTTGCATCGAATTGTCACTGGTGATGAAAAATGGGTACATTACGATAATCCAAAACGTCGGGCAACGTATGGATACCCCGGACATGCCTCAACATCGACGGCCGTTCAGAATATTAATGGCCTGAAGATTATGCTGTGCATTTGGTGGGACCAGAAGAGTGTTGTGTATTATGAGCTGCTAGAACCGAATGAAACAATCACAGGCGAGGTCTACCGACGACAATTGATGTGTTTGAGCCGAGCATTGAAGGAAAAAAGGGCGGAAACGGGCGCAAGACACGATAAAGTTATTTTGCAGCATGACACTGCTCGACCACATGTTGCAAATGTCGTCAAAACTTACCTTGAAACGCTCAAATGGGATGTCCGACATTTTCAACCAATAGTCCTATTGTCTCCCACTAATGACCTCAAGTCTTCAAAAATAAGCCTCAAATACGACCGAGTCGGGCATTTTCGACCTCAGACGTTGTTCAAGTTCACTTTTCATTTGTCAGCGCCTCATACTCGGTGTACCCTCTTAATTTTCTGGAATTTGTTTACTACCTGCTCATGGCCCACCCTTTTACTAGAAGCATCGGCCAATCATGATCATTGAATGTATAAATACAGAAATATCAATCATAAAGTATTTTCAAAAAAGCTTTTGGCAGATATACGAACATCAACATCCAGTTATACTCCCAAGGATGTTAAATCCCTTAAAAATTCAAACAAGACCTTAACACTTTCCCAAGGCATGATCTTATAACGCAGCAGATTCAGAAGTCTCATTTGATTCACTAAGCGAAAAAGCCAAAATTTCTCTGTAAACAGCAATATACACCTCAAAAAATCTCACCTTGGGAATGACTTTCACTCTGGTTAAACTGGAAGTTGCCTAAACATAGTTAAGGGAAAAATTTCCTGGCTTCGATCACATGATGGTACTGATTCCAAAACCAAAAAAAAAAAAACCCAACGGATCTTGACGGATATTTTCCAATATCCCTGCTCCTTTGCATGGGGAATATCTTAGAAAAAATATTATCCAAACGACTGCTTTGGCTTCAGGAAAGGAACAACCGAAAAGACATTTATTTAGTCACTTACAAACATGGTCGCGGTACAATTTTGCTTTTCATTTGCCTTATTAACAACAAATCATATATCGATTGTTTCAATCGAATTCGAAAAAGCTTTTGACCGAATCGGGGTTCAAATAGCTTTCAATGTGCTAAAAGGTGGACATCGGTCCCAAAATATTGGACTACGTAATAGCAAAAGATTTTAAGTGTTTTTAATGATATTATTCAAAAAGTAAAACAAAATATTAAAAAGATAAAAAATGGAAAGCCATTCATTTAATGCAAATTATTTTTTAGCCTTTTTTAAGGGGATCCCATAACAGCCGCAACAACTTACAAATTGTTTTATATAAATTAACCGATGTTGCAATATACCTGACTCTCCCAGCAATTGATGACAGATTCGATCACCTCATCTCCTACCAAAAATTGTCGTAGACAAACCACTTGATGGGAGAACGAAAATTATAACAATACTTACACTTAACACACTTCCAAAGTTTTCAACCAACATAAACAGCACAACTGGCAACTTATCTTTACAGAAGTTACCTAAAGTGAACACGGAACTGCATTCGCAGTTGTTGATGGAAATTACCATATTCTGGCAAAGGTCTGCAACCATTGTTCTCATCTGTACTTTTTGCAACCAAAACAAAAATAATAATAGGCACCGATATCCCTTTCGGCATTCAACAACAGCAACAGAAGCAATGAGGGACAATTTTATGGCAAGCAAAGGTAGAATACAACTCCAATGAATAGCACGGCATACCGGTATAGGAGGCAATGATGCAGCTGACAATTCTGCAAAATCTGCAGCTAAAGGTCCATCTATCATTTTAAGTATGGACAATACGAAGGACTTAGTTTTTTACAAAGTTTGGGCCTTAAAGGCGTAAACTTCTGGAAACATTATAGTCACCATTACTATAATATAAATCTCAAAACTGAAAAAAGTGTATTCGCAGTTAACTGCGAAAATAACATGTTAAAATGTTTCATTTGACTCCGCTTGGGACGTACAAACATCACAAACAGTCATTTCATATTCAAGACCCAACCTTCATCCTGTCAAGTATCCAAAATTAGTGAAACCACCGATAAGGAATATCAAAGTTCACTGCACCGATACAAGAAAAAGCAATAACAAACTGAGTATAAGCTACCGGTATAAGTCTAAAGTACTGATACTTGGTATCAGATGGACTCCCTGAGTCGGTAGTCTAGTGGCGTAAGTACCTCGATAAAGGTAATTCCATTGCTTCATATTAGTAATCAGGTTCATTTTGTGAGTTAAATTTTTATTTTTATGGAATTGTTTTCTAATTTCTGTTGTATATGATGATTGTGAATACATAGAAATAAATTTGATGTTTGCGGTGATTATTTTCTCCATGAAATCAACAGTAGCAACTCCCTTTACGGCGAACAGTCCCGAGATTCGCCAAAATCGGCGTACGTAAATATTTCAAGCAAGGATTTTTCACCGTTGGAATATAGGTGCGCTTCAATCTGATGTGTGGAAACGCCGAAAGAGCGCAAAAAAAAATAACTCCGAGTGCAATAAATATGCATCTTTTCAAAAAATTGAAACCACCAGAGAATGCCCATGATGAAAATCCTTTGCGCCGCATTATATTTTATGGATAAATCAGTGGTGAAATCCCTAACGCAGCTCCTTAGCAACCAAGAAAATCGAAAACGAACGGTGATGGAGGAATTTCTTCTGCATTTGCAAGAATAATGAATGATTTATTTAAGCATGGCAGATTTCGAATTATAATTTTCATTACTCCGAGCGCTTTTCCAATGCTTCAAAATTGCTTAAAGGAAAATAAATTAACTGGAAAACAAACAAGAAATATCACGCAGAAAAATCAAACAATACCTTCATATACAATTTTTCAAATATTTGAAAGAAACGAACACGAATTGCGTCCCAAAGTGGAAAACTGAATCACGATTACCTAAAAATTCCTTAAATAACAATTACACGTTGTTAGACCAGTTTAGACGTATTAAGCCCTAGTATTAAAAATTAACTTCCAATTAGATCAGGAACTAAGGATTTGAGGATATGCAGTTGTTACATTTATATTTTTTTCTTTATCATGAAACTTACTCCGTTGCATTGCCCGGCTGTGTAGCGAATAGTTCAAACGAGTTTATATTGAATCTGGCAAAATGGGAAGAAAATCAAACGCAACCAGTGTTGAGTTAAATATTGAATTCTAAGTCAGTGTAAAAACGGAAAATCCTATACCGAAATAGGCGTAACGGTTATTAGAAGTCGATCAACTGTTGCAATGTATCACATTATAAAACGAAAATCGCATTGAAAATAAGCCAAGGAACCAGGTTAGAGATATTTTGAACACAGACGAAAGGTTTATTCTGCGACAAATAAATGAAAATCCGAAATTGGTTGATATGGTAAAAACCGACCTTAAAAAAAGAAGAAGTGGTTAAAATGGCAGGACAGCTCGATAAAAGCCATGGATCAAAGATATGAATCGAAAAAAAACGTTTGGAGTTTTCAATGAAGTACCAAAATCAGACAGTTGAATTCTGTAAGCAAGTTTTTTTTCACCGATGGAAGCAAGTTCAATTTGTTCGGATCGGATGGTCGCCAGTGGTTTGGAGAAAACCAACTACGGAGTTGAATCCGAGACATATAACACCCACAGTAAAATTTGATTCAGGATTTGTATATCGCCATTCTACGAAAAATCTCAAGGGAAGTGCCAGTCGATTAGGTCTAGAAAACAAGTTTCCGTTTTACCAAGACAATGACCCAAAACAAACCGCTTTAAGAGCGCGTACCTGGTGTCTATATAACTGCCCGAAACTAATTGCAAACACCACAGCAATCACCTGACATAAATCCCATTGAGAATCTGTGGGACCATTTGCATTCAAAAATAAAAAAGCATCTAAAAAGAGCTTGAAAAGCGATTACTTGAAGAATGGCATGCAATTGACCCAGATTTTACCCTAAAAATAGTTGAGTCAGTGCAAAAGAGGCTCAAAGAAGTCATAAAAAACAAAGGATATGCTATATGGTTTTAAAAATGTTTCTTATTTCTCCTCTTTTTTCTTATAACCTCGAAAGTTGGATGTGTACGAATACGACTGTGTGATTTAGTTTTAATGTATTATGAAACTTGTGAAAGGAATTTTTAATGTTGTTATTGCGTTGAGCAAAAATGTTTTTTTGTTATTTTTTAAAGACTAATAATATCTTAAAGTAAAAGAATTTATTTTATTTGTTCAAATTATTTGTTTCCTATTTTAGAGCACTTTTAAGCAAGAAATACGAGGTGTACGAACATGACTGAGATTGACTGTATGTATATATTTATATATATTTAACTTGTATATGCAGCTCGCAACAAACCGAATCACATAATGCTCAATCGTCCTTTATAAGATAAGAAAAACCTTTGTCCAAGCAAGAAGTCTTATCTATTTCCGGACGATGCGTACGTCCGTAACATAACAATAAAGACTACAAAAACCAGCATTGGTAAGGTAAACAACAAAGGAATAACATCACGCACACCATATCGAAAGTTTATATAGTATTTATTAAAAGATAAAGTTTAAAAATTGTTTAAACTACAAAGCTGTTAACTTCTCATAAAGAAAAATAAAGATACTTCTTTTTATAAAGAAAACACTTGTTTTTTAATTATTAAGAAACAAAGTTTGTATAAATATCAACATCAAACTCTGTCGCTCTAAATTGTTACTAATTTAGAGTAGGAACGAGCTTATCACGATCAATAAGTATGACAATCGAGAACAATAGCAATTGGTCCGCTTATGGAAGCCCCTTTTGATTGAGTTTTTTCAGCGTATGTTTTGTTGGAATTGTTATTTAATCTAAAATAAAATAGGCAATGTATCAATAAAATAATACAAACATTGGTGTTTATGAAGTTTATTTTCGTTTTATTCTGAATTGATATTCTAAGGTCACATTTGAATATTTTTTATTGTTCATTCTATGTGCGTTATGCACATATTATGTATGTATGTTTGTTTATTTGTCTGTTGTAAAAAATCGGTCATATTTTTCTGAACCACAGCATTATTGCGGGATTTTTGAAAACACTTGTTCAAAGACAACCGTACTTATTTCATCCAATTTTCACATGCAAAGTTCTAATACATCTTCTATAGACCATGAGGGACCAGGAATTCTCTCAATTTCTTACTCCGAAGAAGTTACGTACTCCCCAGTATCAGGACTTGTTGGCTGAATAGAATTTAAAAAAAATCGTTTTCCCAAATATCCGACCAGCAATGAGATGTTACTTAATTGCTGTCCATAGTAACAAAATCGTCAGACAGCGAAGGTTCGATTGGCTGTAAATGGGTTGTTCTAATCTAGAGGCATGGGGTATTCTAGAGGCATGATTTCATGTAATTTTTGAAGTGTCAAAAAAAGCAATTAATATTTTTAATATCCATTTTTTATTAGTTATTTATTAAAATAACAAGAAAACAGAAAAGATAAAAAAGTTGAGAATTTCAAAAATTAGCAGTTGATGAAGTGGGGGTCTCAAAAATTGGCGCGTAACCATACCCACGATTTCAACCCTCCTAGCAATCTGAAACTAAAAAAAAAAGATTATTTATCTAGATTAATGCCGCAATGTCTAGAACTACGGAAAAGTTGGAAAGATTTTTTTTTCATAAAATGGCGACTCTCTGAAAAAAAAAACAATTCTTGTACCATTCTTTTTGACTGTTTCTTATTTAAAAAAAAGTCCTTAAAGAAAACTCTCTAAAAGTTTCAGGTAAATCGGTCCAGTAGAACCTGAGAAATCGTGGGTATTGTTTTGAAAAAGACAGTTTCGAGAAAAACGCGTTTAAAGTTTCGCGTAAAGTTTTTCGCAGTCTAAGTCATGATATGATATTGTAGACTTACATTTATTCAATCTGCTATTCCTGCTTCATACATCGGACCTTCCTCGACTTCGAAAAAACACACACAGCAAATGAATGAACTTCCGGGCCAATTTTCATTCTCAGGAGCTCCATTATTTTTAAAATAGGAAAGAAGCCTTCATTAAAAATACAAACAGCATTAAATGTCGCTATCTCAATCATCTTAGGTCCGGAATGAATATGTTTTAGATCGGATGCACAAAATGTTTGCACGGATTGCATGGATTAATATTATGCCTTACTTTCTAAGAGTGGAAATGATATGGATACTCACCAGCTCACCACCTATCCTTTTTTGATCTCATATAGAAAATTAGGTTTTAGGGCTAGATGTTTACAGAACATAATTTACGCATGCCTTTCAGCACATACTTAAAAAATTTCCTTTTTTCATTAATTTTTTGGGTATCTGCTCGCTCCAATTGTTTGAAATAGCAGTTAGGAAATCTGGAAACTGTTTCTTTCATTTCAAAAACAGTACACGTACTCACGTATCCCGTCGTCTATTATTTCCTTGTAATTGATATACATTCACACTTGTTTCGGCATTATTTCCACATATTCGAATATTCGATATTCAAAGTCAAGGTGAGCGCTATTAAGTGCCTATAAAGTGCAATGAACAATGAACAGTTTACTTGCCTGGAGGTGCGCTGTGATGTATCTAGAGCGATTAAGAAATTATTAAAATGCTGACAGACTGAGGTACGCTGCACCATAATTGATGATGACCAGCTCAATGCTGATGAGTGCAATATGAAAATGAACTTGCCTGCACTATTTGAGTAAGAAGTTACTTATGTGTGGTGCGGGCGAGGATTGGCTTCGTATTTGAGGCTTCTTGATGTTAAGAAAGGGATTGAAGAGTCAGAGAAATAAATATTGAATTTAATAAAATAAAGTTATATTTCGTTCGTTGACTCTCTGCTTGGCACTCTTCTATCGGCAATAACCAGAAAGCACTTGTTTCACCGGAAAGAGGAATCACTATTTGTTTCTTTCAAATTAGTCAAACTGATTCTGTGGATATTTCATCGGCAGAGTTTGGCATCAGGCTCTTTTGTCAAAGATTTGTCTGTAGTATGGCTCTTTTGTCAAAGATTTGTCTGTAGTATTCAATTGAAGTAGAAATGCAATGGCAAATGATATATTGGAATGTGATGAGTAGAGGCTTCAAAAGTCTCGTACATTCTGTTCCTAGTTGCAGTCGGGATAGTAGATAAACTATTTTAGGTATAAAAGTTCTCTTATTCAAAGTAAGAACGCATTTATATGTATCATATTAAACAATATATTGGTCTGATCTATTAACAAAGTTGGCAAACCAAATTGAGTTTGGTATGCAAATTGTAAATTTATGAATATAAATAAAAACAATTTTTTTGTTTTTCGTGTTTATATAGGAAAGTAAGTACTCTCATATTGGAGCCAATCATTTGTTAGAAATTTGCCGTCGCATTGGACCTATTCTCGACAACGAACTATCACCAGCAGTTCCCGGCATTATTTCCCTGCTTGGCAATGGGCGTCAAAGTTTGCTGCGAACCAAGGAAAGTATATTTCGCCCGAGGTCTTTATTAGATTATTGTACGAGACTTCACGGTGTATCGTTACCAGACTCATCTATTACAAAATCAATCCACAATATAGGTATGTGTAAAATTAACAAACAAAAATTTAACTTATTTCTTACTTCACCAGACAACGTTCTCATTGGTCGGGAATATGGAGGACCAGTTCGAAGAAAGCTTGTCATACCTTCGAACCTATACAGCAAAACACGCTTACTGCGCCGTACAGTTGGTCATTTGTCGTCTGTTTATTGCGTTCTCTTTGACAGAACGGGTCACTACATCATCACGGTAAGCATTCAATACAAACTAAACAAAATACAAACTAAAGAGATAAATCTAATTCCATTCCATTAGGGGGCTGATGATCTTCTGATAAAAATCTGGAGTGCAATCGATGGTCGCCTTTTAGCAACGCTACGCGGAGCTTCAGCAGAAATAACAGATATAGCCATAAATCTAGACAATACTATGTTGGCTGCAGGCTCCTTAGACCGCATTCTTCGTGTTTGGGACCTGCAAACAACATCACCTATCGCAGTACTAACCGGCCACACAGGAATGATAACTTCAGTAAATTTTTGCCCATCGCCGCGGGGGGACTTGAAATATTTGGTAACAACGAGCACAGATGGATCAATTGCATTTTGGCAATATACTACCCCACGTGCTGGTAAAACTATGTTCGCTCCAAAACCTATACAATACCATGAAAAACTTCGTCCTGGTCAGGCACAGATGATGTGCACTTCGTTTTCACCTGGTGGTATGTTTTTGGCCGCAGGCTCTGCAGATCATCATGCTAGAGTCTATATTATGTCCGAAGATGGACCCAAGAGAATTCTTGAAACAGAAGCATACACAGATGCCGTTGATTCTGTACAATGGGCTCACCATGGTCTTCAGTTCATATCTGGAAGTAAGGACGGAACGGCACATGTTTGGACGTTTGAATCACAGCAATGGAAGAACATTAAACTTAATATGACGGAAAGATTGTTGACGTACTCAGTTTTTAACCATTATTATTATTGTAGTTGCAATATGTATTAATGTCTTTACAGGTGTTCAGAGCCAGATGACGGTAAAAAATTAAAAGTGACTATGGTTGCGTGGGACTATTCAGATAAATATGTTATCACCGCGGTGAATGACTTTACAGTAAGTCCACAAAATATCGCCAACACCGCATATGTTTAATATTATAATTTTCAGATAAAAATCTGGCATGCTAAAACAGGTAAACTGCATTGCGTGCTGCGGGGCCATAAAGACGAGTTGTATGTTCTTGAATCAAATCCCAAAGATGAATATGTACTTCTCTCTGCTGGACATGATGGTCAAGTTTTTCTTTGGGACATCGATCAGGGCATTTCTGTTGCGCACTTTGTAAATCACATTGACGGCCAAGGCCATGGAGGCGTTTTTGATGCCAAATGGTCTCCAGATGGGACGATGATTGCTGCTACAGATTCTCATGGTCACATTCTTATTTTTGGACTAGGGATCAGCCCGGATAGATTTAAAAATGTAAGTTTGTCGAATAACACATGTATGTTGTTCAACACTTCTCAACTCGCCTGTATGATTTTTACAAATGTAGTTACCAACGGAGCTATTTTTTCATACTGACTATCGGCCGCTTGTTCGAGACGCGCAGCATTACGTTGTAGATGAACAAACACAAATCATGCCGCATCTTATGCCTCCGCCATTTCTTGTTGATGTTGACGGCAATCCTCATCCACCAATCTATCAAAGACTTGTTCCAGGAAGAGAAAATTGTCCAACAGAGCAATTGGTTCCGAACATAACAATGGGCATGGATGGAGTTGAAATAGACGATAACGGTGGGTATTCACATATAGATCGTCTCATTGAAG
Organism: Orthonevra nobilis; assembly: GCA_963555765.1. NCBI lineage: Eukaryota > Metazoa > Arthropoda > Insecta > Diptera > Syrphidae > Orthonevra > Orthonevra nobilis. The sequence goes on from OY743227.1 coordinate 36,627,944, forward strand.
CGTTGGCCAATAGACAAGGGCAAGACCCCACGCCAGATTCCAATAATGATCGTCATCGGAACAATAGTTTCAACAATGGTAATGGAAGCTCACTACGTGGAGCTGGTTCAACAGCAAGAGGTCTTACAACTGCGAGGCGCACTGCAGATGTGGAAGGTGTCCGTCAAAGTAGCGGTAATTGGCAACGAGACACTAATTTCAAATTTATTCGCCGTATTTATGTTCGTCCGATGAAATATTCGCAGCTTCAAAACCTGAGAAAAAGTGTGTTTGCTTCAGGTCAATACGAAATGGAACAATATAAACGTGAGATGCGTCGGAGACCTATAATGATTAACACGTCAACAACAAACACAGCCCTTCAAACAAATAATCGTCAGAGAGGAGTTCGAAACGCACGTCGCGGGCCACGACCAGCCTATAGAACAAGAGCTGTTCGGGGACTCGAATATTTGCAAGAACCTCCTGATGAGGAAGAAGATGTGGAAAGCAGTAATTCTTCAGGAGATACAAGCTACTCGAATGTTGAAGAAAATCTAAGTGAAGAAGAAGAGTCATCTACGACGGACTCGGAATCTTCAGATTACTCCGATTGGGTGGCCGATAAACCAGGACCAAATCTAGAACCTCCAAAGCGAGCCAAGCGCAAACCAGTTACACGCCGAAGCTCTTCCTGTAGTAGTGAAGATACATCAAAACCAAACACGTCAACATTAACTGTCTCAAAAAGCCGCTTCAAAGGGTCAGCAATACCTGATACAATGTCTGGGGAAATTCCAGAGGTATACAAGCCACCAGAATGGCTTTCAGAAGTTATACCGAGAAAAACTCCTTATTATCCACAAATGGGGGACGAAGTAGTTTACTTTCGGCAAGGCCATCAGCGTTATTTAGATGCTGTGCGCTCCAAAAAGGCATACAAATTGGCGCACAATTCCGAGCCATGGACGTTTCGTGAAATACGAGACCATGAGTTAGTACGGGTCATTGGAATCAAATATGAAATTCGGCCACCAAGATTATGCTGTCTAAAGCTGGCAATGTTAAATGAAGAGAATAACATGACTGGGATAACTTTTAAAATAAAGTATCATGACATGCCGGATGTACTTGATTTTTTGGTGCTTCGGCAGACTTTTGACTTGGCCGTACAAAGAAATTGGGGCACTGGTGATCGCTTTCGGTAGGTAATAGCATAAGATGAAAAATCAATCAATTTAAATTAAATGGATAACTTTTCAGTTGCATGATCGGTGACGGTTGGTGGATGGGTCAGATAGAATCCCGACATCTTTTGTCATCAGAATACCCAAACTCTTACTTCATGTGCTTTCGCGTTCGATGGGACAATGGAGAATATGAGTACATGAGTCCTTGGGATATGGAACCAGTTGATGAGAATCGTTTACCAGTCGAAGTTGGTGGAGCTGTTTCAGTTCTGCCCGAAGAGATTCGTGCAACTCTTTACCAACCTAAATCAGAAGAATGGCATCGTGGTGATAGAGATGGATCGTGTCGCAGAATCATAAATGGGCTAGAACAAGTCATGCGTTTGTCAATAGCTGAACCATTCCTTGCGCCGGTCGACCTTAACATTTATCCTAACTATGCTTACTTGATCGAATATCCTATTGACCTGACAACAATTAAGGCAAGATTTGAAAATCATTTTTACCGACGGATAACATCAGCTCAGTTTGATGTGAGATATCTTGCGACTAATGCTGAAAAGTTCAATCGAAAGCATACTAATATTGTTCGACACGCAAGAATTATAACTGATCTATGTTTGCGCGTTATAAGGTATTGTCAATACTTCTATTTTTGACTGAAGAATAATAAAAAGTTAATTACTTTCGAATGCAGGGAACAAAATGACATCGACGTTGCACCGGTATATCACCAGTTGGTTGATATTTATATCTCTTCAGAGTCTGACAATGATAAAGACAACGATCCCGTTGCTTCTACAAGCACTGCATGTTTGTCAGCTTCCACTTCCACTCGCAGAAGCAGCAAAAATATAAGAAGGTATGAGCATCGTTTTCTTGTATATAAATTTCTTAAAGTCTCATCTATAGATCAGGGCGAAATCGCTCCGTAGTAGATTGGCGAACTGACTGTCGACAACTTTTGGAAATGATGTGGCTTCGTCCAGATTCAACGCCTTTCCGTGAGCCTGTTGACATAATGCAATTTCCAGACTACCTGCAGATTATTGATACCCCTATGGACTTGCGAACCGTAAAAGAAGACTTGCTCGGTGGCAATTATGAGGATCCATTAGATTTTGCAAAAGATGTCCGATTGATATTTCAAAATTCTCGGAACTACAACACAAACAAGAGGTCTCGCGTAAGTAATATTCTAATTATAACCAAATGGAGTACTTATTTTCTTTCTCGTTGTGTAGAGAATCACATTGCATTGCTTGACTTGTTGTTCGCTTAAAAATGTCAGTGCAACTTCTCTTGGGATAGATGAGAATTTATTTTAATATCAGCGCAAGCTTCTTAGATTTCGTAGGGAAAAAAATGGTAAAAGTTTATATTTGAGATATGGGTCGACGTTGATAGATTTGGGCTATATCCTTTTATGTTTAGGTTTTGGTGTTTCTATTTTTTTTTATTTTGGTATGATATATTGAAGCAGTTATGAGTTCGCATTGTACCTAAAATTGTTCCATCTGTGTGGCTTTAGGCTCGATGCAATGAGATTTTTAATTTAACTTTCAGCACTATCATCATGAACTTGCGGACAAATCTCCGATCGCAACATTTATTTTGTTCGTAATAAACGAATCGTAGGAGAATTATAGACGCCAACCGAAACATGGAGTTGACATAAACATTTAAATGTCAAATAAATAAGTTTCAATTTCAAAGTGAATAGAAAGAATTGTCTCCTGACCAAATTTTTACCTGAATACGTCAATTATGAGATAAAAACAAATCAATAAAAATCAAAATCGTTGATAAATATCCAGTTTTTCTCCTCTGGTCATCCGCGACTATTTTGTTGTCGGAGACAATCGGAGAGAAAATACAACCTTGAACAGGGCATACATCGCATGTCTTTGAGGCATGAAGCTGTGATTCCAACACTAAATCGTCATACAAAGCAGCGCGTTGCATAGTTTTAGACATTTTCAAGGCACATTTTATTTCAGTTTTTTGTGTTCAGTTGATTTGCAAAAAAGATTGTATTAAGATAATTCTTATACGTTCGCAATGACCTTTCATAATAATTCTTTAGTCGATTCAAAGAGGAACAGGAAGGTTTCCGGCTTCTGGTGACGGAACTGAAAGAGCAAAATTTGCAAAACCGGAAAAAAAGCTTTAGGCTCTATGTAATTTATTGGTCTCTGAAATATTAGCGGAACAATAAAATCTGGTTATCACGACTAGTATACGGTCGAGGACAGGCAAGGTACTTTGTTTGGTCTTCTTAAAGATGAATGATTCTACTTCACAGATTTCGAAGTAAAGCTCTTTTCTTACCACATGCCGACTATTGGTTTTCTTTTTTTAACTTACGATGTTAAAGATTTCATATAGAAAGTAATTCAAAGAAAACTCTGAAAACAACGAGAAAAGTGTTGTTGATTTCATCAAAACTCAATGTCCTCCGAACAGTGTAAGTCAGAAGATTCTTAATATTTCGGTTATGCCGAGACTCTATCGTTTGGCTTAAAGTTATGTTACGCAAAATAAGAGTGGCTTCCACACGACGCACAGTTTTTTTTTGCCCATTTTGAAACGACGAGGGCTTAATGGATTCACATATTTACCTATGTTGGGGAGGAAGAGCATTTCCTTCTGGATGGAAAAAAGGGGAAGGTGGAGAGAACTCGTTTGTTTCTCTAATGAACCGAGGGAGGTCTTTTGGGTTTGTTTAAGCAAATTGGGGCAAAGTTATGAAGAAATGGGAACAAAGATTTCTATATCTTGATGTTGTTATGAACGAGCATTCACAGAGGAGATGGGTGACGGTCTCCTCATGCAGTTTCTACGAAATCATTTGACTGCGCGCCTAATCTTTCCGCATGGCTGTCACTAAGTCAGTGCCCCTAGATAGATGAATTATATGATAACACTTTATCTCGCTATTTTGTAGCCATTTACAGTAAACAAACTATCCATATTGTCTTAAGATACAAATATATATGATAGATAAAGTGAGATTTTTAACATTGTTTTAAAATATTTAATAAGTTCATTTTTGAATTATTTAAAGTCAATTATGTTCTTAACTGCTCTGGGTAGTTCGTTAAATCCCTCGAATGCGATGTAAAATATTGTTTGCTGTCCTCTTGAAGTTCGTGCTCTTTTGACTCGGAGGTCACCAAGACTTCTTAAAGTGTGAATAGCACCCACCTTTGTATCAGCATTTTCATACTTACCCAATTCAAGGTGTTTAGTATCAGACTTATTTGCGTATATCTATCAGTTTTAAGAATTATTCTAAATGCTTTATTTTGCAGCAATTTCAGTCTATCTTTGTAACTTTTACCATATAATCTACTGGCAAAATAATCAAAATGTGGTTTTACTATTGTTTTACATACTTTTTTTATTTTTTTTTATGTAAAACACTTAATTTTTTTGTTAAATATAGTCTATGTTCTCCAAAACATCACTAACTGGCGCATTAATCGGACCTGGACTAAAAAAACAGGTTTGCTTTTAGTGACCTATTTTAAGCCACACATTAATGTTGTCTAAGTCTTCGTTTATTTGGTTAATACATTCGGGTATAGCTTTACCCGAGACGTATAGCAGTACATTATACACGAACAAAATAAATTTTAAAAACTTTACTGCTAAAGTCATATCATTTATTAATATCATATATTAATATCAATAACCGTTGAAATTTTATTATATATGCGGGTTTGTTAGGTCCTTCCAGATAAATATGATTTAAATCATTTTAGTTCATATAACTTTTTAATAAATAATTTGTGGTCAACTGCTTTTAGTTTAGAAGACTGCTATCACAACATTTTTCCCATCAATTTTAACTCTCCAGTCATTTAACACAAAATTTAAGCAAGTTTTACAAGAGTTTAGCTCTAAATTCGGATTGTTATGTATTAAGAAGGCCTTGTTGCTTCAGATGCTCAAGTTGCATTACCACTATTTTATTAAGGGCTTTTTCATACGGAGGCACCATATTAATTGGGTGTGAGAGTCACTGAAAAATTTTGCATTAGAAATTTTTTTCATCGGAACTATGAGATATTTCTTCCACAAGCTTGGGTAAATACCTGCAGTAAGCGATACGTTAATTTTTGTTTCTAGAGCTTGTCCAGTTATGCTCAACGAATCTTTTATCATTCTTGCGTTCATAAAATTCAAATCGGTTTCGTTATTCATTGATTCTTATGCACGACATATCGTTTCTATATTTACTACACTAAACTTAAAATCCGTATTGCACTATATTAACAGAATCAATGTTTATCACAGATTTAGTTATTTCTTTAATGGATTGCACAGAGAATTTATTGAATTCCACACTCAATATTGCACTTTTATTTATGATGCTACAATATTCTGTTCGAACTTAATTTATTCTTTCGATCTTTTTATTTATGAATACGTATTTTTATAATTTTTTCTAGAGTTGTCATTTTTATCACTGTTTCACAACCAACTCAGAACGCCTAAGGGGTTGCGAATCAAGTGTAGAAGCTTTCTCTATGTCTTTTTGAGTCTTGTTTGCTGTATTAATAGTTTTAAGAATTACGTCTCTGTCTCCTTCTATTAGTTTCTTTAGATCAAATATAGTTTCATTAAAGCGGTCATTAATTCGAACTTGTTTGTTAAGTGTTCCAATTGCATAATGGTCATTCTCTTCTATTACTTTCATATGTCCTTAAATGTCTTGCCGGTCGTCATCGTCCAAGCCGTTTATGTACAGTTCCTATGACAAAGGGGATTACCCTTTTATAAGTAAAAACAGTTGTCAATTTTGATTTTACAGTTTCTACCTCTCTAACTTATGCCTCATCGATACCAGTAGGTATTTGCCTTAAGTTTTCTTCGACTTGCTCAACAGTTTTCTTGAATTTTTAAAGATCGATTATGTGGAGAATAGTTACAGTTTCATTTATCAACTCCGTTGGTCCCATATTTATTTTGACATATCCATAAGTGGCTTCAATTTTTGTTACAATCAATTTTGCCTGAGATCTGTGGATGATTAGAATCGTTAGGAGTATCATGATCTGCAAATTCATCTCTTCTTTTAATGTTTTTGACATGATCATTGCTAATATATCTGTATCTTGGCTTGTATTTATGTCTTAATTTTTAATAGTTTTTTATTTGAGCTATAGCTTTCTTGTCTTAGTTTTTTGGTTTTCTGTATTCATAGCTCGTTGTGGAGTTATTTTGATAGTGCTATGAAATTTGTTGTTATATTTTTTTATTGTTATATTATATGTATTGTTGCGATTGGAGTAAGTGTGGTATCTTTTAAATTGAAAAGCTTTTCTTGAAATGTTGAATGGAGTCCACTATAATTCCACTTCTTGGTTATTAATGTATTCTAAAAATGTGCTTTGAATTCAATGTGAGTTACGATTTTCTTTGGTTTTTCATTTTAACAAAATGGTCTTCAAATATTTCTTTTCTTTTTAACCAATTTTTGTTCATTGGCTGGTAGGCATATCTTTTTTTTGTTAATTTGTCAATATGGGTTACAAAGGATTTGCCTTTTTATGTAAATATACCCACAAGTTTCGGTGAGATGAAATTTAGTTTTAATGGGATTTTATCATATTAAGTTTGGGAAAATATTTTTTATTCTTAAGTGTTATTATACCACTATGAAAACTTTTGATTGTGTGATACTTTAAGATTTGTTGATGTACTTCTTCCTGTGTCCTGAGGGTGCACTTTGTAAACTTAATTTGTTTATCTTTACTAAAAAGAGTTATTATAATTTGTTGGATCTTATTATATTCCTGGATAGATCAGTTTATATCCCTACCTTTTCTAGATTTATTGTCCTGATAAAGAATCTTTCCAATATATTTGATTTTAAGTCATATCTACTTGTTTTATTTTTCTGCCATGAATAGCTTCTATTGCTTCTATAATCGGTTATTCGATTTTCTTATGCTGTCCTGAAGGATTCAATGTATTTTTTCTGACTGTGAGAAGTATCTGTATGGTTTCTATGTTGCCATGTCTTTCTATTATGTCGAATTGAGTTATTATAATAACTCGAAAGCCTAGTTTGTTCGGATCTTATGTTTCGTTGCCTGTAATTGTTTTACAGTTTGGATTGCCTATCAAAATTATTTTGTGTTCTTTTATGGGGGGATACAGTTTTTGATCGCTTTTTCGGCCACTTTTTTTAGATTTCCTTTCGCATCAAGTATATATGTATATAAAACACTCTCAATTTTATTAAGATCATATTCTAACCTATGCCTTATTGTCAATTCTTTCATATTAATTATTAGTACTTGATACACTGACTTAAATATCTCATCAGCATTATCTTCATTAGCTGCATATTCATGAATTTAGTTAGTAACGTCTTCTAACTTAAAATCTAGTATAGATGAGACAAGCTTAAATCTGCTATTGTATTTACCTTGTTATTATTTATTTTACTGACGATGTCACTAAAGTTGAGTGTTGGCCGGAATTTTGAATCAACAGCTGCTTGATGTCTGCCCAGATAGTCGGTCTCGATGTGTAGATGTGATTTTTAGCCTTTCCAGTAATATTGATGTTATAGATAGCTTGATGAGTTTGAGCAAGTTGATTGGCTGGCACATTGGCCATGTGGTTACAGATACATATAAACTGCCTCAACTCGTTTTTGATCCAGAGAATGGTTCGATGTATCGAATCTGCTTCTCGATATTATTTGTTCGCTGTTGGAGATTTTGCTTCCGTTCTTGGATTCCAGCCAAGGTATTCATGGTGTCTACCATGGCGGTCATCAACTCCTCTATGTTGTTCAACCTTCTATTAGCGTTGAAGAGTTTATATCTTGCACTTTTTTGGTCAATTTTGACAATTTATCTTTTCACTTTTTCGTTTTCAAACTTTTTTTTTTCTCGTATTTCTTTAGATGCTAACTTATGTACTTTCACAGTCCGTTATGCACTCACGATTTTTGGGGATGGCAATTTTTTTAGCACTTACAATCGTTAAGCCGCTTTATATGAACTGGATCCCAAGTTCAACGTTAAGGGATCCTATCAACTGCGTCACCTTTATATTTCCGTTTATTGAATTGAACAAAAATATATTTATATGTTTATTTTTAATTTTCTTTATTAAATTCTCCACAGTGCCGCTGCCTTATGTCGGGTTGCACACTCTATTGAAGTTATTAGTCAATGAATAAATCCAAATTTGAAATTCGAACGAACCACTTTAATATTCAGCCGACTTTATACCTTAATACTACAATGTTAAAATTTTTTATACCTGTTTTGCTAGAATTCAGAAAACAAGAACTGGATGTTATTGAACTTGCTAAACGATTATCGAAATGTAAAATTTTCCATGATTCTGGTGCATAAATCAGGCTGAATTTGACCGATGGCTTGGAATACGTTGGCTTTGATGGCCGCTCTGGTTTGTGGATTATTCGTATAGACCTGCGACGTCAGACACCAAACAAGAACGATCTCGGTGGCCAGTTAACATCATCTCGTGAGATGACCATTCACTCGAATCGCTCGTGCAAAATTTCCAATATGGCTGTGTGGCATCTAGCGTCATCCTGTTGAAATCACTTATCGTTGGTGTCCATTTGATTCAATTCAGGGCAAAAGAAGTTGGTAATCATGGACCTATAACGCGGTTTTGACGGTGATGGTCTGGCTAACCTCATTCTCAAAGAAATATGGACCGATGATGCCGCCAGTCTAAAATCCACACCAAACAGTGAGTTTTTCGGAATGCATTGAACGCTCTTGGATCTCATGTAGATTGCTATCGCCACAAATTCTACAATTTTGTTTGTTGACATGCCCATTCATCCACAAATGATTTTTCGATGAAAATTAGGTCGAGTTTCCAACTGCTCCAGAGCCCATTCAGCGAATACACATTTTTATTTTTTTTTCACATGTTGAACGCTATTTGCGTCCATGCTGATTTGGCAAAACAGACTTAATAAATGATAGCCAACTGACAGATATAGCTTCAACAATATGGCAGCTATCGACAGTCAAGTCCATATTGAAAGACTCTTTAGCATGTAAAAAGAATTAAGCAATAAAGTCATAACAAAGCAGAGAAAGAATTAAACAAATGAGGTATTCATCGACAATTTATATTACAAATTTATAATATAAACAATATACAATATAAGAAATATTCGCAAACACTCGCAGGTTGCACTATCGACGTCAATAGGAGTGGCAATTTATTGATGTAGGTGCTATCGCTCTATAAAAATTTGTAAAGTGCGGTTTCTTTGATAGAGGAGTATTTATAAAAGACATACGATTGTTCTTAGTACGCAAATTTTTGAACTTCTGAGAGAAGCGCTGTAACCACTCCGCATAAAAAAGATCATTTATTGGTACTGGGCTCAGTGTTAAGTGCGTCTGCTCTAGTCGTTCACAGACCTTCACAGGAGTTACACGTGTTCCAATGAAGTGGTTCATCCACCGTACATTACAAAGGAAGATCTCCTGGTTGTCTTCGGTTCACTAATAAGTTAGAAATCTGTGGGAATCGACGTAATCCCAAATATTGTTCTTTAATAACTTCAACTAGAAGCGGTAAACTTTTACATTACCCTGTTTAACAATTTGCTGAGTAATGAACATTATCAAGCTCATAGATAGATTGCGGTGATGAAACCCATTTATAAATTGAATAAAGACGCATCCAATTCGGTAAATCTCCGGTGGATAAGTTTCCTTCCTAACATTAGCAAAGTGTTTGAAAAAGTGATCAATAGAGCCCTGACCCAGTGGGTTGAGGACAAAAATATTATTCCGGATAAGCAATTCTGTTTCAGAGCGGGGCATATCTGCATAATGCATACGTGCCGCGTCTAAATGGGTATCGGATATCCAATGAAACAAGGGTAAAAAAACAATGCCCGGGTGCCTTGCTGATTGACTTGGTGAAGGCCTTTGACACCTATGGTTGCAGGGGCTTTTTTTTAAATAAGGCCAGCTCGATATAAGCAAACCACTGCTCTACATAATCTTGGACATGTTCACCAGTAGGCAGTTTATTGTGAATAATTGCAATGTTACGTCTGCTGGGACTTATGAAATGAATAGCGGTCTTCAACAGGATGTAGTTATTTCGCAGATTTTATTTACGATCTTCACAAGCGATTTTGTAGGATCTCTTGATGACTTGATCGCGAACAGGTCAAGTGCGACGATCGAGGTTATTGTAAGTCTTTTGCAACGGGACTTCGAAAGGATTCAGAGATAGTGCGACGATTGAAGATCAATTTCCAAAAGTGCGAATTATACTGCTCCAAAGGTGTGCAGTTGACAGAGTGCTTATTTCCATTAAAACGTTTATGCTATCGGTTTTTGCACGTTGGTACTGTTGCCGTAGCTATTGATCAGAACACAGCTGTTGTTGCTCCTTCTGCTGCTTTCATAGTTTTCGCGCTCTAGTTTTGGGCGAGTCATCTGCTTGGCCTTTATTGCGCGCAACATATCTTGTAGCTGGCTAATGTTGCTGTTTAAAGTTTCGATTTCCTCGTCTTCGTCGTTCGACACATAGGCTGCCAGAGAGACGAACGAATTACTATCACCTGTGTAGCGCCGTTCTAAACCATCGGACAAGGACGACCGGGGCGTAACTTGTTTTCGCACTGTGGCTTCTTCTGCTGCTATTTTTGCTTCTGCTGTTGTTTTGGCCTTTGTTTCCGCGATAGCCGTTGGTACTGGCGTTGATGCCTTTAATGGGCAAATTTACTATTGAAGTGATCGAAGACGAGCATTTCACCATGTCAGTGGTTGGCCTTAGTTTCCTCCTTTCTTTAAGTTGTTTTTAAAACCGATGTTAAATGATCTGATAAGTCCGTTCTTTTAACATCCGTTTCTGCGCAGTTGTCCATTGCAGATAGATCAATTTATATTGGCATCGAGCTTACCAGAGGCTGCCCGTTTTTACCAACGATAGAGAACATTCATCACTTTTGTCTAGTATTTCTAGAGCCCCCGGACAGTGGAGTCCTGAACAGAATGGTCTCGCACTCTTGGAAATTGACCTTTCACTTCCAATCGTCGCAAGATCTCTGAATCTTTTCGAAGTCACGTTACAAATGACTTTCGTCGACCTCGAAATTTTCTGCGGTACGCTATGGAGTGGCGGTGAGATCCTACAAGATCGCTCGTGAAGATCGTAAATAAAATCGGCGAAATAACTACACCCTGTTGTAGACCATTGTTAATTTCAAAAGTCCTAGCACATGTCACACTGCCATTTTTCACAATAAACTGTCTGCTTGTGAGTTCAACAGCGGTTTTCTATGTCGAGCAGGTCAAGCTTGAAAAGGAGCCCACAACCATACAGTATCAAAGGCCTTCTCCAAGTCAATCAGCAAAGCACTCATGCATGGTTTCTTATCTTTGTTCCATTTGATATCCGATACTTGTTTAGACGGCATGTATGCAATCATGTCCCGCTCTGAAACCGAATTAGTGATCCGGAATATTATTTTAGAAGTTTTGCAATAGGACACAATTTTCCCAGATATAGTTCAGGCGAGTGCTAACATGGAACGTCGCACCTATTACTTTAACTTTCTCCTGAGGATCTTCGATCACAAAAAAGTTGTCATCTTCGATCGCTTCTATTGGATCTAAGAGTTCCAATTTAATGGGGATCCAAGGAGCCCCAGTAGATCACGTTAATTAACTACCTCGAAGTAATGCGCATGCTGACCATTTAACTAGAAACAAAGTTCCGGTGGAACTCAATATAAGATTTACCAAAACTTCAATTCTATACTTTTCTTAATGTTCCGGAATGTTTCAGCGCTTAAATTACGTCAAGATGTTTCTTGCGGTTTTTGTCCATTGAATGTTACGACAATAAATTAATAAAGAGTTGTAAGTTTCATCTGTTTTTTTATATTGTGACAAAAAATGTATGTACCTTTTGCCATGGCTGTACATACTACTGTGTCCAAAAAATAAGGTGACATTGTATTTATTTTGAAAATTCTTTATTTATTCTTCCAAATCAATTTCATCCCCTTCAAAGTAATCCCCTCCCGATGCAATGCACTTATGCACTTGAAACACTGGTTGTAGTCACTTTCCGGGATGGCCTTCAGTTCCGTCTTCGCTGCGGCTTGAATCTCCTCTATCGTATCAAAACGGTGTCCCCGGAGCGGTCTTTTGAGCTTGTTGAACAGCCAGAAGTCGCACGGCGCCAGATCAGGTGAATACGGTGGTTGCGGAACGATATGGGTTGAGTTTTTGGCGAAATGATCACGAATTACGAGTGCGGTATGGGATGGTGCATTATCGTGGTGTAAAAACCAGGAATTGTCTTTCCACAATTCCGGCCTTTTTAGGCGGATAGCGTTACGCAAACGACGCATAAAGTTCAAATAATATTCCTTGTTTGGCCGGTTGGAAGGAATTCATAAAGCACAACACCACGATAATCGAAGAAAACAGTCAACATGACCTTGATTTTTGAGCGACTTTGGCGCGGTTTTTTTGGTCTCGGCTCTCCTTTGGCACGATATTCGCTCGATTGATCGGTTGTTTCGGGATCGTAAGCATAGATCCAAGTCTCATCGCCAGTTATAATGCGTTTCATGACATCCTGGTAGTCGGAAAGCATTGTTTCACACACTTCAACGCGACGCCTTTTTTCCAAAAAATTCAATGTTTTCGGTACCAGTCGAGATTTGACGCGCTTGAGGCCCAAATCATCCTTCAAAATGGTATTGACTGAGCCTTTCGATAAGCCAACTTCATCAGCAAGGTCTCTAATCGTTAATCGATGGTTTTTCAACACCAAATCTTTGATTAGTTGGACGTGAGCTTCATCGGTTGAGGTTGATGGTCGCCCAGAACGCTCTTCGTCTTCGTCACGTTCACGGCCGGCTTGGAAATCACTATACCACTTGTAAACATTTTTTTTTAGACATAGCCTCATCATCAAAGGCTTTCTGCACCATCCTCAACGTATCCGCAGCAGAAAATTGATTCCGCAAACAAAGTTTAATGCAAATTCTTTGCTCAATAAATTTCGACATCGCAAAAAACGAAAAACTCACTTTTAGCAGCTCACAAAACGACGCGTATCTCAAACACTATGAATATATTTTTACATGAAATTTCACATAGATGTCACTGACAGTACTACCAACCTAAAAAGAAAGAAAAATTTCCAAATCCTTCGACGCGCGCAGTTTAAATTCATATGTCACCTTATTTTTTGGACACAGTAGTATATCGCCAATTTCTCTGGGAATGGTAGAAAATGAAGGTGCTGTTATATATTTGAAGCTGGGTAAAATACATTATAAAGAAATGTGCAAAAGTTATTTATAAATTGTGGCATGAGTCGAAATAATAAAGAATCAAATCCTTGCATCGAAGAGGTACTAATTTTGTTTTGTAAGTTGATAATTCTAAATGGATTATAATAAATGCATCAGATGCTCAGAAGAATCACCGCACAAAGGCTACAGTAACTATGTAACTATATCATTTCCTTTTTTAACAGATCTATTCGATGACACTTCGTTTGAGTGCACTGTTTGAAACACACATCAAACAAGTGGTTTCAAATTGGAAAGCTGCTCGTAGACGCGCGACCATATATAATAATAAGCGTACAACGCCAGATCAAAGTCTACATCGTGCAGGTCCATCAACACGAGCCAACGCAACAAACGGCCAAACCAACAACCGTCTCAGCTCTGATGATGACGGTGAAGAAGAATCTGCGCAACGCCTAAGAATGGTTACAAATGGCAATCGGCACCGAAGTAGTAATCGTAAGAGATTGCCCCGAAACTTATCTCCCCCATCGACAACAAATTTTAATTCAAATAGAGTGACATCATCTAATCAAAATGATTCATTACCAGGTTCTAGTGGTCATAACCTGCGCCGTAATGCATCCCGTTCGCAAAGTCAAGAGATTGATGGGCAGAATTCGAGTGAATCTAGCACATTCGGCAGTAATACTTCATCATCCTCAAATGATGATAGCGACAGTCAGGATAATACTCGAAGCGGGAAGGCGAAAATTCGAACTCATAGAAAAGGTGGCTTTGGAGGGAACGCTGGAAATTCATCACGAAACAAGGGTAATGATTCTGAGGATAGTTATAAGCCTAATGAACGACGCAGTGGCATGAAGCGTAGAAAAACGCAGAAATGCAAACAAGAGTCGAAGGTTAATCGAACTAATGACTCGTCCTACCTTGTGGACGATAATGGAAAAGGAAAGAGACGTGGCAAATTAACTTCACATAGGTATAGTCGAGGAGAAGATAGGGTCAGTTCAAAAATTGATCGGCGAACGGAGACAGTTTCGGATGATATTCAACATGCTGCTAATGGTAATGGAGATGATATAAGCGTTGTCCAGGAAACACCAAAGAAACGCGTCGGGCGACCAATAAAATCGATTCATCAACCGTCGACATCTGCAGCGGCTATAGCAGCAGCGTCTAGAGCTGTCGCACATGATCACAGTCTCCCTAAATCCTCTCGAATAAATAATCGCCGCAATGCAGCAGAAAATGATCACAGCTATCATCTTCCAGTTAGAAATTTGCGCAGTGTTGTCATTGATTCAGAGACGGAGCATGAAGTAGCACGTCCTACAAGGTCAAGTACACGACGCGCAATATTGGAATGGGCTCGTGGGAGCGCAGACGAAGATGAAGAAGTAATTGAAGCTGATGGTGACTCGGTAAAACTTTATTTTTATTTATCTTACCCAAAATAATGAATTTTATGATAGACTGTTTCTGCTCGTGCCCGGGTGTTAAAAAAAGCGTCTGTTTCCAGTGAAGACCCTGATGCGGTAGGTATTAATGGGAACGTCCATGTTGCGTCTACAAGTCGTGGCACTAATGTTATAACTAGCCGCCAATTAAGAACAAACCGCAACACACGCGTTTTATCAGAGGATGATGATGATGATGATGAAGACGAGAGTGACAATGAACCACTTGTTTCTACCCTATACAATAGAAGCGGGAGACTAGGTAAATATATTTACATTTTTGTATTTCCAATTTAAAAATTCATAAGAATAGATGGCACAGTTCATTTGGGAACATGATTTTGATTTTAACGAGTTCTTAAATCTTAAACATTTTTTTGACTTTTTTTCCAGATCAAGAATCACAAATCAGTGTGTCGGATGCAAGATTACGAATGAATGTAGGAAGTTTTCGTAATACTCGTTCTCACACAAATCTGGATACAATGCCATCTTCATCGACAGTATTGCGAGCTACCACAACTGATTCGCCTTCGCACCAGAGGCAAGTCGATCAGAATTACGGCGAACCAAGAACATCCGTTCGTAACACTCGCCGTGTGCTGTCCCGCCATCAACGTAACGCTAATGAACTCGACTTAGTTGACGACCCACTAGAAATATCAGGTCTGATCGGAAATGTATCCTCTCGATTGCGGCTGCGCTCCAATGTAAATAGTGCGATACGTTCAGAAACGGCGACCGCAAGAGCGATCCCCCTTCGACGAGGGAGATCCCGATTCAGTCAGGAAACCAGTGCAACAGAGCTTGAAGTGGAAGAAAATGATGCGGCAGAAGAAGAACACGATTCGGGTGGGTCTGATGAAGGCACAGACGGGGGGTCCAAGGACACTGATTCTGAAGACAACCAACCATTGACATCGTATGTATCATCGCGCAAAGTACCAACATCCACCAAGTTTTTAACAGCATCAACGCGGACATCTCACAACTTCCGTCGTATGCGCCAACGAAGAAAAAGGCGCATTGATTCCGAAGAAAACAACGAGCATGATCCCGCCTTTGATTATGATAACCTTGACTACCAGCGAAGACAGCGCCAGCCTGGAACTCGAAATACACGCAACCAAAAGCGACCTCGCTATAATGAGGACTCAGACGATACTGCCGATGGTTCGGCCCGTAGAAGAGTTCCTCCAAGGTACACCAATGGAAATATTTCGGTCTCGGCTGGAGAGAGTATAGACGAAGAAATTGAAATTGAAAATGAACGTGAAGTGAGCGTCAGCAGTAGGGGTCGCGTTCGCAAAATTTCTGCCAAGGCAAGAGGAATTTTCAGGGCCTAACATTGGCCTCTGCGGTCGGCCATCGAAACCCGCCGTTCAGTTGCTTCGACATCTACTGCTCGTGTTCTTTGTTTCGGTAGCAACAACAATTCAGCAAGAACAGCGATTTTGCGTTTCTATTGATCGGGTATAAATAATTTATTCCACCGACTTCATTTTCTGTAATAAGTTTAACGCTGTTTAATTGCCATTAATTTGGCGTTTTTCTTATCATCGTCATTGTAATTAAGTTTTCGCATTTGCCAATAAATGTAAATGTATTATTTTTTTTGTTTAATATTAAGTATACTTAAGACTATGCATTTGGGGAACCGATGAAAGTTTAGGTTCGTGGAACGTAATTTTTTGTTAATGTATGAACGGCCAATTGGATGCCTGCTTATCTTTAATAAATGCTATTCCGCCAGGCAAGTGACAGGTCGGACCGGAAATGTTAAGTTATGGAATCATGCTTTATCCGAATCATTTTCAGAGCTCTTTGATTAGATATAATTATTTCAACCACAATCACTTTTAAAATCTTAACTCAGTACGATTTAGAATACGGGAGTCTTTTTTTGCTAAGAGATCAAAACTTTGGTTACTTCTCGTATATAGAGTTTCAAAGAATATGGACTAGGTACAATATACAGGATTAAAAAAAAACTTTGACTACCACGGATATGTAAGTATACGAGATAATGATAGTAAACATGCCATCAGAAAGGTAAAAAGATTATTTGAAGATAACAACTTGACAGTTTTGTCATGGCCAGCTCAATCACCGTATCAAACTTCGGTTGAAAATGTATGGCAGGAAGCCAAGTGTTCAGTAAGCAAGCATCGTTTTAAGAAAGCAGGCCTGTGGGTCGTTGTGCAAAAAAAATGGAAATCATGTATCCAGCAATGTCAGTCGTGATTCAATGCCCAAACGCGGTGAGTCTGTCTTAAAAAACAAAGGTTTTGCAACCAAGTACTAATGTTGTTCTTCCAGTGAAACTTTTGTCTGAAAATAATTCTGCTGTGATCACTTTATTGCGAAAAAGGTTAAGTGTCTCTTATTCATTGACCAGAGACATCATCCCAATTTTTAATGCTTTCGCTTTCAAGTCACTTGTTTAACTCTTCGAACTAGTATTTTGTCTTTATTTAAAAAAGCATATTTATGTTCTCCTAAATTAGTTTTTTTTATAAACAATGGTTTTTAAAGAATGTTGTAGGCAACTGAAAATGTTTTTTCAATGACCACAACTAAATGCCTCTTTTAAATTTATTTTACATTCCGCTTTTGGTGAGCCACTAGTTGACCATAGCTTGTAACATATTCGGGGCAATTCCCTAAGTCGTAAACGACAACAAAAAAAACGACAGAAAACAATCGGTATTCTGTATGTCGTTTTTGTCGCGCTCAAATGTCAACTGTCGTTTTCCAGTCGTTAAACGATGTCAACTCCTAATTACCTAATTAAATTCGACACGACATACTGTCGTAAAAACGACTATTTCTGTCGTTGAGATAAAAGTGGACGACAGTAAGGCGACAACGGTCAGAACTCATAGGAAAATTTTCAAAGCCGATATTAAATTTACAAAAACATATTTAAAACAAAAAGTTAATGAGTGAAGTTAATGAAAATCACAAATCAAAGCTAGTTTGGGTTTTTGGTTTCTTATATGAAAACCATCAACACCCCGAGCCTTCAATAGGGGTATTAATAAAATAAATATTAGGAAGGAATGGCAAACGCTTGAAGATGAATAGTTTGGGTTCACCAACAACAGATGGTGATGGCTGGCAAAAGGTTAATAAAATAGATTGAATTTGAAATTTTAAATACAATTCGTTTGATTTAGGTATGGATGAATTTATTATTTAAAGTAAAAAAAACTGGTTCACAACAAAAAAGAACAGCAATCTACAAGAGGAGGTTAATATTAACAGAAGATTCTCACACCATTAGAAGAGGAAGTGGCTGGTTTGCTATCATACAAAAATGTGATAGATCCAAGTGGCATTGTTTTAGGTGTCCCAATGGAATCTTTAACACAATTTCCTATTGCCAAATCACCTTGCCGTTTGATGTTATCTTCACAAAATTCAGTGTTTCCGTCACGTCTGCATCATCTGCTTTAGCATCATCATTTCATCTATTTCTAAACTCGCAGGCCGACTCATAGCCTTCAGCTGCTGACGGTACGCCCATTCCCGGAGCTTCTGACGCATGACAAATTTGAATCCTGAGTTCTTCAGACGAAGAAGATGTGCTAAAAAACATTTCTGAATAATTTTTTAAACTATTCTCCGCCGCTTTGATAACTCGTTTGTCTATGCTTTGGAATTAAATAATCACATTTTGACATAATAGTTATAAGTGCTGCCAATTTTTTTAAAAAAAGTTATTACATTTTAGTCGTTTTCAATTCTACTACGAATTTGTCGCGTCGTGAAGGTTACGGAATAACAAAAAAAAAACGGCACGACAAAAAAAACGACAGTCGTGTAAAACGACAAACGACACACGGAATCAGCACGATTGATAAAAAAATTGGCAGAGCAACATAGGTTACAACCAACGCACAGTGAATCAGTTAGAATATGTATGATGAAGGAAATTATCTATTATCTATCTGTCCGTCTAATTATTCGTGCTGATTCCGTGTGTCGTTTGTCGTTTTACACGACTGTCGTTTTTTTTTTGTTATTCCGTAACCTTCACGACGCGACAAATTCGTAGTAGAATTGAACACGACTAAAATGTAATAACTTTTTTGAAAAAATTGGCAGCACTTATGACTATTATGTCAAAATGTGTTTATTTAATTCCAAAGCATAGACAAACGAGTTATCAAAGCGGCAGAGAATAGTTTAGTTGTTGTATGTTTTTTAGCACATATTCTTCGTCAGAAGAACTCAGGATTCAAATTTGTCATGCGTCAGAAGCTTCGGGAATGGGCGTACCGTCAGCAGCTGAAGGCTATGAGTCGGCCTGCGAGTTTAGAAATAGATGAAATGATGATGCTAAAACAGATGATGCAGACGTGACGGAAACACTGAATTTTGTGAAGATAACATCAAACGGCAAGGTGATTTGGCAATAGGAAATTGTATTAAAGATTCCATTGGGACACCTAAAACAATGCCATTTGGATCTATCACATTTTTTGATGCTAGCAAACCAGCCACTTCCTCTTCTAATCGTGTGAGAATCTTCTGTTAATATTAACCTCCTCTTGTAGATTGCTGTTCTTTTTTGTTGTGAACCAGTTTTTCTTATTATAAATTCATCTATAACTAATTCAAACGAATTGTATTTAAAATTTCAAATTCAATCTATTTTATTAACCTTTTGCCAGCAATCACCAACTCTTGTTGGTGGACCCAAACTATTCATCTTCAAGCGTATGCCATTCCTTCCTAATATTTATTTTATTAATACCCCTATTGATAATTAGGATTTGACATCGTTTAACGACTGAAAAACGACAGTTGACATTTGAGCGCGACAAAAACGACATAAAGAATACCGATTGTTTTCTGCCATTATTTTTGTTCTCGTTTACGACTTAGGGAATTGCCCCGATTATTGTGCTTTATCTTATGAACCGTAAACGGTAGACTGTTGAAATTTTGACAAAGTATGTTCTTTCATGCAGCTATAACAACAAATAATAAAAATTAAATTAAATTAAAAAATAAATCTTAATCATTAATAGAGGATAAAAAAGTATTAAAATAGCAATATTTTAAAAAAAGTGCATAGTCGAACACAAAAATATAAATTTAGTGAAAATAGAACTCGAACAAGTATATTCTAAATAATAATACTACTTTAAATAGCTATGTATAATAATATATAGTTAAAAACATAATAAATTAAATAAAGAAACTTGATAATACATAAAAAATTAATAAAACTAAAAACAGTAATCATCAGACGATTCATTATCATTGTGACCATCAGATGAATCAGGCGCCACATTCTCGTCATCATCTCATAGATGAACTTCACATGGTACATAAAGGTGGAGCTATCAAGTTAAGTTCTTTAGCAGGTAGTTTGTCTTTACTTTTTCTGGGAAATTTGTATTCGTGGCAATACTTGACTATGAAAATCGTTGTTTCGGGTTTTCTGAGAATCTTCCGATAGCTGCTCGATTGGAATAATCCAGCTTTTGATAACGTCTGCACTGGGTAATAAGCGTGGTGATTCCGAGTATCGTTTGTCGTTTTACACGACTGTCGTTTTTTTTGTCAGTCGTTTTTTTTTATTATATCGTAACCTTCACGACGCTACAAATTGAATGTTAGCATTGAACACGACTAAAATGTAATAACTTTTTGTGAAAAATTGGCAGCACTTACAACTACTGTGTAAGAATGTGATTATTTAATTCCAAAGCAAAGACAAACGAGTTATCAAAGCGGGAGAGAAAAGTTTAAAAAAAGGCTTACAAATTATAATGAATAGTACAGTAATGTTTTTTAGCACATCTTCGTCTGAAGATGAAGAAGTGGCGTGCGTGAGGAAAAGAATGCTGATAATTAAAAGAAAAAGTATTAGCCAGCAAACAAATCCATTTGATTTGCCCAATTCAAAGTAAGTAGAAAACATTTTATTCTTGTGATATCTTCTTAATTCGTTTTATATTTCATAAGGTTTATAAGTTATTTTCGACTATCAAAAGATGCCTTCAAGCACGTTTTCGAATGGATGGGCATTTGAAAAAATCTGTACGCGCAACAGCAGCCCCACCTTTTTTCAAATTAGCGTCCACTTCGAGGATTCTGGCGGATGGTGGTTACTACAAAACAGAATTAAATTTACACGAACAACCATATCCTGTTATTTTTCTTGAAGCGTCTAATGAATTAACAATTAAAAACGACAGTGAGATAGCAGCAATCACTAGGAACCAAATAATGAATTCACTAATATAATTAAATAAACATAATCATAACAAACATAAACATTATTTTGAATTCTTGTCTCAAAGTATTTCTGATAATTATTTTACCGCTATGGTTCACATATTCATTTATCATACTTACTACTGTATCCAAAAAATAAGGTGACATTGTATTTATTTTGAAAATTCTTTATTTATTCTTCCAAATCAATTTCATCCCCTTCAAAGTAATCCCCTCCCGATGCAATGCATTTATGCCAACGGATTTTCCAATCTTTAAAACACTGGTTGTAGTCACTTTCCGGGATGGCCTTCAGTTCCGTCTTCGTTGCGGCTTGAATCTCCTCTATCGTATCAAAACGGTGTCCCCGGAGCGGTCTTTTGAGCTTGTTGAACAGCCAGAAGTCGCACGGCGCCAGATCAGGTGAATACGGTGGTTGCGGAACGATATGGGTTGGGTTTTTGGCGAAATGATCACGAATTACGAGTGCGGTATGGGATGGTGCATTATCGTGATGTAAAAACCAAGAATTGTCTTTCCACAATTCCGGCCTTTTTAGGCGGTTAGCGTTACGCAAACGACGCATAACGTTCAAATAATATTCCTTGTTGACTGTTTGGCCGGTTGGAAGGAATTCATAAAGCACAACACCACGATAATCGAAGAAAACAGTCAACATGACCTTGATTTTTGAGCGACTTTGGCGCGGTTTTTTTGGTCTCGGCTCGGTCTCGGCTCTCCTTTGGCACGATATTCGCTCGATTGATCGGTTGTTTCGGGGTCGTAAGCATGTATCCAAGTCTCATCGCCAGTTATAATGCGTTTCATAACATCCTGGTAGTCGGAAAGCATTGTTTCACACACTTCAACGCGACGCCTTTTTTCCAAAAAATTCAATGTTTTCGGTACCAGTCGAGATTTGACGCGCTTGAGGCCCAAAGCATCCTTCAAAACGGTATTGACTGAGCCTTTCGATAAGCCAACTTCATCAGCAAGGTCTCTAATCGTTAATCGATGGTTTTTCAACACCAAATCTTTGATTTGTTGGACGTGAGCTTCATCGGTTGAGGTTGATGGTCGCCCAGAACGCTCTTCGTCTTCGACACGTTCACGGCCGGCTTGGAAATCACTATACCACTTGTAAACATTTTTTTTAGACATAGCCTCATCATCAAAGGCTTTCTGCGCCATCCTCAACGTATCCGCAGCAGAAAATTGATTCCGCAAACAAAATTTAATGCAAATTCTTTGCTCAATAAATTTCGACATCGCAAAAAACGAAAAACTCACTTTTAGCAGCTCACAAAATGACGCGTATTTCAAACACTATGAATATATTTTGACATGAAATTTCACATAGATGTCACTGACAGTACTACCAACCTAAAAAGAAAGAAAAATTTCCAAATCCTTCGAAGCGTGCAGGTTAAATTCATATGTCACCTTATTTTTTGGACACAGTAGTATAATGAATATTTTCTGTGGCCATTAGTATGTTAAGTCTTTCTCCTCAATTTCCGACTGCTTCTTTCTTATTTCCAAGTCTAGTTTTTTAAGTTTGTTGTTTGCAACCCGTTGCTTGTCATTTTATATAATTTAAATTTCTCTTCTTCCCGATAATCATGTTTTCTCTCATATCGGTCGATCTCCTTTAAATGTTTTTCAATTTTTTCCAGCCCATTCTTTACGCCCGTATACAAATTATTCCGCACTTCTGTCTGCTTCACTAAAAGCTCTTTTCTTGATTTGAGAGACCGCGAATATTTTCCACCTTTTTTGCAAGGCGATAAGTTACCGTTATTTTTATCCGCTGTTGTAAAATCCTGCTGGTCCTCGAACTCAGGATTCAAATTTGTGAAATTGACTTCATATGCGTCAGAAGCTTCGTGAGTGGGCGTGAAGGTGCCGTGAGCAGCTGAAGCCGATGAGTTGGCCTGCGAGTTTAGAAATAGATGAAATGATGGTGCTGAAGCAGATGATGCAGACAAAGACGGAAACACTGAATTTTATGAAGAAATAGGAATAGGAAATTGTGTTGAAGGAAATTGTGTTGGGACACCTTAAACAATGCCACTTGGATCTATCACATTTTTGTATGATAGCAAAGCAGCAACTTCCTCTTCTAATGGTATGAGAATTTTCTGTTTGCATATACCTCCTCCTGTAGCTTGCTGTTCTTTTTTGTTGTGAACTAGTTTATTTTTTGCTTTAAATTTTAAATTCATCTATACCTAAATCAAACGAATTGTATTTAAAATTTCAATTTCAATCTATTTATATTTAACTTTTGCGAGTCATCACCATCTCTTGTTGGTGGACCCAAACTATTCATCTTCACTGCAAGCGTATCCCATTCCTTCCTAATATTTATTTTATTAATACCCCTATTGAAGCCTCGGGCGAGGTGTTGATGGGTTTTCATAAATGAAACCAAAAACCCAAACTGGCTTTGACTTGTGATTTTCATTAACTATTTGTTTTAAATATATTTTTGTAAATTTATTATCGGCTTTGAAAATGTTCCTATAAGTTCATGACCGTTGTCGCCTTACTGTCGTCCACTTTTACCTCAACGACAGAAATAGTCGTTTTTACGATAGTATGTCGTGTCGAATTAAATAAGGTAACTAGGAAATGACATCGTTCAACGACTGAAAAACGACAGTTAACATTTGTGCGTGACAAAAACGACATACGGAATACTGATTGTTTTCTGTCGTTTTTTTGTTGTCGTTTACGACTTAGGGAATTGCCCCGAAGATCTTATACACAGTAACCGGCATGTAATACCACGAATGCAGACTAAGGTACAGAGGTTCGAGTTGGGCTGAATTCTTGAACGTCAATTGCACGACGATGATCACGATCAAGAACTCGAAAACATAATGACGCATGGGTCAAAAATCAAGCAGCAAACCATTCGGTTTCAGCTGAATGCTTTTGTCATTTCCATTTTTCATTTCACCCGCAAGAGACTTAGAGTACGTGAACGAGATGGATTATGAAAATGAGATTCTAGAAGCCGAAAGTAAAATTTAACATGTGTGTCCATTTTAGATTTTCTTTACACAAGGGTGCCTAATATGAAAATGAATTAAGTGTGGGCAAAAAAAAAAAGCAAAATGTAAACTTATTCAACCGGAGATAAAAACTATGTTTCAATATTTTGCTCATTTAACCGAGTTTAGTAAAATCAAATTTATTAATATTTTCACCACCTACAAACGAATCAAAAAAAGAAAGGGGTTGTGTGGCCGCACTGACACTATATGGGAATTTATTTAGGAACTCGACTGCATAGGTTTCATTTCATTGCACCTCCAAATAATTTCATATTTTCGAGCTTGGTTAGTTTGGAAGCATACAAGAAGAATAGGAAACAAAAGGTGGATGAAGTTCTTGCCTTATTTACAAAAGAGACACAAGACGCGGGGAGAACATACCAAGAAAGAATGGCGATTAAATTTGATGTCCTTAAGGTCATAAGAAATCTGCTGCAAAATCTTCTTGAAAAGTGATCTGACAGTGTTTTGTGTTGTATTTACCAAGAAATAAGAGGCTGTTTTTTTTTATTTAAATTGTTTACGTATTTTTTGATTTGTTTCATTTGAACACTGAAAGAAGTGGACGATTATATTGCGTTTTCCTCTTGCCTCCTCGTTTGATGCTTCTTGACCGTAAAAATTGTTTACATATGATATATCGTTAATTTGTAAATATATTAATATTTTTTAGTACGTTGTTCCTATATTGTTACATTCTACGAGATGACTAAGGGCTCTGAGAAAAATGGCCTCGAATTGTGAACCTTGGTCTGAAGGAAGAGTCGCTGGAGTCCGGCCATCTAGGCGCAGTTGTTTTAGTAAAGCCTTTTGTGGGTTTTTCTTTCAAAGCAAAAACGAGTGGTCGATGACCCGTTCTTATAATCAAATTCCTACCTTCAATCATATGATGGAAAAATACTGTAGCGCTCTAGATTGACTGAAATTATATTTCGTACGTGTTGTCAGAACCGTCGGCAGTAATGAGAAGAGATGCGTTTTCGACTGGATGACGTAGTAATTCTGCTTGTTCCAACCGCATTTTACAATTTTCAAAACACTTTTCGGACTGCTAATTCATTGGATCGGAGTTTTATAATATTTTAAGCGCCTTTTAAAAATTCTTGTAGAGGTGCTTGGGTTTCATTTCGAAAAATCGTCTGTAGAAATTGACAATGCCAGAAAACTTCCTTAATTCAGCTACGTTGATCGGCTTTTTGTAGTTGGAAATTCCTTGCACTCTTTCGGGTAATGCCGAAGTTGCATTTGGCCACATAAATCGTCAGTCCCTAGTCTCGCAGTTTCTTCAGTACAATTCTCAAGCGCTCAAGGTGCACCCACGAAGCCTGGGTGCAAAATCGTGTACATGGGCTATGGGTAGGGTATTTGTCCGAAATTGTTATAGCATTCAGCGCTTGATAAACACCACAAGATTTTTTCATCATATGGAGTGGACTGGCCCTTTGGGTTACTCGACGGTTGGCAAGTACCTTCTGCCAACACATATTTCAAGGTATTCTTAGCATCGTGCAATTTCTCTGAAGACAACCTCCTTGCTCGCTGCGCAGCTGGTGGGCCCTCCTCTTATAACCCCAAGAACAGGGCTCTTCACATTTTTTTGCTGGTCTTTGAAAGGGAAATGATAGTAACAGTAAGGTTTGCGGCTTATCCTACTTCGTTCATTGCTTGGAGATCAACTACGCCGAGATTGCTTCATTTGAAGTTCGATTTTATCTAGACGACAGATAATTCGTGCCAAAGAGTTACAGGCCTCACCGCTGCTCTGAGTTTTACTAACATCAACCGAAAAAATTGCGTGATTGAATGTGTTGTCCACAATATTATCTACTATTTCAGAGAGCGCCGTGAGATCTGTGCCGTGGACAGCTAAAAGGATTCCACGCACATGATTCTGCCAACTTGCGCATTTCTTGTAACAGGCTGGAGGGACATCGATTACCCAGTTCCAGGTCCGTCGTCAACCTGTTTAGCTGCGCTTCTTCGATTCTGTGAATCTAGCGATGAGTTGATATTTGAAGGCTAGGTATTTATCAGAAGTTGGAGGTTTTTGGACTACATCAGAAATCTCATTTAATACGTCAATGACTGCGTTGAAGCGGCTACTGTCTAAAATTATTCGATTTATATGGAATTGGGCCTTCGCCGGTATACAGGCCTCCGCCCGTATAAATATAAAGAGGGAAGGATTAATTTTTCAAAAAACTGGTATTCTTAAATTCTTCATTGCTGCAATTTCTAGCCGCAGGAAGAATAGCATCAGAGGAACCATCGGCGTTTTCAACACGATTATCAGTTGGTATAGAATTATCAGGATTAGTCGCCATTTCGTTAAAAGTTTGGGAGTTCGTTCGGGGTCACCAATTTGTGGATGTTTTATTAATGGAAGAACACAGGAACAATTAAACGAGCAATCTATATTTCGTAAGAAATGAATTTTAATAAATTACAAATAAATTATATATGTCCAAAATGATTTTATTTAGGATGGTGGATTTTTTTTAAAACTGCTACTCGTAAAAGACTCCAAGTTGCGTTTCAGTGGACCCTTTCCCAAACAACAGCATCATGCGATCGGCCTGGCTAGCCAAAAAAAATATCCGTAAAGCGTAATTTCCAATCAAAAACTGCCTTGAATAAAATGATTGAAAATATATTAAAGATACTTATGTTCGTAAAATTAACATTCCTGTAAAACATGAATGAGTTTATTCTCTATAATAAGAACTCGAGCTACTATTTTTCGGTGTTGGAATTTTTATGTGTGTCCGATCCTAACATTCGGTTACATTCGGAAATGGTCGTTCTTGTCGAAAGTTTTGAAAATCAAGCATTACTTGCTGAGATTCACTATCCGATCTGTTCTGTTTGTTCAATTAAACACGTGCTTGTTCTCTATGCTATATATAATTTATTTTCTCTAATATTAATATGTTTTACACGTTCGAGGGTACAAATCAGAAAGAGACAGAACCTGCCATTTGCCTTCTTATAATGTATCTCGCATGTCATAAGTGTCAGTCGTGCAGCACTACCAACCCTTAGGATAGGCGGATTACATGAAAAGGCATTGCCATAATTACTTAATTAAATATGATTATTTAGTACACTACAATCTTCTCCCCTTTTAATAAAGATATCCTGCATCCATGCCTCCATAAAACTTTATACACTTTTGGCTTTCAATCTTTCAGAACGTCGTATGTAGTTGGGTTGGCCAATTCCATCTAGTACGATTTCTTCGCTGATGCGTTGATGAAGGATAACTTTTTACATTTTCCTATGCTTGCTTATGATTGATTAACTTCTTTTCATTATACATTATTATACTACTGTGTCCAAAAAATAAGGTGACATTGTATTTATTTTGAAAATTCTTTATTTATTCTTCCAAATCAATTTCATCCCCTTCAAAGTAATCCCCTCCCGATGCAATGCACTTATGCCAACGGATTTTCCAATCTTTGAAACACTGGTTGTAGTCACTTTCTGGGATGGCCTTCAGTTCCGTCTTCGCTGCGGCTTGAATCTCCTCTATCGTATCAAAACGGTGTCCCCGGAGCGGTCTTTTGAGCTTGTTGAACAGCCAGAAGTCGCACGGCGCCAGATCAGGTTAATACGGTGGTTGCGGAACGATATGGATTGAGTTTTTGGCGAAATGATCACGAATTACGAGTGCGGTATGGGATGGTGCATTATCGTGGTGTAAAAACCAAGAATTGTCTTTCCACAATTCCGGCCTTTTTAGGCGGATAGCGTTACGCAAACGACGCATAACGTTCAAATAATATTCCTTGTTGACTGTTTGGCCGGTTGGAAGGAATTCATAAAGCACAACACCACGATAATCGAAGAAAACAGTCAACATGACCTTGATTTTTGAGCGACTTTGGCGCGGTTTTTTTGGTCTCGGCTCTCCCTTGGCACGATATTCGCTCGATTGATCGGTTGTTTCGGGGTCGTAAGCATAGATCCAAGTCTCATCGACAGTTATAATGCGTTTCATGACATCCTGGTAGTCGGAAAGCATTGTTTCACACACTTCAACGCGACGCCTTTTTTCCAAAAAATTCAATGTTTTCGGTACCAGTCGAGATTTGACGCGCTTGAGGCCCAAAGATTCCTTCAAAATGGTATTGACTGAGCCTTTCGATAAGCCAACTTCATCAGCAAGGTCTCTAATCGTTAATCGATGGTTTTTCAACACCAAATCTTTGATTTGTTGGACGTGAGCTTTATCGGTTGAGGTTGATGGTCGCCCAGAACGCTCTTCGTCTTCGACACGTTCACGGCCGGCTTGGAAATCACTATACCACTTGTTAACATTTTTTTTAGACATAGCCTCATCATCAAAGGCTTTCTGCACCATCCTCAACGTATCCGCAGCAGAAAATTGATTCCGCAAACAAAATTTAATGCAAATTTTTGCTCAATAAATTTCGACATCGCAAAAAACGAAAAACTCACTTTTAGCAGCTCACAAAACGACGCGTATCTCAAACACTATGAATATATTTTGACATGAAATTTCACATAGATGTCACGGACAGTACTACTAACCTAAAAAGAAAGAAAAATTTCCAAATCCTTCGACGAGCGCAGTTTAAATTCATATGTCACCTTATATTTCATTGGATTAAAGGAGATTTTCGTATTTGATTACCATGTACCAATTTGATTCACTTTAATTAACAAGGTTTTGTTTCTTAGAATTTGCATTACAATTCCAGAATTCCATTTAACGTAATCGTTTCTAAAGTTATTTAGGTATAATATTTGGTCTCCTACTTTATACTTTCTAATTTCACTTAACAATTTTCATATCTTATCATTATAACATCTAGGAATATGAAGATTACTGGAGCCAATCATTTCTTAAATTCTTACTTTAGTTTTACTGTTAAATTCTTTTTCTTGTTTGTTATTCATAATATGAACACAATTAGAGTTCTTATTTTATAAGAAAAAATCAATTCCGTAGGAGTTTTATTAAACGGAGCTGTAGGAATATTCCTCTGGGAGAACAGAAACTTGGAAACCATACTTGAAATATTTAATTGTTTGTTTTCCAAATAGAATTTTTTTTAAGCTTGTTTTACGGTCTGTACATTTCTCTCAGCCGAACCATTACTTTGAGGATGATATGATGATACATTATAGGAAACAATTTCTTTTGGTAACCCGAATATAATAAACAATTTAAAAAGACAATCAATTAGACTTGACGCATTCGTCTTTTTTATCAGAACTTAATCAACATATTTAGAATACGAATCTACCATTATTAAAAATTTGAAATTGAAAAGCTGAAAAAAAATCTAAGTGAATCCTTTGAAACGGAACTTTAGACTTTGCCCATTCTGAAAAACTAAGATTTCTAGGAACATTGCTAGTAGCTTGACACTGTGGACACTGCTTAACTATCTTTGTAATATCTGCATCAATTTGGTCCCACCAAATATTACCCCGAGCTAAGCTTTTCATTTTGACAATTCCAGAATGATTCATACCATGTACCATTTTAAGCACGATTTCCATAAAAAATACATTTGTCTTCTGTCGATAAACTATTTCGCTTACGAAAAAAAGGTTTGAATTCTTCTGCTAAATCTCGTGGCCAATAATTTTTGCTAACCGACTAGCTGCCGAACGGAAACGTTGTCCTTCCACTATCGAGTGATTTTGCTACAAGTGCGCAAACCGGTACCTCCAGTTGTACCACATATTTTCTTATACTTTTTCAGTTGTGATTCTTAGCTTTTTTTCCTCTCTGTCCTTCATTTTCTTTACGCGAGTGTCACCTTCCTTTTGATTTTCAAGTTTTTCGACGTGAAAAATGGCCTTCGGGCCGAACAGAAATGGGAACCGTTTCAGAGATATTGATGAAGACCCTGACCGCGGTACCCAACCAAATAAAAAACAAAAAACCAATATTTTGTCCTTGAACAGTTTTCCTGACTTGCCAACTATTTCCAACTCGAAGAATCCGAGGTTCATTGTGATCACTTCCAAAAATAAAGAAAAGCCCATCAGTTCACTTTGTCCGTTCTTTCTAAAAAAAAGCTATCGATAACGTTAGCACAGAATATGAACAAATATCATTACTTCATGACGGGAGTCTTCTCATTAAAACCAAGTCGAAAAAAAATGCAGAGATGAAATCGCAAAGTGTTACTCAGGTTTACAAATTTTTTTTTTTTTTTTTGATTTAGATTTAGATTTATTATTATATATAGCTTCATCGAAGCCAATCACTTTCCTTTTACAATTCTTTTACATTCTTAAAATTTAGATCTAGCGAATTCTATACATTTGTTTTTGAAACTCTTACATATTAATTCGTTCCTGGTAGTAACTGGGAGTTCATTATATAATTTAAATCCTTTATATATTAGTGA
This sequence comes from Orthonevra nobilis, assembly GCA_963555765.1. Taxonomy (NCBI): domain Eukaryota; kingdom Metazoa; phylum Arthropoda; class Insecta; order Diptera; family Syrphidae; genus Orthonevra; species Orthonevra nobilis. Next base: position 36,658,580 of record OY743227.1, read on the forward strand.
ATTCTGTGAACTAGCAGTTAACAAATTTGGTAATCTGAGGTTATTATTATTTCTTAGTAAATACGGTTGAACATCACTTATATATTGCACATAGTTTCTTAAATAGTTTGGTAGGAGATTGTTCTTGATTTTAAATATAAACACAAGTACATTCATTACAATTCTTTGCTTTACAGACAACCACTTTAGCGAATTCAACATAAAGTTTATTGAAACATATCTATTGCACTTTAATATACAACGCATAGCCTTATTTTGTAATAATTGAAGTCTTTGTATTATACTATCACTACATAGAAACAGAATTGTCGAACAGTATTCAAAATGTGGCTTAATAATTACGTTATAAATATTTATTGCACTTAAAGTTGAAAAATCGTTTCTTATTCGTCTTAAAAATCCTACTTTCTTAGCTATTTTTTTTACAAATGTAGTCAATATGTTTACCAAAATTAAGTTTATTGTCAATAACAATCCCTAAGTATTTAATAACGTCCACTTTCTCTACAGCTTCATCATCTACCATCAGCCTTATGTCCTCTCCTTCTCTTTCGTTCATTATCATACGTTTGGTTTTTGCTACATTTAGTTTTAGTCTATTTTGTTTAAGCCAATTATCTACACTTAACAAATCCTTTTGCATTTTGGTGTGGCATTCTTCTATTTTCTCCTCAGCAATGTATAACACCGCATCGTCCGCAAACAATGCAAGTTGGCAATATTTCAGAACACTTTGCATATCGTTGATGAAAATAAGGAACAATAATGTTCCCAGAATTGATCCTTGCGGCACGCCAAATGGAACTTCCTTAGGCTTAGAAAATATTCCGTTTACTTTGACTGTCTGCGATCTTTTTTCTAAATATGACCTAAACCATTTCAATTCGTTGCCTTTTACACCATATTTTTCTAATTTTTTTAAAAGTAATGATCGGTCTATAGTCTCAAATGCTCGTTTTAGGTCCAGAAAAACACAATACACACGTTTTTTTTTTAGCAATTTCTTCTTTCCAGCCACTTAAAACAAGGTTAATCGCGCTTTCACAGGAGTGTTTCTTCCTGAATCCCGACTGAATATGTGTTAATAAGTTTTCACTTTCAAAATAATCATTTAATTGACTGAAAACTATTTTTTCTAACACTTTTTCACACAAAGGTAACGAATTAACAGGACGAAACTCTTCACATTTTTTTGAATTTGTAACTTTTTCAATTGGTGTAACGACGGTTTCTTTCCATGTTTTTGGAAATATGGTCGTTTCGAAAGACTTGTTTATTATTTTCAACAAAGCAGAACCAACACAATCAAAATTTTCCAAATATATCTTGGGACACATAAACTCAAAGTCAGTTTTGTTTTTCATGGTTTTGAGTACACCTTCAACGTCTTTTATTGTTACATGTTTAAATTTAAAGGTAGAATTAGATTCACTAACGTAGTTCACAAATGGGACACTCTGAATAGAATTATTTATTTGGACGATACTGTCAATAAAAAAATCATTAAATCCATCTGCTATTTCCTTACTCTCCTTGCAATTTTCACCATTGATGATAATGCTTGTTATTGTAGTCTGTTTATTAGACCTTAACACATATTGTTTAAGTTTTGCCACATGTTTTTTTGGTTTCTTGAATTTTCTATTTTTCGTTTAATAAATTTGCTTTTTTTCCGTTTTATTTCCGCTTTGTACTTATTTCTTCTCATCCTATACTCAGTCCAGTCGCTCTCTAAGTTACTCAATGTTGCTTTTTTATAACTTATATTTTTGTCCCTTTTCGATTTCTTTAGGGTTTGATCGAACCATTCATTGGTTACATGTCTTTTGAATCTTCTTATTGTAAACTTTTTAACTGTCTCAGTGACTCCTTCTCTAAATAGTTCTCCCATCGTATTGGCGTCTAAGTTATTGTCAATGTTTTTTATTTGACTATTTCTTAGAGCATACTTAAATTGACTGCTTCTTGTTTTTATTTCATTCACCCATTTCCCGTTTTCTATTTTTTCTCTTGTCTTATTGTTGGTTAGATTTATAGTTATTGTTTGATGGTCGCTTATTGCTAACTCACTATCCACACATACTTCAACGTTTTTTATGTTTGTTATTACATAGTCAATTACCGTTCGAGACTCTTCTGTAATCCTAGTTGGCTCATTAATCAACTGTTTACATTGGTTGTCTTTAATTATTTGATACATTTTCTTCCTATATGTGTCCGTTCTTTTAAACCAGTCAATACTGAAGTCTCCCGTTATGACAAAATCCTTATTTAAATCACTTAAATCCTCCATGAGGGCGGCAAACTCTTCACAGAAAGCTTTCCGAGACGATTTCGGTGATCTGTACACACCAACAATAACAAAAGAAAGATTTTCGATACATATATAGTTAACCAGCCACCAAGTGTCTTTATGTTTAGCGTACTTCTTTAAATTAACTGGATTCAGTTCTTTTCTTATGTACATTATAACACCACCTGTGTGACTAGATATACTGTCACACCTTTCGATTTCATAATTTGTCATCACTATTTCGTTGTCGAAGACATCCTCTGTTACATGTGTTTCCGATAGTACGATTATATCATATTCCTCCTTCACAAGCAGAGATTCCACCTCCTCAAAGTTATTTTTTAATCCTTCAACATTCAAATAAACTATACGGATATTTTTTGGTTGCTAGTACGCTATACGATTTCTTTGGATCTCTAGTTTTTTAACAAACACTTCACATTTATAGCTTCGACAATCATGGTCTGTGTCAAGATTTAATCCTAGTTTTTTATTGGCTATCACACAATTATTGCACTTGAAGTATATTTTATCACAGTTCCTTGTATCATGATTTTCACTACATTTAGAACAGACGGTACTATTTTTGCATTCCGCAGCTTTATGGCTATATCCCCAACATTTAAAACACCTTTTAATTGGCACGTAGTCATAAATAAGGCATCTATCCCAACCAACATTCATTCTTCCTCTCTCAAGTATTTTTCTATATTCGTCCTTATGTAATTCCACTATTGCTTTATAACTTACTATATTGTTTTTGGTCACGGTAAACAACCTCAAACATTTTACTTCGCTATCTATATTATTTTGTTTTTTAATTGCTACTTCTAAATCTTCTCAGGAACGGAAACTACATATTCACCTCCGAGTTTTTCCTTAGCTTCGCGTTCAATGACCTGTCTCGATTCCTTATCCTCACAGTTTATCACCACAATTCCATCCCTTTTGTTCACTACACCACTTACTTTTGCTGCTAGCGATGCAGGATTTATTTGTATTGCTTTGCCCTTCCTTTGGTTTAACAATTACTGGAGGTTAATTTTTAATAACTTCGGCGTATGAGACTTTATTGCTTTTAATTCCAACTTTCTTTAATTCATTGATGACTTCTTTTCTTCCTTCACCCAGTTGTTGTACTCCATTTAATTTTTTTTCTATATTTTCATTTTGTTTCACCATTTCATCTTTTACACTGCTATCTTTTACAGCGGCATCTTTTTGATTCCGAATATCTTCCCATTTCTTTTCCATTTTACTATAGTTATCTTTAAATTCCATGCACATTTTAACGTTTTCTGTTTTGAATTTTTCCATAAAATCGAACATTTTCCAATACACCAAGACTGACGATAAAGGTAAGCGAAAACCATCAGGGTTGATATTATTCACATTCGACTTTTTCCAATCTCCTACATCAATCGAAATTGGTTTTTATAATGCAAAGGTCACTGAGCATATTCCGAACCCGATGCGCTGTCGCCATTGCCAGCTTCTCGGTCACACGACCAAACGATATAACGGAAACACAAAATGCGAATCCAGCAATCTCCCCCCTCACACTCCAGATGTCTGCACCCGCGTAATGTGCGCAAACTGCTCCCTCCCGCGCCCATCTTCATCAAAAGCTTGTCCAAGTTACAAACAGGCCAAAGATATCATCACAAAAAAATGTTCTATTGCAGAAGCAAGGCGCATTTATAGACAGCAGAATCCCTTGCAAACACCATGCTTCTCAGGTACATTTGCTGACAAAGTTAAGCACCAAAATAATTCAAACAGATTCCAGAGCAATATGACCAATCCCCTTCCCGAACCATTTGTTGAAGATAAAGAAACCACAAACCAGACATCACCTGACTCAATTACAAACAACTCAATAAAGAATAATCATAAACAAAATAATAGCAATAACTTCTCAATAAAGCCTCTCCCCAAATCCACCATACCACAACCTCTCTCAAAAACAATAGCTCAAACAATCTCTACACTTCTATTCACACTCAAACCACACTATTTCACTCAAACGCATTCACCTCAAAAAACTCTCGCTATTCCCATTCACAAATACAACCAAACGCTCAACACGCTCCGACTCCAAAAAAAGCTTACAAAGTAAACCTCACTGACGATGTCAACATTTAAAAGCAGCATCCACACTCAAACTTTTGATTCGGCTTCAACATCTGAAGCGCAGAATCAACATTCCAATAACTCCATACCAAGAACAAACAAAACAAACCAAATCTCTAAAAAAATTAAGTCAAACAAAGTCAAACACTTTTATTGCTCCACACAATAAAAGCTCGTGTACCCAGCGCGAAGAAAATTTGGCTCTCAATATTCTACAATGAAATATGAAAGGTTTTGTGAATAACTTTGATGAGCTAAATATTTTAATTACAGAACATAACCCAAACATCATATCTCTACAAGAAACGCACTGTCCATTCGGCGTGTCACCATTTATTCCGAAAACATACGTAGGACTATTCAAAAATGTACCTAATAATACGACCTCCAAGCAAGGCATGGGAATTTTAATTAAAAACAGCATTCCCTATAGGATCCTACCACTCAACGCAAATATCCAAGCACTAAGTGTTGAACTGGAGCTCAAGGTAAAGATCACGTTTATCGGTTTGTATCTTTCTCCAAACGAAAATATCCAAAGGAGTGATTGGGATGATATAATCAATCGAACTACTAGTCCCATTATTTTCGGGGGAGATGTCAATGCATGGAGTGTGCTGTGGAGATCTCCTTCCACAAACCAAAGAAGTACGATCTTTGAAGATTTTCTCCTTAATTCAAACCTTATCTGCAAATTTAAAACTGATTAGGCCAACTGGACATTATTTAGGAACAAAGTTAGAGAGTACTTATCAGACAAAAATCCAACCACGAGCACCAATAAAGAAGCCGCATTAACCCAATGAGCAATCCGAACCGCCGCCAATGTCTCGATCCCTCAAGCAAGCTCAAACAACAGACAAAGAAACAAACGGGTAGTACCTTGGTGGAACTCTGAACTATCATCACTACGCAAAGAAAAAATGGTAGCATTGAAAGAATTCCAAAAAAGACCCACCCAAAACAACTTAATTTCCTACAAAAAATTATATGCAAAGTTTCGAAGAATGATTAAGGATAGTAAATCGAAGAGTTTCGCCGAATTCACTTCTACCATCAACTCCAGATCCTCCCCTTCTAAAATCTGGCAAAACATCCGCTGCCTGACAGGGAACCCAACTCCTTTGCACGTAAGCAACATTTCATCGCCAGGTGGTATGATAACAGACCCAACACAAATATGTAATTATTTTACCCAAACATGGTCACAGTACTCAAATGATAAAAATTTTCATTCTCATTTCTGTAACAAAAAAACCCAATGCCTCAATAGCCCATTTCCTCAATGGCCCATCAATCCAACCGCCCGTCGAATTGAAGAGCCCATTTCATATATTGAATTCGAAGCCTGTTTGAATAAAGTTAAGGGTAAGACACCGGGTAGAGATCGAATATCATGCCCAATGATTTCAAATTTGCCACAACATACAAAAGAAAGGCCCATTCAATTGTACAATAATATACTGGACACAGGGATCATTCCGCAAATCTGAAAAACTTCATCCTTATTCCCTTTTCCGAAACCACATTAAGATAGGACTTCTGTTGAAGGATACCGCTCAATCTCTTTGATCCCTTGTATGTCCAAATTACTAGAAAAAATAATCGCAAAACGCTTATTCTGGTTTATTGAAACTAAAAAGCTTGTGTCCCCCAATCAAGTTGCTTTCAAACCTAACAGAGGTTGTATCGATGCCCATCTTCATATCGACTACTACATCTCGAAAGCATTGTCCCCAAAAAATCAGGTCACAGTGCTGTCTCTTGATTTTGAAAAAGCATATGAGAGGATTGGGATACATATCATTTTCAACAAATTGAGAAAATGGAGTGTTGGACCAAAGATCTATGGATATGTGAAAGTATTCTTAACTAATAGAAGGTTTTACGCAAAAAATCACAACTTTTACTCCAGCGCACTCCGATTGGACAATGGAATCCCCCAAGGATCACCTCTGTCAGTAGTCCTGTTTATTATAGCCTTCGATGATAAAAGCTCAATACTTTCAAAGCACAAACTTTTGGATTACTGTTTTTATGCAGATGATATTTATATCTTAAGTAATATCAGTGATCTAAATAAATGTAAAGCTTTATTAGTTAGTGCACTGAACGAAATCCTTGAAAGGTCATTTGCTTCTGGCGCTAAGCTTTCGTTAAAAAATGTAAGACTTTTTACGTCGTAAACGTAATTGTCCACAACTAATTTTGCATGTTAATAATATCTATATAATAATATATAATAGAATCCTAGGATTGTTATTTAATAATATACTATAGTATATAATTGGAAAAACCATTGTTTAGATATAAAGAAATCCCTAGCTGCGAGAACTAACATTATTTAATACCTATGTAGTAAAAAAAGTTTTGTGCACGTTAATACTCTTACATCTATAACGAAAATGTTAGTTTTAAGTAAGATTGATTAAGGATTGTATATATATGGGAACTGTCCGGAATCCACCTTGAAAATACTAAAACCTACGTATCACCTAGCAGCTCGAAGTAGTATTAACGCTTTCCACACAACACCGATTAAAAACATGCTAGCAGAAGCAGGACTTCCAACTATTAAGGAAAGAAAAGAAGAAATTATGGCTAATCTCTTTGCCGAATTAGTTTTTTCTAAAAATTCGGTAATTGATAAAGATATCCATCAATCCCTAAGTCATAAAACAAAAAAGCGAATCCCCTCTTCAATAAGTACTATACTGACAAAAGCTGCTAAAATGAATCTGCCAAGTAAAAGGACTCATTCCATAGCATCACCATATCCTCCTTGGTTCATTAAATCCGAATCTTTTATAATGGCGCTGGCTGAATACAAAAAACCAACACGAGCAAGCAGCGCAACATATTGTGCGTAGATTTCTAGTATCTCCTCTGAGCTTAAATCGAAAGGATGGACACTTATTTTCACGGATGCTCAAAAACTGACGATAACACCTCGTTCGCAGTCACGCGGGAAGATGGTTTCATATAAAGCGTTGGAACCCTTCCTGAGTTTTCATCAATATTTACAGCAGAAGCATTCGCAATTTTACAAGCCACAAAGATAGTATTGAACCAACGGGGAAAACACATTATATCCTCCGATAGTATCAGTGTGCTCAAAGCGATTTACAACTCGAACAACAACTCGGAGCTTATCGCTGACATTAGAAAACATCTCATCAAATACCCAAACAAATTTAATTAAATGAATGTGGACATCAGGACATGCTTGCATTCAGGGTAATGAGCGGGCCGACCATGCGGCGAGCTTAGTCAGAAACGCACCAGTATTTAAATTTAATATCTATACAAAAAAAGATTTTAAAAAAAGAATCAAGAAAATCATGAAAACCAATCAACAAATTGAATGGAAGGCCTATCATCACCACTATTTTAAAGTCAATTGCGAAAAATGCCACCCACGATATCCGACGGTACTCCCAAAAGTCAAAATTTCGAACTACATCCGATTGCGACTTGGACACACAACAACTACCCACCAACATCTTTTAACGAGAAACAATCCACCCATATGTTCTACCTGCGAGGTGATAATGATATCACCCATCTATTAGACAATTGTATTACTACTAGGCCTATTATCTGTAATATATTTAAAGATATCTCAATTTATGACGCATTATAACACCCAAATATTACAAACATAGAAAATATAAATAAATTCCTATCAATTGCTAATATTACTTCCTAGTAGATTTACATAACATTTTATACATATACTATATACTATATATATATTCCATTATTATACCATAGAGCCAATAGTCTCCGCAGCTAGGCTCTTTAATTTCATTTTAACATTACCATGTAATTTAAATTACATGTTAATAAAAGATAATAATCATAATAATAATAAAAGAATTATTTTAAGCATGATGTCGTAATGCGAGGATAGCACCCCAATGGCAGTTAAGGATCGCGTGATGGAAAAAACCGTATTGTACAGTCGCCCGAGACGAAAAACATAAGATTTTTGGTTGACGGATGGGAGAGATTTTGCATATTGCGGCCGCTAATCCTTTCGGTATTACCCAACTCCTCTTGCAACAGCGATATTGCTGCATCGTAGCACTATCTGAACCATATAAGTTAGTGTTTTCATGCGCTGTCATGCGAAATTGGGAGAATGGGAGCCAATCTTTACCAACGCTCAACTCGAGTCTGGGTAGTTTAAGATGATGCGAGATGATGGCATCTTTTCTACAGGTTGAACTTACCCGCTCAGAGTGTCTCTTATTTTCTTTAAACGATGGTTCAATCTTGTTATGGCGCTGAAGGCTTTGTCGCAACAACTTCCTAACTCTTTCTGCAGCTCATCCTATTTAAGAAATTGCACTCTACGTACTACTGAATTCGCTTAACTGAGACTTTCGCTTTACTGAGCTGCTAAAATACGTTGCACGAACACAACGATCTCCTCGATCTTAATATAATATACCTTTTGTCTGAATTGAATTGCGCTTCTGGGCTTGCCAGGTACCCGCTCGCTGCATTTGCCCGCGAAAAACTGAACGAAACTGCATCTCCATGACACCTTTTTTTTAATTTCACACTTTAACATGTCTTGGGTTTAGGCACCAATTTCGAAAAGATAAGTTTATTTTAAATCAAAAGTGTGACAATTGTTTATTTATTGTAGAAAGGGAGAATTGAAGAGACTTCTTTTTCAATTACATTTTACTTGGGTATATACAGGCTGAAGAAAGTGTTGTCACTTATGTTTTATTGTTTCTTTTTAACACCAAGCAGTGGTGAATTTCCATTCTCGTTTTCATGATCATCAGTTCCATCATCTGAACCGCTGAAGCTTTTCTGTATTTTCTTGCACGCTGCGCAATGTTTTTTGGATTTGTTATTTGTTATATTGTTCTAAACGTTTCCATCTATCGTTGCTGAATAAAATTTCTAGTAAATGAAGATTTTCCTATTCTCTTTCCTAGTTCATCAATTTGTTTTCTTAAATTTGTAAATGCAGAACATTAGAAGCCATAAACATGTTTGGGTCTGTAATAATTTCACATCCTGTCACACTTAAAGATTGTTTGTCTAGAGAAATTTGCTTAATAACATTAGTCACAATGTAAATAAAATATATAAATAAACAACACAGTTCACAATTCTTGAAGTTTCAGTAATATTGCTTTTCCCAGAAATTTCTTCTTTTTCTTTACTGCAGTTAATGGAGAAGATTCATGATGTTGCAATACCATATTTATCATAATAGTATCAAAAAATAGATCAAAATGACTTAGAAATAGTTCATTGAAATTTAAGCATATTTGCATTTTTCGATTCGCTTTTGACGTCATTTAGACTATCCCAGATCGTGGCACCAAAAATCACTCAAGTGTTTGTTGCGTAGTCGCGCCAGGTCTTTCGCACCGTTTGCTGTTATTAAAGTTCAGTTAGGAATATAGTTCTTGTGAAAAACTGTATACTGCATGATCTTCACCCACATATCTACTGCTTTAAGGTCCCATTAAATTACGCCTCATTTGTTCGCACCACTTTTTCTTTTTTTCACATCATTTAGTATAACAAAAAACAATTTAACCTAAATTTTTAGGCATTATCCGTATTGCCCTTAAAATCATAATTCCCAAAATAAGACACGAACGGCATAGTATACTACACCAATGAATTTGCACATACGTACTCAGCAAATATGAGCTACGTCGTTTGAGTCGCATGACGTCACAACTTTTCAATTTTAAGAGAAATTAGAATGATTCTTTCACACTTTTGTTTCATTTTACTTAATATTTTATATTTAATCAAAAAATAAAAACTGGAAAATTCTCCATTATTATATTATAACTGGAAATAATATCAATATTACGTCTTTTTCATGAAGCCATTGAAATATTATATATTTTTACTTTGATAAGCTTAAAATCAAAAACAGAGTAAATAGACTTAATGCTCCTATTTTTATATCTAAATTTCGCTTTTGTTGATCATTAGGTATTTAAGAGAAATAACTGGTTTTTCAATAGGGACGCTACAAAAGAAGAGCAGTGACAGCAAACGACACCATATTTCTTACCGCTCTTTTGACATTTCTCTTCAGTAAGGTTTGCCATTTGATGGAAAGATATACGAGCCAACCGAAATTCGGAGTCAGTGGCCTCAACGTTAAGAGCGCTTCGTCTAATTTATGGTCGGCATAATCTTCCTAGCAGATCAACAATTGAGCGTCTAGTGGAAAAATTTGAATCCACAGGCACAGTACAAAATGTTCCCGTGCCAGTGAGATAAAGAAGTGCCCGTAGTGTCGAGAATATTGCTGCCGCTGAGGCTTCAGTTGCAGAAAGCCCAAATGTGTCTCTCACACGTCGCTCTCAAGCGTTGGGCATCTCTGTGACGTAGTTGTACCGAATTTTGCGAAAAGATCTCGGCCTTCATCCTTACAAGATTAAATTGACGCAAGAACTGAAGCCGCTTGACCACCAGAAGCATCGTATGTTCATGAATTGGACTGAGTAATAACTTGAAAATGATTCGGATTTTCATCGAAAAATCATCTTCAGCGATGAGGCTAATTTCTGGCTGAATGGCTCCGTCAATAAACAAAATATGTGGTATTGGGCAGGCAGGAATACACACGTACTCCATGAGTCATCATTGCATCCTGAAAAAAATTACGGTTTGTTGTGGTTTATGGGCCGGCGGCGTCATTGGGCCGTACTTCTTCCGTGATGATCAAGACCAGCACTTTACTGTGAATGGGGATCGCTACCGTTCAATGATAACCAAATATTTTTGGCCCCAATTGGATGATATGAACTTGGAGGACATGTGGTTCCAACAGGACGGCGCCATAAGCCACACAACGAATGTCATAATCAATTTATTGGAAACCAAGTTTGGAGAACATATTATCTCACGAAATGGTCCAGTCGCTTGGCCGCCTCGGTCATGCGATTTGACGCCTTTAGACTATTTTTTGTGGGGCTACGTCAAGTCTATGGTCTATGCCAACAAGCCAGCGACGATTTATGAACTGCGTACGAATATCGAACGTGAAATTGGAGCAGTATCGGCCGATTTATGTTTGAAAACCGTCGAAAATTGGGTTCAGCGTCTGGACTTCTTCAAGCGTGCCCGTGGTGGCCATGCAAAAGAAATCGAGTTTCGTACATAATGGCATCAAACGTTCTTTCAAAGGATTAAAGAATTTCATTGATATCCAAAACCGTTTTTATTTTATTTAAAAAACTTTTGTAGCGCTCTTATTGAAAAACCCCTTTATAATAGTATGTTACAACGTCTGCAGTAGAAAGATACATTTTTATTTATTTATTTATTTATTTGGAATATCAACATACAATAAAAAATTGTTACATTAATATTTAATGAAGAGCAACTAGCAGCAAAGGCTCTCGGCTCTTATGATTTGAAATGTACCTATACTATATCACTATTTTTAGTTTTTCATATATATTTTTCAATTTTATAATATTGCTATGGTTTGGTTTCCTGAGAAGTTCCAGAGGGTTTTGATTTGGATTGTATTGCAGTGAAGGATCTGATGATAAGAAGCATGGACTTAGTAGATGTTGTGTCGTAACTGTGCTGAAGCAGGTGGGGCAGGTTGGTGGTGATTCCTTTGTGAGCAGATGTTTGTGAGTGTAAGCAGTGTGACCAAGGCGGAGTCGGATAAAGTTTGTTAAATCGGATTTGGGTATATTTGATGGAAATTTGGGCTGAGCTTTAGTCGGGTTGACTGTTTTGTAGTGGTGTTTGTAATGTCCCCAATCGAGTACCTGTTGTCTGCGGCATTCCTGTTTTGTGTGTCTCATTAAATCGAGGCGAGAGAAGGTATTAGAAGTAAAAGTGGGAGCTTTTAGAGCTGCGTTTGCAGCAGCATCTGCAAACTCATTGCCCTTTATACCCACATGGCCTGGCGTCCAGATGAGCTTTACCTTATGTCTTGCTTTGTTAAGTATATCACGAATTCTGGCTGTGGTGATTGTGTCATTCCGTGGATTCGCGATGCTTTGCAATACTGACAGACTGTCAGAGCAGATCGCCCATTTACCTGCAGCTTGAGAGCTTCTCTTAGCTGCTTCAAGTATTGCTGCAGCTTCCGTTGTATATATGGAGGCAATGTTTGGGAGGATTCCCTGTATAATGGTAGAACCTTCCTGATTAACAACTGCAAAAGCAGTGTTTGTCTTCGTTTTTGAGCCATCCGTATATATAAATTTCCAGCCTTTGGACTTGAGGTCGCTTGAGATTTCGAGGAATCTTGCTCTATAAACATCGTTGCTTGTCGCGTCCTTTCGCAGCTCTTGTAGGTTGAGAACTACTGAGTCTTTATGGATTGACCAAGGTGGTTGAGTTGGTGTAAATTTAGTTACTCTCGTGAAAGGTAAGCATAACCTTTTATAGGATTCCAGGATGTTGTGTATTGCCGAAGGAAGTCGTCGGTTTCGCTTATGTTTGAGGGCTTTAATTGTATCCTTGTCTATTACCGAACCCGTTGGAAAGCAAAGCTTGACGTTGAGTTTGGTAATAATTTCAGAGTATCGCTCGTCTATTGATGGGAGACCGGCCTCCGCGAGTATATTTTTAATTGGTGTTGTTGGAAAGGCGCCTAAGCTTTTTCTCGCTGCTTGGTGGTAAGTTGGTGCAATTATGTTTTTCGTCGATTTTGAACAGGAACCATAGATAGCCAAAGCGTAGTCAAGTTTACTTAAAACTAACATCTTTGTTATATAGCAAAGTGAATTTACATGGAAATTCGATTTTTTTTGATGATAAATACTTAATGATATTGAGCCTTGCTGCTAATGATTTCTTAAGACTATGACAGTTGGGTTTCCAATCGTATCTATTGTTGATTATTAGACCTAAGACATTAAGATTAGAAACTGTTTCTATTTTGGTATTATTTACTAATAATTCAATTTTAGGACAATTTTTTTTCCTACAAATATGGATTAATTTACATTTGTCCAAAGAAAGATTAGAGCCGGAAGTATTAGACCATTCATAAATTTCATTAAGCAATTGTGAAAATATAAATTTTGTTTTATCTAGGTCATTGTATTTACATAGAATATACGCATCGTCCGCGTAGATACAGTGATCTAGATCTTTGTATTTATATATAATGTCACTTATTTGGTTAAAAGCTATTACAAAACATACGACCGATAAGGGAGATCCCTGAGGGGTACCATTGTTTAGAGGCATAAGTTTGGAGAACATGTTTCGGATTTTGATAAATGACTTTCTATTGGTTAAGAACGATTTGAAATAACCAAATATTTTGGGACCGACACCCCATTCCCTTAATTTGTTGAGAATAAGGTGACCGGGAGGTTGGCATCTCCTGTAATCCGGCTTATCGGAGGTCGAGTTGTAGGATGCTTTGTTGGTTGAGGCTTATACGCTGTTGCCACACGTTTATATCCCAGATACATTTTTGCATGTGTTGTTCATTCATCAGTGAGTTTTTTGGATTTCTGTGGGAGAATTATATGTGCCACGTAAATCATTTGATTCACTTAGTGCAGCAATATCCATGAAAAGCCTTCTTGTAAAAATCCTAAAATACAACCGTTGACAATTATATAGTATACTATCATAGTTTTGCCTAGAAGTAATCATGGCAGTTTTTCAAAATAATATAATGAGCTTCTAGTATAATTGTTGGACATATCTGGCAATTCGTGGCTCACGAATACCAACCTAGTTTTATTTGTCATTTTTGTCGACAGCCTTCTTCACTTTACTTCGCTTCCTCTTCCTTTTTAAAAGCAAAAAGACCTGTGCGTGTACGGCAAAATTAAATCTCTCTTTTGCTTTTGTTAAATTTATTTTCCTGTTCGGATCGTTCTTCCGGCTCTGTATGGGTTAGAAAATTTAATTTATATATTTGAAAAGAAAAACCTATATTCACCGCGATATCCACGTGATTGATTCTTTTTCTAATGGCGCAAGCGAGTACTACAATTTCTTTAAGACTCACAATGTTGTCTAAAGATAATTACGACACCTGGTGCCTTCAAGTTGAGGCATTGCTGATAAAAAATACCACATGGGATTATGTGTCTGTTGATTCGAGGCGAAAGCGTGGAAGCAGAAATCAAAAGCATGTTATTCTGGAGCGATGATTGCAACACGAAATTTTCCTTCGAAGCCAACAAATAAGTCTTCCGTAACACCTACTAAAAATAAATTCCCAATTCGGTGTATCAAGTGCAACAGGCATGGGAACAACGTCAAACTCCACAACGCACCGACTGTGCACAGGATTCTTTCTATGTAATGTTTAACATCCCACTAATGTGAAGAAGAGAAGTCAATCCACCGCAGTCAAGGAAACTCTAAGACTCCAAGCCAGATGAATGATACGGCAATTTGGACTTTCGCCATCATATTTGGCAGAAGCATATATTGTGGGAATAGTAAAACACTCTTTGAATTATGGATTGGTTGAATCTGAAATTTTAACCATCTTCAAATCTTCGGTTGCACAGTGTACATAGTGAACAAAGAACAAAATAAAGATAAATTTGGAGCTCGTCTTAGCGAGGATATTTTCGTTGGGTACTCCAACGAAGCCAAGGCATAATGAGTTTGTATGCCTGTATAGCGAACATTTGGGTCAGAAAACATGTAAGGTTTGGTGACGCATCTAAAAGTATTCGAGAGGATGGAGAAGGAGATATTTTTTCAAGTGAAGCTCTCAGATGCTGGAGAAACAGTGTGATACTGATGATGGCAATATTTGCAAAGAACAGGATGGTGAAAATTTTGCTGATGATGATGTTGTAGCGCATGCATTGAATGCTAAAGTTATTTTGAGGAAGCCCCACAAGTACCCGATTGTACTATATAGAAAGAAGCTATTATGGATGAGGTCAAAAGTTTAATTAAAAATGATACTTGAAAGTTGGTTCAAGGGCAAGCGGAGCAGAACAAATACGGATGCCGATTCGTGCTTACAAATAAACGCAATCAGAATGCTGTTGTGACAAGAAGGAAAGCTCGTATTGTAGCACAAGGTTTAAGTCAACAATCGGGCGTAAATTATATAGCGACGTTGCGGGTCATTAATTGATTAAATTTATATGAAGCCGCTCCGGTTATAAGAAGAGTTTTAAAAGGAAATCCTGGAAAAGGATGGCGATAGACAGTCTAGTTGCACAAAAGGCAAAAACTAAGCTTCACTCATTTCGCGAGGGAAAACAGGTATGTTATCTTATGAAGGCTCTACATGGTTTGAAATAAAGCTTACAGTCAAATCTTTCATTATATTGGTTAAAAGCAACAACCCAAAATTAAATCTTTCTTATTAATCTCCATCTGCTTTTGTTAAATTTATTTTTCTTTTCGTTTCGCTCTACCGGCTCTACATGATAACTTAGAGGGAAATAAATACAATAGTGCAAGAAATAATTATAGTTTTTGCTTTTACTTCACAGCAAACAAAGTATGGCTTATATAATTCTTATTTCAATATAGTTTATGTCTTATTGTTAGGCTATAAAGTTTGTATTTTAAAGGGATATTTCTTTATGTATGAGCCATGTCATACACAAACAGCTGGGTGGCGGAGTTGGTAGAGCGCCTGCCTTTCAATTGATTCAATTGATAGGTCCCACGTTCGATTCCTAGAGTAGTGGTCTAGTTTTTCGAATCTGGTCCAGTCACCATTTGCCATTGGGATCAAGTTAATGGCACTATCACTGAATTGGTCGACCAGTGATAGAAGTCTGACTAATGGGTGGCTTTGTTGTTGTGGTTGTTGTATCGGCTTAGTTCCTAATTCGTGCTTTCAAAATAGCTCTGTTTGTGTAGATTGTGTATAGATGGCTCTGCTGTGAAGGCATAACACTGACAGCGGGGGTGTCTAAGCTAAATCTTCCAAACTTTCAAAGTTGTTGAATATCGAACAAATTCCTGTGAATTAGGTTAAAGTTAATAGGTCGATATCAAAATCCTCCGTCCCGTTTCGGGCTCCACCCACGGAAGTGAGTTGAAACCAATTACACCTGAGTTTCTCAAACCACTACACATTCTTCTCCTAATTCTTCCGCTCGCTCTGTGCTACACGCATTATAAGAGTCCTAATATCCTCTTGAAGAGCGAGCAAATAATTAAAAAAAAAAAAAAAAAAAGATATATAGTAAGTTTAAATTCCTCATATATGTAGGGCCTACCAACTGGGCACCCTGTTAACTCCAATCTGTTCTTTCCCATTTTTGCTAAAGCTGTATTGCCCTACTGTTTATGGGCATTGTCTATTCAGCCGTCAAGCATATCAGCCGCATAATTTCCTACCTACTTTTGTGAATTATATTTTGTAAATTATTTTTAATTTTGTTTAAACTAATTGAATTAAACTCTAATTTTATAATTGAATAATTTGAATTTAAAAGCTGAGTTTGTTTTCTGTACCTTCCCTACATATTTGGGGGCTCAACAAAAGACAAAAATAATTAATTTAATATTGGACATGCTGGACAATTTAACGGTTGAACAATTAAGAAAGAAATATACGGATCTTGGATTAGACAGTAAATGTATAAAAGCTGTGTTGATTGCTCGATTAGAAGAAGCAATTGCAGAAGGCAGTTTAGTCGAAATAGAGAGCTCTGCAGTGCTCTGAAGTGCTAACAGAAATTGAAGAATTTCAAAGAAAATATCATTGTGAAAAAACGTCGCAGAAAAACGCAAACGTCAAAGGATCAAAAGTCAAACGTCGTGGAAAGTGCGTGTCGGATTGCGGTAAAGGATATCGAAAATTTAGTTTCAAAATTTAGTGGCGACGATAATCTGTTAATCAAAGCGTGGATAACGGAATTCGAAGAACTCGCTTCTTTATTAAAATGGTCGGAAGTAGAGAAATAAATTTTCGCGAAAAAACAACTTAGAGGTTACGCACAAAGTTTAGTAGAAACATGTGCTTGTGCCTCATACGCCGATTTCAAGGCCAAATTGCTCGCCGAATTCGAAGTACCGGTATGTAAAGCTGACATTTACAATAAACTGCAGAGCCGTAAAATGCAGAGAAGTGAAAATTTCCGCGAATACGTGTATAAAATGCAGGAAATAAGCCAATTAGCCGACGTCGATGAAAGATCTATAATTCCATACATCATTACCGGCATTCCGGGTCGCGAAGAACATAAAATGATGCTGTACAATGCAAAAACAATTGCGGACTTAAAAGAACTCTATGACGTGTATGAAAAGTTTAAAGCAAAAATTCATGCTGGTGTATTCGGTGGACTCGCAGGCAGCGCGGGTACTAGTCGACAAGGGAGGTACAGCTCCAAAGAAATTTAAAGCAGACGCTTTCCATCGCATTGTTTCAACTCTGGATCAGCAGAACATCAGCGAAAAGATTGCAAGGCAGAAACAAAATGCTTTAAATGCAATGGTAAAGGACATATGTCGAACGCATGTCCGAAATAAACAGGTTACTCATATAAAGAAAGGAATATCATTTCTGTTTTAAATTGTAAAAATATTTCTATTAATAACGTCTCATTTCAAGCTTTAATAGATACGGGCACTCAAGTTTCGCTCTTAAGAGAAGATGCTTTTAGAAAGATGGGTAGGACATCACTTCAAAAAATAAGGGTCAATCTTCTGGGTTTGGAGTCAGCTAAATGTCAATCAATTGGGAGTTTTAATTGTAATATTGTTGTGGATAACATTTGCTTCGAATCACCGATATAAGTAGTCCCGATTTCGGCCATCAACTACGAGGCCGTGATTGGAAGCGACATTATTTCGAAAGCAAGAGTGGTTTTTGACAATCACGGAGCAACTTTTTTCGAAGCTGATGCAGACAACTTTATCATGCTAATTCAAGTCGAAGAGAATGCAGATGTTGACGCACCCTTCTCACATGCTGAGGAAGCAACTTATAAAAACATACAGACCAAACAAAACTAGAAAGCTGCCCGATTAAGATGCATTTGACACTGGAAGATGATAAGCCGGTTTTATGCTCCACGTCGACGGCTTCCAATCA
Organism: Orthonevra nobilis; assembly: GCA_963555765.1. Lineage (NCBI taxonomy): Eukaryota > Metazoa > Arthropoda > Insecta > Diptera > Syrphidae > Orthonevra > Orthonevra nobilis. The sequence continues at coordinate 36,677,023 of OY743227.1, forward strand.
ACGAAAAGCAAGCAGTGAAGAAACAAGTCGAAGCATGGCTTGAAGAAGGAATAATTCGCCCGTCGTCTTCTCCATTCGGCAGTCCTGTCGTCGTTGTGAGGAAAACCGATGGATCTCCGAGAGTTTGTATTGATTATAGAAGGCTCAATTCTAAAACTATTAAAGATCGTTTTCCTATCCCTCTCATTGAGACCATTTTAGATAACCTGACAGAGGCAAAAGTTTTCACTACGCTGGATTTGAAGAATGGGTACTTCCATGTCCCTATGGCCGAGGCAAGTAAGAAATATACAGCATTTGTCACCGCTGACGGACACTTCGAATTTAATCGAGTACCATTTGGACTTACAAACGCTCCAGCAGTGTTTGTGCGATTTATCCAAACTATTTTTAGAGACCTGCTGAGTAAAAACATTTTACAAACTTATATGGACGACCTTGTCACATCAAACGAAGCAGACAATTTACGAAAACTTAAGATTGTTTTCAATGTAGCAGAGCAGTTTAATTTAGATATCAATTGGTCGAAATGCAGATTCCTTCAGCGTAGAATAGAATTTTTGGGGCATACAGTACAAAATGGAACAATAAGTCCATCAGAGGAGAAAACGAAAGTCATAAAAAAGTTTCCCGAGCCTAAAAATATAAAATTCCTTGGAGTTAGTAGGTTCTTTAGGCGGTTCATAAAGCAGTATTCGATGATAGGGAAACCCCTGACTGATTTGAAAAGGGACAAAATTTGTGTTGGGGCTCCTCAGCGGCAGGCGTTCATGGCGCTTAAAGAAGCTTTAGTTGAGAAACAGAAGTTCACACTGACCCATATCAGCAGGGCATTGGCGCTATTTTGTTGCAGCGGGGTTAAGACAAAAAACTGCATCCAGTTTTTTTCTACAGCAGAAAAAATAGCGTAGCAGAAGAAAAGATGCACAGCTACGTATTAGAAGTGTATGCAGTTTATAAAAGCTTAGAAAAATTTCGGATTTATTTACTGGGCAAAAAATTTAAAGTTGTTACAGACTGTATAGCTTTTCGTCAAACTGAAGCGAGAAGAGATTTACCAAAAGCTGTACAGAGATGGATCTTATTCTTACAGGAATTCGAATACTCAGTTGAACACCGACCTGGTACGCGGACGACACACGTTGACATGTTAAGCAGGTACCATATTGTTTATGTGTTGCAGTCAGAGATCTTAGTGCGATTGAAGAAGTCGCAAGAAGAAGACGATTTCATAACTTCGATAAAAGAAGTACTTAAGCACAAGTCCTACGATAGTGAAGGGTGAATTTCTATTTAAGGAAATAAATGGATTTGAACTTTTAGTAGTACCACGCAGTATGGAAAAAGAAATAATTAAGATGAAACACGACGAAGGACATTTTGGAATTTTAAAGACTTTAAACCTGATTTCGCAAGAATTTAATATACCGAAACTTAGAGATAAAATTCAAACTTGCATAGCAAATTGTGTTAAATGTATTCTGGCTATTCGAAAGTTAGGCAAACAAGAGATCACTTGATACATGTCACCTCGATCATATAGGGCCGATTGATGTCACAGTCAAGAATTACAAATATATTTTAACTATGGTGGATGGATTTTCTAAATACACATGGATTTTTCCTACTAAAACTCTAGCTGCAGACTTAGTTCTCCGACGGCTAAAGGAACATCAACAGCAATTCGGGAATCCCCGCCGTATTATCTCCGATCGAGGAAGCGCATTTATTTCAGCTAGCTTCAAAGACTTTTGTAACGAAGGAAACATTGAGCACGTCTTGATAACCACAGGTATGCCGAGAAGTAATGGCCAGGCTGAGCGCACTAGTCGTGTAATCCTAGAAGTTTTAAAGAGGTTATCAGCTGCCTCACCAGAAAAGTGGTACAAGTTCGTCGGTAGTGTTCAAATCGCCATAAACAGCACTTTTCAGCGGTCTTTAAATCGTACTGCGTCCTTTTCGGGTTTCCAGTTAGAAAAAAAAGCGAATTGGAAATGAGAGAACTAGTGAAACAAGAGCTTCTTAATAACCTGGATATTGACAGAGATCTGCTGCGTCAGGACGCTCGCCAACAAATCTATAAAATTCAAGAAGAGAACAAACTGATTTTTAACAAAAAACGCAAAGCAGCTCAACAATATAACATTGGCGACCTTATGGATATAAAAAGGACTCAGTTTGTAACTGGCAAAAAAAATTTCTTGTCTCTTTCTAGGTCCCTATGAAGTAGTGTCCAAAGGTCGATGCAATCGGTATTCAGTGAGAAAATGTTTACCATCTTCTGAGGGTCCGAGCAAAACTACAACCAGCTGTGAATTTATGAAACCGTGGCGCCAAAACTTTGATGACAGAGTATCGTCCGAGGCGGACGATCATGAGGATGGCAGGATATATGGCCTAACGACTGGGCAATCTGTTAACTCCAAACTGTCTATTCAGCCGTCAAGCAGATCAGCCGCATGATTTCCTACCTACTTTTGTGAATTATATTTTGTGAATTATTTTCAATTTTGTTTAAACTAATTGAATTTAACTCTAATTTTATGATTAAATAATTTGAATTTAAAAGCTGAGTTTGTTTTCTGTACCTTCCCTACATATTTACTATATAATAAGTCTTAATTCAGAATTAATATGGGTATTCAATAAGATTTGCCTTTTTACTTTATTTTTACTTAAGATAAGGATTTCATAGAACCTCATCTTAGACTTATAATCAATAAAACAAAAGGATGTTTGCTTTTTTGCTTAAAACTTCCTATTTTAATAAGCTTTTTCATTTTTTTATGAAACAAATGTTATTAAAATAGATTTTTTTTACATTTCACAGAAAAAATATAAAAAAGACACAAAATTGTAAAAACAATAACCAAATTATGTAAGAAATATGGAACGATTAAAATTAAAAAGAGTATGGAAATAAAATAAATAAATTACTGCACCGTTATATTTTTAAATGGAACTTGTACTTGCACTGGTCAATTATTTTTCTTTTTTAATCACGTGCTTGATGTCCTTTGCGATATCTTCAAATGACGTCACGAAACGGGGGTTGAAGCTTTTCTTGATACTTAGTGGTCATCGGGATGATTGTCAGTCACTCGCGAGAGGTGGAGCCGGGAAAAATGTCAGATGCTCTTACCCGGATTTTAACCCAGTTCTCCAAGCTCAGGAGCAGACGCACTCATCATTTCGTGGCTCAATGATGAGTGCTCCACCATATTTTTCACAGTCCGCACAAGAATGACGAATCAGCCCGAATTTTATTTCGTGCCTGGCTATACGAGAATGGGATTGAAAGGCATGTCAAGCATTTTGGTGAGTTAGAAAGAGAAGGGTTACTTGCACCAAAAATCCACCGACAGTCATCTGTCGTTTCCAAACTATACCGATTTCGTCGAAAATTCTCATTTTGCAATTCCTGCGATGAGGAAAAAACCCCTTCGGGTGAACGCAGCACGATACATGAATTTTTTCTGGTGGTTGTACTCATAAACTTTATGTTCCAAAATTACGATGCTTTCAGAATTTAGTCAATTCTCTTATTTCTTTCCCTATTTGTTGTTTGTTTTTCACTTTCAGCTGCACAAAATAAATTTAACAGTTGGTGCATAGAAGCATTATTGTCACTGCTAAAAACAAATGGTTTGTTTCAGATTTCACTGTTCCTCTATCAGTCAAAATTATTTTCATACCCATGACGCCTTTTTTTGTGTGTAGCCGCTTCGTTCGTGGGCATGCTTTCAATTCCATGCTCGTGTGGCTAGGCACTTACTATAACGTGACTTCTGAATTATTTAAAAATACAGTACCGTTAGTCTGTTTGCATGATCTTTCGTCTTCGGCGGGTAAGGTAATAGATGCCAGTTTATTTATAGGGATTTACCTATTTTAGTGACTTTTTGTTTTTGTGGAATTCCGCAATGTATATACCTATGAAAACAGTGAGCAGATAAAGTCTTGATACACTAAATTGTTTTGTCTTTAGGTCAACAATATATGTTAATAAAAGTTGCTGGCACCTATATTTATTTTTGTAATTGTTTTTGTTTTTGTATTTCTTAAGTTCAATGCTAAAATTAAAAAAACAATTCATATAAATATGTACACAAAAATGTCACGCTTTGTTGGAAATTAACACAGCTAAAGTGTTGAAACTCTGATGCATGTTTCTCTCTGCAACATACCGTTTAATTTTAAAAATAATCCTTGTCCAATGCAATAAAAATAAAATTGAGGTTTTGGAGCCGAATCAAATAGGCGTCATTATATTTCACAAGAGATTTGCTCATCGGGAAAAAAGAGAAATGACTCAAAAGAAAAAGAAAAAATATTGTAAAATGTGATGAGAGCCATGAGGATGGAAAGGCGTATTCACTGATTGGTTAGTTAACTGGAAAAATCAAAGAAATAGTTCAATATCTGATAAAAAGATTCCAAATAGAGAAACATGTTGAAAACAAGCCAGAATCTACAAGCCCTCGTAAGTTATCATCCAGGGAATAGCATAATTAAGGGTTTATTTATCAGTAAAGTTAATAAGGAAAAAGGGTTAAGTTTTCTGATGAATTTAAAAAAATGTCGACTTCTGCGATTGTGGTTTCAATTTAAAGCTCAATGAGTGGGCTACAGGGATATAAAACAAAAAAGAAAGGAGCACGGGGCTTGTGGTCCTGTGGTTTATTTGTCCACTAGAGGTGTTGGGAACTAATTAATAAGTGCTGATATTGTGACCTAAGAAGTGTATTAACAAATTTTGCAGCAAAATATGCTACAAAGTGTAAATCTTCGAAAATTTTTTCTCTCAACAGGGCAACGATCCCAAATGTGGTTGGTTCACGGAGTCCCCCACTTTCTAGCAACACCACCGCAAAGCACAGGCTTGAACCCAACTAAATACCTATGGGTTCATTTGGACAAACGTTTGCTAAACATACCTTAAATTCGAAGTCTCAGTTAAAAGTTTTACTTCTTATATAATGGAAAGAAATATCAAATGAATACCTGTATTAGTTGACGCATTCACTGCCGTACCGCTTTAAGGAAGTCAAAAGATAGAAAGAATACCAACCAAATATTAAGTAAGTGTTATTCATCAAAAATGTAAGTATATTATAAATTTTTCTCTAAATTTCTTAAAAGGTGTCAACACTTTTCCGTTTTTTTTTCAAATTTTCATAGTTAAAGAAATGACCTTCTTCAACACATTTAAGAAATTCGAATATTCACTACTTTTTATACAGTGCTCACGCAGCTTCCAGTTGACAATCGCGTAAATTAAAGGTTTCATATAAACACAATACTTGAAACTAAAGGCATGCTTTGAAATAAAATTTTTTTGAATAGTGGACAGCTTACGTCCGGATTAGATGGAACAATATTAATTTATCCTGCTGCGTTCCATTTGTTAAGGTGCCCTGAGTGTGAATTAATAATTTGACTCAGAAGAGAAATTAAATAAGTCTTCCTTCATAAGATCATTTTGGATTTTTTTTTAAGATATGCCAAACCTGAAATTAAATGTTCGCCATGCAACGAGGATTTTTTGAGGACTCAACTTTTACGCGCTCTGCAGAACACGCAAAGAGTGATATTAAAAAAAAAAATTACATTTGTTCTTCTAAAGTGAGGTAGTTCATTAACATAATTTCTTGACATAACATCAAAACATATTTGGGTATCACGACTTTTACTACTCACTGTAATTATGTATGTACACGTAACACGTCAAGTAATATCCAAAAATCAAGAAGACATCTTCCAAAAACCTACAAAGATATATATATTCATATGTATATATATTCATGCAGATACATTCCTTTCAATAAAAACAATTTCCTTGCACTTTTAGATTCGTTGTTCAATTACGTACTGAATTTCATGTGTGTATTCTTGTTTGGTTTTTCAAAACAAAAGCTACTATAAATATTAATGTACACACCCACATATGTACGTATTTCTTAAACATTACAGCATTATGTTCGCAAAGCTTTTGTATTTCTGAGAAGAATACTTTTCAATTGTATTAGTACATACTACATGGACGTCTTGTTTCTTTCGTGATCGCGTAATTTGCTGTTGTAGATGTTATACATACATACATATGTCTTCTCCGGTCCGATGTTTCTTTTTTTATAATGCTATACTGTAGTAGATACTTATTATTTTGGATTTTGATTATTACATACTGTCGGTGCAGCTTTGAGTGAATTTTAAAGTTTCTTTTTTTAATTAAAGTTTAAAGAACCTTTGATAAAATAAATATCTCTATAGTTAATATACAAGTATAAAGACAAATTAGATTTGTTTTCAAGAGTGTGTTACGGCTGGAATTTTGTATGAGGTTACTTTTGTGTCGGAAATCATCAAATTCGATCGTACTCATACATATGTACATATAATGAAAGCTGAATTAACAAAATTTAGAGAACAATTTGAAAGTATCGGAGATAGTTTTTTCAATGCGTGCATCAATTTTGCATCAAAACTTGGCAGTCAGAAAGAAAATTTACACGAAAATGTGAAGATCAACGATGAAGCAAAGAAATATGGAGATATTTGGGTTTGTAAATAAAATTATTTCATTATTTACAAAGAATATGTGAATGTGTTTTGTATACATATGTCTACAATAATATTTTTCCGATTATATGTGTAAAAATTGTGGCGGCTTTGACATGTGTTTGAATTAAACACGTGTTTTTGAGCCTCTTCAATATGTGTTTACATTTTTGGGTATGTATTCATTTATGTGTTGGAATTTGTTTTAAGTGTTGCCATCTGCAAAGAAATTGACTCCTTTTTCAAAGTTTGAATTCCAAAAATGTTATTATCAAATGTAGTTTTCAACTTATTTTGTACTGAAACCATTTAAATTTATTGTAATCAATTATTTAACATGTGATTTACAAATATCTGAAACGTTCAAACATTCGAGTAAGAGTAATTCCAAAGGAATGGATCTAAGCGATTAGCCATCGCGGAATAAAATAATCATTGTAAAATAAATTTTTTAACAGAGGTGAAATGAAATAAATTTTAGTAAGTTATTTTAGTAGTTTATAATTAAAATTTTATTTATATTTCCTGTTCTTGTTAATTCTTCAGGCGATTAATCTCGAATTGTCAAAGGAACCCGAACATGAATAATTGTGTCCCATCATTCGTTTTATAAAATGTTAAATAATTGACGGGATCATGGACGCGGATTGCTTAAAGTGCACACAATGCTAAGACCGCGACGTCCTGACATCGATCCTGGTTGGCCTATATGGGACAATCTTGAAACGCAAAATGAGAAGAAATTGTTAAATAAAACAACGCTTTTCATAGCTCCAAACAGAACGCTCAAGTGTGAAGATTTATGACCGCGAAATGTGAAGAAAATTGGTTGGAATACGTTCAGTGGAATTAAAAATTGATAGTAGTAGTTTAATATAATTCAATATCTATCTATATTACTTTTTATAAATTGCAAAATTATCACCGCTCCTCGTTTGTTGTACAAACTTCCCTTAAGTGTTTATGTCTCTTAATTGTCTGTACTTTATTTTCTGTACAAACCGTCTTTGTAGTGTATATATATGTCCCCTGTGTGCAAAGAGGGTTTGTGTTAAGTCAAAATATTTGTCTGTGTAAACTTTTATCCATCTAATATGAGTAATTTAGCTCATACCCGCGAAAATTTTCAAAGTAAAAAACATACCTTAACATCGCTAAGGGGTAGAGTTTGTAAGCGGTTTTAGGAGACAGTCTTTGAAACTATTCATCCAAAGTGAAGATTCTTTTTAATAATATTGAGACTGGAATTCAAGTGTGGACAAAGGTTATGAAGGCAAAAAAAGTAAACATAAACAACGAAAGAAAAATAATCTGATTACGAGAAGTTTACACAATAGTCTCTCAGACAAGGGCATGCTTATACTCAAACATGCTTATACACAAAAAACATTCGTCAGAGTTGTCTTGATATTCATTCAGAAACATGATCATCCGCGACGACGCTTGCGACTCAGTCGACAGTGATGTTCCCACAGCTGCAAGAATGCTGAATCCGCAACTTTAGCCATGCACGTGCAATGCATATTGCATCAGCGCAGCAGCTTTGGAGTTAGGTAAAGATTTCATGTTAAGTTAGTCTCTTAGGAGATTGAGAGCAATAAAGATCTTATAATTAATTTCGTAATTTAATCGTCGAACTGTTGGGGGTGAGGACCAAGTCCTCCCCGTTCGCGTTTTTTTTAATAAGTTTGGAACATGGGAACTTTTAGTGGCGCCCGAGCAGGGACCGGTCTATAAATTGATCTGCTTTTTTCATTGGTCGATAGTTACGGACGAAAGAGCTAGTACACTCTATCTTGAGCGCAAGTTTCTGTAACCATGGGAACACAGTAAACTACTCTAACTCCGATGTAACAGATTCCGACATAACCATGGAAACATGTACGGAGATCGACTAGATAAGCAGACAAATTGTGAAGTCATTCGTGCCATGAGTAGGTCGCCTACAATTTCAAAGTAGGCTTCCAAAAGGGATATACACGAACCTTCCAAGACCGGTGCCCAAGGAAACATTCGGTTCGGTTCGGTGTTTAATCGGGTATTTCTCTTTTTCAATTACAGAAAATAAAGCCGAAGAGCTAAAGATACAAGAAATAAAAATAATAAAAACTAAATTTCTACTTTCCAACAAATTTGAAAGCAATTTTCTTGTAAGTTAATAATACTGCGGGGAAAATTGGAAAAAGAAAGAAATTGTTACAAATTTATCCAAATTATTGGCGAGATTTATAAGTGCTACTTACTGTGCTAATATTGTGTTTAAATTGTGCTTACGTGTGCAAAAAAATTGTTACAAATTTGTCCAAATTATTGGCGAAATTTATAAGTGTTACTTACTGTGTTAATATTGCGTTTAAATTGTGCTTACGTGTGCTCAACGTAAAAGAAAAACAAATAGAAAAAAAAATATAAAATATAAGTATATATAACAAATAAATATTTCAAGTAATTGTACGACAAATTGTGAAAGTATTGAGAGTAATTGTGCGTCAACTCCATATAAAGTACTAAGATATATCAAATCTTGAGGTTAGCGCTTTTATTTAATTAAAAAAAAAAACTTATTGCTTGGTGGAAAATGGATCATCTAAGCAAATCCATTACCGAGTTGACTGGTAATTGCCAAATTCTTTCGCAATTTAAGGGCCTCGAATCACGTTTGACCATCCTCGGAAATAGGGCAGAGCCAGCTGCGGCAGTTATCGAAACCAGCCAGGTCATCGAACTTTGCCCTCCGCAAAGTGAGGATGAGCTTAATATTAGTCGTCTTCCTGACTGCGTGAAGGAGTTGCAGGTATTTGACGGGAACCCTACGCAGTACGTATCATGGGTGCATGCTGTGGAGAGTTTTCTTAGAGACTTTGACATAGTCAAAGGAAAACCTATATACCGCCCAATCCTTCAACACGTTCGTGGAAAAGTAAGAGGTTCAGCCGACGCCGCACTGGTGTCATATAATATTTTTGATAGTGACTGGCTCGAGATTAAACAATGTCTCTCTCTGCACTATGCAGATAAAAGAAACATGAGGACTCTCGAGCATCAGCTAAACCAGCTCAGTCAGAAAGGAAGTAAAGTAGACGAATTCTATGCCGCTGTTAATCACCAGTTGTCCCTTATGGTTGACAAGCTTAAAACGAAATCATTTATTGAGGAAACTGTAAAAGCCTTGGTTGAAACTTATCGGAACAGAGCCCTGGATGTATTCGTGCGTGGCCTTAACGGCGACATATCAAGAATGTTGATAATTCAAAGGCCGAGGACTCTTCCAGAAGCCTATTCCGCTTGCCTCGAAATTCAAAATTTGAATTTCCGCAGCAATAGCATCCACACATCCTCCTGTTCAAATTTATTTCATATTTCATATTTCATATTTATTTATTTATTCAAATCATTTATAATAGACTTCACAATCTTTAAGTATAAATGAAAGATAAGGAACAAAAGATAAGAACAATATAAAGAATATGAAGAAAAAATTAAGAGAAACAGATAAAATATAATTTTCAAAACAGTTCATATATGATATAATTCGTTATTCAATTAAATTTATATTAAAACTTTCAGGTTATAAAGTTAAATAAATAAGTGTATCTTTTACACATGTTTATCCTGTAACTCTAACTCTAATGCTCATTTGACGTATTCCCTACAAAATGCCGAAAGAGTGCTTCACCAAAGCGACCAGTGTAACATAGCCTTCTTATACCAAGAGGGATTGCATTCCAAAGTCGAATGGCACGAATGAAAAAATGACGCTCAGAAGAGGAATAATAGTTACGCGGAGGGACTAAACTAAAAGATCGATTCGATTGCGAGAAATTAAGCTTTTCATAAAGATACGATGGTTGTTTGCTGGTGATGAAGGCATTTGATCATACAAAAGTCGAGATACTGATTAATTGAACACCCAAGAATAGATCTCGAAAGCCGTGAAACATGGTCATTACGCTTCAGTGCATACACTTAACAGATAATATTGTTAAACGCAACGTTAAGCCTTTTTTTGGTGTTTGAATTGACGCAACAACATATTTCACATCCATATGTAATAACGGGGACCAGGAACGCTTTAGCTAGTTTTAATCTCGTATTGAAAGGGGTGTAGTTTCTTGATGCGCAAAGATTTCTCAGAGATCCGTAAATTTTTCCTATAACTGTATTCATATGATAGTCCCAGCACAATTTTTTGTCGAACCAAACGCCAAGATTTTTGGCCTTACCCACAAATTCAATTGGCTCACTATCCAGGAAAACTTTGGGGAGACTTCCAAAATCAAGTTCATTTCTGCCGACTTCTAAGCACTTGGATTTGCTAGGGTTGATTCTCAAAAAATTTTCGCTTGACCAAACAAGAATATTGAGAAGGTCCTCGTTAAGTTTAGTAACAGCAGTACCAATGTCACCTTCTTCACAATTGATATAAAGCTGCACATCGTCTGCGTACATATGTATCATTGAGTTTTTTATAGAACTGGGAAGATCGTTAATGTATAAGGTGAAGAGTAATGGCCCGAAATTGATCCTTGAGGTACACCTGTTGTTGTGTCTACAAACTCAGACATACCATTTTTAGTAAAAACTGCTTGTTTTCTACCATAGTGGTACGAGCGAATAAAATTTTAAGCAGACGAAGAGAAACTTTACATAGATTTAAGTTTGCTTACAAGTTTTCTATGGTTCACCATATCAAAGGCCTTCGAGAAGTCTAAAAGAGCTAAAAAAGTTTTTGATTTGATTTCTGTCCAAGGCAACTCGTATGTCATCCGCAACTTTGAGAAGCGCAGTTGTGCAGCTGTGACGTTGACGGAATCCCGATTGATTAGCACATAATAACTTGCTCCGTTGCAGGAAAGATATTTGTTGGTGTATCAACTTCTCAAACACGTTGGACAGGAAAGGTAAAATAGCAATCGGCCTGTATTCCGCTGAAAAATTGGCCGTTGCTTTCTTTTTTAAAACTGGGATTATTTTCGACTGTTTCCTAGAGCGCGGAAATGTCGAAGTTGTAATTAAGGAATTGAAAATATGAGTAACAGCGGTGAGAATATACGGGAGTATCATTTTTACAAAAATCGGATGTACTTCGTCCAAGCCAACCGCCTTTGACCTGATTTTCATGACAGCTCGTACTACATCTTCCTCAATTCTACGAAGTTAAAAGAGATATTATGTGCAGTTCAGTTTGAAGGCGTTAAATTTGTCGATGTGGTATGAACGGCAATGAAATTCCGGTTAAGTTTGTTTAAGTCAGTGTCTTCCAGTTCATCACTTGTCGTGCGACCCACGCCTAAGTCACGCAAGTTCCTCCACAATGTTTTAGGGGGAAACTTGTCGTCAAAATGGATTTTGTAAAATTCTTTTTTAGCTTGTTTTATCTTGGAATTAACTAAATTTTTAAGCTGACGAAAAGTATCATAATATTCTGGAAGTGCAAATCGTTTCCATCTCAAGTAGGCAGCATCAAGTTTATTTTTGAGGGTGAATATCTCAGAAGTGAACCATTTGTTGGATGAATGACGCACTCGTTTAGTAACAAGAGGTATGTGAGAGTTTAATAACTGGGTTATTATTGCTTGAAGCATATCCACTTTCTTATTTGGACAAGATTCAATAAAAATTGGTTACCAGTTTATAGCACGCAGGTCTTGTTCTAACAGTTCAGAATTCAACATCTTGAAATCCCTCTAAGTGAAATGCAACTGCTTTCTATTTATGATAAATTTGAAAGTAGCGAAAATCAAATCATGCTTCGAAAAAGCCGGGGCAGACACTTGGCTGTAAAATACGTCTGTATCGTCACTGGTGAAAAACAAATCTAAAAGAGTTGCACTTTTACTGCCGAAATACATTGGAGTATTTGAGTTAATGAGCCTCAAATTCAAAGCGTTCATATTTTCAACAAACAGATGGGATTCGTTGTGATCTTGAATGTTGCAGTTGAAGTCACCACAAACTACTATATTCGAGAAGGATGTTGAATACTCCTCTAAAAGGTTATATAAGCTGCCAAAGTCAATGTTCTTTTTAGGCCTGTATACAACGCCAAGCAGATATTTTCTTCCTTCAAGCAGCAATTGAATAAAACAAAATTCAATTTGGCTACCTGGGATCGAGGTTGAAAAATGTTTAGAAACTAAAGCTTCGCGGACGTATAATATGACATACACGAAGCACCTCGCATTGCTTGCAAAGTATGTTAACAAGTACGCGTAGGTTATCATTCGTACCATTAGTTGGAGCAAAGTTCAACTCTGGTTGGATCACCTAAGAGGGTTTTTCTTTCACTAAGAAGACCAGGAACACAAGCTCTGATGACACAAACTCAATCGGCGGCAGTAGAAAATGAGCAAAGAGTACAAAAAAACATATATAAAAGATGATGCACATGACTAATACTTAAAAAGTAAATATTAATATAAAATACACAAAACCAAAATAATTACGTAAATCTGGAAACACGGCTTATAGTTAAGTTGGTTTAGATTCACCTTCATTAATATCTCCTCTTCCCGCAGCAGCAATAGAATCCAAGTGTTGAGCGCAGTTGATTGAAAAAGCTTTTCCGCTTAGTGCTTGACGCACATGAACAAGTCCATTGCGTGTAAAGACAGAAGAAAGTTTATGTTGTTTTTTTAGCCTTAGAGCTTTGCGATAAATTAAATTGTTGGTCGAGGTGAGACTTTCATGCAAGTAAATCCTTCTGTCAGATTGAAGTCCGATGTTTTGTAAACAAAGTGGTTTTTTTGTTTGCTTATATTTTTGATTAGCGGATTTCAGCAATATTATTTAATCTGTCGGTGTCGTGAATTTTATAATTATGGCCGAGTCCATCGATTTGCCCTTTAGTTTAGTTCGAAAAATGTCTTTGGGTTCTTATGAAGAGCATTCAATAGAGTCACATAATTTCGTAAACATGTGTCGCAGATCTTCATTTGTTGTCATTGGGATACCATGGAGGATTGCATCACAAGATTCAATCTTATGTCTGAGGGCGGACACATCATTATCCAGTTTGGTGCAAATGAGTGGTTCAGATGTTTGTTCAAGAACCTCGACTCGAATAGTTAGCGCAGATATTGTTCTGGCCATATCATCAAAGCGGCTGTTAAGCCCGGCGACGGTGCTGCTTATCTTCTCGAGTAGATCGTTGTCTTTTGCCTCGATGATTGACTGCAGTTGTGAATTTGACTCATTAAGTTGTTGTGTGAGCCGAGTTTCTAGCACCTTAAAGAATTTTTCTTCTTTTGATATGATGACAGGTGAATTCACTTGTTTTGATTTTGCAGTAAGTCGTGTTTCCATGGGTGAACTTTGACTTGCCATTTTGACGGGTTTTTGGCTCGCAGAAGATACAACAACAATATAGTTTTATGGCAGAAAATTTAAGCAATTTTTCACTTTAGTGTGTAGGCGCGGATATTTTTGCGACTATAAAAAGAAACCACTGAGGTTTTACGTACATCAAACACTAGCACGGAATTTTTCGGATAAAATTTAGAGAAAAAACGACTACCAAATTAATAACAGCTCCAATAAATCAAACATTTAGGAGTTCGGAGGTTAGGCCGTCCTTGCCGCCGAAAAGACTTACTAAAAATTATCCCAACAGATATAGACAATTTATCCCTAACTCTCCTCCACGTGATAATGGTCCTCCACCAAGACCCGGACCAAAGCCATTAGAAAAAATGGATGTAGACCGTACCATCCAAACATTGAATGTTTGGTGAATTATATTAACCGTCCAAAAATGGCAAATCCATCCAAACGCCGGGCGCGGTCAGACAATTTCCCGAATAAACAGCAAAGACTATATCATGTTGAGGTACATGATGAGGGAAGTTATTCCGACGTCGCAGAAGAGGCTGTCTGTGACGAAATAAATTGTATGATGGACGCCCATCCAGCGTACCATATATACGAGGGTTGGTTCATATTGGAGTTTCTTGTTGATACAGGGGCCAACAAGAACTTCATAAGCTCAAAAGTTCAACAGCCTACCAAACACCTGATTAAGCCTTTTTTCGTTCGGTCTGCTACTGGGAAATTAAAAATCTCTGAATACGTTGAAGGGAAGTTTTTCTCGAAAGCTGTTCTACCAGGGCTCAAGTCCTTCGATGGAATCATCGGCGATGATACTTTGAAGGAACTTGAAACCATCATTGGCAAGAAAAATAACATCCTCGTCCTTAAGCCAAACATCAAATTAGCATTAAAGGAAAAAAATCTCCAAACAAGTCAACGCTGTTCTTAACGAAAACCTCTCGCATCAGGTCAAGGAGGGATTGCGGGTTGATCGAGAAGTATGACAGACTGTTTGGTCCCATTGAAATTGATGAAGTGATCGATACCTCAGTTCAGGCGGAAAATCGAATAAAACGGAAGAGCCAATCTATACTAAGAGCTATCCATATTCGGCTTGTTTGAGGGAAGAAGTTGAAAACGAAATAACAAAGCTCTGAAAAGAGGGTATAATCAGACCATCTTAAAGTCCCTACAACTCACCGATTTAGGTGGTTCCAAAAAAACCTTAGCCCAACGGTGAAAAACAGTATAGGATGGTTGTTGACTATAAAAGGATTAACAGTGTGTCAATCTCGGATGCATATCCCATCCCGGACATCAATTCTACTCCGGCGAGCCTTGGCAATACTTCACTACTCTGGATCTAACATCTGGGTTTCATTAGATACCTATGAAACCCTCAGATGTACCCAAAACAGCGTTTTCCACCATGAATGGGAAATATTAATTTTTAAAATTGCCTCTTGGATCAAAAAACGCTCCGGCGATTTTTCAACGTATAATCGACGACGTTTTGAAGCCTTATATAGGCATTGTTATGTCTACATAGATGACATAATCGTTTTCAGTGACAGTCAAGAGAACCATCTCACAAATCTCGATACGATACTCAAAAGGCTAAGTGAGGCAAACCTAAGGGTTAATCTTGAGAAAACCCATTTCATGAATACCGACGTGGAATTTCTTGGATTCGTCATTACATCTGATAGTGGTCGAAAAAAGTAGAGATTCGTAACATCCAGCCTCCTGAGAATCTCAAAGATTGACATCCTATTATAGGAAGTTCATACGGGACTATGCGAAGGTTGCGAAACCCCTAACCAACCTCATCTGGGGCGAAAATGCTCAAGTCAAAGCCAATCAATCCAAGAATATCTACATTTCCCTTAATGACGAAGCGATGGACGCCCTTAACGATCTGAAAACTCTACTTACTTCCGCCTAAGTTTTGTCATTTCCTGATTTTGACAAATGCTTCAAATACAGCAATCGGAGCTGTGTTATCATAAGGCGAATTAGGCCAGGACAACCAATTGCTTACATCTCGAGGTCGCTCAACAAGACTGAAGAAAATTATGCGACCAACGAGCAAGAGATGTTAGCGATTGTTTGGACTCTAGATAATCTTCGGTCTTATCTATATGGATCAAAGAAGATTTGTATTTTCACAGACCATCAACCGTTGACATTTGCCTTAGGAAGGGCTTGATATCTATGAAGAACCACATCCTGGTTACTCAAGGCACTATGTCGCGGTAGAATATTTGGATAAAGCGACTGTTAGAAATATTGAATTAGTATTTGAATAATTTAGTTTGGCAATACTGGCTCTCACTGGAAATTTAAACATGTACTCTATACTTAATGTAATAAATTGCCGTCTCCTTTTTAACTTTCCAGAAGTCGGTTGCTTTTTTTATTTAAATTGTCCAACAGGTTATGGGCCCAGAGCACGTGGAAATGTAAACAAGTTAGAATTCAAAATTAACTTTTATAAATTTGAGGTTCAAATTGTGCGCGTAAGATTTAGCCTAGAAAATGGATTCTGAAATTTTTAAAGAAGAAAAATTACAAAACTCTGAGCAATATGCCGTCTGGAAGTTTCAAGTAAGCATTTTACTAAAAGCCTCAGCCTTGTTTAATCAGGTAAATGGCATGAGTGAACGACCAGTAAAAACGGAAAGTGAAAATCAAGCGGCATATGACACTCGCTTAATAACTTGGAGGCTCAGCGAATAATCGCTACAAGTGTAGGTTCAACACCGCTTCGCCATATCGTTAACTGTGGAAGTGCAAAAAAGATGTGGACGAAGCTAAAGGCGGTATATGAACAAACCTCTAGTGCAAATGTTCACCAGTTGCTACAACGCTTTTATGGCTTTCCAAAGCTGGAAAATATAGTAAGGCAACTCAGAGATATCGGGAAGGAAATTTCAGACAGCATGGTAATTACTAAAATCTTAATGACACTTCCAGAAAGCTTTCAGCATTTTTTTGCAAATGGGAGTCCACAGCTACAGATCAGCAGACTTTGGAGAATATGACGTCACGACTAGTGATGGAGGAGACACGTGTGCTTTCATATTCGTCAGTTTCAGGTGGTACCAACACGGCTTTGCTCTCCAAACCCGGAAAATGTTTCAGATGCAATGAGTCTGATCATTGGAAGAGAGAGTACCCAAAAAAGTTTTCCGATCAGAGGAAGACTGGAAACCGAAGTGGAGCACAAAGGGCGAGAGGCGCTCATGTGCAATGTGACTAAGCTTTCTGATAAATCATGGACTGGAAGTAAAGGTGAGGTTGCAACGGGGGCGAATCATCCAGCTGTTGGTGATCGATTGAGGACTGGAAGTGGAAATGAGGAGAAAGCGGAGAAGATGTCTTTAGGAGGTTACAATCGACAGAGGACTGGAAATGGAAGTGAGGCAAAAGCGGAAAAAAATTCTATGGCTGATAATGAAAATCGATGGTCTGGCAGTGGAAGACAGGAAATAAATGCGAATATTCGGGAATGCAATGCGTTAATAGTCAATGATGCGATAATGGAAGATAATTGCTACCTTGACTCAGGAGCCAGCGACCACATGACGTGTGAAAAGATTGGTTTGTGCGGTATGAAAATTTTACGGATCCAATTGATATCAAAATTTGAAGTGGAGAAAAAATTTTAGCGCTGGGTATCGGTGATATAAATATCTTGGCATTTAATGGGGAAAGGTGGTGTGTAAAGCATTTATTCAATGTTTTGTATGTTCCGAAAATTTCTGTGCATCTTTTTTCGCAAAGTCGGGCCTTAGATAAAGGATTGAAATTCATTTCTGACACACAGAGTTTGCAACGGAGGATGGAGCGGTTGTTGCAGTGGGACAGCGGCAGCAACAATTGTTCAAGATGTGTTTTGATGTGCAGGTTCCAATGGGCCAAATTGGAAACTTAGCGATTACTAAAGCATTGTCATTGAAAACATGGCATGAAAGAATGGGTCATCAAAACATTGCACATGTTCGTGCCCAGTTGCGAAGGGCAGGTATTCGGTTCATAGACGCTCAAAATTTTTCTTGTGATGCTTGCATGCATTGGAAAGAGCATAGATTACCATTTTCAAGGAGTATGTTCCAAGCAAGTCAGCCAGGTGAGCTTGTGCATGCGGACGTATGCGGGTCCATGGAAGAAACTTCGGTCGGTGGGTCCAGGTATTTTCTTCTCTTTAAGGACCATTTTTCACACTTTAAAGTGGTGTATTTTTTAAAGAACAGACAGAGGTTTGCTCTTCAATTGAACATTTTATTGCTCGTGCTTAGTGTGAGAGTCAGCATCCAGTCAAAACATTGCGTACATACAATGGATTAGAGTTCGTCAATGCAGATGTAAAGTTACTTCTTAACAAACACTATCCGTCATGATACCACCGTACCATATTCTCCCGAGCAGAATGGCAGTGTTGAGCGGGAAAACCACACAGTCGTTGAGGCTGCTCGGACCATGTTGCATTCGAGGAATTTAACTAAGAAATTTTGGGCTGAAGCTATTAATACAGCGGTTAATGTCTTGAACCAGACTGGTGTTAGCACCTTGGAAGGTAAATCTCCATACGAGATGTGGTGTGGCAAAAAACCAAACATTAAAGAATTCCAAGTTTTTGGTATTGAGGCATTTATACATATACCAAAGCAGAAACGTAGGAAATGAGACAAAAAGTCAGAGAAGGGGCTGTTCTTTCGATATGCAGAGAACATCAAGGGGTATCATATTTGGATACCAGCAAGACGAAAGGAGGGAATTGTAAGGGATGTTACATTCAAAGAAATTAAGCAATAGATTCAGCATCAGAATGTTGTGGAAACTGCAGGAACAACTGATTTTTAACTCATAACAATGAAGGTGAAGATGAGGAACCAGCAAGTGATACTTTTCAGGTAGCCGACGAAAAAATAGAAGCAGTTGAAGAAGTGGAAGATGGACTTACGGAGGCCGCTAGCAATGAGGATGATGATGGTGAGTCTTTACATATTCCACTGAAACATCGATTACGTGGTAGGAAAAATAAAGATGTTTCTGGGACTTGCAATTTCATGGAGAAGCATGCCTTTATAATGATAGGATAGCCACAGACTTACAATGAAGCACTTTCGAGTAAAAATGCAGCTGACTGGAAGAAATCAATGACAGGAGATGAACAGTCTTCATCAAAACCACACCTGGGAATTGATGCGGTGTCCACTGAACAGGAAGACCATAAGTAACAAGTGGGTATTTAAGATAAAAAACGTAGATACACATGGGAGGCAGAGGTACAAGGCCAGACTTGTGATTCGGGGCTTTAATCAAGAACGCGGTATAGATGATGATAAAATATTCAGTCCAGTGGTACAGTTTACATCTATACGTTGCATTTTTGCAATTGCGGCAAATGAGGGACTTCATCTCACCCAATTTGATGTAAAAACGACCTTTTTGAACGGCGACCTAAGTGAAGAGATTTACATGCAGAAGCCTCTAGGTTTTGATGACGGTTCTGGGCGAGTTTGTAAGTTTCAAAAAAGCCTTTACGGCTTAAAGCAGGCGTCTCGATGCTGGAACAAGAAGTTCACTTCAGTTCTAAAGGAGTTTAATTTAAGACCCAGCCTAATGTATCCGTGTGTTTTTATTTCTAAGGATATTAAAAGGCGTATGATACCCGCAATATATATCGACGATGGATTGATCGCCGCACGGGATAAAGAGGACACCTTAAGCTTAATCAGGTTTTTAAAGAAACAGTTCGAGATAACAACATTGCATGCTGAATGGTTCTTGGGCATGGAGATTTATAGAAATGACAATGATGGAATTCACATCAGTCAATCGGGGTATTTGGAGAGTGTCTTAAGTAGGTTTAATATGGATAGCTGCAAACCAGTTTCAACTCCAGTGAAACCTGCTCATATGCAGAATCATTGTATTCAGAAGACATCAGGTTTCCCTACAGAGAGCTGTTGGAAGTCTAATGTACTTGGCAGTTGCTACTCGTCCAGACATCGCATATGCTGTGGGAATAGCTTCTCGGTATTTGGATGCACCTACTAAAGTTCAAGTCAATGGAGTCAAAAGACTACTAAAATACATCTCCGGCAACAGAAAAATGGGTATATTTTTAAAAAAATCTAAATACGTTTCTTAAGTTTGTTAAAGTGATGCTGACTACGCGGGCGATCCAATAACTAGACGTTCTACCACTGGTTTCATTTTTAAACTTGGAAATGGAACAGTGTCTTGTTCATCACCTTTATCTACTACCGAATCGGAGTATGTAGCGGCTTCCCAAGCAGTCAATGAAATGATATGGCTTCTAGAGCTGCTCTTGGAGTTGGTTCCAACTGGCATTGGCGAAGTAGCTCTGAACATGGACAATCAAGGTGCAATCAGACTTGTGAAGAATCCGGAGTTCCATAAACGAACGAAGCACATAGATGTCCGCTACCATTTCATTCGTGAGCGATACGAGAGAGGCAATTTTTCAATAAATTACGTTCCGTCAGATTTTCAAGAGGCAGATATTTTCACAAAAGCACTAAGTAAAGAAAAATTTTAAAATTTTCGTTCTTTGATTTGAGTTATTAATATTAAAAATGAATTATATTTTTTCTTTTATATAATCACAAGTTGAATTATGTAAAATTTATTCAAAAGTGGGAGTGTTAGAAATATTGAATTAGTATTTGACTAATTTAGTTGGCAATACTTGCTCTCACTGGAAATTTAAACATGTACTCTATACTTAATGCAATAAATTGCCGTCTCCTTTTTAACTTCCCAGAAGTCGGTTGCTTTTTTTATTTAAATTGTCCAACAGCGACGTTTACACAAATCCTTAAAACAAGGTTAATACCAAATATCGTAAATGGTATTAAAATCCCTGCTGTATTGAACTTTTGCAGAACGTATATGAAGACAATTTTGTTAACTACAAAATCAGGCTCACTCAGAGAATAGTAGAAGATGTCACCAATGAAGACCGGGTATGGGAACTTATTAGCAAAGAACATAGACGTGCCCACAGAAATGCCCGTGCAAATAAGGAACAACTTCTCGAGAAGTACTATTTTCCAAAATAATAAAAGTCCTCCATTATTTCACAGTTCCTAAAGTTCTTGTAACTGATAACGAGAGGAGTTTTCTAAGTCCAATCGTAGTTTACTTCATTAAAGTGCTTGAAATAAAAATGTACAAGGCACCAGTCAATCGAAGTGAAGTTAACGGACGGATCGAGCGATTTCACTCTACCATCCGTGAAATCTACCGATCCCTAAAAGCAAAATACAGGGATCTTAAACTAAAAAAACTTTTAAAAATTTCACTACAACAACAGGTAAAACAACACAGTCCATTCTGTAACACGGCAAAAGCCCAGTGACATATTTTTCATAAATGCAATAGATTTAACTTTCAAAACTTAGCAAACTTTCGAATTAAAATCAACCAAGAAATCAAATGAATCGGAAAAGTTGGTACAACAAAACGAAACAGCTTCCTTTAAAGGAATTCAAGGCAAACATAGGCCCTTATATAGAAAAGAAGTAGTGGCTAAAGATTAAAAAGTCACAATTGTCACCACTACGGGTAGGAAAATTCACAAGGTCCAAGTAAAGAATCCATAATTATAACATAAAATATATTTATATATAAAAAAGGGGATGTATAACACCTAACAAAGAACAAGCATCTAAGCATAAAGCACAAGAGCACAAAGCACAACGCACACAGCACACAGCACACAGCACAAAAGGACAAAAAACATAACGCACAAAGTAAACATTCCTTTCAACACAAGGAAATAGAATATTAATCGAACAATGTATTCAAAACTCGAAAAGAAAAATTGTATTATTAACTTCCCATCAGGAAGTTCTAGTAATCGGTCCGATTTTCGAAATTCAAAATTCTTACATTTCTCCACGTTTGGCGGTCCCAGGAGTCGGATTCCATTATTTTTAGAAAGATGTGTGTGTGTGTGTGTGTGTGTGTACGTACGTGCGTATCTACGTTTGTGCGGATTCTTTCGTACAGCCTAACTCGAGAACAAATCAAGCTATCGAAGCCAAATTGGTTTCATTCGAAGCGCGAAGCTTTTGGTTAAATTCCACAGGGTGGTTTGAATTTTATGACGAAAAAACTGTAAAAAAAATGGACAATTTCACTTCTGCAATTAAAATCAATTTAGTTTTCCAATAAACAAAGTTAAAAATTAATTAAATTTATAGTTTACAGCTACCTTATCAGATAAAAAAATATGCATTCATATATACACCGCCGTTCATAAGTTTCCGGACATATAATCTTCTTTTTTTCAATTTTAATGCCAAAAGTTTCATCAATATTATGTTTATTTAGCCAATTGACTAAACTAAGTAAGTAACTAACTATAGAGACTACCAAAAAGACTAAAACCATATTTAGTTCAGGCCATTTCATACATTGATGTGCCGCTTTCTCTATCACCTGATCCAAATTCTCACGGTTTTTGGAAAATTGTTTCAGAAATGTGAATCCTGTAGGTCTTTCCCATTTTTCAAGACTCAGAGTGACGTCTGCAACACATGAAAACATCCTTAGAAAATTATGGAGCCACCAGTTTTTTTGTTCAAAACCTGCTTGGCTGTAGCTTGATGCTTTTTTATAGTTATAATACATTAGCAAAAAGAAGCTCATGGCGCAAATTACATGAGGCAATTGAATATAAAGCAAAAGCATCGAGAGAAACCTAAACGACAAAGTTAAAACACATGGATAAAACTGCATTACTCGTATATTGCAAGGAAGACCATAACATCCGTTTTAGTTTGTTTTCCACTGTTGCGGTTTCTTATCATGAACCCAATCCCAGAGGTCTTTTCAGAAAATGACACAGAGATAAAAAAATCTCTCGGAATCGGCATGGAAAATCCTATCAAAATCTGCAGAGAAAACTGGACTGAATGTGATCCTTTTTAAGCCATATATTTACCAGACAGAAAAAGATCCTTTGCTGAGCAATTACCAGCTCGGAAGGAAGAGGTGGTGGAAATCTCTGGATTGAAACTATGTACTTTTGAACCCTTTCAAAGAGGACATTAAGTTAATCACGCCTTAATATTCCGAGCAGTGGTTAATATTTTTCAAAGAAAAGCAATCAAACAAATTTGATTGATTAAAAATAAAAAAATAAAAAAAAAGTTGAGATAAGCAGTTGGTCCTCAAACTTTTAAAATATGAATCCCTATAAACAGAGTTTTAACTAAATGTAATACTTTTGAAACTAAGCTATATAACATTTGATAATTCTGGCTGTCTAATTTATAACACTTTATTGAAGAAGTTGAAAAACAACTGCCAAAAGCAAATACAAATTCAACTTCTAATGTTAAAGTTGTTGTTATGAAATCGATATTCGCAACTGTAAATTTAAAATATCTTATCTTCACGTTGAGTTGGATACTTTTAGAGGGATGACTGGCTAAGATTTTGGCTCGTTGGTCATATATTACAGTCGAAAATGCTTTCATTGAGTCATTTAATGCAAGCCATGGACAGCCAGCCAGAAAAGACAATTATTTCAAGGTTACACACCCCAAACCGAAACCTGCAAAATTTAAAATGGAAATATCATAGTAGAATTGCAGTCAATGCTGAGGACATGGAAGAACCAACAATGCCATCTACCTGACCTAGACGAAGTACAGATGGCAAGATAGAACTTCTAAAAGCGGTGGCGATGACTTAGTTGGAAGTATGGTCCGAAGAAAGTATGCGAGATGAATGGAATCTCATTATTGGTTGCCCAATCCTGAAGGAAGGAAGCCAACTATAGAGCTATCAATCTCCTCAAAATTGCCTTTAACTTATTTTCCGCCGTATGATGTGAACGTCTGAAGCAGTTCGTCAACATCCTGATAGGTCCGTATTAATGTGGTTTTCGACCAGAAAAGTCCACCATAAACCAAATATTAACATAACGGCAGATCTTGGAAAAAACCCAGGAGCGCCAAGTCAGTACGCACCAAATTTTCGTCAATTTCAAGGTTGGTTTTTATGTTATGAAGTGATGTCTAGGTTTGGCATCCCTGCCAAACCCTGCAGGATGGCGATGGAGAAATCAAGCTGCTCCATTGAGGTCGGCAAAGGCGTCATCGACCCACTTGATGTCAAACAACATTTTAGACAAGGTGATGCACTGTCATACGATTTCTTCAACAACATACTTGGGTCAATAGTGCAAAAGAACCTTGTCAACGCCAGAAGGCAAAAAGAGGTATGTGCTGTCATAAAGAAAGATCAAACCCTGATCAGAACGTTACCATAAACAGCTATTACTTTGAGGTAGTTGGGGCTTTGTCTATCTTGGCTCCGCTATAAATACAGATAATAACATCAGCGCTGAGATCAAACGAAGAATACCTCTGGCTATTAAAGCTAAGCCCTCTTTCGAAGAACTGAAGTGTCGCTCTATGAGTCCAATATCATCCCTGTCCTACTATATGGTGCAGAAGCATGGATACTTTCAAAAGCAGATGAAGGCCCCGTTGTTTCGAGAGAAAAGTGTGATCTTTTGTCCCATCTGCATTGACTGTGAGTGGAGGAGAAGATTCAACAACGAACTGTATGCTGGGAGTTGTACAGCGACATCGACTTAGCCAAAAGGATAAAATACCATGACACGCGGACTATAACGTCACCTCAAGTTAGTAATTAAATGATTAATGACAAAAAAGTCAACCTACTATCATTTAAAAAAAAAACGGTCAGTAAAACTAAAAATCTAATTTTCTTTTAGTAGAAATGTAACTCAGTCAGAAAAAAAGTATTTCCAAATTGAAATATGTTAATATATCAATGTTAAATACGCTATTCGTATTTTAAATGAACCAAAAATACGAAAACATATACGAGTATATGGTATTCCATCTTTTTGTTTGCAATGCATTTGATTAGGGAATAATTGATGTTTTCATAATCCGAATTGAATTTCATGGTGTAGGCAAATAAAATAGCACCTATTTCTTTTGTATCTTTAGATGGGAAGTTCATGGTATGGGCAGGCCTACTCGCACCCAAACCAATTTTATAAATTGGTTCTACTGTTGTAGTTCGAATAGTTGCTGGTGTTATATGGCAATGCCCTATTAGGTTCGGTAAACGCATTAATATTTTCTTCTATCAATTAATGAAATCAGTCTTCAACTGTAATCAAAGAATGAAATTGCTAAATTAAATATTTTATTTTCTCCTGTCTATTTTTATAGAACAAAACGCTATTGATAATATCTAATTCAGCTGCACTGTTTTTCAAAAAGTCGTAACCTATAATTCCATCAAAGATTAGGAAGAATGAAAAACGTTGAAATTTCACCAAGAATGCTAACTATTGATTGAATTGAAAGGAGTTTGCATTGTAGAAACTCCTTTCAAATACGACAAATCTTTTATGTAACTTATGGAAGTGCCGGTGTCTTTTAAAAAACGTACATAGCTCTTGACCATTTACAGTTTAAGAGAAAAACTGTTGAAATATTGTATACTTATACTACAAAGTGGTAACCCCGCCATTATTTGATACTTTTGCTGTACTCTTATTCACTATTGTATTTTTTACTGATCAGTCTCTCGCTGATCATCAAACAATAAAGTAACAAATTTCCAACAGGTTATGGGCCCAGGCGGTAATTGAGTCTTGTTTTTTTTTTACGGGTACCGGGTTTTATTTTTTTTGTTTTACTGCGTGTAAAAGAAATTGAACGGTCACGTTTGCCGAGATCAGTAAAAAAAAAATTGTTTTTTTTAACTTCGATTGGTACATGTGTTGTCCATCTAAGATAGGCAAGCTAATTAGTTACGTCGCAACAAAATAATTCTTGCATCGAGAAGCTTCGCGGAAGTGAAAATTATCATACATGGAAATTCGCGATGGAAAGTTTGCTCGAGTTAAATGATTTGCATAACTGTATTTCGGACCCGGTTAAAGAAACTGACGACGGAAAATTAAGAAAAGCTAAGGCCAAAATTATTCTTTGCATTAATGAAGCAATCTATGTGCATATTCAAGACCAAACTAGTGCTGCAGGTATTTGGAAAACTCTCAAACAGTTGTTTGAAGATACGGGACTAACTCGAAAGATCGGCCTCTTGCGCCAGCTTTGACGGTTCGGCTGGATAACTGTGATTCGATGTCGGACTATGTCAATCAGATTATCAACGCCGCGAATAAACTAAGTGGTATCGGATTTAAATTAAGTAGTGAGTGGATTGGTGCCATAATGTTGGCTGGACTCGGTGAGGAATTTAAACCATTTATAATGGGTATTGATAGCAGTGGCACACTCATTACCGGCGAGAATATTAAAATGAAGTTGTTAGATGGGGATTATGGAAAAACGGGTGAAAGTGCGTTCTTTAGTAAAAAAAAATTGGGAAATAGCGGAAAAAAATCCAAATATAAATGCTACAATTGTGGTCGCAAAGGACATTTTAGCAAAGAGTGTACCGAAATAAGGAAAATCGTGGCAAATTCCAACAATCGAAACGCATTTAGTGTGTATTTTTCTCGGCGCGAAAACGAACAACATCAAAATGAGTGGTATGTAGACAGTGGTGCATCGAGTCACATGACGCCGAACAAAAATATTTTTAAAAATTTGAGCTGTACGACGATTAAAGAAATAGTGGCCGCGAACAATGAACGAATGTCGGTTAATGGTGTCGGAAATGCTACGTTGCGCATTTGTGAAAAAGACATTGATGTGAAAGACATTTTACTATCAGATTTACTATCAGTTGCTACAGGTAGTAGAAAAAGGCAATAGTGTTATCTTTGACAAAGGGGGATGTCGTATAGTGTAGGATACTGGTGAACTGCTCGCGGAAACAAAGAGTTCTTCTGGTGTTTACAAATTTAAAGATCATACTTTCTCGTGCTTATTATCAAAGGAGGAAATTAGCGTTATGACCTGGCACCGTGGCCTTGGACACATGAATTATGCTGACTTATGCAAGATGATGAAGTGTTCTGCAAAGGGGATAGTGTTCAATGGCGACTCAACTGAACTAGAAAATTGTGAGGCATGTTACAAAGGTAAACATGCGAGGAATCCATTCAAAAACTCGGATACGCGCACAACAGGATTACTTGATCTGCTGCATTCGGATTTATGTGGACCAATGGAGAACAAATCCATTGGTGGCGCTAAGTATTTCCTTACATTTATTGACGACTATTCACGAAAAGTTTTTGTTTATTTTCTCAGATCTAAGGCTGAAGTAATCGAACGATTTAAAGATCTTAAGCAATTTGTCGAAAACCAATTGGATAGAAAAATAAAAGCAATACGCACAGACAATGGAACTGAATACGTCAACCAGCATTTCAAAGACTTTTGCCGCAAGTCAGGCATTTTGCATCAAACGTCAAACACCTATACACCCGAACAGAACGGGGTTGCGGAAAGGATGAATAGGACTATTGTTGAACGTGCCAAATGTATGCTGTTCGATGCTAATTTAGACAAGTCATATTGGGCAGAGGCGGTAAAAACGGCCGTTCACATCATCAATCGTTCCGTTTCTTCGTCGCTGGAAGGAAATATTCCTGAAAAGATCTGGACTGGGAAAGATATCGATTTAAATGGAATGCGTATTTTTGGATCTCCAGTTATGGTACATATACCAAAGCAACGACGCCAAAAGTGGGATGCTAAGTCAACAAAAATGATTTTCGTCGGATACAGTGAGTCATCCAAAGGGTATCGGTGCATGAATCCATTAACGAAGAAGATTATTACAAGTCGAGATGTCGTGTTCATGGAAACCCAAGCTAAGGTAATTGACTGTAGCACACTTAATATTAACGAAGACACAATTTCAGTGGGGGATCAAGAACCCAAGCCAATGGTCGATCCTGATAATGTCGATGTTAAGCCCGCAAATGACACAATTTTTGATGAGACGGGTAAGAATACCTTTCATGATGATTCAGATGATACGTATATTCCTGAGGCTGAGGTGTCACTACCTGAAACTGTCCGAAGATCTGAAAGAGCACCCGTACCCCGCGATTTCAGGACTCAAGGTTATGTGTCCCACTTAGCAGCGATTAACAGCTTAGATCCCGATCCTGTAACGGTCAAAGATGTACTTAGTCGTGACGATAGCGAAAAATGGAAAGTAGCTATGCAGTGCGAGTTGGATTCTCTCATCGAAAACAAAACGTGGACTCTATCTTCGTTGCCATTTGGTCGTAAGGCAATTAAATCGAAATGGGTATTTAATACAAAACGAGATGACGATGGCAAAATATTACGCTACAAGGCTCGTTTAGTTGCAAAGGGGTGTTCACAGCGTTACGGCATCGATTACAATGAAGTTTTTTCTCCTGTAGTCCGCTATACATCGATCAGATACCTTATTGCTCTAGCTGTTAAACTCAATCTTAAGATCGACCAGATGGACGCAGTGACTGCTTTTCTTCAGAGCGATTTGCAGGAAGAAATTTATATGGAACTTCCGGAAGGCTGTGGGGAGGACGATGGTAAGATATGTAAGCTGGAGAAAGCTATTTACGGTTTGAAGCAAAGCGGACGGCAATGGAACATCAAACTTGAAAAAACTTTAAAATCGTTTGGTCTCCTGAAGTCTAAAGCTGATCCATGTGTATTCTTCAATAGTGATTCCCAACTTATCGTGGCAATATATGTAGAAGATATATTGATTTTTTGGCGTGATCCTGGTGTTCGTGACAAATTAAAGAAAGCGTTAAGCAGTGCATTTAAGATGAAGGACCTTGGTGCGGCAAAAAGTTGTGTGGGTTTCAACATCACCTATGATTCGAAAACAAAAGGAATTGGGCTAGATCAAGCAAAATATGTTCGTGAAATTCTTGCAAGATTTGGTATGAGGGACTCAAAGCCAGTCTCGACTCCGAGTGATATCAACCAAAAGTTGTCATCAACGATGTGCAAAGACGGGGAGCTATTGGAGAATGTACCATATCAGGAAGCAGTAGGCAGTCTCTTGTATCTGGCTCACGGAACTAGGCCCGATATTGCATTCGCTGCCAATGACGTCAGCCGCTTTAACAACAACTATGGAAAAGCACATTGGGCGGCAGTGAAGCGAATCTTCAGGTATTTAAAGGGAACAATTAATTATAAACTTTTCTTTAGCAGTTCCCAAGGACTACAAGGTTTCACAGATGCTGACTGGGCATCAGACGTTGACAAACGGCGCTCCTGTACAGGCTTCGTATTCACTTTGTGCGGTGGGGCGATTTCTTGGGGAAGCAAGAGGCAAGCAACTGTTGCATTGTCTAGCATGGAGGCAGAGTACATGGCGATGTCTTCAGCAGTTCAAGAGGCAATTTGGCTTAAATCATTTGGGAAAGATTTCGATCCTTCAATTGGCAATCAACCTGTAACGATTGCATGCGACAACCAAAGTGCGATCACGGTAGCTGAAACGGACTGTTTCAGAGCTCGGTCAAAACACATTGATGTCCGTCAGCATTATGTTCGTGACCGTATTAGCGATCAAACTGTCAGCATTCGCTACGTCGCAACTGAAGAAATGGTTGCTGATAGTTTAACAAAAGCAGTACCGCATAACAAAAGTATATTTTGTGCCCGAGGAATGGGTTTGATAAGTATTGAAGATTAAATTGTAATCATATTTCAGTTATGATCAGATGTTATAATATTTGTAAATAATTTCCTTTATAGTTTCTAATCGATGTTTGGATTATACTCGCATTTCTTGATTTTATTTTTTTAAATACTTTGATCTGAAATTTTTCAAGTAATATTTTCAATATGTAATGTCAATATTTAATGCTTCAATAAGTGGGGGTGTTGAAATATTGTATACTTATACTACAAAGTGGTAACCCCGCCATTATTTGATACTTTTGCTGTACTCTTATTCACTATTGTATTTTTTACTGATCAGTCTCTCGCTGGTCATCAAACAATAAAGTAACAAATTTCCAACAAAAACAGCAAGAGTGACTTAAAAAATTCACTTCGCAAAAATTCGGGTTGTTTACACTTCGCTCATTGCTATACTCATCCTCGATACCTATTTCGCTCACGCCTTCTTCGAATAGTTCTGGCAATTGATTCACTCTGCAATAAATGTTTTCTGTTGTGTTTGTGTTGACTCTAACGCACTGCGTGTTCGATTGGCAGCACCAACGAAGTTTTGATTTAGGTTTCGATCAGTTTGACGGAATTGACTTGTCGGTCTACTGAGCTGATGACTGAGGGATCTGTTGTTAGTATCGAAATTAGATGCTCATCTTAAAACCGAAGTTTGAGGAGCTGACTGTTTAAATTCGTCACTTGACCGACAAATATTTTGGTTACCTATATTATGTCGTATATATGATTTGGGCATATGTTTCAACGCGAGGAGCTTGGCGCATATTCATTGCTGCAGTTACTTCGTTTAACTGAGATTTTGTGGGGCTGCAGAATTTTGATTGAGAGTTCTTTTTTAAAACTATGTTCATTTTGAACTTAAGACAGTGATTAAGTTAAGATGAAAATGTGAATTAAAATTAATTTCTAAGTGATGATTTAAGCAAATCTTGGTCTACATTTAAACACTGAGGCTTTGCAGAATAGAAATCCCTTGTCGGTGGATTAAGGCACATGAATACTATTTTCGGAACCAACCCATGCCAAGAATATAAGTTGCGTCGGGAGTATCAACTATTGATAATACCAAATTCAGGATTTAATTTTTAGTGCCTAATATAACATCATCTGAATTATTGATTTTCAATGGTAAGATACTACCTCATCTTACGTACGTTTTTTTTTTTTGAAGGGCAGCTGACCAAAATTTGTCATGGGGAGTATTTAGGATGATCATCTTCCTTGTTTTGGAATCCATATAACATTCCTCTAAACTCTCCTTTCCAGTGATGAAATTGAATTCCTTCGCTTTTCCACGCAGGTCTGCAACCCAATCAAAATAAGTTTTGTTAGGTTGCATGAACTTTCTGTAGAACTTGAACCTGACTGCAAGCATGTGAGGTTTTTCTCGAAGTGATAAGAGAGTTTTTCGATTAATTTATTGAATTGTTCTTGCGCAAACAACAAATCAACAACAACTTAAAAAGAAGGATATACTATACATACGTCCGATGTAGGAACTTGAAACAGATTTTAAACAAAAACAAGCCTTTGCTTACAATGGATTATGTTTTAAGATCAACTATTGAAAAAAATTATATTCTCTTATATTGATCTCATTTTAGACTCATGCTCTATTGATAAAATGGCGTACATTTGGCCCTTTGTCTTCGGCGTGTAACATATCAACCCGTTGGATAATGTGCAAAAGCTTAATATTTTGCACAGTCCTCATAATGTTCTTGTATGGATACCTTTTGCTTTGCTCATCTGGTGGACAAACAACAAAAAGGACTGCTGTTGCATTTGATTACGGACTTATTGACACTACTGTTCTTTCTGCCCATTCGTATGTAATTAACTGGAAAATAAGCGGTAAATACAAAACAAAATTATACAGTGACTAAGTTTTGTTAGATTTATACAAAAACAAAAACTTTTTTTTTCAGGTCATGAAGAAACAGATAGTTTTGATAGAGTCAGGGACTTCGAAACTTTTAATGTTGATTATGTTACACCTGTCAAAATCGACAACTTCTTACCCGACTTCAAACATTCGAAAAACAGGCCAGAAACAAGCTTTTTGGGAAATGGTTAAGCAAAAATTTATTTGATTTCTCTTGCTTAAGATAACATTTTATTTTTATTTTCAGAATATAGCCCAACCGGAAATTTTCGAACCAAGTCAAATACGATTTGGGACCCACATCCCGAATACATAATGACTGTGTTCGGGCAGCAATTGCAATTAAAACTTCAACAAGACTTTTCCCTCGAAAACCCAACTGTAAGCAAAAAAACTTCGTATTAGAACTTAAGCTAGTTTCCATGCCTAATATCTAAGTAATTATTTATTTCGGTTCGAAACGTCAACATCAGAATCAAGAATGGTCTATACACTGCGAATTATGACGAAAATATATTTTTTTACACTAAGCCAATACAATATGTTTATGAAAAAACTCCGCACTTCACACACGTTATAAAATTCTTTATTTGTATGTTAAATTGGACATAACGTTTTTTATATGCACCTCTAAAACTTCCTTCTTGGTTCGCTTTAAAATTGCCATTCAACATAAATGTTAAGAATGAATTCTTTTATTCGCCCCTTTTGTCTTAGGTGCATAAACCAAGACTCTGTTGATGTTGCGGTTCAGTCGATACCTTAATCGATAGACCTTAATTCGAACAGTTATTTCAGCAGACTCACTGGAATGGAGTAAAAATTCAGTCTTTTATCGCTGATCGAATAATAATAATTAGTTATTTATTTATCTTGCCTTGTTTATACTAAGTTTAATGCTAGCTCTTACTAAAATGCTTATTCATCAAAAAGAAATACAATTATTAGAAAGACATCAAATATAATAAACAACAAAAAAAAAACGATAAAAACAAAGACTAATTCGATTATGTGTAACTCGATCCTTGGCCATGAACTTATTTCGCGAAAATGCTTAATTTTTACAAGATGTGAGCTTAACAGTAGTGTTTAAAATTAAATATACTAAGTGCAGTTAGGGAATAAAATTGCATTCAAAAGTAACGTCTGTTATGCCGACTTAAGCTTTTTTAAACGGCTGTACTACATTACATTATTTAACCGCGATCAATGAACCTTGCAATTTCTCTTCTCTCTTATATATCGTTACATATACATTTTCTCTTTTATAAATGATGCTCTTAACATTAATACCCCGCATTTAGTCGTTACCCAAAATGATTCAACACTACACCTCTATATATCTGTGTCTAAAAAGTAAAACATCTTATGTCAATTTTGTACACTTTTCAGGAGAGCAATTTTAAATTTTAAATGGTGCTCTGAAAAAAATTAACGATCGGAAATAAAAAATTCTTTCGGAAAAATATAGTAACTTTATTTTAAAATATAATAAAAATATTTGTTTGTTATAGACTGAAGGATTAGGTAAACAAATTTAGGTTTTTTTGACATAAGTCGTTTTACCAAATCAAATATGAGTACATTTTTAATCTAAGTCACATAAGATTTTTTTCCAATTCAACGAATAACTGTTTTGAAAACTTAAGTCGACTTAAGTTTTTTATCCAAAATGCGGTAGAAAGAATTCGTGAATACAAGCTAAACTCCAACAGTCTTTAACACCGTTTAATTTATAATAAAAAAAGCATGTAAAATGATATTAAGTTACGTGTAATAATTTAAAAAACTTACAAAACAAAACTTTAAAGTAGATACACAATTTCATTTAAATTATTTAGGATAACAACGTCACATAAAAATTAGGTATGTAAGTATAGTACCTTAAATTAAAAATTACAATAGAAGATACACATATTTTAGAACTGAAAGCCTTTTATGTTTCATCATCAATTTCCTCGGTTAGATCGGGATGATAATTCGGTATGTTACCAGTGGGCAAATTTTTATAAAAACTGTGAAAAGTAGTATCGATTAGCGGCAGTAGATCCATTGAATCCTTTTTTTTTCTTTGCTAACAGCTTAAGGCTCCAAGTAGCACAATGAAACATCAGATGGTAGTACGTTTAAAACACCACGACACTTCAAATTTAATATTTTAAATGGTTCTTCTTCAGACAGTGAAGTTTTGTACATAATAACTGTAAACTTCATTTCATATCTGACCCATTTAATTTCTTGCCATATGAACTTATTTCCACTTTCATCCACTTTTCGCAAGAAAAATTTTTCTTTCGAAGTTCGGGAGAAGTCCAAGAATTTGTTTCTAGGCATTTCATTTACTATTTACAAAGGGCTTTTTGGCTCCTACCGTGCGAACGAATTGATACCAGTCAGGTGGATGGTGTATATCGACAGATGATCTCTTTTTCTTCCTTTCTATCGCTGCATGGTCACTATCACACTCCATATGAGTGTGATCTGGTACCAAAAACTCAATGGTTTGAATGCTTGATTCTGTTTGCCTGAACACTAGGAACTTTGTTGACACAAACGAATTCTTATTCTGACCTCCACAGCAATCGCTATAAAACACAACCTCATTGCAGGTTTCGAGTAAGCCCTTAAGATTCTCAAAAAGACATGAGGCAATGAGGGAAGGCACTGCTGCATATCGAAAGTAAACACTTTTCTGCGTTGATCATTTTGACAACGAATTTTTTCTTTCTTTTTAGTGTCGTATGCCAGGTCAGCAGCTTCTGGGTGCTATTTCGATTCCTTTTCGAATTGTTGTTTTTCATTCGCACTACTGGTTTTTAATTTCATGTGCAGCATTTCACACTTATTGCATGCTGGGGTTTTTTGAATTTAATGTTCATCGTCTTAAAAATTTTGGAGTATGTAGTGAGAGATACCGTTGCTCCATTTTTGTCAGTAAACGACCGATACATTTGAGAAAGACTTAAATCAGCCTGAGTACTTTTGCTCTGATTGCTTTCTAGTATAATGAGATTCATATGCTGGAAAGCTTTGTATATGTCTGGGTATTTCAATTTCTTTTGCAGCATTAAGCTTATTTGGAGTAGTCTTTCGACCTCGTTTGTCTTATGAAATTATTGTACCCGGAGACTCTAGTTTTTTCTTCACCACTGTTTTTATAAATTGTTCTGCTTCACATAGTGTGAAACGAAAACATTTTTGAAAGACCTTTATTCTTTCACCACTAAATTCCAAAAAAAACGTGTTAACATGTGTTCTACTCCGCAAATGCGTTTTTTTCTCTGAAAGTATTATGAACCCAGCAGCAAATGCTACTCTCAAATTATAATTGCCCAGCTTCCAATACTGTTCAAATATATTTCTTTGAACTTCAGGTGAAATTTTTTCTTTGCAGTTCAAGCGACAATTTTCCAATTTCTTAACCTGCCTCTTTGCCACAAATTTACCTGAGGAATTAACGTATCCCTGTACCTGGTCAACGTACTGACCCATTAGATTTGCTTCAAAAAGTTGCACTGCACGTTCAGTTTCTTCACTCAAATCACTATCACTATTCAAATGAAAGTCGGGATCAGCTAAGTCATCATCCGAATCAAAATCATTTCGTTGGTCTGCATTACTCACGATGGAATCAGCATTCAAAAGATTGTTCAACTGCATTTGAAATTCGTTGCTTGTACTTGGTAGATCTTCAGTCTCATAAAAATCAGCTTCCTGGATTCCACTTTGGTGTTCACAGTAGCTAAACTGCTTGGATGATCTAGAAGAAAATAAATTAAATTGTATTAAATTAATACGTCATGCTATTAATAATTAAATCAATATGACGACTAACCTCTTTCAGCAGAACTCGATTCAGCAAAGTCTTCTTTTTCAGGGACTTCCCCGCCCTCATCACAACCTTCATTACTTTTTTCCATGATGGTTTTTTTTTTTGTGATTGCAAAGCTAGCATCAACATTTGCTGTGCGCGTTTCATATTAAATTTAGTTTCACTAATCAATATTTTAATAACAAGATCACTTCACTTTCTAATTTTCTTCTCTTTTTATTATTATTATGTTAACCCTTATGTTCCAATATGAACTGCGCTTGCACACGGTAAAATACTTTATGTCTACCTAAGGCCTTTACTTCCAGTAATTACGATTCGGCAAAATCGCTTAAGTAACACAAGTTGTTTATGACTTTGAAAATTATTTCAATATTCGAAAAATAAATTTGGTAAAATAACTTAAGTCGACCTAAGAACTACAAACTCGTCACTTTTTCGCGGTAAATAATCTTAGGTGCTCATTAGCTTTTTTACTGCAAAGTCGGTTAGAGAATTGATGCAGACATAAGATTTTTTACTGCAACATTTCCGCAATATTTTTTAAAAGTGAAGAAAATATTGGTTCATAAGCTGCTTTACCTTCTGAAATAATAAACATAAGCTGTTTTACCTTATGTAGACACTGCATTGATGACTTAAGCTATTTTATAAACAGATATAACTTACCCATTTTATTAATTTTTTTCACCTGGATTGGCTAAAAAAATACAGAAAGGAGAATAAAATTCAACTAACTTAAAACAGCTAAAACAACTTAAGTCTCTGATCATTTGCTAGATGGCGTTATTATTTGAAAGAGGACGACGATAGTGGGGCAGTCAAGTTGCTGTGACTGTTTTTTTTTGTTTTAAATTTATTGTTTAAATTGCATGAACATTTTTCCTTGTTGGGAACCAACTTCTTACGACGGCTTCTTACCCGTGAACTGAGTTGGTCATGTTGCTCATGTGGAAGCAGGCAGCCGCGCTTGCTCTTGACTTTGCATACCGAATATTCGAATATGTGTATCTGTTGTCGTGGTGTCATATTGCATTCATGATCGCCGGGTGGCGCCTAAGTAAGTGTATCGCGATGGCGTACTGTAGTGCATGACAAACAGAATGAATGCATGGCAATTACAAAGAAATAATAGACGACGGGATAAGTGGGTCATTAATATGGATATTTATGTATGTTTCGCATTGTGCTTTGGGAACGATGATCTGCGTAGGAGAGGAAATGGGATGACATGTTGTGCGACCACTACAGTATCACTTTCTCTAATGTTTGTAGAAACTGGCAAAACTATAGGGGGAACAGTTGGTCAATTAAGCTGTTCTTTTTATTTGGTATATCATTGACTTTACGATTGCCTCCCATAAGCATCTGAAATGAGGCGTTGATGAAGGTTGAAATTCCGTGTTGCGTTGTGTGATGCTAACGGGTTTGTTACTTCAAACGACCATTCGGATCAGACGTATTTACTATCTTTGTGCATTGCATTGTATGGTCCTTTACAATTTGTGCCGCAATCACTTAATAACATTAATTAACATAATGGCTCCGTGTTGCTGAACATCTTCTATTTGCTGCTCACTTATTATATATAAATGTATGAATTTATGTTTTAGATTTTTGTGTATAACTTAATTTTAATTAACAAAGAAACTTTGAAATTTAAACAATAAAAATATTTGACCGAGCTAGAATTTTCGCTCCCAGACCGCCGCCGCATCAACCGCATCTCGACGTAGCTAAAAAAGAACTGTTCTTTCTTTTGCCATCCATCACCTCGCCACACATCATTCCGTTTCACCACCACGACCAGATATTCAGTCCATTCAGCAGGTTATACCAGGCCCACGTCCTGGCTATCCATGAGTATATGATACCGGC
Organism: Orthonevra nobilis; assembly: GCA_963555765.1. Lineage (NCBI taxonomy): Eukaryota > Metazoa > Arthropoda > Insecta > Diptera > Syrphidae > Orthonevra > Orthonevra nobilis. The sequence goes on from OY743227.1 coordinate 36,714,146, forward strand.
TCCGCATGCCGCAGCAACGAACACTATCAACTTCCTCCAGTTTGCCGTTCTCGTTTGATTACTAATTACATAGCACGTCTTATCGCTTTTATTTGAAAAGTTATCTGGGTCACGAGCATCGCATAGCTCGCGGCACAATGCCCCCCATTATGCTGGATTGCATGTGCACATAGTCACCCACTCAAAGCGGTCATATGATCTTCATGGAATGTGCTAAGATGAAGACGACAAACGAATGGTCAATCACCGCCGGCTATGCGATCTCCATGGAATGCAGTGAGGCGAGGACCGTGGCCATGACAGCGAACAAAAAGAATTACGCAAGTTGATACGTCGGCAGTCTGGAAGAAAATCACATTAAACGTTTTGCAAAGTAGAATCTGCTAATCGTTACTTTTCTTTATACTACATTTCTACATAAATGGCCTTCGTTGAAATGCAAACTAATACACAGATAAACCCCTTCAAAAACTTATTATATCTGCCCTTACACATATTTTTTCACCGGTCCCGCATAATCAAGATGTTGAAATATGTTGTATATTTGCATTTTTGCAGTTTTTAATAAAAAAAAAAAAATGTAAATGTAAATGTTAACTTGGACACATGGAAGAAATTCCTCGCAATGAACTGAATTCAAACCCATAGCAGCAATTTTATCTCCCCCATCACTCTGTCCTTAAGCGCGAGAGTTCGTCCACAAAACTCCATGTTGCGTTTGATGGTTTGGTAGAGGATTCAAACGAACAATCATTGAACAATCAGCTTTTAATCGGTCCCCCAATTCAACGCGATCTAATAGGCGTGTGTTTACGATTTCGGAAATAATTGTTTCGCTTTCACGGCCGATTTCGTAAAATGTTTATCCAGATATTGGTCCACGAAGACGATACTGAATTTCAACGCATTGTCTGGCGTCAAAACGTGACGTACCGCATGGGCTCCGTTTTTATCAGTTCGCGTTATGCAACAACTCGCGGATATCTATCAGTCGAGGTATCCCAACGCTGCATAAATTTAACCTAACCAAGTCTACGTTGGCGACGATATGACAGGCGCAAGTTCCATCGAAACGTTATTAGATTTTCAATCTGAACTCATTGCGCGTCCTTCGGAAGCCAATCCTCAACTTCGTAAATGGAGTTCTAATTTCTGGGCTCTACTCGCAAACTCGCAAAACAAATCCGTGAAGATTGCGAGTATTCCCTCGTTGATCCTGAACATGAGCGTATCGTCAAGGTATTAGGTATGTTCTGAAATCCTCCGACATACGTATTCTCGTATCGCGTAACTCAAACCAATTCATGTTTACAAGAGAACGTTACTCTCTCAAATAGCACGTATTTTGACCCCGTCGGACTTTTCACTCCTTCAGTTATATTGTTCAAACGCATTTTTCAAAGAGCTGTCAATAAGAGATTTTTCCTTTTGCTATTGAATAATCGGGGCAATTCCCTAAGTCGTAAACGACAACAAAAAAAACGACAGAAAACAATCGGTATTCTGTATGTCGTTTTTGTCGCGCTCAGATGTCAACTGTCGTTTTTCAGTCGTTGAACGATGTCATTTCCTAATTACCTAATTAAATTCGACACGACATACTGTCGTAAAAACGACTATTTCTGTCGTTGAGATAAAAGTGGACGACAGTAAGGCGACAACGTTCAGAACTCATAGGAAAATATTAAATTTACAAAAACATATTTAAAACAAAAAGCTAATTAATGAAGTTAATGAAAATCACAAATCAAAGCTAGTTAGGGTTTTTGGTTTCATATATGAAAACCATCAACACCCCGAGGCTTCAATAGGGGTATTAATAAAATAAATATTAGGAAGGAATGGCATAGGCTTGAAGATGAATAGATTGGGTCCAACAACAAGAGATGGTGATGGCTGGCAAAAAGTTAATATAAATAATTTGAATTTGAAAATTTAAATACAATTCGTTTGATTTAGGTATGGATGCATTTATAATTTAAAGTAAAAAAAACTGGTTTACAACAAAAAAGAACAGCAATCTACAAGAGGAGGTTAATATTAACAGAAGATTCTCACACCATTAGAAGAGGAAGTGGCTGGTTTGCTATCATACAAAAATGTGATAGATCCAAGTGGCATTGTTTTAGGTATCCCAATGGAATCTTTAACACAATTTCCTATTGCCAAATCACCTTGCCGTTCGATGTTATCTTCACAAAATTCAGTGTTCACGTCTGCATCATCTGCTTAAGCATCATCATTTCATCTATTTCTAAACTCGCAGGCCAACTCATAGTCTTCAGCTGCTGACGGTACGCCCATTCCCGAAGCTTCTGACGCATGACAAATTTGAATCCTGAGTTCTTCAGACGAAGAAGATGTGCTAAAAAACATTTCTGAATAATTTTTAAGCCTTTTTTAAACTATTCTCCGCCGCTTTGATAACTCGTTTGTCTATGCTTTGGAATTAAATAATCACATTTTGACATAATAGTTATAAGTGCTGTCAATTTTTTCAAAAAAGTTATTACATTTTAGTCGTTTTGAATTCTACTACGAATTTGTCGCGTCGTGAAGGTTACGGAATAACAAAAAAAAAAACGACACGACAAAAAAAACGACAGTCGTATAAAACGACAAACGACACACGGAATCAGCACGAATATCTGGCTTTATTGATATTCTTACTGGCTAGATTTCATCGTGTTTATTTCGTGCAGACCAGCATTCAGCTTCTTTGTAAAACTGTTGTTTTTTTTTTTGCTGATTCTTGCTTCTATCTTATGTACAATGGCGATTATAGGCAACATAATCTTGGTGTTGGTTTTCGCATTTTTGAAGTTTTATTTCATTACTGTCCAGGTTTTCGATGTCATGGTATATTTAATCTTTGACTCCGAATAATGAGTTGAGAACAGTTCACAGTGGTCCTCCTTTTTGTCTACGCAAAGGTGTTACTTGAAGTCTGTTGAAAATCGAGAACACATTGTTCCATTCCTCTTTCATGTGATGACATAATTCATCGCACTGACTCTCCTTCGTCACTGATTTCGCTTTGTTGCATAACTTAATTATTTTGTCTCTCGTCTTGTTAATGTTTCCTTGATCACGTAAGATGTCTTCGATAGGGAATCGAATACTAGTGCGTAACACCCCTCGTTGAATTCGCTTCTCTTGCTCTTCCTGCAATATTTTTTAAATCGTTGACAGATTGTACTTACACGTTGGAGTTCTAAGAACGATGAATAGGCGTTAGTAATGTCGGTGCCTGGAGGGTCGTGTGTCTGTATACGAGTACTTTTGCAAGCGTAAGATTTCCGGAGCTCAGGCATATTTAGCTTTTCCATCATAAACTTTTCAGCACTCCAAAATTGTTCGTCTTTCTTCAACTACTTTGGACCGGGCCACCGTGTAGAGTTCTCAGCAAGTGTTTCTCCAAATGATCCTCTAAACGGAATGACAGCAGGATTTTCTCTACCAGGTATAAACCTCCATTGTCCCTTGAAATGCTGTTGCACATAAGTTACACGATTGGCTACAAATTTGTTCCATTTGGGAGTTGTTTCACAATGGGTGTTGTTTTAACCAGTTTAAGACTAAGGTAGAATCTGATCATACTATAATTCTGGTGTATTTATTATTGTCTGTTCCCTCTCTTATGTAGTTCATTAGATTCGTAAGAGCTTTCCAAGAGCAAAAGACTTTGAATCAGAATTTTTGCTTTGATTGTTATAGGTGACAACGAGCCAAAGGGATCGAAGATTTTGCCTGCGTCACTCAATATTGCTCGTTTGGTATTCTTTGAGCTGAATGACAAATAGTTTACCTTAAATTGGGAATCGTCTGTCCTCGGGCACCATTATTCCCAAAATTATATTATAAATATTGTGTCACTTTTACAGACATATTCTTGTACCAGTTCAACGACTTCTTTTGGCAAAGTATTTATGGACTCTTAACTATTTGAATTCGCTTTTCGTAAGTTGAATCCCAACTGACGTAACTGGATCGAATCTCGTTGAAGCTGTTCACACTTCTTTAGTGAATTTGCACCACCAAGACAGTCTACATAGAAACCTCCAAGTACTGATTTGCTCGCCCGACTTACGTTTTTAGAAAACAAACACGACGGGTTGAGTATGGTCTTAAGACTGATTCCTTATTCAAAAATAAAAAACGTTTTGGGTAACAATATCTTATGACCTAATTAAAACTAAGTACATATGTATATTATTGGTCAGCACAAAAGGTTAATGAGTTCAATTGCAAAAACAAATTAACAAAATGTAATAAGAAACGCAATGAACTTCTGTTTGCTGATCGATCAGTAAACCTTTTGGGCTGACGATTACGAGGGGAGAAATGGGTTCGGTCAATGCCTTTGCTAAGAAAGTAAATTAAATAAAAATACACGAACCATACGGTTAGCTTTCCGTTTATCAATTGACTTGTTTATTCATTATATTCTTATTCTACCTTAAAGCTAACATAAATCGCTGGCACGAGTCATCGAGGGAAACATGAGACGCTTCCGCTGCTTTGGTCGGAGCGTCGTACTTTTGGCCGTTGAACTGACCTGAACCATTTTTTTATGCAAGCCAGAGCATTTCCGTTGCTTTCGGCTTGCTATGTTAACTGTACCCCCGCTTAAACATGATCGTCCGCGTTCATGATGTTTTCAATTGATTTTTTAAATGTTCTCGGTCGAAATTTTTCATTTCTGTGGGAAGGTTTGAAGTACGGATATGAATGTTTTTAGGTTTTAGCTTAGCATACAAAATAATCAGAATTACGAAGATCAGTGTTGTGGTCACTACGTACCATGTCCATTTGCTAGTTTCATACGAAATTTTAAATTCATCGATTCTCTCGATATTTTGCAAGTGAAGCTTGTGAAGGAGTGGCAATGAAATTTTCTCATTGAATACAGTTTCATTCAAATTCTTTTTTCTTGGGGCTGGAAGATGGATCACGTCGGACGGCTGAATCGTCTGGTACTCTCTTCCATCAATTTTAATATTGTGTTTGAACGTTACTAGATATGTTCCATTTACCAATATTTGATGATTATTCTCTTCTATTTTTGTAGCTTCGCCTCGCACTATTATTAAACCTTCCCTAAGAACTTCAATTTTTTCCAGATGATATGCTGATGTTGTTTCACAGTTTGCTGTGTGATTACATAAAAGCTGTGTTAAACATGTATCTTTTGAATTTATATTACAATATTTAGATGACAAAGAATATTTACAATTACTTAAGGCTACGTGATCTCCATTACAGTCTGCTGTTGCATTACTCTTAAAATCTATTATTTAATTATTTTGTATTACAGGTGCAAGTTCAAAATATTTACAAATTTGTTTGACTTTAGGAATTTTTATTAAATATATAAGTGAATCTTTAGAATAGTACATTTTTACATCGGCTATGGTTAACAAATCATTTAATGGAGTTACAAAGTTCTCAGTAAGTGTAATAAAATCAACTTCATTAATATTTAACAATAGTTGATTGACCGTGTTACTTTTAGCTATCATTATCGCATAAACGTTTTTATATAAATTTTGAATGACAATTTGCTTTCTTTTTGACATCAACATTGTTAAAAGTTGGTAATCGACAGTGGCTCGATTATTGACAGTATTCATTCGCTCTGTTAGTTCGTCGAGTTTTGTTTGAATATCTTTGTTTTTTTCTACTTGCCTGTTTATTGTTCTTACAACTTCGTTTTCCTTGTTCTGTAAAATTTGAAAGTCCTCATGATCAGGAACTCCTGCAACAAATTTTAAAGCGGAGCCAAGAAAATCTATGGATCTCTTCGTTCTGACTGGGTTCTTTAATATTCCAAAAAGCCGTTTGATTTCTTGGATATCTTGGTCTAATATTTCTTTATCTTTCTCATCTTTAATTATGTTTAACGCATTGTAATTTTCCTTCAAGATCTCTTCCAATGTTGAGAAATTAGTTTCGTGTTTTAAATAAAAATAATTATAGAAAATCGCTACATCGCCATTGGGCACAGGAATGAATAGAGAATTGGAATAATCTGTAATCCTACCGGCAGTTGATGAAACAAGGGTTACGAGCATTCTGAAAGAAACTATTTAACGAACATTATTTTTGTGGACTTGCTTGCCATTTATTATAACAGCAGTTCCTAAATCTGCTTGAATTGTTTTTAAACTATAGAGATTTGAAAGTTTATTGCCTTATCTCTTATTTCTTTTTAAATACACTTTGTCACCGCGCTGGTACTGCTTGAATGCAGTACCTTTGTTATGGAAAGTCATGTCTTTATGCTGTTTTAATCTTAATTTTTTCTCTATTTCCTTAATTAACTCTTTGCTACTACAATGAAATATTTCAGTGGGCTTATGCCCAATAACAGAATGGAAGGCATTGTTATATTTGTAGGCGGCATATAAAAAAAGTTCTATTACATCTGTTGTGCTATCTTTTGTACATCTTGCTATTTCAGCTAGAGTTGAATGAAGCCGTTCAACTTGACCATTGCTCTCACTGTGAAGAGCAGGGACAGTATACCAGGACATATTAAAAATATTTTTTATTGCAGTTTGAACCGAATTGGATATAAAACTTCCTTCATTATCAGAAATAATTAGTCTAGGCTTTTGAAATTGTGTCACTATTTCGATAAGAGGATTTTTTATATCAGTGGAGTTTCTAGATTTTATGCGTTTGATAACTGCATATTTCGAAAATTTATCAACACATGTTATAAAATACTGCCTGCCCGTGTTGTAAATATCAATATGAAGAATTTCACAGGGATACGTGGGAATGGGCGTATGACCTATTGGGTGTTTTACCGGTCTACGTTGATATTTATTTTCTCGACAAATTTTGCTGATCGTCTGTATTTGTTATATCCTGAACGAATTTGTTGGTGTATTTTATTTTAATTCCCGGAAAGGCATGACACAAATTATTTTGTATTTTTCCTAACGTTTGAAGTGAACAGAACAGACCATTGTTAACGTCAGGATTAATAATTTCTTTCATTGATTCTAAGAGATTGGTTTTAGTGGAAAATTTTATAGTGTGTCTTAATTGTTTTCGAAATAATATTTTTGTTTTTCGGCTATCTTCATGGCACTCTTCTACGAAAATTTGGTTTTTGAATGTATTTATAGGTTGTTCTACTGAGGGAATAATTTTTGTTGATGACTCTTCACTATGAACCGTTTCATTGGTACTGAAAAGTTGGCGAATATTCCCCGATGAATGCTCTCCAACTTTTTAACATTGTGTTTGCGTTATTTTCTGACATTGCAAATGTTAATGGTTGATAATCGGTAAAAATATTAATTTTAGGTGCGCCATATAAATAATTTCTTAAATTTTGCAGTGCCCATACTATTGCTAACATTTCGCGTTCGTTTGTAGCATAGTTTTGCTCTGTTTTGCTGAGTGTTCTGGATATCATAGTTATGGGACGACCGTTTTGTGAAAGCACGGCACCGATAGCATCTGTTGTAAGATCGAAAGGTTTCTGAAAATCTGGAGGTCTATTTGAATGTTTTTTAATTTTTTTGAGCTTACGTTTCCATTTTCTCCGCTTAAATATTTAGTTAAAGGCTTCGTGATCATAACATAATCTTTAATATATATTTAATATAATAGCCAGAAAGTCCAAGAAACGAGCGTAAGGCTCTCAACGACTTTGGCACTTCAAAATTTATAATGTTCTTTATTTTTTTCAATACGGTAAAGCCTAAGAATTCGAGCTCCTTTCTAAAAAAAATAGTTTTTTCTGCTGATATTCTCATATTAGCATTGAAAAGTTTGGAAAAAATCCTATCTAGGTCTTCCAAGTGTTTTTCTCCAGTGTTTGAAAAAATAATTACGTCATCCATATAGACGTAACAACATTTTCCTATTTCAGATCTGAGAACATCATCTATTGCCCGTTGAAATATACTCAGCGCATTTCTGAGTCCAAATGGCAGCCTACAGAATTCATATTTTCCATTATTGATGGAAAATGCTGTTTTCTCTCTGTCTTTTTCATTCAAGAGTATTTGATGAAAACCAGCCTTTAGATCGATTGTATTTCTAAAATTTGAGAGGATGACAGATACTTCAGGAATAGGAAAACGATCAGGTATTGTTTGTTCGTTTAATTTTCTGTAATTCGAAAGGTTCTTCTCCACCTATGTGGATTAATAGACCTTTTTCAGTATCGATTTTTGCTTTAATTTGACTTAGAAAATCATACCCAATTATGGCATCAAATGTCTTTAAAGGCGGGAGCAAAAAAAATTCTGTTGAAATACCGAATAAATTCATTTTGCATTTTTCTGTAATATTGTTTTGGCCATTGAGAGTCTTTGCAATAAAAGAAGTTTTATTTGGCAAAATGTTCTTCAGATATGGTAATTTTTTTATATAATTTTTGGCAGTACCAGTATCAATTAAAATTGTAAGCTCAAGTGCATCGTTAAGCTTTTTTTTTGATAAAAGGTAGTGCCGACCTTACCCTAAAAAATTAATCTGATTTTCAAGATTATCACCTTCGTCTCGATTAAGTGTTGGATGTGATTTAAACGTTGAATTTTGCATGTGATTTAAACGTTGGATTTTAGGTAGTCTCGATCTATCTGATTCTCGTTGTCTTTTGCTACATTCGTTTTGTTGAAAATTTTGTGTGGAGTTTGAGAAGTTTTGAGGTTGATTATTATTAATTCCTTGCTGTAGTATAAGAACCGATGAACTTGGTCGATTGTTATACCGAAATTTAGAAGACGATGGATCCATATCCATTCTTGTAACCTCTTCCTTTTCTTTGAAGTTATTTATTGGACCATTACTCAATCTACTATAGTGAGGACTACTACGATACAGGACATCATTCTGCTTAGTAACTCGAGCACCAAAGGCTCTAGCGAACTCGTACCTTTGCTGATTCGCTTCGAGTTCTTGTGCTTTGGCCTGAAGGCAGATCTTGACAACCGGCTGAGAAAAGAATATTACAATATGGCTTGTTAAGGCCAGAAATAAAAATGCGTAAAGCATCAGTGCGGTATTTATTCGCGAGTGAACCTATGAGGTCATGATTGCCTGAATAGTCCATCGTAATTTTATTGACAATAAGTGTCAGTTTTTTTTTCGATTTTATCGTAGAAATCAGAAATGGTCAATCGGCCTTGCACAAAAATGCTCATCTGGTTTTCCAAAACGTGCAGTGGCCGTTTATCCGAATACGTTTGGTCCAGTCTAGCTATTATAGCATCGAAATTTAAAATTGTATTGAAGGAGGAAAGGATTAGATCGGCTGATCCAACTATTTTGTTCCTAATTATTGCTACAGCTTGGTAGTATCTCTCAGTGCCTATGTAGTTTTGGAACAGTTGCATAGCCGTTTTAGCAGCTTGACGCCAGCTTATGTATTTTGCTTGTTCTCCAGAAAACTCTGGGAGAGATTTTATTCAATCCAAACTTATGGGACACACTGAATTGGCATTCGTAACCGACACTGGTTCGTATGTTGCCACTGACGGCGAAGTTAATTGAACCGCGTCCAGTTTATTTGCCAATTCGTCAACTTTTGATTTAATTATATCATTTTTTGTTTTGTTTTCCGCTATTAATTCCGTCATCTTACGCATTATGCTTCTACAAGCAGTTTCTACTGCGATTTCAACAGCGGCGGCAATCGAAGTTTTTGCTTGATTTGTTTTCATTTTTTTATTTTTTTTTTGTTGACAATTATTTCAATTATTTAAGCACGTGAACTAGCAGAACTAACGAACACTTTAACACTTTGCAAATTTTGTTTTGTAGTTAAATTACACACTTTCTTAAATATATCTTAGATCTAAGCTTACGTTATTATGATTATCATTCTTGATTGATATCAGATTGTCCGGCTCTCGTTCTCGGGTTCTTGGATTCTTCTTTATGTTGATTGGAGCTTGTAAAGGATTTTTTTTTTGTTTTACAAAATTTACTTTTCTTAACCAAATTGGGCGCCAGTTAATTTAATAAAAATACACGAACCATACGGTTTGCTTTCCGTTTGTCAATTGACTTGTTTATTCATTAAAGCTAACATAAATCGCTGGCACGAGTCATCGAGAGAAACATGAGACGCTTCCGCTGCTTTGGTCGGAGCGTCGTACGTTTGGCCGTTGAACTGACCTGAATCATTTTTTTATGCAAGCCAAAGCATTTCCGTTGCTTTCGGCTTGCTATGTTAACTTGTATTGACCTAACACGCGCGACTTAACGGTTTTATCCAAGCAAAAACTTTCTGCCTTTTTATTTAATATTACTTATTAGTATCGACTCTTCAGAGTGACAATATAAAAACGACTGCCACAATTGTTTTCATTTGAACTCGGTTCACGGATCGAAAAGTGATACGTCATCATGAAATCCACACAATGAGTTCTCACGGTGAAACTGTGGTATCCGCAGCTTTGGAGTATTTTTGCTTTATAAGCTCAAATACTGCATTGGATCCGCTTGGACTGATGTCTGGAGTGCTTCCGCTGCAGACAGGTACTATATGTCAGCATTTAACCGTGGAACACCGTGGGAGTTTATTCATAACGTAACTCCTCCCTCCCCAGAGTTGCGATTCTCCTGAATCGTTCTTAGTTTTAAATTCTTTACTAAGTATGTAACAAACAAAACAAAGATTATTATTGTAACGAATGAACTTAAACTTATGCTATAGTTAACAATTTTATGAAATTTGAGTTCACTTATTTCTTCAATGTTTTTTTCATAGTTCAATTTAATTTTTTCAAAATTCAGCGTTTCTTCATTAACAGTAATATTTTGGGTATAAGGTATTATATATCGTTCTACGAATTGAAATACATTGTTACTAAATTGCTTATAACAAAATCTTAGTGTACAGTTTAAAAAGTTTATTATATAGCTTCCGGAAAGAACCAATTTTCTTTCGTCACATGTACTTTTGAATGGTTTTTCTTTTATATTGTTCAGTATAAGGAAATCATTTCCAATTTCGATTATTTCTTCCTCAGGGCTATTGATTAATTTACAATTCTGCTTGATAATACAATTATTGCTTACTTTTAATTCTTGAAAATTCAAGTTACTTTGAAACGTTAATGTTTTATTATCAATGCGAACTACGTATTCAAGATCTTCATCAATTTGTTTGTTATATAAGTTGGCAATAGGAACAATTAATTTTTTATCAGTTTTTATAATAACCGTAGGAATTTTTATTGCAAAGATAATAGCATCATTTATGTATTTAGCCAAACCGGTTTTTATGTTACTTAGTTTTTTTAGGTCTTATTTGTAATCCGTTATTTCTTTATTTATTTCTCAGTATTTTTGGGTGTATAATTCCTAGCCTAGCCGAAACGATATTGTCTTGAATTTGACTTATTTGTTCTTTCAAAGCATTAATTCTTAGTTGTTGTTCCAAATACATTTCTTTCTCGATAAACTGTTTTTCGAAATCTTTTACATACCTAACTCGTTCATAATTTTATTCCTGTCAGACTCTAAGATGTTTTTAATGAAATTAAAAGAATTTTTAAAATTCTCATTGATTTTTACTTGTTGGTTTTTTGCTTTAATTGTGTTTTGATTATTTTCCTCCCTTATTTTTAGTTGTTCTTCAATTTCAATCCTAGCATTTTTGTCAAGGGTTCCAAAAAGCTATTTCAGCCCTTTTCCTACAATATCAACAAGGCCTCTTTTATTCCTCTGCGGAAAAAGTGTCATAGCTTGGTTTTTAAAAGAAAAAATCTGCTGTGTAAGCGAAATCTCATTTGTTAAATTAAATTCATATATGTTATTCTCAAGTTCTGCTACAATGTCTAGAATATCACGAGGATGGATAATGTGTAAGACAATGTCAAACTTAATTACTTTTTCCACTTCGTCTACTTTGATCTCTGCGAATCCCAATCCTGAATCGATTTTCTCTATTAAGAGAGTTGCTTGTTTAAGAGGGAGTATGGCTAGGACCAGCATCCATGTTGCGATTACCTGAAAATTCTAACGGTCGTTTAATATTATTTTCATGTACACCTTCTAATGCATATTTTCGAAATTTTGGCTGTTCCTTATGCCTAAGACTAGCATAGTTTTTTATTGAAGCCCTCCTCCCTGGTTTCTCGGTAGTCCTCTCTGTCCTTATTGAGCTTAGTAATCGAATTAATCTTTTTTTTTTATTGATTCTTTCTCTAACAAGTTTGGGGTAAGGAGGGGGAATGGCGTTCACTTAAGGAAAACATGGTCCATTTTATAAATTATTACTTATAAATCAAAATTAAGAAAACTAACAAAGTCATGAATTATCGAGGAATCAACAATTAAAGAACAAAAACGTATATCTTTAACCTACTAGTAATAGAACAAGCCGCATTTCAAAGACAACTGTCTCTTGTAATATTCGCCCCTTCACCGACGCCATTTTGTATGAGTTAATGTGGTCGGCAAATGTGCCTTTATGAGCATAACTTGTTCGGGAAGTTGATGCGGTGTTAATATTTGGGGATTTATCGTAGCAAGATTTAAATCAAGAAGTACGTCGAGTAGAATTTCTTGAACTCTCTCAAAATTTGAAATCACTAGAACCATGTACGAAGGCAACGAAACGATATTTTGTTTGAGATCATTTAGCTCCATTTTTGCCTTGATTCCATTTGCGGTCATTGCTAAGTAAGCATTCAAAGCTTGAAATTGTAGATTTATTTGGAGTGCATTACGTTTAAGAAGATGTCAAAGAATCAGCTATAGAACTTTGGTTTCGGATCAGTTCCATTTGTAGCATTTCTGCTTCTTTGTGCTGGATTTCTAGGGCCAGAAGATTGACACCGGTCCTCTATGCACTGGCTCTCGTTCTTCAAAATTTTTTGAACATCATCTGCATTTGTCACCTTTGATAAAGGTAGCGGACCCAAGTTGTGTATTGCTCGTTTGAAAGTTCCGGTCTGGGTTTTAACAGTGGCAATCCTGACCAAGTCATCATTGCCCTTTATTACTTCTTCTACACGCCCAAGTTTCCATTTCATTGGTGGAATATTTATTTCTTTGATTACCACCATGGTACCAGGAACCAGATTAGCAGATTGATGGGTCCATTTCATCCTTTGTTGTAAAAGATATAGATATTCACATGACCATCTTTTCCAAAAATGTTGCTGGATATGTTGTATCTGACGAAATTTTTTGAGTCTGCTAAATTTTGTGTCCGTGACATTTGGTTCAGGTAAAGTTGTAAGAGGGGATCCAATTAAATAATGACCAGGCGTTAACGCTTCCAGGTCATATGGGTCAGATGACATAGGGGTAAGGGGCCGCGAGTTTAAGATCGCTTCAATTTGTACAGCGGCTTTCCACAGCCCTGCAAAATGCGGTGAACGAGGTGGGAAATATTTCCAGTTTATCTCATTTTCCAAACACGTTGATTTAAATGCAAATTGATGTTTCTCAGATTCAAAGGCACTCCTAAGGACCATCAATTCGTTTTTTGCGCCCATGAAATTGGTGGCATTGTCGCAAAATATTGTATGACATACGCCTCTTCTGCCAATAAATCTTTTCAAAGCGTTGATGAATGACTCTGCAGATAGATCACTTACGACCTCAATGTGAACCGCCTTAGTCGAAAAGCATACAAATACAGCTAAATATGATTTTGTAGGACTCTTACCTCTGATCTTATAGTGAGCTTTTACAGGGCCACAGAATCGACTCCGCAGTACTGAAACGGACGGGACGGATTGACTCTTTCCTTTGGTAAATGGCCCATCATTTGCTCTATAGGCTTAGGGTTTACTCGAAAGCAATCGATACAATTGGACGCTATTTGTCGCGCCATTCTGCCAACACTTAAAATCCAATATTTTTGTCTTGAACTTGCAATCAGAGTGCATATGCGTTCGATGCAAATATGTGAGAAGCAATTTTGTTATGCAACTGGTTTTCGGTAACAAAATTTGATTTTTAGCATCGGCCATTTATTGATGAATTTTTCAATCTTCTTCCGACTCTGATTAATTAATTCCTTTCGTTAAAAGATGGTGACAACGAAGCTATGGTGGAGCTCTTATTAATATTGCTTCCCCTCTGCAGATTATGGTAGTCATCAATTCTCTTTTTCGAACATACATATACCAAAATAAAATTAGTTCCACACTGAAGTTCTTCCACAGTCAGGGGTCCCACCATTCTGAATGATTTATGCTTCCTGCAATTTTGATAAAATCGGAAACAATATGCAAATATCTTTTGTAATGTATAAAAGGAATTTCTATGATTGACAAGTGCTATATAATCTGTGTTGTCAGATCTTGATATCTTATCTTTCGGCGCTCTGGAATGTCTTCTGGAACGATATATTCAATTCTTTCCCAAGATTTGTCACTTGTGGCAAGAAACTCTGGACCATTGAACCAAAGATAGCACCTTGCAGTTCTAATTGCGCTATAGTTGTTGCTTTGAGTGGCCCAATTCGCGACTTAGTTGAGAGAAAATATTTCCCTTATCTTCAATAGTTCTTAGGTATACACAAGACCCAAATGCGTTTAGACTATTATCCGAAAATGCGTGGAATTCAATGTCGCTACAAGGTTGAGAAACATATCGCGGGATGCTTAGCTCTTTAAGCTTGGTAAATCCTTTCAGATAATGAAGCCACTTATTTGTTTTCTCTTCGGGAAGTTTGTCGTCCCATGATAACTTTGTTTTCCATAGTTCCTGCAAGAAGAGTTTTCCAAGAACTATTACCGCCCCAAGAGTTCCTAACGGATCAAACAGCCTGGCAAGATCGGCAAATACAGTTCGTTTGCACACTCGTTCAGGCGATTTACTCGTTTCGTCGAAATCAAACTGGAATTTAAATGCATCAGAGTAAGGATCCCATGTTAATCCCAAGGTTTTTCTGCCAAGATTTGTCGGTACATCTTTGTTGTTTCTCCCGTGAAGACATATCTGTGCATCCGAAAGTTTGTTATTATAGAGAACAAATCTAATTGGATTGTTGGACCAATCATTAAAATATCATTAAGTGAGTACCCGGATGAGCTTTAAGCTAAAGCATCGAATACTACCCTTAGTTTTGTTGATGAGCTTTCGGGCTTCATTACGCAATGATGGGGCAATACATGTAGAGATTTATAAACTGACCAAAAGAAATAAAGATCTCCTTTTTGTTAATAATTTACAAGTTGATTTTTATTGGACTAATTTGATTTATCTGATGCCAGACTGAAAAGACATTAACGCCGCGACAACTTCTTCCGATGACGGTTTCAAAGAGACTCTTCGAATGCCCATCCGATCACTCCCCAGGTCAACGCAGCCACCTCCTCAGCTCAGCCAATCCCACACGTTCAACGACGTCAACAGCCGATACCATGTCATGGCCTTCAATACCCATGACATCAGATACCCCGCTCCATAAATGCCAACGATGATTGCCACTACCTTCCGGAATGTCATTGCTGTGCTGATGATTCCACGAATTCCTTCTCATCGTAAGCGTGCTGTGTTTTTAATATACTCGTAAACAAATGGGTCATATTTGTTATGCCTGGTTTGGCTTTACACAAAAAAAAGATATCTTCAAAAAGGTGCTGCCTTCGGGCCAGGTTTGCTGTCGGGGTCCCTCGACGCTGGTTTTTCCTTCAGGTATGCTGTTTTTTTTAGAGTTTAATTATTCCCGATGAATCAACAACCAAACGTACAAACGAGTGAATCAATGAAACAACAACACGACAAGAAATAAAAATTTACAGTTCAAGTAGACAAAATAATAATAAATGACTTTATTAATTAGCTCTTAATCGAACGCTTACAAACCAACAAATACACCTTAAAATAATTTGTAACCCCTAATAATAGCCTAAAAGTGTTGACACCTGCAATTCGTTGGTTCCCATCAATAATTTTGTTTTCCCATTGTTTCTGCTGATGTTGCGTCTGGCGTTTGAACGGATGTTTAACTGGGTCACTGAGTCGTCGATGACATGCATAACAATATTGTTATGCCTCGATAGGCTGTATTTTTTTTATCTTTTTGTTTTTATTTGAAGAGCACTTCGTCGTCAGGCCGGTTTTTTCACGGTAGTTGAGGAACCGGTGTTACCGTTCGACTTTGTTTAAAGATTCGCGAACGACAAAGGAAACCGCAAACAGCAACCAAAATAATTTGGACAATTGAAACACAGATTTAAAATTTAAATTATTTATATTTATTTTAAACTTAAAAGCAAGAATACATAAATCACTGAAATTAACCGAGACGAAAACGACTTAATTCTTTAGCGTACGATCGCAGACTTCCATGATTGTTTTTCGGTCACCGCTGTCGTCAGTTTTCCCAATCCGATTTTGTTGTGCTGATAAGCAGAACGGAAAACGTTGAAACCCGATTTCTGCTTACGATGTGTCTGCGGCTTCACCTGTTTCGTGTGAAATATTTTTCTTTATTCTCTTTTTTTTTCTTTTCGTGTGAATTATTTTTCTGTCAACTATGCATTCAGAACATGCATAACAATATGTATTTTCTTTCTTTGTTCACTCTTTGGTCGGTTCTTTTGTTTTTTCAAAACATACAATACAATACTTTAAATATAAGGGCGTTAGTTATATGTCGAGTCTCGGAAGAATACATAAAAAAAACAATTTCCGTTTTAACAAATTGATTTTAATTTACACAAAGTATTTGAACACTTTAATGAACAATGATACGAAATTAACGAACAATAATATTTAATGAACAGTGACAATGGCATTCGTTCGAGTACTTCCTAAGACTAACTTTCAATGTAAATTCTACATAACATCTAACCTAGGCTTATGAAGGTGGTTCCATGAACTTGGGAATTAGGCTGGATACGCGGCAGACGCTTAGTCTGCAATTCCACCTGTGCCTTTATTGCACTTGGAATATGTTGCGATCGGATATTGCACTGATTCTTGGAGTTCATGGCTTCACCTGTACATTGGGTTAATTAGCTCGTTAACTGCTTACGCTGGTTTATTGAACCATGGGGAACATGAGGGTGTTGTGGGGGAATAAGGTGAGTGTTGTAACTCCTCCCCCCTTAAAGTAGAGCGCCGTCCACAGTGATGTCATTGGGGCTGGAGCGAAGAATTGCGATGTCGGAGGTTAAATGGTCTGAGGCTGGATGATCTGAGGTTTTTTCTTCACGATGGCGATTATGATAAGTGTGATGATGATAGTGATCATAGCTGTTGATGATGCTGTTATATGGTGAAAAACTTTGGCCCTAATGCTTAGGTCGTCTAGTTTTGATTCCGTCAGGAAGTTGTATTCTTGAAGTTTTTCCAGACTCAGTACTTCTTTGGTAGAGTTGACACCGATGTTACTGCTTGGTGGTGGTGGAACATGTATGTCGTCCCAAAATATGTCAGGGCTGTTTTAGTAAGACACGCCGTTGACCCCTATGTTGCAGTTCTTGAAATGTAGGAGAGCTGTACCCTCGATTGTTGAGACGTTGGTACTGCAAGTACAGTTTATTAGTATATTAGGTACATTTATAAATAAAATAAAATTAGGTTCTGGTTGCGTGATTTCTTCGACTTTTTCCACGTCCTTGAATGGACAATTGGCAGCTTCGTTGTTCATCAGTTTTCCGATACATTGGGAGTTTTCGACGTTATCCTGATGGTTTGGTTTTTCGCATTAATATATTCTTTCTATCTTGGGGCAACGCGTGTCAAAGTGTTGTATATTGTTGTCATTAATATTTATATTGTTACGCCTCGAGCGTTCACAAACAAAAATAAAAAAAATGCTTCCCGGTCGCGGAACGTCAGGCTGGCTTTTAGGACGGGAATTTGTCGCCAGTATTACCCTTCGCTGATTCGCGCCGAAGAAAAATCAGAAAAAAAGGAAAAAAACCAACAGACAGAACAAAAATAATTAGACGAAACGATTTTTAGTTGTAAAAATAATGTTGTTTATTAGACGGACGACGAACAAGTGACTTAAAAATAATTCTTAAAGTCTAACTTAACCCTACACTGCATGCGCAGCAATTCTGCTTAATTTGCAGTTTTAGTCGAGTGCATGAATTCTCACGCTCCTATGGGAATTTGCTGACCCGACGTCTGGCATGAATTTGAAATTGGAGGTGCATCCGTAACAATATATGGTTTTGTTATAATAAGTTTTGTATCACCTTTTGGAAGGGGAATAATGTGATAAAGGAAATATTTTTGGGGCGATAGGTTAGGTATGCGTACATTGAATATAATGTTTGATCCATTATAATAAGCTTGTAATTTTAGTAATTCATAGATATGTTCTATAACTTCAATTTTAATATCCTGTTTACTTAATTTCTTCTCTATTGTTTGTAGTTCTAATGTGTTAAGTATGAATTTAGGTATTTTATTTAATTTACTAAGAATCACTGCCTCTGCAATATTGGAAAAATGGTTAGTTAGGAGGTCAATGTTAAAATTCATTTGATTTAGGTATTGCGTTTCAATTAGTATGTGATCTTCTCATTTTACTTTATTATATGTTTTTTTCTAAAAATTCAATTATTTTGTCTTGTTCTTTATTTATGTGGGATGTGATTTTTTTGAATCTTTGTATTTTCTGAAGATTTGTTGTGTGCTGGGTTAATATTGTGTTAGTCAAATTATTTAAGTTTGAGTTTATGTGATCTACTTGTTTGTTAATATCATATGCATCTTGTTCATCCATGTTTCCAGTTATTAACTATTAATCCTCGTCTGTTTCTTTTTATGGGGTATAAAGTTAAAAGCTTCTTTTCAAGCTCTTTAAGTTTAAGTCTTGTTATATGTACAGAATTAGTGAGCGTTGCTCTTTTTTCAAAGAGATCAAGCGTATCACCAATTTCATGCACGTTGGTATAATAATCTTCGAGGTTTACGACATGGATTAGGTTATCATAGTTTTTGATAGTTCTAGAGGGTCCTAGTCGGAGAGGGAGTAGGCCGCGATATCTTGGAAGGTTGAAAATTTCTATTAGTTGAGGCTGGAAAGAAGGAGTAAGTGTAATAGAGTCGCTGAGTGCAGTGTTCTGTTTTTATTTTTTTTTTTCATATGATAGAAGTTGTCGATAGATAGGATAGTGTAGATAGATAGGATAGTCTCGTAATCATGTGCCATGATTATACTATCTTGTTTACATTCATATGCCATGAATGTATTTTAAATTGTATTTACTATGTTAAATAATTTTCTGTTTTTATTTTTGATTTTCTTCGTAATTTGCTCTTATGGATTTTTTTATTGTCTTTAGTTAAAATTGTGAATTTATTATTTTTGTTTGCAAAATGTTTCGAGAATCTGGGTGTTATTTTGTTTCGCCTTGCCTCTTTCCTGAAAACAATATCATTTTCCTTAATTTCTTCCGGTTCTTCTTTGGTTGTATTTAATTGTTCACTTCTGGCCGTGGTTATTCTGTCGGCTTTTTCTTGAATTTTAGGGTATAGTTCGTTAAGGAATTCATTTAATTTTGAAAGGTACTCGTGTTCGTTGGAAAAATTCAAAGTTTTACTAAATTTGTAAGGCCTTCCAAAGAAGAGTTCATAGGGAGTGTGCTTTGTGGCAGAATGAATCGTGTTATTGTAGGTGATGAAGGTTTCAGATAGGATTTCTTCGTGTTCCGAAGTCAGTTTTTGTTTTTTTCTTTTAGATAGAATGACCCTGTATATTTCTGTTGATATAGAGTACAATCTCTCCACTGGAGAGTTGCTTCTAGTTTGTTGGAAGGATGTAAAATGGAGGGTTATATTATGTTGTCTACAAAATTCTTGAAATTCGGAGCCTTGGTCGCAAACGATCTTTTTAGGTATTCCATATATGCTGATATAGCTCTTTAAGTGTTTGAGAACGGTTAAACTGCTTCTACGCGTTAATGTGTATCCGCAGGCAAAACGGGAAAATTTGTCTATAAGGGTAAAGATTTGGTTATTGTTTATACTATAGAGGTCGATATGGAGGATTTCTAGGGGTTTAAGTGGAGTTTCGGGTTCAACGTATTGTGGTTTGGGAGGGTTCCGATCGTATTTAAGTAGCTTACATTTTTTGCAATTGTTAAGAGGTGAGTTTCGCTTATACCTCTATGATTTGTACGCTCATGATAATCACGAATGATTTCCTCTTGTTCATCTTCTTGTCTTATATCGATCAAGATCTCTGAACATCGTACAATGCGAAATGTTTTATTTTGGGAAAAGAACTAAGAAAGGGTGGATTGAACAAGCGCGAAGATTTCATCAGTTGTGTATATAGCGGTCAGTTTATTGGGTGGTAAAAATTTCTTGAAAATATCGATCATCAAATCATCGTCGAAAGTTGTACGTCGTATTACCCTTCTTTTTTTGTTCCTGAATACGTTTTCTATTGTCATGGGGCATCCCTTATCGTTGACTTCTAGTACGACTTGAATATTGAAAACGTTTAGAGGTTTTTCAGATATAGGTATCCCATCATTGGAGTTTTCTTGGGCACTGTGTATTGTGCTAATGTCTTCGTCGTTGTTAAAAATTTCTTGAACTGGGTTATCTGGGTCAGTTATTTTAATGCGGCTTACAGCGTCTGCGTTGGTATTTGCTTTCCCTTTCTTATACACAACTTCGTAGTCGAACTCCTCTAGTTTGAGGCGCCACCTCACGAGCTTCGAATTTGGTTCTTTTAGGCTCATTAGCCATGTCAGGGGTCTATGGTCCGTGACTATTTGAAATTTCCTTCCAAATAAGTACGGCCGAAAGTACTTCGTCGCCCAGACAATGGCCAGGAGTTCTTTTTCTATAGTTGAAAAGTTTGATTCGCTTGTGGAAAGGGTTAGGCTAGCAAAGCAGATTGGTCTGTCGCTTCCTATACGCCCTTGTGACAGGACGGCTCCTAATGCGCAGTTACTCGCATCTGTTGTCAGTACGAAGGGTTTGGTAAAGTCCGGGTATTGCAGGATTGGATCGTTAATTAGCAAGTTCTTATGGGTTTCAAAGGTTTCTATGTAATTTTGGTCTATTTTAATTTCTGTTCCCTTTTTTAGGCAGTTTGTTAGTGGTTTCGTTAGTTAGGCTAGGTCATTTATGAATTTCCTGTAGTATCCTATTAATCCTAAGAACGCTTTTATTTCCGTGTGGGTTTTTGGGATAGGGAAGTTTTTAATGGCGTGAATTTTTGCTGGGTTTGGTTTAATCCCTTCAGGTGTTATAATATGACCCAAGAAGGCGATTTCCTTTTGTAAAAAATCGCATTTGTCCATTTGGATCTTGAAGTTTGACTGTCGTAATTTGTCAAAAACCTGTCTTATGCTCTCAAGGTGTTCTTGGAGCGAAGTAGAGTAAATGATTATGTCGTCGAGGTAGACGAGACAGATTTTTCCCACTAATTCCCTAAGTACGTTGTCCATTACGCGTTGAAAAGTTGATGGTGCGTTTTTCAACCCGAAGGGCATTCTAAGGTACTCGTACTGCCCTTCTTCGATGGTGAATGCTGTTTTTGGTACATGTTTGGGATCCATTTCAATTTGGTGGAATCCACTAGCTGGATCAAGGGTAGTGAAGTATAGACACATTTCTAGTTTATCGAGGATTTCACTGATGTTAGGTAGTGGGTACCGGTCTTCTCATTTACCTTCCAATAGTCAATGACAAGTCTCCATTTTTGTCTTCCACTGGCGTCTTGTTTCTTCGGAACAATCCACACAGGGGAGCTCCATGGGGAGTAACTATGACGTATGATACCCTGTTTTAACATTTTAGAAATCTGCTCTTGTACTATACATCTTGTTTGTGTACATATGGGTACCTGTACGATTTTGTGTACAGTGGGACATCATCGGTTGTATTGATACGATGTTTTGTTTGGTTCGAGAAGGTTAATGGTTCTCCTTCTTTGTATACTTATAATATCATTGTACTCTTTGCAGATTTTAAGAATTTTCTTTCGCTCTTCAGAATTCAAAGGATCAGTTCAGATTAGGGCAGATATGTTCTTTGGGGGTATTTGTTCGTTTATTTCTTCATTGAAATTTTTGATTTCATTGAAGTTTGTGGAATTATATTGCTCCACGTTTAGGGGTTCTTCTAGGATTATGGTTTGGGTATTTTTGGAGTAATTTATGATTCTACAGTGCTGTAGCCATTTTCAGCGCTGTATAGTCCCTGTGCTATGTACAGGTCTAGCTTCAGTCCTGTTGAACCAATAAATATGCTACCATTACTTTCTTTTACGGGGAGTTTTGCCAAGATTTTACTGTTTGCAGGGATTGTTAGTTTGCCGGAGGAATAATTAGTTTAAGGTTAATGTCGATATTCGAATTCTTTGTGATTAAAGTTTGATTCTCAAGATAAATTTTTGCGTTGAGTGATAAAAGCGCATCTAGAGCCAGGAGGCCGTCAAAGAAATTTTGAAACCGGAAAATAAGGAATTTAAGGAAACCTGTCTGGTTGAATTCCACGAAGGTCGGAAGGTTGGCTTGTTCATTTAATTGATATTTTTTAAATACTGTGGTAATGTTTACGGGTTCGCCGTTGATTTGTTTTTCGTGGGGAATGTGTTCCGGATTAATAAAGGATGTTGATGCACCTGTATCAATCAGAAATCTAAGAGGCCTGCCGAAAGGTGAGGAAATGTTTATGTATGCTAATGTTGTTGGGTGTGGGTTTGGGTCTAAGTACCCTGTGGGTTCTTCGAGGCTGCATTGGAAAAATTCCGGGTTTCAACAACGTTTGTTGAGTCATTGTTGAAATAGCCATCTAATTGTTGGAAAGAACTTGTATTTGGAGTGTCTACTTCCTGAAAATTGAAGTTTGAATTGCGAGTTTATTGGCTCTGCGTATTTTTAAATTTTGGGAAGGTATTTGTATTAGAGTTTGGTTGGATTCGGGGTGGAAATTGGGGATTCTGAAATCTGGTGTATTGGGTGCTGTTGCTATTTTTAACGAAAGGTCTTGAGGGTGTGGGTTCTTGGCGTCTTAAATTACCTTTTTTATTCGGCAATGGTCTCGGGCTTGTAATGTTTTGTCGCCAATTATTTTGATAGGATGTATTGTTTGGCCTGGCTTGGTACTGACGTGGTGTAATGGGGTTATACGGCTGATATGAAATATTCTGCTCTTTTATGCAGCAGGATAGGGCAGTGGCTAACGAGTGCGGCTGCATAGTCCTTACTCTAGAACCAAAGGGAACATTGAGGCCACTAAGGAATGATTTGAGGCACATTTCAGCATACAGGTCCTTTTTCGCTTTGATAACATTTTGATCACGTTCGTGGATCAGGATGTTATTGCAAAGGGCTGATTGTATTTCGATTACCTCGCCATAGAGGGATTCAACTGTTTTATTGAACTGTTTGATGTTGTGCAAGTCTCTGATAAGCGACGTTTCTGTGCGCTTATCGAAGTAATGTAGAATGAGAGTTTTTTATTTCATCTTACACATGCGGAGTCCCGTACATGTTTAGGACTTCGTTTGCCTGCCCCTCAACTTTGTTTCGTATGGCCCTTAGAAGAATTTGGCCATACGGTATGTTATCTGTGCCTCTTATGTAGAGGAGTATTTCTTCGACATTATTAAGGAACTCGTAGAGAAGTCGCGGGTTCCCGTCGAATTTTGGGAGGTCCTTGATGGCATCGGGGATCCGCAGTGAGTTGAATATATCATTATTGTTGACCATCGGGGTTGGGATAGTTGGGGTTGGGTTTATTGGGGCTGGGTTTGAGTTACTCGAGTTGAATTGTTCCGTAGACATGTTTTCAGAGTCGGAACTTAGGAAAGAATTGTCGGAGCGCCTTGGGAATGAATGGCACCTATCGCAAAATTGCTAGCGTCTGTAGTTAAGTTAAAGGGTTTGCTAAAATTTGGGTATTGCCAAATTGGATCATTGATCAGGAGATCTTTACATGTCTCAAACGTTCTTCTAAAGACATCGTTATGAACTATTTTCTTGCCCTTTTTCAAACATTCAGTCAGAGGTTTCGTCAACTTTGCAAAAATTTTTATAAATTTCCTATAATATCCTAGTAAACCTAGAAATGATTTTATTTCCTTAGGTGTCTCACGAATAGCTCTAAATTTGTCGGAATTCGGATTTACTCCTTCAGTGGTGACAATATGCCCCAGAAAAGCTATTTCCTTGTGCAGAAATTCTGACTTGTGGAGCTGCACTTCTTAATTCGTCTCTTAGTTTTTGAAACACTTTCTGTATGTTTTCTATGTGTTCTTGTGACGATGTTGAAAAAATTATGATGTCATCAAGGTAAACTTAACAGACTTTTCCAAGAAGTTCCTTAAGAACATTATCCTTCACTCTTTGAAAGGTAGATGGAGCGTTCTTCAGTCCGAAAGGCATGCGGGCATGTTCAAAATGACCACCTTTTACAGTGAAGGCAGTTTTTTTGATATCGTTGGGGTTCATTTCTATTTGGTGATATCCGCTGGCAAGATCATATGTCGTGAAGTTCATGCATCTTCCAAGTTTTTCTAAAATCTCATTTATGTTGGGAAGTGGGTATCGGTCTGAAACTGTTTTTTCGTTCAGTTTTCTGTAATCAATCACGAGACGCCACTTTTTCTTCCCGCTAGCTGCTCTGCTTTTTTCGACATACAGGCGAACTCCAGGGCGAGTAGCTCGACCTGATTATCCCTTGTCTCAGCACATCTTGAATTTGTCTCTGCACTTCTATCTGTGGGAATACTATGCTTAACGTCGTTGGCAAAACTAAGCTCCTGGCCTTCTTTCATAACATATTTCTTTCCTTCATCGTTGAGGTGGGAATTTCGAATTAGCTCCGCGATAATGGGTATCGATATATATTATGAAGTTCCGTGTATGTATTTTGAGAAAATGGGGTTGCTTTTAATGGTTGTTCAAGAACGAAATTTTGATCATAATCTGCTTGATTTATTACTTCAATAAGACAATACCAATCTTCTGATCTGTTAACGCCTTCAGATATTGTAAGCATTTTGTTTATCTCTGTTGGCTTCACGTAAATGTCTCCCTTTTCTCAATCTGTGGGTAGCCTAGCTATTATTTTGGATTTTGCCGGGACTATGTTCTCTTTAGACATGAAGTTGGGTTTGAAGTGAAGTGGTATTACAGTATTTGCTACGATTAGTGATTATTGACTGATTGACTGAGTTGAATTCTATGAATTTGGGTAGGGTAACTGCTTTGTCTATTTGATGTTTATTAAGTAAAGTTGAAATTGTTATGGGTTGGATCTGTATAATATCATCTGGGTGTACGAACGTGAGGTCAAGGAAGTAAGAAGATGCACCTGTATCAACTAAATATTTTAAAGCTCTACCGAACGGGGAAAAAATCTGCACATAGGGAAGATTGGATCCATGTTTATTTATATCTAAATATCCGATTGCGGTATTAAGGCTGGTATATGAAAATTTGTATCGTCTAGTTCGTTCATTCTCTGCAGTAAAGTTCGGTCTTGTTGGTCAAAGTTTTCAAAGTATTCGTCTAAGTCTTGGTAATAATGATTGGCTGGGTCTGATTCATAGGTTAAGTTTTGCACGTTGTGAGGAGGAATGTCTTGGTTTTCCATCGATATATTATGGACTTCTCTTATTGGATAATTTGAGTGTCCTACCTGTCGACACATTTCGCTAGTTGTTCTGAAATTCTGCCCTTAGTTTTATTTTTAAAGCGCTTTTCTGACGTGAATTCCCGAAGTAGGTATCCATTGGTTCAGGTGGAGGTTGCCATTGATCTTGATATGAGTTTCATCTTACTGAAATACTCGTTGAAGGGATTTCTCTTTGTTGAGGATTAAATGTGTTCTGATTACTTATTAATTGCAAAGAAGGTTTACTAAATATCTGCTGTCCGTTTTAGTTTATAGAGCGGAAGGGATGATTCATGGGGTGTGTATCAGATGGAGATTGAAATCTTTGTATAGTAGGTAAAACAACATTTCTCGTGGGTTGGAATGTATTTGGTTGGTTTCTCGAGAAGTTTTGTTCGTGGTTTGCTTTATAGTTAATTGGTCTATTGAAGGTGGAATAGTGTATTCAAAAGGTTCTCTAAGCCCTGCTAGGAATGTGTTGAGGCACATTTCTGTTTACAGACTATGTTTTGCTTCTATAATATTAGCATTGGTTTCGTGAATTTGGACAGGGTTAGACATTGCTGCCTGAATTTCTATAATTTCACTATAGAACTTTTCTAAAGTCTTATTGTTTTGTCATATGTTATGAAAGTCTCTTATCAAAGATGTCTCGTTTCTCTTGTCGGAATAATGCTTTATTAAATTTTATTTTATTTTTTACCATGACATTACAATGGTGTACCATACACATCCAAAATTTCATTGGCGGGGCCTATTATTTTGTTTCGAATGCTTCGAAGAATAATCCGGCCTACGTTGGTACCGTCAATGTCCGTAAGTAGAGATAAAATTTCCTCAACGTTTTTTATGAACTCGAATAACAATCTAGGATTGCTGTCGAACGTTTGGATGTCTTTAATAATGTCTGGCACTCTAAGTGATTTAAGTATTTGGATTACTGCAACTACGGCTGCTTCATCATTATTTTGATTTTCCATTTCAATCTTTGTTATATCACTATTACTATTTTTATCTGTTTTTAATTTTTGTTGGGGTTAGTGGAGTTTATTTAAGCAAAAGGATTATTTCTGATTCTTTTGTTATTTTGCATCATGAATTCGGATTACTTACAGTGGTATTCTCTGCATTTTCTTGGGCCAATTTCACAATTTCAATTTAGTTATTATCACTTGATGTTGACCGCACTGTCAGATTGATTTTATTGTCGATATACTGTCGACGAGATCAAGGATTCTGCACTATTATGTGAATTTTGTCGATATGCCTTTGATTGATTCACTGATTTGGTTATAACACTTTATTTATAATTTACAAAAAAAGAATCCTTGTCCACAAGTTCACTGAGTTCAATTCGATGTTCTTTCGAAAATCCTTTTGATTCCTTCGTGATCTCCAGGCGTGTTCTCATGGCATCGCTGGAAGCTTTTTCCGCGGATCGTTACAAACACTGTGTTCTCATGGGGACAGCGATTTTCGATCTATAGAACATATCAATCTCTCGTCCTGGTTAGAGAATAGAAGCTATCACCGGAAAAAAAGGATGTCGTATACGCAGTTGAAGCACTGTCCGGGATATTTAAAAAAAAAAACGCGAACGGGGAGGACTAATTCCTCGCCCCCAACTGTTCGACTTACGATATTTAAAAACAGCTTTACTTTAGTAAAAGATTATTTATTCGACAACGCCCAAACTAAGACTAAACTTAAAAACTAACCTTTGAAGCCTCTGTTTCCACCGTCCAACATCACTTTTAGTCTAGCGCGTGTATCCGGGCGACGCAATCCGATTCCAATGCACCTGTCCCGTGAAAATATGTTCATATCTCAACGTTCTTCGCGGTGCAATCCGATTCTTGTGCATATGTTCAGATCTCAACGTTCTTCGCGGTGCAATCCGATTCCTGTGCACTGGCACCGTGCAAACATGTTTGCACTTGAATGAGATGAGTCAGCGAATCTCATAGAGTTCGCTGTCGGGCATTTAGCTCTTGGCTCAAGTGCATCGTGTTAACTTTAAAATTGTTGTTACTCCTTTCTCAAATGTCTTTAATTCTGTGCAACTGTGTGTTCCTTTTGGACCACCACGAAATAGCTCCACCTCGATCTTTGAACATGAATCCAGTCGTCGATCTTCGGTCGTCAAAATAAGCTGCCAAATCAGCATGAGTGTATCTCACGATGCGATCATTTCCAGTTTTTTGGAATATCAGTTTCAATATTGAAGGCCCACGTAAATATCGCAATAAAATCCTTTACAGCAAGCCATTGACGTGGCCCATGATGCATAACACATGGACGTGTACATTGTGATCAGTATCATACCTCAGACTACCAATCGCTTCCTGGTAAGGGATGTTTTGCATTTGCTTAATGTCATTGACCTCCTTTGGACAATCTTCTTAAGACAATTTGTCGATTGTATTGTAGGATGTTTTTTTGCATATTTTTTATGCAAATTCATATTGCTAGACATAAAAATGCTTAATAATTTTTTACATTTTACTTACTGGCCCTATGCCTATACCTACATATGTCTTTCGACGATCAGAACTAATAATTGATATTTTTTAAATATACTTAGATTAACATAAAATTATGAAATAATAACCAAGAAATTTTTTATATAAAACGACTATAACTATTTACAACTAACTTAAAATTAATTTTAAGATAACATAACCTAGATACATAACAAATATTTAATTTTTTTTTGTGCTGTGCCAAGGCTTTATTATTTTCTTTTGTGTTTTTTGTTTTTGCCTAAAATCTACGTAATCACCTACCTAATCTTTAGTTTAGTTTAGTTTATTTCCATTTCAAAGCTTCAACATTCGAACAAGAAATTAATTCATATTTCAAACAATTAAACATTTGCATAATCCATTTTAGATGTTAAATTTAATACATAACTAGGTTCATTTTTAGAAGACATTTTTAACCATGAATTCCGTTATAAAATATATTTATTGAAATGGTGTCTTTATACACTTGGTGATAAAAAATATCAATGTTAAGTGCATTATTTATTTACGATAATCAAAAATTGCACGAAAGCCGATTGTTGATTGTTGAAGCAGATTCGCAGTGAAAGGTAAGAGATAGATGAAAGACGAAGTGAATATATAGATACAAATGAAGATGGACTGGACTGTTAAGCTGTAACATGCATGTATGCAGGTTCTCAAGCTTTAAAAGAACCTGGATTTACATTTACCAATTATTTAAAAAAAAAATTATTTTGTGAAAAATCGACTGGCAGCGATTCTGCCTCCTTAAGAACTGAACTAACAATCATCAAATACCTACAGCTTAAATACTAATCTGCTTCGTGTGATGATCCGTCCGCCAAAGATGTGTTCCCACACTCGTCCTCCAATCGTGGTGGAATGCAGTTACCGTCGGGTGGCGTAGACGCGGTGTCAGCATCTTCTATGGGAACGTTGTTGGTTCTCTCGATCTAAATGGTATTTGATCTAAATGGAATCTTTGTTGTTGGTTAACATTTGGATATTATTTTGGTTAACTTACTATATTTATATATTTATATTAGTATATCTGGAGGTAATCTGTTCAAAATAAAAGGTGCTATAATAGTTGCGAAGCGTCTGAAATGTTCGGTGTTCACTTTTGGTACTATAACTGCAGACTCTAGCCATAATACATAGGTATAGGTATTTCCTCTTCTAGAATGAGAATAACCTCCTTGCAAATAGAAAAGTCTTAAAACTTTATAAACATATAAATGTCTGAGTGGCAATATACTGAGAATTTGAAATAGAGGAAAGGATGGTTTCCATCTAGATTTAAACATCATAATACGAACTACCTTCTTCTGGGTTGTGATAAGGGGTTGAAGATTACTCACATAAGCATTGCCCCAGCACTAAATTCCGTACTCTAGGCGAGAGTTCACCAGCGCATAGTATATAGCGTTAAGTAAGTTGGACCGAACTAATTTACGTAAGTGGAAGATCTTGTGCATGGCAATATAAACAGATTTCTTGACAGTAGAAATGTGTGGTTTCCAGTTTAATCTACTATCGAGGGTACTTGAATTCTGGGACAGATTCTAGTTTTATGCAATCATTTGAACAACTTAGATTTTTAAACTTTGAATCATGGAGACAATTTCCATACATAGGTCGCTGTTTTGTAAGAGAAAAGAACATTACTTTAGATTTGCTGCTTAGCACCATTTGGTGGTATGCGAATCAATTTTTTAACATGGACAAGTCTGTTAGCATTTCTGATTTAACAGAGTTCGCAGATCATCAGCAAATGCCCGGATTCTCCCCTTCAGCAACAACTTAAAGATTGAATTTATGTAAATGAGAAAGAGCAATGGACCAAGGACCGATCATTGGGGTACTCCGACACCTGGGTTGCTCAGGGAATCGCTCAATGTACCGTTAACTCGTACCAGCTGTTTTCGGTTTTTAAGATAAGAAGCGAACCAATTGTGGATATTGCTTCTAAATCCAGTTCTATGAAGAATTATTAATAGAAGTTTATGATTCACTAGATCAAAAGCTTTGGTTAGATCTAGAAATAGAGCAGCGGTTTTTTTTGCTTTTATCGAGTCCTCTATTAATGTCTTCCAAGAGGGATAGTATGGCATCTTCTGTAGACTTGCCTTTCCTAAAGCCCAATTGATACTTGCAAAAAAATTCATATTTACTGAGGAAGGCAATCATTCGTTTCGTGATGATTTTCTCAAAAATTTTGGAAAAAACAGAGAGCAACGAAATCGGCCTATAATTATTCGGATCACATTTGTCACCTTTTTTGTGTATCGGAACTACTATAGAAGTTCTAAGACAATTCGGAAAGAAGCCATTTTCAAAGCTTTTATTAATCAAAAAAGTCAATGGCTTTATAATGTTGTCCCTGATTTTTTTACTACCAGACTACTAATACCATCAATCCCACAGGAGTTTTTAGTTTCAGGTCGGATACAACAAGCGAAACCTCAGCAACGGAACCAAAGAAAAATGTCGAGAGTACTTCGTTATCCAGAAGAGATTCCAGGGAATTAATCGAAGATTATTCAATGATTTTGGAGTATAATTCTCGGCAATGTTCTTAAAGAACAAATTCAATCCATTACCCATTTCCAAATCATTCGATGTTGTCGTGCTCTCAAAAAACCTCAAGCGTTTAATGGATTTATTTTCATTGTCCATTGCTGTTTCGGGTTAGACCAGTTTTCATTAAGCTTTCGTTTGTAGTAAGTTTCTTTATGTAAATTTATTTGCTCAAAAATCTCTTTTCTCATTTTTTTGTAGATGTTTATTATTGATGGAATTTGAAGTTTGTTTTTATTTTTAGCGTAGAAATTATTTTTTTTTCATCGATGTCAACTTCTGACATCGGCTCTACTTTTTTTGATCCCAGTTTGCCCTCAATTTTTGTAGTTATCGCTAAGAGATTAAAGAACGACACACCTGTAGCATAATGGTCTGTTATATCCCATTCAAGTACAAACGGACAAATGTGTGAAATATTATTATTCGTACGGAAAAATATATGGTCATGCATGATTTAGAATTCTCGGCCACTCTAGTTGGCTCATTGAGGAGAGATTCAAAATCCAGAGAAAATAAAAGTAGCATATATTTATCACAACTCAGAGGAAGGTCCAATATATCAATATTTATATCACCCACAAGGCAAATATTATGACTGTTCATACCACTAAGAAGGTCCTCAATGTCTTTTAAGAATAAATCAGTATATATTAGGGCTCTTGATACCCGCATACCCGGGTAACTACCCGGGTACTCGGATACCCGCATTTTCGGGTATTACCCGGGTATCAAAATACCGGGTACCCGCAAGATTGTGGGTACCCGGTATGTTACGGGTACCCGCATTATTTCTCATATTTCTCATATATTAAGACTAAACAATAAAACGATTTAACCACAACTTAAAAGCATTTTATTCTAAATCGACTTAACGATTAACACAAAACAAAAATTAATCATATTAACAATTAAATACTGCCATCAACAAAAAAATTGTGATTCATTCACAGAAAAAAAAGACTCGTTTCGTTTAGCAAAAACATTAAAACAGATATACATTATATAAACATAACATTAATTCAGACCACAAAATATATAAATGATGTACTTAATTGAGTTCACAGGTAATGTAAAAAAAAACAGAGTACACATATGTTTCCCTATTATGTAATACTTGATTGTAACAATTTTTGATTGGTTTTCAAGAATGTCAACAAGTTTACATTCTCTG